>BPTQ01000003.1:117997348-118633697 GCA_019973895.1 Chrysanthemum seticuspe
CAGATCCCAGCACATCTAAACAGGAAATGCATAAATTAGCAAAACCAACTAATGTTCCCATTCCCTCTACAGGAGTAAACAGTGACATTAAAGCGAGCAGGTCAAAGTCTCAAGACAATACAAGGAATGATAGGATCTCGCAAGCTAAGAATGTGCATTGGAAGAAAGTAGAAGATCACCCTAGGAACACTAAGTTTGAGTTAACTAAAACGAATCGTGTTGATTCTAGTATTAGCCATAGGCGTACTGTAATTAATTCGAATTCTGATACTATTTGCAAACCTTGTAATGATGTCTGTTTGGATTCTGTTACTAATCATGAATGTGGTGTGAATGCTTTGTCTAATGCTGTCAAATGCCCAGTTAAAATTGTTAATGCTAATAATCGTGCAAAGAAGGCCAAAAGGCAAAGACGAAAGATTGTTAGAAAACAGTGGAAACCCACAGGAAGAACATTTATAAAGATAGGTTATTATTGGATACCTTTTGGTCATAAGAATAATCAGTTTTTTCCTCAAACTGTAAGACTATGCCCACTAGAAAATGGATGCCTACTGGTAGAACTATTCCCTTAAGAAATGAACATACTTTGAATAGATCAAATACAGACACCAGCACTGCATCTATTCCTAATGATTCCATTGCTTCTACTTCCGATATGGATGTTTCTATTTCTGATGTGGGTGTTCCAATTACTGTTACTAACCAAATGGAACCCATTCTTGCATGGGGATCCTAAATATCCAGTTATCCATTCTTGTCTGTGTTCAACTGTAGATCGTTCAAATCGTTCTGTGGTACCTGGACTTAGGTTGTTCCAAGCATATGACTGGAGACCGGTCGCGACTCATGAACTTCGTGAGCAAATTCATCGGGACAGTTAGATTCGGGAATGATCATTTCGGTGCTATTAAGGGTTATGGAGATTATGATGTTGGAAAAAGTGTTATCTCCAAAGTATATTATGTGGAAGGTCTTGGTCATAATTTGTTCTCTGTTGGTCAATTCTGCGATTCTGATCTAGAAGTAGCCTTCAGAAAACATACTTGTTTCGTTAGAGAACTTGATGGTAAGGAACTTTTAAGAGGTTCACGTGGCTCAAATCTATACACCATCTCTATCGAAGATATGATGAAGTCCTCTCCAATTTGCTTATTGTCAAAGTCTTCTAAAACAAAGTCATGGTTATGGCATCGTCGTCTCAATCACTTGAACTTCGGCACTATCAATGATCTCTCCAGAAAGGACTTAGTTGTAGGTCTACCTAGACTTAAGTATGAAAAGGATCATCTTTGTTCAGCATGCCAGTTGGGAAAAAGCAAGAAGTATGCCCATAAATCCAAACCTACAAACTCAGTCACAGAAGTTCTTCATACAATTCACATGGACTTATGTGGACCCATGAGAGTGCAGAATATCTTTGGAAAGAAATATGTATTAGTTGTGGTTGATGATTTCTCTAGGTTCACCTGGGTAAAGTTCTTAAAGACAAAGGATGAAACTCCAGATATCATCATCAAACTCATCAAACAGCTGCAGGTTCGTCTTAACAAAACGGTCAGAATCATCCGAACAGACAATGGAACTGAGTTTGTTAACAAACAACTTAGTGAGTTTTATGAAAGTATTGGAATCAGTCATCAAAGAAGTGTTCCTCGAACTCCTCAACAGAACGGTGTAGTTGAAAGACGAAATCAAACTCTTGTGGAAGCCGCAAGGACTATGCTGATTTACTCAAAAGTTCCAATGTTTCTCTGGGGTGAAGCTATTGCCACTGCATGCTACACCCAAAATCGATCCCTGATTCACACTGCTCATGGAAAAACTCCATATGAACTTGTCCACAAGAGAAAACCTGATCTTTCATTCATTCGTGTGTTCGGTGCTTTATGTTATCCAACTAATGATGGTCAAGATTTAGGAAAACTGAGAGCTAAAGCGGACATTGGAGTTTTTGTAGGCTATGCACCTAACTCAAAAGGTTACCAAATCTACAACAAGAGAACCCGAAATATTATGGAAACAATTCACGTCACGTTTGATGAGCTGACCGGTCAAATGGCTCCTGGACAATCCAGTTCAGGACCTACACTACAAAACAATCCCCATTGGTTCATCCCTTGTACCAAATTCTTCTCCAGCAACTCCATATGTACCTTCATCAAAAGATGATTTAAAGAAACTGTTTGATCTAATGTTTGATGAACAATTTGATCCAAGTAACAATGATATGACAATTCAATCACCAGAGGCTGCTTCTATCCCTGTCAATGAAATTAACCCTTTAACTTCTATGTCATTAAGCCAAGAAGCACCTGCTGCTGACCAATCTGTTTCATCAACAAATCTTCAATCATCAAGTGTACATCATGGAAATGCTTCTGATTCACAGGATGAAGTCAATCCCTTTGCTACTCCCGAAGATGCTCCATTTGAAAATATATTTGCTCCTGAGTCATCATCTGAACCATCTTAATCAGGAGACATCGACACTGCTACTTCGGTTCCACAACCACATGAACATCTTAGAAAATGGACACATGATCACCCATTGGATAACATCATTGGAAACCCTTCTCGTCCGGTATCCACTCGTAAACAACTTGCTACTGATGCCTTATGGTGCTTCTTTAACTCAGTACTCTCAAAGATCGAACCTAAAGATGTTAAAACTGCTATGAATGAAGACAGCTGGTTCAATACCATGCAAGATGAAATTCATGAGTTTGATTGATTAGATGTATGGGAATTAGTACCAGCTCCAGATTGTGCAATGATCATTGCACTTAAGTGGATCTTCAAAGTGAAGTTTGATGAGCATGGTGATGTTTTGAAAAATAAGGCTAGGTTAGTGGCTAAAGGGTATCGTCAAGAAGAAGGAATAGACTTTGAGGAATCTTTTGCTCCAGTTGCACGTATCGAGGCGATCAGAATCTTCTTGGCTAATGCTGCTAGCAAGAACATGGTTGTTTATCAGATGGACGTTAAAACCGCATTTCTTAACGGAGATCTTAAAGAGGTCGTCTACGTCAGCCAACCTGAAGGTTTTGTGAATCCAGAGCATCCTACTCATGTTTATCGCTTGAAAAAGGCCCTATATGGTTTGAAGCAAGCTCCTAGAGCATGGTATGATACGCTGTCAAAGTTTCTTCTATCTACTGGATTCAGCAAAGGAGCAGTTGATCCTACTTTGTTCACCAGAAAGTCAGGCAAACATTCAATTCACGTTCAAATTTATGTTGATGATATCATCTTTGCCTCGAGACCCCAATGAGTGTGACCGTTTTTCTAATGAAATGAGTTCAAAATTTCAAATGTCAATGATGGGACAAATGTCATTTTTCTTGGGATTACAAATTTCACAAAGTCCCGGAGGCATTTTTATAAATCAATCTAAATATGCAAATGAGATTTTAAAGAAATTTGGATTTGATTCTAGTGACCCTGTTGACACTCCCATGATTGAACGAACCAAGCTGGATGAGGACCACTCAGGGATCATGGTAGACCAAACGAAATATTGTAGTATGATTGGATCCCTGATGTACCTCACAACTAGTAGACCAGACATCTTGTTCGCTGTATGCATGTGTGCTAGATACCAGGCTAAGCCTACTAAAAGGCACCTTGAAGCGGTTAAACGGGTCTTTCGGTATCTCCAAGGAACCATCAATATGGAACTATGGTACCCGAAGGACACCGGTATGTCACTAACTGCCTATGCAGATGCTGATCATGCAGGTTGTCAAGATACACGTCGAAGTACGTCTGGAGGTGCTCAGTTTTTTGGTGATAAGCTTGTGAGCTGGTCATCAAAGAAGCAAATGAGTACTTCCATTTCCTATACAGAGGCTGAATACATAGCCATGTCATCTTGTTGTGCTCAAATCTTATGGATGAGATCCCAATTATCTGACTATGGCTTTGAATTCAACAAAATCCCTCTGTACTGTGATAATAAAAGTGCAATTGCTCTCTCATGCAACAACGTTCAACACTCAAGAGCAAAGCATATCGACATTCGACATCATTTCATCAGGGAACAAGTGGAAAAAGGTGTGGTGGAACTCTATTTTGTGAGGACTGAATACCAGCTAGCAGACATCTTCACCAAAGCTCTTCCAAGAGAACGTTTTAAGTTTATTCTTCCACGACTTGGCTTGAAAAGCCTTCAACCAGAAACACTCAAACGTCTTCAGGAGGAAGACGAGGAGTAAAGGTCTTTATTCATCTATCTCTTGTATATATTTATTCTAAAAGCAAAATACAAAACTTGAAAAACCCTAAAAAAAAAAAAAAAAAAAAAAAAAAAAAAAAAAAAAAAAAAAAAATTAGAAAATCTTGAAAAATTCCAAAAATATTGTTATTATGTCATGTTTTTTTTCCTTGTTCGATATCATCTACGGACTTTGTGCTGACATTCAAAGAATGTCACGGGTTTTTAGATGTTCTTCGAATGCATATAGTTTTTTTTACAAAAAAAAAAAAAAAAAAAAAAAAAAAAAAAAAAAAAAAGGCGGAGAAAAATAGTGGTTTATTGTCATTTCAGGCAGTAACCCGTTATAAAAGAAAGAACAGAGCCATGCTTTATCTTGTTTTTTAAATCTCATGCTCTGATTTTAAAAACAATTTCTTACTATCTAATGAAAACTAATTGCTTTGAAAAATTACTCGGACTTAATTTTTGAAAATCATCTGTACTTATCGGTGGTCAAAAATATCTATCTCTCAATCAACAACTTATGTCATTGATTGAGGGGGAGAATGATTTTTCAATTAAATAAAAAGTGTGTTTTTCAAACAATGGTACCTGACCGTGGTTATTATTAAGTTTTCAAAAGATATTCAAGCATGTTTAATGTAAATCGTTGGAGTCTAAAGTCTCAAAATTCGATCCTTATCAGTTAAAATGTTTTCATAATCAAGTCACAATTCTCCTTAAAAGCTTTCAAAATCAATTTAAATCTACAAAGATCACAAATCTCAAATGATGTGAAAATTGTGATCGGGGGAGAATTTGTGATTTAAATTGGATTTAAACTGATAATTTGATAAATGGCTTTATAAGGATGTACAAGCTCTCCTCCCCGCATGTGACAAACGATTTCAAATTTTTCCATGCTCATGTTGAGGGGGAGCATCTATTTTAAACCTCAAATTATTGAAACGTGACTGAATTCTCTCTAAGTGCAGGTTCCCTCTAATACGTGCAAACTCTTTCATATTTTGAGGCACATATTGAGGGGGAGCAAAATTGTGAAAACCTCATCCTTCCTTAAAATGTTTTATCTACTCAAATTGATTAGGAAGTGATGATGATCATTTTAGAAAATGATAATAAAAAGATTGGACCTTTCGTTCTTAATCTAACGATTTCAAAGATCTCTTGCCTCCATGTGCTAAACAAATTTCAAATTTTTATGCCTATGTTGAGAGGGAGCATTTCTAAAATATCAAAACAATTAAGATACAAAATACTTTGATTCTGTATCACAAGTATCTTGATTGATTTTTCAAATGGTTTTCAATTGGTTCCAATGGCAGATGAACTATACCAAAAAAACCGACCAACTTTACTTTATGTATGGTGATATAAGGATGATAAGGTTAGGTTGAGGTCCCATGATCCGCCAGAACCGGAGGGATCTACCCAGGGACAATCCACTAGTTAGTGTAGATGTCCTTACGTATGATGATAAAAGGAGAAATATGAGATATGGGAAGAGTGCGGACTGAGACTGAGCTAGTACTGGAATAAACCCAACAAGGTTCTAGTTATGAAGTTTCGGTAAGCACTGAAGGGGTTGAAGAATGAAAAAGATTTGAATAAGAAAAGGGTGAAAATAAATAGCCCTCCAACAATTCAACCTTAGGGCAGAAACCGGGTTCAATTCATATGCTACTGATGGTAACATCGGTATTGAAGACAAGACGTCATGGACCCAGTGACGCACTGCACTAAAACTTCCCAAACTACTCAAGTTCCTCTTAAAAGGGCTTGCTTCATTCTCACGGGGAACCGACATAATCTATCGACTTTCTCTTAGAGATTGTTGATATTGAAGAAGGAAACCCTCTCCCTAGTCTCCAGCACAGGAACCAAATATGCACAAATTGAGTCTAGAGCCTCGAGATCATCAATAAATCTCATTAGGACACTTTCAATGAAGACTCTCTGCTTCACACAATGTGGAAAGAGAGATTATATCTTGAGTCCTACGCATTATCCTTGTGGTATTGCCAGAACATCCGAGTGATATGCAAAAATATTCACAATGAAGATGGAAAGCCTTCTGGAGCCAACATCTAACAAGCTCCTGGTAGGTGGCATGTGAGGTCTATTCAAATAGATCAATCATGTGACAACTGAACAGAAATAATGGGGCGATTCAATCTTTTGAATCAATCCTGGTTCAGGTTATGGATTGTCTGATACCTTTGAAAAGCCGGTCATTATGCTCAAAAACTCTTTTCTTTAGCACATCGACCATGTACAAATATTTCAAATCAAAAGGTGTTTTATGATTGATAATTGATTTTCATTAAAACATTCGTTGTATTGCAAAAACAATTTCTATTGAGCAATACACGATTGTTTTTTTCAAATCTCTTTTTCATCAATCAGTGAATCTCGTTTCGCTGGTTCACTCACTCCGTGTTGTCTTCTTTGAGATGTTCCGGTTTGAGAACAGCTAGAGCAGCTGCGAGACCCTGTCAAGGAAATTCTTCGGAATTACCTAATCACAGGCAGTACTTGTACTGATCAACGGGGAACCATGGGCCGTGTACCTCAATTCATCAAAAGTGATCAAAGACACTTTCGTGTACTTTATTGCTAACTGTTTTATGCAGGTACATCCCGCGTTTGCAGCTGTTCAGAATGAAGCGGTCAATCCATACCCGCATGCTCACACAACACATTCATTTCCAAAGAAATCATGATTAGTGCATCAATGACTCTGATATTTTCACTCCATGCTTCTGCTACGGCGCTGCCAATATCATGAATCAACGAAAGCTTCCGCTACTCTGATTAGAAGAAATCATGATCCAGAATGTGAGCATGTCGGTCCAAAAGTCACAACATCACATAATACCAACATCACAAAGGAAGAGTCAGAGATTTAATTTGACTGATGATCTCAAAGCAGGCTCAACAATCATTCTCACGTGGATCAGTAAAAGACCTCCACTTGATTTCCCAAACATGCAATAATGATGAATCAAAGACTACGAGCTTCTGAGCAAAGGACTTAATCAATAATCCTAGAACAATTTAATGTAATATCTGTTTGTATTCATTGTAAATTGAGGTGACCTCCCTTAGGGGGAGATTGTTAGGAATTAGAAAATTCAATCGTTAAAGAGTCGGTCACCTCAAGTATAAGCATTCAATAGAATGCTCATAGTCTTAGTTATGATATGTTAGTTAGTAGTTTGTTAAGTAACACCGTGGAGGACGGACGGGTCTTTACCCACTGTATGCCTGACCCACAGCCCGTAGGTGGCGTTTATTTGTAAGACACTATAAATACCCTCTACCTCCCAAGGTAGAGGGTTGGAGCTTCAATAATATTTTTCTTTGTTTCACATAGTTCCTAACTCTCTTCCTTTCTCTCACTAGAACTTTCTCTCTCTAAACTCTAGTTAACGCCCCATATATTTATGGTCTAATGTGTTTGTGAAATCTTATATCTAACAATATATATATATATATATATAGTAGGGATCCAGTGAGAAGTAAATTAAAATAAGAAGTGGTGAAAAGTAACCAAAACTACGCATTTGAGATGCAACAACTTGCATTAGATGAATTTCTATTCATATAGATGCAACATCTTGAGTTTCGAAATTTAATTTGATGTATAGATGGTGCAAACTGATTTTCACGATTTCGGCAAATGCAGAGGAACAAAAAACAAGAGAAATTATGAAATGCATCTAATATGCATTTATGCATCTGATTAAAAGCTAGAAAACACACTATGGTGCGTTATAATGCATCTAAGATTATAGGGATGCATCTAATTTAGGTCGGTGCATCTCGGATTTGCGGTTATAGTTCTTCTTATTCCTTCTTATTTTAAGTAATCTTCTTATTTGATCCTAACTATATATATATATATATATATATATATATATATATATATATATATATATATATATATATATATATATATATATATATATATATAACAGGAGGCATTTGGCATTAATGCCACCTTAATGCCACCTCAATGACACCTCAATGTCACCTCAATGCCACCTCAATGCCACCTCATCCAATTTCATGCCACATAAGCATTTGTTGTCCAACTAAGAAATTAATTATTAATTTTCGGAATTTTATTATTTTTTTTGTAATTTTCGAAATTTTTTTAAGCATTTTTTAAAATTGTTTATAAAAAAGGGTCCTTGCAAGGTTTGAACCTTGGTTGTTTTGATAAATAACTTGTGTGTTTACCACTTAGGCAACAAGTTATTTTGATAATTATGTTGCATATTATAATCTATAAATGACTATAATTTTATTGGAATCATATAGTAAATACAGTTTATCTAGACAAAAAAGCAATTTAAATTATCACACATATCTTTTCCTTAAATATAGTTCCACAATATTAATTTGTTTTACCCTTATTTATCTCATTTATTCTCATAACCTAAAAAGGATTTCTACGTGTTCTTTTCCAAACCCTATTTTTTTATGTAATCATTAATAATTATGATTGCAATTGTGATTAGATCTTCAGTTATGTTAGTTATTAGAATGTTGATTCATTGGCTGGGCTGCTACAAACCTGGTATGTATCTTATGTTATTTGATTTATGAAGTATACTGGAGATGAATATTAATTGTATTACTTATTATTATTTGATTTATGTATCTTATGTTATTTGATTTTGTTTGCTGCTCCAAACCTGGTATGTATCTTATGTATCTTATGTTATTTGATTTATGTATCTTAGGTTATTACTTACAGTCCGTTTAAGAATCTTAAGCTCTTCAATTTTAACACATGCAAAAGTAAACTCTTGCTTGCAATAGATACTCTTTATGTTCCCGTTAGTGCTCGCTAATACACTTTTGACAACCATGGAGACATAATTGAGCAAGAACCGGAAGGTTAGTCTCTCATTAATCACATCTACAAGATGATGTTTGTTTATAGATCTCAGTATAATTTTATTTTGCTCGTCTCAGTTTGTAACCGATGGCTACCTTTTGATGGCCGGCTTATATTACAAGCAGTACAATTATAATTTGATCATTAGCAACTTTCCCTTTTTCACTTTGTAGTTACTCTTGCATTGAAGTTAGTCTTCATCTTTGAGTTTGCAAAAAATCTAATTTCGGAGTTATACGGGTGCAACCGTTACTCTACTTGCTCAAAACCAATTGTCGTTATGTGCATCTATTGTAAATCAATATATATATTATGCGAGTATCGTTTCTAATTTGGGATAGTTGCATGTACTTTCAAGGTGTGAGACTCGAATGTTCTTACAACTTCACGTTTCTTGTGAACTCAGCATGTTTGGCAAAGTGAGCTTTTGTGTGAGAAGAATCAAAGTAGCTTAGCTTCTGGGAAGTCTAAGCATGATAAGTTCCAGGTTCTAATTCGGTACAGTATTGCGTTAATTATGTATTAGAGTACTTGAGATGCAACTGTATTGCGTTAGTTATGCTCATGTTTGATCTAATTCAGTACAGTAATAATCCACAGGCAGCAATGTTCTCTGATCCAAACATGGCTATGGATATGATGAAGAAGAATCTTTCCATGATCATTCCAACATTGACCACCTCGCACATCCTCAAATCTGGCCCTATGGTGGTAAACCACAATAGTGATCGAAGCAATCTTTCGATTCCTTCTAATGAATATACCTTACACGAAGTAATGATTTGTACCGCTGTGTAAATACACAAGGTAAATGAATGTTAGCGTTTAGCAAAGCCTCAAAAATCCTATTGTGGATGGATTCGTATGACATATTTTTATCATGCCAATCATACATGCAGTCAGGATAAGTGTAATCCTTCGTTTCCCTTACCGTAGGCTCTTTCAACTCTAATGATGCCGCAAGAACTAAGGCATTCACAGGCTCTGACTCGGGATCAACAAAAGGAGCTGGTGTACAAACAGGACTATGAACAGGATTAGGCGAAGCCATAACTACCGGAACCTGCACGTGCTGTTCAGGTCTAGACTTGGGCTCATGTTTATTTTCGGGTTCATCACTATGTTATCTTTTGCCTTTTAGGTTGCGTGAGAAAAATATCTCGTGGGTAGATATCTTTGAGGAGATTCATGCATGTTTCTGAACCAACATTATGAACAATGTTTATACTTTTGAATTAAAGCAGTTGCATAATTGAAGTGTTTATATGATGAATTGGATTATCAAGTTGATCAATTACAACCAATGCATCTTTTTCTTATGTTATCTATTTTTTATAATTCCTTATATAACAGATCAAGGTTTCAACTCAGCCCTTGTCAGTGCATTCATGACTTAACTAGAAGCTGCTTCACCTGTCGCCCAGGTATTGAATACTCCGTTATATTATTTGGGAAAAATTTGCAGTTTTAACTACCGTCTCATTCTATAAAGTGATCTTAACCTTACTTTCTTTTATTTGTTAGTCTGACTATGATAGGCTACAATTATCAACAAATCCATTTTTGGAAAGGAACAAAGATCGTTGGTGCACAACACTTTGCAGCAGCTGCTACAACTGCTGGTGTGTTTAATCGTTCCGTTTATTTTGGTTCTCCTCTGGATGGCTACAGTCATGGAAGGTATGTGTAAAGTTTTCAGTATTTTAAGCTCAAAATTTTCTGTTCTAAATAGGAAAAGTCTATCCGTTTAAACTTGCACAAATAGTGAACAATCTGACTGAAGTTGTAGGTGTATCAAATGATAATGTCGTGGATAAGGAAAACAGCGAGTCAACAGCATGTTCCTTTTTTCAATAAGATTTTCTCTTTTAATTCCATTTGATACATGTCTAAGCATGAGGGCAATGATGATAAAACACAAATAAAGGCGTTCCATATGTAGTTATCTGCTAATATATTCTTTATGTCTAATATGTAGTTATCTTGGATAGGAAGGGTTTGGTAATAATATCATCCAGAGAGACTTGAAAACTATGAACCTTGCAAATTGCAAATGTATGGTTTATGATAAAGGGTTAATTTCTGATGAAGGTTTGCCAGATACGCCTTATAGTTTTTCTGTTTTATCTTCATTTTTGGTAGAAAAATTACTTAATATGACGTGTTTAACTTTTCAGGTAAGATTTTAATCATGAAACATATGCTTCATCTTAGTATCGTCCTGTTCTTGGTGCGGTCACTTTGCACCCACATTTTATCCATTACGACCGAGTATCTCCCTTGGTGAGGTTTTTTTGAACTTATGCTTTATGAATAATCTCACTAACTTCGAGATGGATAATCGGACCTGGTGAAGGACGGTGGTGACACATATTTCATCAGGTTTTTGGATAGTGTGGAAGCATACTCGGAACAATGCATTTGTTTTGACTGCCATTGTGATGGACATAGAAACGGGCAAGAAGCATGTATTGAAGCTAATCTGATTCATGTCTGCTTAAAGCATCTTCAAGGTGGTTCTGCTCCTAATGACACACAAACTGAGCCACTGTTTTTACAATGGTTATATTTTCTCTTCTACTATCCGAGCCCCAACCGGAGGTTCATTATTCTTCTTATATAATTCTTTTCATATCTGATAATAATATTTTTTATTCAGTGTATTATTTCTTGTCATTAACTTTAACAGAAGATCCAGCAAGACAAGTAAGTCTAGATTTGGTATTGGCCTCAGCTAATGGTGTTGGTTTATCCTTGGTGGCCATACGAACATCCCAAACCTTTATGATACCATCCGAAGAAGCAGATGCCACCAAAAATGGATCTTCTTCAGAGTTCCCATCAATCTTAGAAAGTACTACTATTCCTTTTACACGAGCTGAATGTGCATCCTCAATACAATATGCAACCTTCCCGCTAACTGTATCCCATGCAGTGACATTTCTGTCCTCTCCACCGGTGTATAGAAGTCCATTCTGTTACAACTTCACAATTATTTCAGTTCTTGAAGTACGTATTACAAATTTAAAAATAATCTCAATATGTTAACAATAGCAATGACCAAAGCTCTATTTCGACAGACATTTATATCCTAGATACTTAAATTGCAAGAAACATACACAGAGCCTAGAAGAACGCCAATGACACGTTCCTTGAAGAGGATATGCGAACATTACAGGATACACCAAAAGGGTGGTATTACAAGTCATCACAAACAAAATGGCTTGTCAGCCAAGGCATACAGAAAAAGGAGTTCGGTGATTTCACAAATGTTAATAGGTCAGTTATTTGTACCCAATAAATTTGAGTCTGAATTCATGTCTTTCCAACATTAACTGATAATAAATTATACAGAACAAGATTACAGGATTTTTAACTGGTATTTCGAATTTGAATACTTACAAAAAAAAGACCACTATTTCAGCTATGATCCCCATCTCACTCCGCTAATAATTATATATTAGTGGACTCGGATATGTGTTGAGTCTTACGTATCCACAACCCTTATAGGCTTATACCATATTTTAGTTTTTAGTGCGGTCATCGGCTCAATCACTATAATATGCCTAAAAGGAAATGGTTGATTATCTACGACCAGAATTGAATGAAAGAAACTTGCCACCTACTCAAAAAGTAGTTAAATAACCAGAAGGGTATGAACATATAATACATATCAGTCTGTGGCCTTTATAATTTTATTATATGTTATGGATAATGTTTTTAATAAGAATCCTAACCAGTTGAGAGGTTTAATTTTCTTTTATTCACTTTTTATCTACAAAAAAATATTCATACTTTTTTTTACCATTATTAAAAACATTACCTTATTTTTTATCTTAACGTTATAACGTTATTGCATCAACCGTTTTACTACTTCTTTTATCTTTTTAGCAATTCTTAAAGCTAGCTGCTCATCGATTTCTCAAGGGTTAAGATTAGGAAAGGTTTTGAAGATTCTATGATGTGATAGAGATGGTAAATACACAAATTCAATGACCAACGATGTGTATAAAGAAGCTTTATTTACTATTTGAATTAAAACCATATACTTTGTAATAGCGGATAAGTTATTGAATCTTTTTTCTTTATATCGGATTACCTTTCTTAAAAAATATTTAACGTAAACTAATAACATCAAAATATTAGTTGACCTCCCCGTCCTTAAAAATTATTTTCGTTAACTAAGTACCATCAAAAGAATAATTATAAGTCATGCCCGCCCATCGGGCGGGCTTTGACCACTAGTATATATATATATATATATATATATATATATATATATATATATATATATATATATATAATTCCATATATGAAATAAGTTCATCAATATCCGAAAATAATACGTTCATTTTATCAAAATACTCGTTTTTACAAAATTAGGATAAGATTATAAGTTTTTCTAATTTTTTTTCCGAATTTACACTTTTTACCCTCAAGTTACAAAAAGTACGAGTTTAATCCCTCAACTTTGAGTACTTGACAGTTTTTACCCCGAAACATATTTTATATCACAACTTTCAGAAATGACATTTTCAACCCTTTGGTAAAACTGATTTTACAATAACAGTCCTACTAGTTCAATTTATACGCTTTAAACCTTTGTTTTTCTAACTTGACACTTTCTACCCAAAAGTTATTTATAACTAGTTTTGGTTAATTACGCAACTGGTCCTTGTGATTTTACTCGTGCGCATGCACGTATATTCATATCCTTATACTTTCGAAAATGGTCACATTAGCCCTTATACTTTTCATGCATTCTTATTTTACGTATAAAATCACCCCTTTAACTTTCAAATGTTACAGTTTTAACCCAAAGATTCATACGATTTGCAAATTAGGTCCGAATCACCTTTTTAACATATGAAAACTTTAAAATACGTTTACAAGCTTATACCAAGCTTATTTTTAGTGCTTAACAACTTATTTCTATCTTAATGGGCCGAGTAAAGTTTTTATTGGACTCAGTTTGGGCTTATTGGGCTCGGTAATTGGGCTTTAGGCCCGTATGGTTTTGCGTTTGATATTAATGTGTACGAGAGGTTCCAAAGTTTTGCAAAGGATTTTGTAATTCATTTTCGGTATAAATTGCAAGTTTTCACTAGATATCGTGCCATTACTAGACCCAATACGAGGTTTAAGGTTTAACATGTGATATATACATGTGTAAACTATATGAAAGGAGTTAAAATGAAATGAGTTTAGGCGAATACTTACTACACTCGTTTAGAGTGGTGATGAAAGCAACGAATGAGTGAGTAGGATGATATCGAGACCCTTGTTCTCCTTATAACCCGAAGAAAATCTACCCAAGTCTTCCTAGTCCCTTTTATGCAACGATTTTTCCCTTATAAGATGCAATGTTTCTTGTTTTTCCTTCCTATCTCTCTCGATGTACTACCACAGTGGACGACTTTTTGTTGTGAGTGTGTGAGTGGTTTAGTGATATGTATTATTGATATTTTTCTAAGTCTTGGAAAAGTTTATAAAGAAAACATTAGCATGGTCATCCCATTATTTAACTCTTAGCTCTCCTAGTTCTAAGATTATTAGACATGTGATTTTGATTTTGGTATTTCGGCGTGCATGGTCTCAGCTTGGATTTGGGGCATGTGTGTGTTGTGTCAAATCGAAAGGGATACAAGGACCTTTGGTCATGAGAGTCAAGGTTAGTCAAAGTGGGATTATGATTATTAAATTAGGCTAAGGGTGTCTTACTAGCTTTCTTGTCCCCTTTGCTTGCTCCTACACGCTAACTAGAAAGGATCATGGGTTTGATATCTCGTTTTGTGTCTAGTCGATTTGGTCACAAAAACATTCATAGGTGAAATACAAATTCACTTGGAAAATATTAGTTCATGTTACAAAATAAAAAGAGTACTTGGGCCATGGGGTGGGAACCGGTTGGGCTAGGGAAAAACTACTAGGCGAGTTGGGTTTGGGTAATGCTAGTTGGACGAGGCCCAAAGGGAAAAGAAAGAAAGAAAGAAAGAAAGTTGGGCTTGGGCTTTGGTGTGGGTTGGATCCGGTTATGAGGCCCATTGACAAGTTGGGTTGAGTCGTGAAGTGGTAAAAAGTCCAATGAATTTTCGAGGCCCAATACGAATTTTAATATATTTTTATTATAATTTAATTCGTATTTTTACAAATTTTTACGTATTCGTTACATATTTTAAGATTATCAAGATCGTGGGGAATTTTGTTCTGATCACAACGGTATATTTATGAATGCTCAAGCTGCGTTGATCATGCATATGCCACATGATATGCAAATGTGATGTTTAGAAAATTTCATGATAAAATAAATCGAGCTTAATTTCTGATTAAAGCTTTAAGTACATTGAAATTTACCGGGAGCTTACATCCTCGCGCTCCCAGGTGAACTCTGCACCTCGTTTCTTGTGATTCCATCGAACTTTAACGATAGGAATGCGGCTTTGCTTAAGCCTCTTGACTACCCTGTCCATGATCTCGACGGGTTCTTCGACAAAGCTAAGTTTGTCATTGAGCTGGATGTCTTTGAGCGGTACGACTAGAGTTTCATCCGATAGACACTTATTAAGATTCGAGACATGGAACGTGTCATGTACTCGACTAAGTTCTACGGGAAGTTTGAGTTTATATGCTACAGGACCAATTCTTTGAAGAATTTTGAACGGTCCGATGTATCGAGGTTTTAGTTTTCCTCTTTTTCCAAATCTGACCATCCCTTTCCAGGGTGATACTTTGATCATTACACGGTCTCTGACCTGGAATTCCATTGGTTTTATTCGAACATCTGCGTAGCTCTTTTGTCTATCTCGAGTTGCTTGCAGTCGTTGCCTAATTTGCATTATCTTTTCTGTTGTCTCTTGGACAATTTCGGGGCCTGTGAGTTGCACTTCTCCAACTTATGCCCAACAAACTGGCAATCGGCATTTTCTTCCATAGAGTGCTTCAAAAAGAGCAGCTTTAATGTTGGCGTGATAACCGTTATTGTAAGAGAATTCAGCCAGAGGTAAGTGCTTATCCCATCCTTTTCCGAAATCAATCACACATGCTCTTAGCATGTCTTCCAGAGTTCGGATCATTCTTTCACTTTGTCCATCTGTCTGAGGATGGTACGCGGTACTCATATCCAAGTTGGTACCCATGGCTCTTTGAAGTGTTTGCCAAAATCTCGAGGTGAATCGGCTATCATGATCAGATATGATAGAGATTGGTATACCGTGACGAGAAACAATCTGTTTGATGTACATTCTAGCGAGTGTAATCATCTCGTCGTTCTCCTTGATTGGCAAGAAATGAGCGGACTTTGTAAGATGGTCTACGATGACCCAAATGGTGTCAAAACCATTAGAAGTTCTCGGCAACTTTGTGATGAAATCCATTGTGATTCTTTCCCATTTCCACACGGGGAAGTTCTGGTTGGGTTAACATACCTGATGGCTTTTGATGTTCAGCTTTGACTTTCAAACATGTCAAACACTGACTGGCGAATTCGGCGATATCAACCTTCATGTTAGGCCACCAGTACAAAAGCTTTAGATCTTGATACATCTTGTTGGGACCAGGATGTATGGAATACTTCGATTTATGTGATTCATGCATGATGAGTTCTCGGATACCTTCCAAATTCGATTCTTGAAACATAACGTTTCGTCCGATCTCTTCACAAATCCATTCTCATTCTCCGGCATGCTATAAATCTTCTCATTCGGCCTATTTTCTTCTTTAAGTGCTTCGATCTGAGCTTCAAGAATTTTTTATGGTAGGGGTGAATTGATTACCATACCCAATGATCTCACTCTAACTGGCTTAGGGCGATCTTTTCTGCTCAAGGTGTCGGCAACAACGTTCGCCTTTCCAGGATGGTAACGGATCTCGCAGTCATAATCACTGAGCAATTCTAGCCAGCGACGTTGACGCATATTCAGTTCTTTTTTATCTAAGATGTGTTGAAGACTTTTGTGATCAGTGTACACTATACACTTGGTTCCGTACAAATAATGTCTCCATAATTTGAGTGCAAATACCACAACGCCAAGTTCTAGATCATGAGTAGTATAATTATTCTCATGAGTTTTGAGCTGTCGTGACGCGTAAGCAATCACTTTGTTCCTTTGCATGAGAACAGCGCCTAAACCCATGTGTGAAGCATCGCAATATACTACAAAATCTTCGACTCCTTCCGGTAGTGCCAAGATAGGTGCTTCGCAAACCTTGTTCTTTAGAAGTTGAAAAGCTGATTCTTGATCGTTTCCCCATTCGAATTTCTTCATTTTCTGGGTTAACTCGGCAATGGTTTGGCTATCTTCGAAAAACCTTCGATGAATCTTCGATAATAACCAGCAAGTCCTAAGAATTGACGAATTTCAGTGGGGTTGGTGGGTACTGGCCAATTCTTTACAGATTCGATCTTTGCGGGATCCACGTGGATTCTTTACTGTCAATTACATGACCAAGAAATTGGATTGTCTCCATCCAAAAATCACATTTGGAAAACTTTGCGTACAATTCTTCTCTCTTGAGTAACTTCAAGACAGTTCTAAGATGTTCCACATGTTCTTCTTTATTACTGGAGTAGATAAGGATATCGTCGATGAATACAATGACGAATTTATCCAGGTAGGGTTACAGACTCTATTCATGAGGTCCATAAATATAGCAGGGGCATTAGTTAAACCGAATGGCATTACTTGGAATTCATAATGGCCATATCGATTTCTAATTGCGGTCTTGGGTATATCTTCCTCTTTTACCCTTAACTGATGGTATCTAGATCTTAAATCAATCTTCGCGTATACGCTCGAGCCTTGTAACTGATCAAACAGATCATCGATTCTTGGTAAGGGATAGCGGTTCTTGATTGTGAGCTTGTTCAATTCTCTATAATCGATACACATCCGAAATGATCCATCTTTCTTTTTAACGAATAAAACTGGTGCTCCCCAGGGTGAGGAACTTGGTCTAATGAATCCTTTTTCAGATAGCTCTTCTAGTTGTTTCAATAATTCTTGCATTTCTGAGGGCGCTAAACGGTATGGTGCTCGTGCTACGGGAGTAGCTCCAGGGATAAGATCGATTTGAAATTCGACTTGTCGAGCAGGTGGGAGTCCAGGCAAATCTTCTGGAAACACCTCAGGAAATTCTTTGACTACAGGCACATCCTCTAGTCATTTCTCTTCCGACTTCTTTTCCGTTACTTGAGCTAAGAAGGCATAACATCCTTTCTCCATGTACTTTATCGATTTCGCACAGGACATGATACTTAAGTACTTTCTACTTTGATCTCCTTGGATGACTAAAGTTTCACCGTTGATCGGGATATGAACGGTTTTCTTGTTGCAAACAATCCTAGCACGGTGTTTGGACAACCAATCCATGCCAATTACGACATCGAAACTACCAAGTTTGATTGGCAAAAGATCTATGAGGAATGAGTGGTCTTGTAAAAGAATAGGGCAATTACGGATTACAGTGTTGGTTCCTATTATCTTTACATCGGCAAGCTCTATCTCATAAGTTGCATCTAAGGCGATTGGGGATATTTCAAGTAATGGTGCAAAAGTAGTAGATACAAAACTCTTATCGGCTCCAGAGTCAAACAATATTTTTGCGGAATGATTGTTAAGAGAATACGTACTCGTCACAACATCAGGGTTCAACGTCACATCTCCATCTCCTAGCACGTACGTTCTTGCACGCGCATTGTTGGGTTGAGCTGCATTCATCTTTGGGCATTGACTCTTGAAATGACCTTTTTCTCGACATCCATAACAATTCATGTTTGCCACAGTGTTTCCCCATCCAGGGTTTCGGCAATGCTTTCCTTGATGACCTACCTTGTTGCACTTGGCACACTTCACAGTACAAGGTCCAGAATGGTACATCAAACATCTGTTACACTGGGGATGTGGTCCTACATACCCTTTTCCAGCAGTGGGTGTAGCATAAGCCCTTGCGGCTTCTTGCCTTCGGTTTTGCCGATTGTGATGATGGTTTTTGTTGCGGTGATACTGGTTGTTGTTCCGATTGTTGTTGTTGGATTGATGGTGCATGGAATTTGATCTTTTCCGATCATCAAGCTTCCTTTTGTTGTCACTTGAGCCTTGTGCATTTGCAAACTTCAATATTGGTTCCATAAGGCGGTGGGATACAATGACAACTTCTTCAACAGTCTTTGGATTTGAAGCTATGACATCTCCTTCAATGTTCTGAGGTAAACCTCCGATCAAAGCTTCCAAAATCTTTTCATTTGTGGGAAACAGATGAGGAAAAAAAGCTCTCAGCTCATGGAATCTCTTGAAGTATGTCTTGAGATCATTACCTTTAGCAGCCAGGTGGTAATACTCATCTTCGAGCTTCTTGATCTCAGTTCTCGGGCAATATTGTTTCATCAACAGTTGTTTCAGATCTGACCATGAAATCTTACAAGCTTCTTCCACTCCAATTGGTTGAGCATGGGCTTTCCACCAAGATAACGCATCTTCTAACAAAGTTCCAGTTGCGAACTTGACTTTGCAATCATTTGTGCAGTCACTTAGCATAAATACAGTCTCGGTTCTCTCAAACCAATGAAGAACCAATAGCACCTTCGGTGCCCTTGAAGAATGTCGGCTTGCAGTTCATGAACTCTTTGTAACTACACTTACGAGTTACATATGACTCACTTTGATTTGTTGGAGTGTTAGTTGCATTTGAGTTTGCCATTTCAACAAGACGTGCAACTTCTGTGGCACGATTCTCTTCAGCATGACGAGCAGCTTCAGCCTCACGTGCTGCTTGAGAAACACGCTCAGCTTCAGCTTCTCGAGCGATCTCCGCTTCTCGAGCAATCTCAGCTTCTCTTGCAACTTCATCTTCTCTTGCAATCTTAGCTTGTCTTGCAATTTCAGCTTCTCTTGCAGCAGCTTCGGCTTCACGTGCCTCTTGGGTAGTTCGTTCAGCTTCGGCAATGCGTTCAGCTTCGGATCTTGCAGTGTCAGCGGCATGCTGTGCTATAGCAGCGCTAACGCTTTCAGCGACCAACTTTCGAACAACTGCGGGTGTGATAGTGGATGAGGTAGCTTTCTTCTTGACCATTTTTCTAAAATTACCAAGAAATAAACACCAAGATTAAGAAATCATCGATCGATAATAAAAGTGATTACACATTATAAATATCGTAATAGTCAAGACTACCATTTTAAATCAATGATATGATATCGTTATGAATAACAACAAGTGAATCATGATTTTTCTCAACAAATCATAATATATATAAGGACATAAGGATCGGTTCGGCAACATTACTGATGACTAACAACACAAGAATATAAAAAATACAACCATAGGATACATAGAATACATCATTACATACCAAAGTTACAAAGTTACAAACCAAAAGGATACAAGCCTTAATGCCTCATATGGCGGATTTATGATACATACTAAGATAAAGATGACTAGAATCTACGCATCTCCCGATGCGTCATCATGACGATGATAAATCTCCTCAACCATGGCTGTCAAATCTCGAATCTGCTGCTCACGGGCTCGATCTCTCGCCTCGAGGTCATCAATCCTCTCCTCTAGGATAGCAGTGTGAGCATGAGCGAATGTAAGCTTGTGATGCAAGACTCTCTCTTGGCCTAAGGCAGTGTCTCTCAAAGTACTGGCATCTCGAACAGTAGTCTCAAGCCTCTGGGTCAATCGGTTCACGACATCTCTCGCCTCCACAATCTGGGTGCTCATCATGTCAAACACAATCTCAATGGAGTAGCGACCTATCACGAGGTTCTCGACCTCCTCCTCCAAGCTCTCTATCCTAACCAATGGAATCTCATCATAATGTGCCAGGAGCTCACTCAACTGGTCTTTGTGTCTAACGAGTCTCGTAGCCAAAAGAGGAATGGTGTGGTGTACAGGCTCACCAGTAACAGGAAAAACTGGAGCTGGTGCAGTGGTTGAGCTCTCTCCAACCTCGAATGAACTAGGTGCTCCCTCCTCTTCTCTCCAACGACGAAGTAGTGGTATCAAGAATGACCATCGCCTAGCACCGGACTTCTTCCTTGGTCCGGTCTCAATGTCCACTTGAGTAGGCATGTCAGGATCAGATAGTGATGGTGGATAACACTTGATGCAAAGCGATAAAAGTGGCTCACTAAAAGTGTCCAACGGAGGTGATGTTGTAGGCGGTGATGAAACAGGAACAGTAGTGGTCTGATGGTAGAACACAGTAGGTGGCAGTGGTGGTGAAGTAGCAGTAGGTGGAACAGTAGGTGTAGCTGGTGATGACTGAGTAGGTGGTGACTGAGCTGATGGTGACTGAGCTGATGGTACCACATGAGTCATAGTCATGGATTGCACATGCTTCCTAGCGGTGTGTTTGAAGGTCGTACCCTTAGGATGCAGTCTGTAAGGCACTCCAAACGGCTCAGGCTCATAAAGCTTAAGAACACAGATCCTACGTCGGCGACGACGGATCGGTAGGGAAGATGATCCATAAGAGTCTGATGAAGCAGAGTCGGTGCTCTCGGATGACTTGGATGATCCATCATCCATAGCGACATCTGAAGCAGGTAGCCATTGTTGCGACTCGTAGTACTGATCTAGGGTCATAGAAGCAAAATCATTGTGCTCTTGAGAGCGAGCAATCATAGATGGAACAGTAGGAGTTTGGGCAACTTCACCTTCCTCAAAAGGTTCAGTCTCGTCCGAAACAGTAGCTGGTATGACTGGACTGGGATGAGCTGGCATATTGACAGTCGTAGAGGACATAGTATCTTCCATCTCAGTGTCTAAGGATAGAACAACCGGGTGGGATGCAGACATGGTACTGTAACAACCCGTAAATTAATGTAAGTAATATGCCAAATAATATATATTTAACAGGATTTTAGTTAGCTACACATATTTGTCAAGCAAATCTCCATGCCTAACTAAAATAAATGCAATTTACCTATGATCTAGTGACGCATCAATCCTAATGCATAGAGCGGTCACGGAAGGGCGTAAGGCAGTGGTGTAAAATAGTCCCGTTTTAAAAGTGCGGTTATAGTCCAAAATGTTTTTGAAAAACTCTTTGGTTCTTTATAACCTTGGCTCTGATGCCAATTTGTAACACCCCCGAAAATCTTAATGACAGCGGAAGACTAATTCGGGTGTTACTTGAATGGAGATCATAGTCAATAATTATAGAAAACGACTCGAAAGAGACATTTTATTAAAATAGTTATCATTTATCGAAAACTCATAGTTGTTACAAAACATTGTAAATAGATCGAGTGTTTTTCCCAAAAGAAAGATCATGAGTTTGAAAGAAATGACAACTTTTATGTTTTACACCACCAGATAAGCCTTGCCATGCCCCGTTCCGCGCCTTGGTCATACTCTTCACTGATTACCTGAGATAACATGCTTAAAAAGGTCAACAAAAATGTTGAGTGAAATCCATAGGTTTAAAATAGTTGAACACAAGTATAAGAGCATGATCATTGTAAACTAACAATATCATAAGAAAAATCACAGATTATTATGCGCTAAGCTGATGAAACCAAGACTCAACTGCATACACCGAATTACCAATGTACGTAAGTATGCCCCAAAGGAGGTAATAGCCAATTACCTAAAGAAATTCAATACGGTGCGCCCCGGTTATTTCTCTATAACCAAAACGGGGTCGTTAATCCCCATAGTACTATTCACGATATCTACGTTCACTCGCGGTGACTAATGGTTCATGATCAGGGGACTTGTGGATAAATACTTAGGCAGTACCAATAATCAAGAGGATAGAGCATTTATGAAAAACCTTGTGTTCTAGTTTAGAGCATGTATCTCCCTCGCGGGGTTTGCAAAAATAAAGTAAAAGCGAGGCTATGAACTCACCTTGATTATATTGAACAAGCACAAACAGATCAAGCACAATGTAGCGGAGGTTCCAAACCGAAACCTAAAAATGATGAGATGGCGAGTCTCAGTAAATGAGCATTTTGGTTTGCGACCAAAATAATAGAGCATTGAATATTCTTATTCAATAGATCATTGGATTGTCCAATCCAATAGTGTGCGTGTGTGCTTAACGTTTTAAGTTAATTTACGTGCTACATTGTCTTAATCAATGATCCTCACTTACGCATAAGTGAAATGTTTTCCCCCGTTGTGATCTTAATAGATTTATTGAGTATTTTAACGTGTTTAGATTCCCTGTGGGTTTTATCGGATTAAGTATGTATATATATATATATATATATATATATATATATATATATATATATATATATATATATACATAGAGTCCGGTTCTAGAGAAAAGTGTAATTAGAGAGAAAAGTGAGAAAAAAAGTTACAGGGTAGATTTTGATAACAATTGAAACTTCAGGGTAAACTGTGAAACAAATGCAAAAAAATACAGAGTAGCTGGTAATATCATATACAAACACACAGTTATCAGATACAAACACACATACTCACGATTGAAACACACACACTTTCCTTCACCACCACCACCACCACCACCACCGTCACCGTCTTCCCTCGTGATTCAATTTATCAACAGACGAACTCAACCAATCATCAAAATTCATAACCAACTTCACTCCACTCACTAAATCCGAACACAAGTACAACGACACTCCATCACCGATAACTGTTCCGGCAACCACGGCGGTGATCCACTGTAGTAGCTTAGGGTTTTGGGAATCCAAATTGGTGGAGGAGATTGATGAAGTGGTGATGAATGAAGAAGATGCGGTGGAGATTGAACGGAGGTGACGGTGGATGGTGGTTGGTGTGAGACGGAATGGCGATATAGCGGTGGTGGTGGTTGTTAAATGAAGGAGTTGGTAACCATTTATAAAACTTTTCTTGATTTGAGTTGCGTGATTAGATATTAGGGCCATTAGATTGTATTATTGCATCTTAGGGCATCTGTATGTATATTTGCAGCATGAAATTACACATTAGGGCATTAGATTGTATTAGTGCATCTGTGTTTGTGATTGCAGCATAAGGTTAAATGTTTGTATGTTTAGTGCATCATGAGGATGATTATTGCATCGTCATACTTTTTAAGGAATTATTGTATATGTTTAGTTTATCCGTTTGTACGTTTAGTGCATCGTTTGTCATAGTTAGTCATAGCAGGCATCCATTTGTATGTTTATTGATGTTCGAAAATACTTGGGCAACTATTTGTATGTTTAGTGCATCAATTGACATATTAGGGCATCAACGATTTAGGATGTTTTATGCAATACAATTATACTTTTGCTCGCATGTTTGGCCTATAAATTGTGGTTAAGTTCTGTTTAGTGTTAGTAATCTAGTTATTTAGTTCATTTTTAGTAAAAGTCATTTTTTTATGCAAAAGCCTTTAAAAATCTGTTTTCAAAATTTATAAATAGTGTTTGGTTTTAGTTGAATTTTGCAGTCAAAGGTCATTTAGGTAATATTTTGGATTTCAATTAGCTCTAATAAGTACGTAGTAGTAGTTTCAAGTTAGTTTTAATCATCCTTAAGTAATAATATAGGTTCTGTATATGTAGTTTGGATTTAGATGGTTAAATCAACTTAGGATAGATTTTGTAGAGGAAGACTTATTTGGATCATTTTAGGTGATTAAACTTACTCAAAATAAGTAAAATTAGTAGTGTAGAATCTGGTATTAAGCTTTTATTTGTCTAAGTTTAGCCATTCCTTTCCTGTTTCTGTTCAGTTTGAGGTAGCACTACATAATCTGTTTCCATTTCAATTTCTTTACTTAGCTTAGATTTATGAATGTTTTTTGTTCCATCTAGTAGTGATAGTATTAAGATTGCATGTTTTGCTTTTATTAGTTGTCTAGATCTTAGTTTGGCATTTAATTTGAATATGCTTCAGATCTCCATTTCTGCACCATTACCTGTTCTGCACATCAGCACCATATCTCCTAGTTAGCTCTTATTTTGGATTTTTAATTTCCTATCCTTTGGTCTAATTTAGCTGAAATTTTGGTTATAAGCTCTCTGGTTGATGATTATCAAGGCATTTTTAGTATAATTTTAAGATTTTTCTAGATCACTTATATTTAGGCTCAAAGTTGCTACTTTAGGGGTGTTTGGCTAAATGAGTTTGAAAATGATGTAGTGCTTGTTTGATGGTTACTTGAATTTCTCTGTATTAGAATAGTTGCATTAGGTTAGTTCTAGATAGTTTAGGTTAGTTTCAGCCTTAGGTAGCTTATAGTTAAGATCGTGAGCTTGTTGCTTATTTCCCCTGGTCTGCACATCAGTCACTCCTAGTTTCCATTAGCTTTAGTTGTTGATTTTTAATTTCCTCATTTTGCATCCATATCAGCTGAAAATCTAGATATAAGCTCTTGGGTTGGAAATATTAGGGCATCAATGAGTACCATACGAATAAGAAAAGAGAGAATGACCTGTTACCCAAGCTTCCTGACACACCCAAATTGTGGAACTTTAGTGCATCCGTTTGAGGACCTTTAGTGCATCCGTTTGAGGTACTATAGTGCATCTGTTTGTATCATAGTAGGGCATCCAAATATCATGGGAGTGGATATCAATGTTATATATAGGATTAGAGGACAAACCATCTGCCAACTTTGATAACATTTAAACAATCTATCTGTTGTAGGAAGTCTCCCATAAACTGTCAAACATAAGACATAAGTACGTTTATGAATAGAATGAGAATAACAGACCACGTATGCCCGTTTCATTTTAGATCCTGCATCGCTTATGTATCTTTTCATACCTGATGTACAACAAACTTTGAAATTCTTCCTTTCAAATCTACCCAATTTATATCGTCCTGTTTACAAGGCTCCATTTTTAGCACCTGTATGCTGTAGCCTGTAGGTGTGCAATCACTAGGAACTTTCTTCAACTGTAGTTGTATGAGCAAGTAATGAAAGGCAGTAGCAAAACAATGGCCTAAAAAGAGTAACGACTCATACAAAGCGTTTCAAAAACAAAATATTGAAACAGTACATTTTCTTATTTACGGAGCTATAGCTCTCTTTTTTGTTGTAAGAGAACTTGTATTTGTGTTTTACAGTCTATAAGAAAGAGATTCTACAAATGATAAATTACATGTTAACAACATTGTTTGTTTAGCGTCACATTTATCTTTTCTTGTATTATCATCATGCTTCATTTCCTTCTCATCGTCCTCCAAAACCACCTCAGTTACTGATATAAATAAATAAGATGAATATAATTAAAACACAGAGAATATAATAGCATAGTAATTGTCCTAATATATAAACACACACGTTGATGCCTTAATATGTCTGAGTGATGCCTTAATATAGTGCATCGTCGGTAATATCAGGGGATCATTTGTATGTTTAGTGCATCGCTGGACATATTAGGGCATCGGTGAGTATAATTAATGCATCGTTAGACATATTAATGCATCAACGTGTATGTTTAGTGCATCCATTAAAGGAAACACATGCTTAGTTAATAATAAAGAAAATGGTTAGTCCCCACTTTCAAGAAATAGTTTTAGGTATGAAAATGGTCAATTTTCTTGCTCGACTCCACCTGATCTTACACTAAGCAGCGCGTTTAGTAACAATAGTCCAGAATCCTTTGTGACGAATTCTGCAATGAGTATGAAAAAAAAACACCCTTAGTTATAAGGAAGAGAGCTGATAGTGTTGACCATTCATGTCCATGTACACATGCTCAACTTAATGATATGAATACAGATATCAAGAGTCGATTCAGAAAACATGAAGCAAAGTTCGAGCCCATAGGTTCATAGACCTCAACCTGCTTTAGGAAGATGTTTGGACTACATGTTTAGTGAAGAGTGGGATCCAAGTATCCAACAACTTGAGTCCTATGACTCCATCCTCAAATGTGAACATCGACACCGGATGTTGAGAGTTGGCTCCTTGATTAAGTCAAATTAGTGAGCCTTTCCCTCTCAAATTCATTAATAGTTGGTATATAGTAATAATAGAAAATTCGACCGATTTACTAATGAATGTGTCAAGTTGGGTTGTCTTATCTCGAATGGGTCAAATGGTATAATTTAGTGCATCCATTTGAGGTACTTTAGTGCATCTATTTGTATCATAGTAGCAAAACAAGTTCAATTATATGACAGTAGCAAAACAAGTGAACTTACCGGTTCACTTTTATGACAACAACAAAAGAAGAAGATGTTTGGGAATGCTTGTCTGAATCTGTTTAAATGACAAATGTGTAAAAAATGACATACAAACATATTCTTGTTTCGTAATAGATGCGTATTCACAAAAGTGGTCTTTTTGGTCATGCAATGCAGGGTGTATCTTTCAGGGGCATAATGATCAGTTCATTGGCAACCTCAAATGATGATAGAACGATGTCTACACCACAGATCGTTTGAGGTATCTTAGTGCATCTGTTTAAGGCACGTTAGTGCATCTGTTTGATGCTCAGTGTACTATGTAGACTCATTAGGACTTCATAGAAACCCAATTAATTTAACAAACTTGTCAGTCTTACTCAGTCATCCACTTTATTAAGCTTATACGCCTAATCCTCAGCACTTGCTACTTCTGATCCTTGTTACCGATATGAATCTTTGTTCTCACAAGAGCGCAAATGTTAGCATGTTGCTGCTCGTGATGCTATTCTTCTGTTATTGCACCTTCGGCAGACCTTTTACCATCGCTTAGTTTGGTTGTTGATTAATGTGAGAGAGGTCACCTAGTCAAACTTTGATATCATTCGTCTTAAAATGTTGGCCACGACAGTGTCATCACTGGTATTGTCTCCATATTCTCTCATTTATTCGATCAAGACTAGCCTTGAAATTCTTCATCTTTTTTCATCGTAGCAGCCTCTAAAATGTTCTCACATATGAAGCACTGTGATTAGTTTTGTTGAACCTTGATACTCAATTTTGAGTATGACAAGCTCTCGCATCATTCTTTATGACAGACCTTCCACTCATGTCATCTAAGGTTAAGTCGTTTGTCTAGTGTTCTTTAACAAATCTGAAAGATCATTGTACTTTGTTAAATTCATCTTAGTACTCCAACATTCATATGCTTCCCCGCTGAATACAGCGGTATGATTATGTTAACATTGTACTTTGTTAAATTCATTAATTTTACTTGTAGTAACAACATTTGTTAATTATTCTTTTTCGATTGACTTTGACTGCAGCCCAAATGGAGCTTAGAGTACTGGTTTCAGGCCGATTACTCATCAGGTAATCTAAAAGGCATCTGGACATCTAGTTGCTAATTGTTTCATTTTCGTCTTTGTTGATTGCTTATGTTTTCTCATAATTAACTTACACTTCTTTTACACTTTATTATATCTTTCCAGTTCTATCCTTTGTGATTAATAGCAGATTTAAAAAAGTCATTAATTTGAACTTTACTTGTAACTTATTTCATCTCAACATGAATCATTAATTTGAGATAGATCTGCTAATGGTTTTTTTTTTATCTTGAAGCTGTGCAGAATGCTTAGTAAAACTGATGGGAAGCTGGTTGGTGATTTAATGACCCCTGCACCATTAGCAGTAAGAGAAAATACCAATCTCGAGGATGCCGCCAGGTTTATACAACCTTCCTCTGTTACTTTATATAAACTGTCACGTGCTAATTTCATTGTTATTCTATAAACCTGAAAATTTTCTGCTATAAAAGTCGACTTATAGACAAATTTTATTATGTCAGATTGTTACTTGAGACCAAATATCACGCTCGTGGTACCTGAGATGTCATCCGATCAGATAAGAAAATGGTTTATCAACGACAACTATGGTCTTGAATTGGATTTCATGGATCCTGTTGCTGCTGTTCTAGTTGGTTTTTGCGTGTTTTTCACTTTTCTTTTTGCCTTTTTCCGAGGAAGTTGAACTTCCAGATGAGATATTAGAAAGTGTGTGTAATGTTTATTGTTTTTTTGTGTGTTGATAAAGTGGTGAATATTATGTTAGTTTCACAAGTTTGTTAAGTCAAATGGTAAATCTGAATCTAAACAGAAAAGAATCAGATCTTAATGTTTAAATCTAAATTAACGCATGTGTTACAATTCATATTATGTGTACATGTGCAGAAAAAAGAAAAAAAAAACTAATAAAGCAACTAATAAAGCTCGCTCACCGTAATGCTAGTACAAAATCATATAAATTTAGATGAAACACAAAACAGTCCTTGGAAAATATAAAAAGTGACAAAGAGGTCCCTGGAGTTGGGAGGAAAAAAAAAGGAGGGGAAGGATTATAATCCAAGGGCTAAGATTGCTTCCCTCACTTTTCTCTTGAGATGAACTTTTCAAATGATCCAATCCCTACATATATATATATATATATATATATATATATATATATATATATATATATATATATATATATATATATATATATATATATATATATATATATATATATATATATATATATATATATATATATATATATATATATATATATATATATATATATATGTACATATATATAGGCTCCGGTTCCATTGAGAAGGTTTTTATTTTGAGAAGATTGAGAAATCTTCGTTTGAGCAAATTGATTCATGTTTTTGATTTGATTCACAAGTAAACATCATTTTATGGTGAATCGAATCTATAAATCACAAATTTGATTCACAAATCATTGTTAAAATCGAGTTATGATGATGATTCATTAAATTTGTACAGATGATTCAGTATTCTACATATATTCCGAAATCGAGAGATTTTTAACATTGATTCAAAAATTTTTTTACACATTTTGAATTTTAAACACATTAAAATGAGTTTTACGCTTGAAAAACATGAATCAAAGTTAAAAATCTATCGTTTTTGAAAACCTTCTCAATCGATCCAGATTATATATATATATATATATATATATATATATATATATATATATATATATATATATATATATATATATATATATACATACATACATATATATATATATATACACCTATATATATATATATATATATATGTATATATATATATATATATATATATATATATGTATATATATATATATATATGAAATAAGTTCATCAATATCTGAAAATATTACGTTCATTTGATCAAAATACTCGTTTTTACAAAATTAGGTAGGGATGAGCATTTCGAACCGAATCCCGAAACCGAACCGGAACCGTACCGAAACGGTACCGATTTTTGAAATACGGTACGGTACCGGGACTACGAAATAAGGTGAAAAAAAATCAGGACCAATAATTCGGTACGGGACCGGTACCAAATCGGGAAATTCCCGAAAAAAGCGCTGAAAACCCGATTTCCCGGTACCGGTATCCGAACCCCGTTCGGTACGGTACCGGTACCACTAATTTATGCTCGGGAAAAAATCGGTACCACTAATTCGGTACGGAATCGGTACAAGACCGGTACCGTGCTCATCCCTAAAATTAGGATAAGATTATAAGTTTTTCTAAACTTTTTCCGAATTTACACTTTTTACCCTCAAGTTACAAAACGTACGAGTTTAATCCCTCAACTTTGAGTAATTGACAGTTTTTACCCCGAAACATATTTTATATCAAAACTGTCAGAAATGACATTTTCAACCCTTTGGTAAAACTGATTTTACAATAACAGTCCTCCTAGTTCAATTTATACGCTTTAAACCTTTGTTTTTCTAACTTGACACTTTCTACCCAAAAGTTATTTATAACTAGTTTTGGTTAATTACGCAACTGGTCCTTGTAAATTTACTCGTGCGCATGCACGTATATTCATATCCTTATACTTTTGAAAATGGTCACATTAGCCCTTATACTTTTCATGCATTCTTATTTTACGTATAAAATCGCCCCTTTAACTTTCAAATGTTACAGTTTTAACCCAAAGATTCATACGATCTGCAAATTAGGTCCGAATCACCTTTTTAACGTATGAAAACTTTAAAATACGTTTACAATCTTATACCAAGCTTATTTTTAGTGCTTAACAACTTATTTCTATCTTAATGGGCCGAGTAAAGTTTTTATTGGACTCAATTTGGGCTTATTGGGCTCGGTAATTGGGCTTTAGGCCCGTATGGTTTTGCGTTTGATATTAATGTGTACGAGAGGTTCCAAAGTTTTGCTAAGGATTTTGTAATTCGTTTCGGTATAAATTGCAGGTTTCCACTAGATATCGTGCCATTACTAGACCTAATACGAGGTTTAAGGTTTAACGTGTGATCTATACATGTGTAAACTATATGAAAGGAGTTAAAATGAAATGAGTTTAGGCAAATACTTACTACACTCGTTTAGAGTGGTGATGAAAGCAACGAATGAGTGAGTAGGATGATGTCGAGACCCTTGTTCTCCTTATAACCCGAAGAAAATCTACCAAAGTCTTCCTAGTCCCTTTTATGCAACGATTTTTCCCTTATAAGACCCAATGTTTCTTGTTTTTCCTTCCTATCTCTCTCGATGTACTACCACAGTGGACGACTTTTTGTTGTGAGTGTGTGAGTGGTTTAGTGATATGTATGTTTGATATTTTTCTAAGTCTTTGAAAGGTTTATAAAGAAAACATTAGCATGGTCATCCCATTATTTAACTCTTAGCTCTCCTAGTTCTAGGATTATTAGACATGTGATTTTGATTTTGGTCTTTAGGCGTGCATGGTCTCAGCTTGGATTTGGGGCGTGTGTGTGTTGTGTCAAATCGAAAGGGACACAAGGACCTTTGGTCATGAGAGTCAAGGTTAGCCAAAGTGGGATTAGGATTATTAAATTAGGCTAAGGGTGGCTTACTAGCTTTCTTGTCCCCTTTGCTTGCTCCTACACGCTAACTAGAAATGATCATGGGTTTGATATCTCGTTTTGTGTCTAGTCGATTTGGTCACAAAAACATTCATAGGTGAAATACAAATTCACTTGGAAAATATTAGTTCATGTTACAAAATAAAAAGAGTACTTGGGCCATGGGGTGGGAACCGGTTGGGCTAGGGAAAAACTACTAGGCGAGTTGGGCTTGGGTAATGCTAGTTGGACGAGGCCCAAAGAAAGAAAGAAAGAAATAAAGTTGGGCTTGGGCTTTGGTGTGGGTTGGATCCGGTTATGAGGCCCATTGACAAGTTGGGTTGAGTCGTGAAGTGGTAAAAAGTCCAATGAATTTTCGAGGCCCAATACGAATTTTAATATATTTTTATTATAATTTAATTCGTATTTTTACAAATTTTTACGTATTCGTTACGTATTTTAAGATTATCAAGATCGTGGGGAATTTTGTTCTTATCACAACGGTATATTTATGAACGCTCAAGCTGCGTTGATCATGCATATGCCACATGATATGCAAATGTGATGTTTAGAAAATTTCATGAAAAAATAAATCGAGCTTAATTTCTGATTAAAGCTTTAAGTACATTGAAATTTTTCGGGAGCTTACATCGTTATTCGCACCCGCTACCCCCAAAAAATAAATGCAAAATTCACAAAGCATGCTACGCAACAGCATCTAGTATCATAGTTGAGTATTTTTTTTATCACCCCTACCATATTGCCCATGCCATGACACCGGAAAATTTTTCCATTCTCAATTCAGATAGTCGATGCTACCAAGCATTCCCAGAAAATCATGAACAAGCTCATGTCTTGCATACAGATTTTGAATGTCTTGAAAAGTTGGCTTTCTTAAAAACTTTGGACTGAACATGTCAATAATACACATATTGAAATTATCTAGACAATCACGTCCGATACGCTCACTCATTTTCAAATATTCATCAAACGCATCGGGTGTGGTATCGTATGCCAATTGGCGTATGGCGGATGTGCTTTTCATAATAACACTCATACTCATTCGACCCGTACAATCGGGTGCTTGACTAAAGAATTGAAAATGTGGTGGAAGGGGGTCGGCAGTATAAGATTCAATACATTTGACTATTTTTAGAAGTAGTTTCCGGCTCATATGATATCTTCTTCAAAAGTATGAATGCGGATACTTACAACCATCATTACATAGTCGGCCCTTAAACGAATCTCGACAATCTCACGTTCATGGTAATATGGGTTACGGGTTAACCGGAAAGATTGCGTTTCTTCTGCTTGTAACTGTTGGTACTTGTGGGGGGCCATAATACATAAAGCGTCAGTTTTGTCTTCGATATCGGAAAGAGTCACATGTTCTGCGTAACTTGGATGCGGATCTATTGTGAAAGATTTTTATTTTATTATTATTATTTTTTTCTTTAAAAGAAGATTTGAATTTTCTGTGTGAAAAATGGTTAGATAGTGGTATATATATATAAGTGGGTTTATGAAATATAAAAAATAAATTTTGAAAAAAGTAAACTAGCCGTTGGCTAGTTAATGATTTTTTTTTTCTTTTTTTTAATTCAAAATGTATAAAAACGTTGAGGGGTGTTTGTGTAATTTTATTTATTATGATTATTATTTTTAATGGGTACTACTAAACCCACCAAGATTTTCTTTGGTCAAAAAGTCAATGCGTTGGAGTTCGTATAATTTCTTCTTCCGCCGCTTTTAGTGGCTGCTGAAATTCTAAACTATGATAATTCTTTTGCTCCTATTTTCCAATAAGATCATTATATAAGTAGGACCCTTTCTCCAAAGGCCCATTAAATGTGATTAACTCAAATCTACCGGAAAACATCTCCCATAACAAAATAAGTTTGTATACATGTACAATAATATGTAACTTTAAGGTTTAAAAAAATACATATCACAAGATATATACTTAACTTTATGTATTATTTCCTGTTTTCAAAAAAACTTTATGTATTGTTTCATACTATCATGATACAAGCGTGATGCGGCGGCAGATATCTTGTGACCATATTTTATTGTAAACAAACGACGTTCGAATAATAATCCATACTACTATATAAAGTGTTTAGAACATTCTAAGTAAAGAAGTCTTAAAATTTTTAAGACCAAAAATATTTCTAAGACCAAAAATATTTCTAATAAAAGTAACCCGTTAAACTTGTAACCAAAAGTATAATTAATATAGCACTTGGTACAAAACAATAATGCATAAATCATCTAATGTAAAACCCTAAAACTCGTAAACGTGTAAAATGACCATATTACCCCTTAAATTAAATATTTATAGAATATGTAAAATACATCAAGCTTATTAAATGTACTTCTATGTTAACTCGTAAATAACATAATATGCAAGATAAACGATGACCGTCATACACTTATATTTCATTAATAGACATCACACTTATTAATAATGCATGGGCCGATTGCATAAGATTTTCCAAGACATTTTTACTTAAAAATTCAAGCCCATCATTTGAAACTTGGAAGGTTGAAAAATCTGTTTTGGGCCTCCCTAATTCTCGGCAACCATATAACCATATATCTCATTTACAATCTTTTTATTTAACATACAAAAAAAAAAAGCACCTACGAAACCCTAACTATAAAAATGACGGCAACCAATCTTTTTGTCTCTCTTCCATACGATCACCAAGGCAAGCACGAAGGAGATTCGTATAGTGATTGAAGGAGGTCGTGAGTCCTCGGTTCGGAGGACTGAAATCGTGAGTTTCCGGTTCGAAAGGGTAGCCTTTGGTTGTGGAGTTTCTGATTCGAGGGAGGTTGTGATCGTGGCTGAAGGTTCGAATCACTCGGGTCATGGTGCTGTGGTCGTGAGTCCCTGAGTTCGAAGGTGTGGCTGTTTTTGGTTCGACCTCGTCTTGTTCCAGGTTTCTCTCCCACACGTACAACATCAAGGGTATTATATACATCACCTCACTTTTCCTTTTGTTTTCTGACTTTGGTCGTGGGTCATATCCTTCGCGCTCATGGTTTATACAAGTTAAAAACATCATATAAAATGATATGCCAAAACCTTGTCACATGAAAAACCAAACTGGGATCACATAAAATACTGAATGGATGACTTGGGTATTTCGACCCATATGTACACTACATATTGATTACTGAGGTCTCCCCTCCTATTGTCTGGTATTCCGAGGTCACCTCTCCGAATACGATGCGACCTTGTTAACTATTGCCTCATTTCATTTGTATCTCTGATTTCGTTTTGCTTTCGTTTTGTTATATCTGTTCACTGGGCTTTTTAAGCTCAGCCGCATTTCTTTTCCTGCGGCAGGTTTTAGGCTTGAAGATGGGTTGTGATGGGCTGAGAGTTGGATTATAAGTATCAATTTTTTTACTATATAAGTTCAATAAGGACTCATTTATTTCATTTTTAAAAGTTTAACCTATGTAGACACGAGTTTACATTTTAAATACGGCTAAATTACTGAAAACGATAATATAATTATCAAATTGTAAGCACGGGTTACTTTAATATAAAAATAAATATACGCGATTGTACTTATAACAATAACTCGTGTAATTCTTATTTATTTATATAAGGATATATAGAAAAAAAAATTTAAAAAACTTTAAGGAGTATACTTTAACTTTATCAACGCTCATTATGTTCTATTAAACTTGAAATTTAAATAACAACACCCTTGCAAGATGAAAATATTCAATGTGACGATGAAAAATCAAGATCCAAGTAAAAGTAGACATTCAACAAGGCTTTTCAGGGTAGACTTGAACGAGGAACCACCCATTACCGTTAACTCATCCACTTTGGATTACTTATAAAAGTGCAAATGCATCTGGAGAGGACACCTATGTTAGTCGTTAAAATATGTTTCGCGAATGTTTTTATCGCATTTCAGAAAATATTGACCTAACAAAGTAATTATGTAACATTTTTTATATTGTATTTCTAATTATTTTTTTCAATGAAATTGTGGTATTTGTTCATTTATATATAGGTATGGAACATTCTTTATATATATATGACAAAAGTAAATAGATAAACAAAAGAAAAAAAAATATAAAGATGAATAATAATTAACTAATGATGGCTAAAAAGAGAGAGAGAGAGGAAAAAAAAAGTTAATGATTAGTATAATGATGATTATAAAGTAAATATAAAAAACAAGTCAATGATTAATAGTTAATGATTAGTATAATGATATTGGTGTATTTAGAAAACGAAAATAACTGTTAGGGGGTGTAGATGTAAATTATTTTGTCCATATGCATGCTCCAGTTTACGTTGCTAGACTAACGTATATCATAACACAATAATAGCGCGAGTGAGGGAGGTATGGTGACGCAGCCCAAACGCGTGCCACCTAGGCAACAACACCGTTGGGACGTTACCATACCGAGACCTCTTAAAGGACAGAGATGTGGAAGAAAATAAAAACGTACAAGCTGGTAAAATAATGAACTAAATTAGAAAAAGATGGCCTCTATGGGTGTCCCCGTTTCGGTTTGGGTTGGTTTTTGGCTAAAACCGAAATATTCAGTTTTTATAAAACTAAAACCGAAACCGTTCGGTTTTTGACGGTTCTATTTTTCAGTTTATTATCGGTTTTTCGGTTACTTCAATTTATAACAGCAAACTTGTTTTTTGTAGTAAATTGGTTATTTTTCTTTACTTTTTTTTGTCAACCTTAGCCTAATAATATTCATCCCATATTTTAGGGGTGAGCATCGTTTGGTTTGGTTCGGTTTTAGGCTAAAACCGAAACCGAACCAAAAAATTTTGGTTTTTGCTTTCTAAAAACCGTTCGGTTTCGGTTTTATCTAGGTTCAGTTTTTTGGTTTGGTTATTCGGTTTCTGTTTAGTTTATCAAGGTTTGTTGTTTTCAAGGTCGAATTTTGATGCATAATAAATTAACATTTTCAAGTTAGAACAATAAAAAACACACATTAATGAAAATAAAGAAAATACTATGAGATAATTGTTTATATCTCATAAGTTGACACAATAATAACAATAAAAAAACTAATTACCACAAAAAAATCCTTTAAGAATTTGTTTATGCGTTTTAAACGACACATTCAAAAAGCAATATCTATTAGAATGTTTTAAGTTTATATGTCTTTTGTCGGTTTAGTTTTTTTCGATTTGGTTCTTATGCTAAAACCAAACAAAATCGTAAACTAGAGTTTTCCAAAATACAAAACTGAACCATCGGTTTTTTCAATCGGTTTCGGTTTTAATTTCTTGGTTTTTTATTTTTAGAACAACAATTTTTTCATACCTATACCACCTATCTCACAATATATCTCACCAATGCATTCATCGAAATTTAATCTAGAATCTCTAGATTGATGGGCAACTCATATATCACTAGACCAAAAGACATACCACTAAACCAATAGCCTTGAGTTCAGAAAATCTATTATTGAACAACTTGACTACGAGATTTTGCATGATTGCATCAAAAGATTATCAAGAAAAACATGACGACTTTTACATAGCTAGATGTATTACATCTAATAAATATTAAACACTTATTTTAGCGTTGATTTTTGAGGGTCTCACTTTCGTTCTCGTCCAAAGCTTCCAAATTCTCGAGCAAGGCCCTGGTACATCTATACTACATAAAATGGAAAAATAGTCAAAGTGAAAAAGTGGAAAAGTGAAAAAGTTTAATGGTCAAATGAGAGAGAAATATATTTGTGTAATTAATACTTTTATTAAAACACCCCATTACTTAAAAGTACAATAATTTATTCACATTGTACAACCAATTAAAAGCATATCTACCAAATTAAAAACAACCAATTAAAACACCCATTATTAAAAAGTACAATGAAATTTTCACAATGTACAATTTAAACAAGTTACAACATAATTCTAAATATAAAATAATTAAACACACTAATTAATGTTATTTTTAAAACACCCTAAAATGAAAAGTACATGTTATTATACACATTATACAAATTAATAAAACACACAAAGCTTCATACAAGCTAACAAGTTGATGGTACATATAGTTTTAAAAATCGGACCGGACCAACGGGTTCAACCGGAAACCGGTGTCGCCATCGGTTCGGCTAACCAATAACAGCCATCCGGAAACGAACTAGAGAGGACTGGTTAAAACCGATACAAACTGGTGAATCAGGTCTCATCGAGATCTATTTCTCCGGTTAATCGTCACAGGGTACTCGCCGCCGCAACGCGGCGAGTACCCTGCTATATTATATATAAAGAAAAAACCAAAAAGTAAAAAGTAAAAATTTGAAACTATTAACACATATCGAAAACCGGGTTGACCCAGTACGCTTCAAACCTGGTGGGTTGACCCTGTTTAATTTGACCCGTTTTGACCCAACCCGTCATATTGGCTCGGTTTAAATCGACCCGTTTTTTAACGGGAACGGTTCAACCGGTTGAACCACCCGGGTCGAACCGGGTTTCAAAACGTTATGTCTAATCCCCAAATCTTCAAAGTTTTATTATTTTTCGTTTAGAACCCACAAACTTTTTTTTAACACAAAACGATCTGTCGCTATATAAATATATTATCTATAAGTTTTTCTTCAAAAACGATTATAATGTTTTACAATTATGAGAAAATATGTGCCCGTTAGTGCACATTTAACTTTTCAATAGGCTAAATACGCTCATTTCAAAAAAAAAAAGATGAGGCTAAATGTGCCCAAATCTTTTACAAAATAGCCAAAATTAGCCAATTTTTATTTTATTTTGGGCTAATCATATTCACGCTAATTTTGGTCACCATTAATCCCATCCTTATTAGTTTTTACGCGACAAGTAACGTGTGTTGTTAGTTTTTATCCCATAACTGATGTAATGTTTACTTTCATTTTCATTAAATGATTTTATATGTTGTTTGATAGATGTTAAGAATATTGTCTAGACTTTAATTATCGTATAGTACAACCGTTTGCAATTGCATTTTCATCGGTTCACGTTCTATTTTAAACGCTACACAAAACACTCACCACAATATCACAAATCATTAATTATCTGACGCTAGAAACAGCTGCCGCTAAGCGCGGGTACTCGCCTAGTATTATATATGTCATTATTGACATAATATGGAATATTAGAAAAAGTCATTTTGTGTGACTTTCATAACTAATATAATTAGCTGTTTGTTAAGAAACTAGTAGAAGCTTTGCGTATGCAAGTGGCTGTTACTTTAAACACACAATAAAAATAAGTTTTATAATTTTATGTAATTTTGACCAAACGTTATTTATCATGATTCATGTTGGTAAAGTTTTTTATAGCTTTTTTTATAGCTATTATTATTCCGTTAAGTTTTTTGAAAAACTTTTTATTAATATGACTAAAGTTTTTATAAAATCTTTTTGTGAAAAACTTATGGTCCGTTTGGTTTTGGGGGTATAGATTCAAATCAATGGATTAAAAGAAATAATATGCATTTGGTTGAGTCTTTCAGATTTGAAATAGTGGATGATTCATGTTTTAGTGGGGTCAGGCCATATCCGGATTGCATGTATGGTTTCATCTATGGTTTCATTTAACAATTATTTTTTTTTTGTCTTTTTGTTACTTTTTTTTGTCTCTATCTTATGTTTAAAAGATTTATGTGGTGCCTAATATTATTTTAATATTAAGACAAATTTTTATTATAAATAAATTATTCTAATTATATATTTTCTCTCTCCTACATTAAATTCAAATCCAAATCATAATCCAAATTTAAATCCAAATCCAAATCTAAATCCTAAACCCGTCAACAAACCAAACAGACCCTTAGTGTTTAACAAGCTATTGGGAAGAGCTTTTCCACTTTCACCTTAGAGCATGAGAATGCATCAAGTAATAAAAGACTTGATGTATTAAATACATTTAATGTTGACGTGTATTTTAGAAATCAAAAAGTCATTGCTCCAATGCAAAATGTTGGTATCAAAAGCTTTTCATTTATTTTATATAATAAACAAGTACAAAAATGAATGAATGAATGAATTACTTTTGTGGTCAAGTCAATGTTTAAACTTAAAAAACTGCAATGTCAACATGCATGCAGTCACTAGCTAATATATAGATTTGAATTATCTAATTATCTAATCTAAATACATGATTCATTTGGGAGAATCATACATAGCATAGAAGTAGTGGAAGATTTGTTTGAGCTCGTTTTTTTTTTGAATGGGTTAGTCATGTATCTTTTGTAACAGGTCCAAGCCACCTAAAGATACAAAATAACATATATGGTTAGGATCATTAACCTTCGACATCCAAAAATAATTTAAATATATTCTTACAGATACAAATTAATACCCCTTCAATTCTTATAACTGTGTTTTATTCTGTGTGACTTGAAATAAAACAAAACCAGTTCATATTTTACATAAAAATAACCATATAGTGTCATTCATTCTTTGTGTTATTGATTCTGTAGAAATCTATTTTTGACTTTCCAACAATTTCCTTGCTTAAAAACCTTCTCATGAAGTCTTTATGTAAAAATTCATGGTAAACCACGGGTTTCTCAACAGATATCAGCTCCGGGAACGGTCCAAATAGCTTCTCTCGGTTGCTTGGATTGAAAAGATGAGCAACAGAAACACGTGCACCTTCAACATTGTTTGCCAATACTCTATGCTTCACACTTCTATATATATCGTTAGACATCATCTACAATATTGAAATTATACCCTATGAGATGATTAGATATAGGCATATAGCTATAGTTTTGAATATTATTCTCATGAAGGAAATTCGTAGATGGCGTACAAAGGGGATGTATATGTAGCAGTTTTTTAACCCATCCACATATATCTTTTCTAAAATAAAATAAATAATGGCGTACAAAGGGGATGTCAAAAAAATAAAGAATGTATCTTTTCTAAAATAAAATAAATAATGAGCCCAATGTAGAACCTACAATATAAATATATTGTGACAACTCGTAATTTCAGGTCATTTGAACAAACTTTAAAAGTTTCACTATTTCATCATTTATCGTAAACTACGTTTACGAGTATCAAATTCGCGTAACCTTAATGGTTTAGCTGCGAATTCATGAACATATCATCAAGGACATTTCATATAGACTAGATTTAGTCTACATATCATCAATAACATCATTTCATATCAATATTATGCATGGGTTTGCATTTTTCATTAAACGTTTATTTTTCTATTAAATAAACGCTATCGCGTAATCAATTATTTTGAACATTTGATCCGACACTTCCAAAAATTAATCTAATATATTTTTATACTCATTTTAAGACTATAAAAATTATATTATTAGTTTACCCGATGTTTTCAAATTTATTTTGTATATAAATTGTTATGTTTATATAATTACGACGGTTTTCGTAAATTCAACCCGATAAATATTTATTCACTCAATTCTTGTAATAAATGTATTTTTATAATTTTTACGACTTCAATATATTTTATTTTGATCCGTTAAAATTTATTTTTAGCTAACGCTACCCTACAAGCTTAAATATGTACACAAGTTACTAATTATTCCTAAATAACTAAACAATTACTTCAACATAAGTATGCTTAAGTGATCAAAATACAATTGGTCTTTTCTTTTTCATATATGTCGACCAACCTAGGTGAGTCACTTCAAACTTTGCAAAATATCTATCTAAATGACTCATATAATTGTGTTATACTTTAATAATAAACACATACAAACATATCCATTAAGGTGTAAGCTAGAACTTTTCTTTTTTTTCTCTCATGGTGGCCGGCCAACCCAAGGATACAAGAAGAACCATATTTTTTTTTTCAAGATCCAAATATTTTACAAGTCATAGGATAATCTAGTTAGGGTTTTGAAATAAAAACCTCAAGATTATTAAGCATACTTTGCTCAAAAACTCTTCAATCATTCAAGTAAGCATTTCATGATTTTTATTACTTTTTCATATTCATCTTATTGTTATTTCATCATTTTTGCAAGAAACATGCATGTTACATATGAATTTATACCACTTTTGTTGTTTTTATTACTTATTATGTAATATAATTATCCTATAATGAATCCCTTGAAACATATCACTTTTGGTGATGTCTAGGAACCCATGACACCCTAAGAAGGTGTATGGTAGGATTTGAATAGCTTCGGAGTTGTTTTGAATTGGTTAGAATAGGTTTTGCACGATAAAAACTCATTTCGACAACTATAATAAAGGGTCTGTCCTTATTTTCGAAATCTGGAAAATCCGACAGTAGGTAAAAATTTTTGGGCTAGATATTTGGAGAATATACTTTAAAACGAAAATGTGGCCGCTTGAACGGATTAAAACGGAGCTATAACGAATAAGTTATGAATTTTTCATGTTAGGCGACGAAAACTAATTGTTTCAGAAAATTCAGCATGTATTCTCGACTTTTTACGAGTCAAAAATGAGTCTTAAGCGTTATAAATTGTGTCGACTTATCAAAAATATATTAGTATACTTTGATACGAAGCTAAGGATATAGAATACGTAGAAAACGGACTTATAATGACAAAGTTATTCACATTTTTAAACAAGTTGCCGTAACTTTTATTATAAGTACAATTATATATTTATATTAGGCAAATATTACGGCCAACAAGGACCATGTTGAGGGTCGTTTTTAACATGGATATATTACTTTTTATAACAAGATGTCTTCTAGTAAAAGTAAGTTCATCGAGCCTATTTTCCAAAATGTCCAACCGTTCGTCAAGCGGAGTTGTAACGAGTAAAAATACGGTCACTTAAACTTTGCCGAAAACCATCCTTAAACGATATTTTGGACAAGGTACCATACTTAACCTATATTTTTCTCCGTGGTCGAGACCTATAGGATGAAAACTTAAATGCTAAAACTTTGAGATAATGATACAAGCTTCCCAAAACCGTTGAGTTCGTTTCCTAACACTCGACGTGCACCATTTTACGACTAGCTTTTAGAGGCCGTTTAGTCACTTTCATGAAAATTCCAACGACATTATTTTACGACGAAAAGTTATAATTTCATAATAAATCACTAAATGATTATCGTAGGATATCATTTCAACGTAAATACTTGTAAAGTATTTTATAACATGACGAGATGTCATAAACATATATTTCGACGATAAATTCTATTTTCAAAAACGTACAAGTGGTATAGATTACATGTGGATTTGCATGCACGACATTGTTTCATGATTTACATTAGAACATATCATTCATAATAGGTCACGGTCAGAGGTTACGCCTCATTTCAGTATTGCCATTACATCATCATTATCATTGCAACAGGTGAGTTTTCATAGCCCCGATTTATTCAAGTTTTTACTTATTTCAAACCTACGGGGGAGAATACATTGTACATCATTTTCATTACGATGCCAAGTATATCAAATTCATTACATTGCTTAAGTTACCTCATGTCAATTGAATGTCCCCATTATATAACATGAACCGTTAATTTCATAGAAGCGAGGGTGAGTGGATAGATCTATCGAGGGTGACTCCTCCATCCGGGTTGGTGGATTCCAACTGGTTAAACGGATGCATTTCATTTAATATCATTATTTGAGTTGTTTGGCAAACACTCTGTTGGGGCGTACATCATGATCAGTCTAGTTTCGGTGTCATGGACTTATAGCAATTGTATCATTTTTGTGACGACATTGTCATACATAATTTATACTTGTGGTAGTCGTATTAAACATTTTCAACAACTCTATGAACTCACTCAACCTTTGTGTTGACACTTTTAGCAATGTATTTTCAGGTAACTAAGGCATTCACTTCATGGCATGCATGTGGACATATCTTAGAGTCGCGGTGACGACGCGTCTCACATGGGATTTCTACATTTTAAAAACATCGTTTGACTTGTACAAAACTTATTTTCCGCACATAGTAACTTTCATTTGGGACCTATCTTTGTAACTCTGAATGTTTTTATTAAATCAAGCGATGTATTTTCCAAACGACACTTTAGGTCGTTCAATATAACTGTGATTGTGATGCTATGACAGTCAACCCCCAGGAATTCCATTCCGCTGCAAAACAGGTATTTTGGGGGTGTGACATATATACCTATAAATACCCAATACAATGTTACAATCTTTAGGGTTTCCATTATGAATTCGCATGAAGAAGCTGTTCCAGAAAATCAAGATATTAACATGCTTTGTTATGAATTTGCAACAAATCTCACGGTATATCAACTTTGTTATTAATTTTGTTTACTTCTTTCGTTTAGGGTTGTATCGATTTATCGAACTCTTGAATGACTGAAGCATTTTTTTTTCTTTTTTTTAAATAAAAAATTATGTGTTGCTTAATCATGGTATCATTTTATAGACAAATACGGAAACAAACACACTCTCCAATTGATATTCATGTTGATGTCGAACAAGTTGCCGGAGCTACAACGTCTCAAATGGATCGGATATGGGTGGACTACCAGTCAAAGAGTTCCGTCAAGCAGGAATCTGTACCTCAAACGTCGTGTATCAAGAAGTTTTACGCGGCGAGTAACGTGTGTTGTTAGTTAATATTTCATAATTGATGTAATGTTTTATTTTAAGTTTCATTAAATATTTTTATATGTCGTTTGATACATGTTAAGAATTTTTTCTAGAGTTGAATTATCACATGTTACAACCGTTTGTAATTACATTTTGATCTTTTCACGTTCTATTTCGAACGTTATACGAAACACTTACCACAATATTGCATATCGTTAATTGTTTGCCGCTAGAAACCGATGCCGCTAGGCACTGGTACTCGCCTAGTATTATATATGTCATTATTGACATAATATGGAATATTAGAAAAAGTCATTTTGTGTGACTTTCATAACTAATATAATTAGCTGTTTGTTAAGAAACTAGTAGAAGCTTTGCGTATGCAAGTGGCTGTTACTTTGAACACACAATAAAAATAAGTTTTATAATTTTATGTAATTTTGACCAGATGTTGTTTATCATGATTCATGTTGGCAAACTTTTTTATAGCTTTTTTTATAGCTATTATTATTCCGTTAAGTTTTCTGAAAAACTTTTTATTAATATGACTAAAGTTTTTACAAAATATTTTTGTGAAAAACTTAGTGTTTAACAAGCTATTGGGAAGAGCTTTTCCGCTTTCACCTTAGAGCATGAGAATGCATCAAGTCATAAAAGACTTGATGTATTAAATACATTTAATATTGACGTATATTTTAGAAATCAAAAAGTCATTGCTCCAATGCAAAATGTTGGTATCAAAAGCTTTTCATTTATTTTATATAATAAACAAGTACAAATCTATTCTTCAACATGTATTCAATTAATGAGAATCACGTATAGTTTTTTCTATCAAACGCTTGGTATGTTCCTAGTCATGTTGCTATAAGTCATTTACAAAGTTTTTCTCACATGCTTTCAAGTCATTCTAAAGCTTATTCCAATAGTAAAAAGGTCTTATGTAAAGCGATGCGCTGCAGACGCTCTTATTATTTAGAGTAAAATACACGGTTCGTCCCTAAACTTGTATAGGCGCATCACGATGGGACAAAACTTCCCTTTTTCATTGTTGGGAGTACAAAACAAGGGGTTTATATGCCAAACTCGTCCCTTGGCCATTAACGCCGAGGTCAACTTCTAATTTATGTTAGTTAGTCGAGGGTATTTGATGCAGGTTTTACTGACCATGTCTTAATATTTATAATGTCTCGCTATACCTATGGTCTACCCTAATGCACTAATGGGCAGTGTACCCGGTCGTGTGTAGTGTAGTAAATGGTAAAGCCGAGGTCGTCCCAAGAGCTATGTGTGTCGGATAATTACTAAGTCTAATTGTCACAGAATATTAATGGTTTTGATTAGGGGTGGAAACGAGCCGAGCCGAGCCCGAGCCTGCCAGAGCTCGAGCTCGGCTCGTTTGTATTTTAGAAAGCTCGAGCTCGAGCTCGGCTCGGTTCGAGCCTTAAGATTTGAGCTCGAGCTCGGCTCGTGTTATGATATAAAAAGCTCGAGCTCGGCTCGGGCTCGGCTCGTTTATGATGGCCTTATATAAACCTCGAGCTCGGTACAACATCAACAATGGTTAAATAAGAAAACATATACAAGTAGTTCTAAACTTCTACTAATGAAACAAATAATTTTAACTGATTATAAATATTTTTCTTATTCTATATATCGTTTGTGGTTTTAGACTCAAAACCAAACCATCTGGGATATGCTTATCCAAAACAGTTTATACCCACAAATAATCATATACTGTTTGCATAAGCATTCGCAAACACTTACCGAACAGCTTATTTGTTATATTAGACACCACTCATCTCATAGCCATCAAATATAAAAATAAAAATAAAAATAAAAATAGATAAGTCACGAAGCTATAAAGAAAAATCTAAAGATCTCAGATCCGTGTTCTTAACAAAATCTTTAGAGATTTAGACACGATCTCTTCATCGATCTGTGAGAATCATAACTTGTTTCATATATTCAAAAGTGATAAAGAAATAGCAAGAATATTGATGTTAGTATCCTTTATTTCTTTTGATTAAATAATCACAAAAACAAACACATACATCCTACCCGAGATCTTGTAACAAGATCTTGAAGTCGAAATGAAAAAGGGAGAGTGACGGCTTATTTGATTCGTAAAGAAGATATAAGGTGATGCGTTTTGGTGTGGAGTAATAAGGATGTTGTTTGATTTTTTTAATGGGGATGGTGTTTGACTGCTAGTGTGAGGAGAGGAGATAAGGCCATAAGGGTTGATTTTATTGATGTTTAGGGTCCGTTTGGTTCCCATAAAAGGGAATGAAACTATGACTTTCAAAGTCATAGCAAGTGTTTGTTTTGTTTTGTTTTGTGGGCCCGGTAATGAAATGGGTATATCATAGTCATAGATTCATTACACACCAATTTGGTGTCTATGAAATCCATTCCCGTGGGGCCATCTTTTTACCACTACAAAATTCAAATATCTATACACTTTTTCATACCATATTTTATCAACCAAACATAAACAATCGTAATCATACACTTTTTCATACCCATTATCATTCCATCTCATTCCAAATCCGATACCCATTGTCATTCCTAGCAACAAACCAAACGGACCCTTAGTTTATGTGTTGATTAAAAGATAAGGTGCAGTAGATATGTGAATCTCGTTGCACTTATATTTTTTTTTAATTTTTTTTGGAATTCTCACTATAAAATAAATACGTATCCACAAATAAAATACATACATATACATTTATATGTATTATATATGTTTAAATATATAAAATATACTAGAGCTCGTTTAGGCTCGCGAGCCTAATCGAGCTTGGTATATAAAGCTCGGGCTCGGGCTCGTTTATTAAATGAGCTTTAATTTAGGCTCGAGCTCGGGCTCGAGCTCGTTTAGGCTCGGCTCGTTCGAGTTTTTTACCGATCCGATCCCGAGCTTTTTACGAGCGGCTCGGCTCGTTTCCACCCCTAGTTTTGATAAGGATTTAATTAATTAAACTACTAATGCAGAATATAAAAGCAAATAAATGGTAAAGGGAAATCAATAGAGGAATAGTGGCGCTAACCTAGTTAATCCTCCTAGCTAGTTATGTCTATGTCTACCTACTTCCAATTACTTCAGGTGGGGTCAAATTCGAGAGGACAACATTTGGTCAATTCGCCCTAACCTATCAGCAAAGATGCCACTACAGGAGAAATCAGGCGTAACGTCATAAGTCCTGTTGTTCCTGGTCCCCTAAGCCGAGTCATTAAGTACCGCTACATGCTAGATTCTAAATAGTGAGTGCCCGGCCGTTAGGAACTTAGACACTACATCCCCCAATTCTTAAGTTCATCCAAACGATAGGTGATCAGTTGGTCAAATCGCACAAGTAGAAAGGGTCGTCAGTCCGCTCACCTAGGGTCAGTTGGTCATATCTCCTAGGCAATTGACCTCTATCGCCATTCAAAACTACCGAACCAAGGGTGACTACCAAAGAACTATGCATGCATACACTTAGAAATATTTGTACGGAAGTAAAGGTAAACGCAAACAAAACAATTAAGGAATCATAACTAGGCTAGCACCAAAGGGTGCTTAGCCGCTCATATTAATCATGCACATCAATTCAATATTCAAAGGTACGAAATACATGAATTGAAAGTAAAAGAAATATAAAACGCTAAAGCTTATCGTAATGGTGTGACTTCTCCCCTGGAAACAGCTCTGTATGCTTCCCTAGACCTGCCTTGAGCTTTTACCCACGTTCTCAGAGTGTTGTGTGTGGAATGGGATGCTTTGAAATGCTGGAATTCGTGGGGTATTTATAGGCCAGGTCTGGGTTATGGCGTAACAAATAGAGGAGTTACGCCGTTACCTTCTATTTCTTCGTAAATGCACTAGATCTACTAGTTACGGCGTAACCTATTAAGTGGTTACGCCATAGTCTTCAATAAACTCGGTTACGTCGTAAGTGATGCAGTAGTTACGGCGTAAGTATCAGCGGCGTGGAACCTCTTTTGACCTAATGGAGTTACGTCGTAACCTTTGGGAAGAGTTACGCCGTAACCTCTTGATAAGTTGGACTCTGGGTCACGCAATAGTTACGACGTAATGTGAGAGACGAGTTACGCCGTAACTTCTTCAAAATAAGCATACTGTGATAAATCTTTAGTAATGTTTCCATTTCCGCGTCTCTTTAGCTCCAATGCTCGCAATTTACCTGAAAGTGGAAAACAATGGAAAACAAGCGTAAATCCATATAAATGATATAAATAACGAGCATTATCGGGGGAAATTGACACTTAATATTCAGGACTATTTGATGTTATCAGTATTATAGTCCATACACATTTATACCACACCTTAACTAAACCAGAGAAAAGCTTTCATATACCATCTTGATCATTTACCTCCCTCGTCACACAACCCTCACATACACTTTAACAATTGCAGACAAGGACCTTACTTTTACAGCAGTAACTGGTGAGATGGTAAAATATGTGAAGACAAAATATGGGGATACTTGGTTACAAGAAGATGAAATGTCTGATGAAATGTTTGAAGATTTATGCAGATTTGCGAAAGAAACTGAAGTGATGAAAGGTTAGTTGGATTTTTTGTATTTGTGTGATTAGCATTTTAAGGAATGAGCATAAATAACTCTATTTTATTTGACAGAAATCCAAGCAGTATCAGAATATGCCAAAAAGGGATTATAGCAAGCTAAAGGTATCTAACGATATGATTGAATATGCCATGGCTAGTTATGGGAATAAGTGGGATATAGGAGATGACATTGCTGATGTGATACTTGAAGACTTGTGGGAAAAATATGGGAATGAGGAGTTTGAGAAAGGTTAGACTTAATGTTTGCAAGCTAAGAAAGTTGTAATGGGTGAACTTTGATTTCTTTCTGTTTTGGCTATCTTTCCAGATACTAACTTGAAAGGAAATGAAGTTGATGTCATCATTATTTCAGACACATCTGATGATGAGTTTGGGATCATGTCTTCTAACAGTACTACTTTGAAAGGTTCCACTTCCCAAGCTTCCAAGGCTTCCGCTCCCAATGTTGTACTTGGTCTTGTAGCAGCTGTGGGATGCTCCAGCATAAATAGGAATGAGTGGTATGTGCCTCCCCCTAAGGATCTCAAGTCTCCCCCAATGAATATCAAGTCTCCCATCAAGAAGTTCACCTATTATTTTTAGTTGTTGATGTAATGAAGATGTATATTTTTTGGCTGATGATGGTTACTGAAAACGATACTTGTTAACATGTATATTTTTCTTTATATGGTATAATTAGGTGGTGGTGTATGTATATTTTGGATTTGTTGTTTTCATTTTGTAGTTTGCATTTGCTTATGCAGTTTAGGTGGGTGTTTGGAAAAACCCATTTTGACTTATAAAGTCAACATAAACCAAAATATTAGAGGAACCACACCGAATTGTTTTAGTCTTTAAAATATCTTTTGTTTGACTTATAAAGTCAACAGATTCAAATTGTAACCAAAATTCAATTCTTATAACAAAAGAAGTACACATATATCAATTAAGTTACATTTAGACTGAAAGACAACATAACATTTCTTGCAGGTAATTCACTTGGTTAATTGACTAGTAGGTGAGCCATTTGGTCTTTCAGTTGCAGGTGGTTCAAGTGGTGTTTGTCTTGGGCGTTCTCCATTTGGTCTTTCAGTTGCAGGTGCTTCACGTGGTGTTTGGCTTGGGCATTCTCCACTTGCTATTTCAGCTGCAGGTGGTTCACTTTCTTCTTCAACACTGCCCAAGGAAGCACCAACACTAGTAGATGTAGAAATATGTAGACCCATTACATATCCACCACTATCTCCTGTAGTTGTGTTTTCCCTTGTAACACCATCTCTACCATTATAAGATGTGTTTCCCCTTCTGTCAAGGCACACTGGACAAACATACCACATGAAATCTCTATAAGGTAGACGCCTTGCAAAAAAGGTCAATCCAGCCCTGTTTTCACTTTCAACCCAACAGTCAATGCATACCATTTGACAACCATTTTCTGCATCCATGGTGATAATATGTTGGTATGACAAAGAATTGATGACTTAAGATGTATTATATAAGTAGATGGGAGTTGAGATTGTTAAACAAGTAGATGGATGTAAAGACAACATAAATGCTTATAATCTAGTCAACATACGCAGGGGGTGTTTGGAATAACCAATTATGACTTATAAAGTCAACAAAAACAAATAAATTTCAAACATGATATTGTCCAAAATATAAATGGCTACAAACCTACAACCATCTAACAACAGTTCAACATTTTTTATCCAGCACATATGGATGTCTTGGATATAACTCTTCCACAGCCACTCCATAGTAAGCTGCCTCAAACTCTGCTTCTTCTAGCCATTTTTTCCTCTTCCATTCCTCTTCAATGCTTTTGTACATTCTCTCCTTTTCCAAAAACTGCTGGAATGCTTCTTCATCCATCCTTGACTGGTCTTCATCTTCTTCCAAAATTGTATGTTGTTCTTCTTGCTCATAAAGAGCTTCAACAAACTCTTGTTCCATAGTCTGCCTTATCTCGTCTTCATCCATCCACTACAAAAGTCATAGATTTGCACATCAACTATAATGTAAACACACAAGAACAATCGTTATGCAAATGATAATTAAATGAATACCTGTTGCCTTCTGCCATCACAATGCCTTTTTCTACCTCGAACCTTTGTTTCCTTTGTTGGTTTTGGTACTTGATCCTTGTGACACCTAGACTTATTATGTCCAACAGTTTGACAATTGGAGTATTTAATCTGTTTACGAGCTCTAGATTTACCTATTTTTATGCAATTTCACTTAATTGAGGCTTTAGGTTTATGAATTCAAATATGGGGTAAAATGTGAGAATAAAGTACTTCCTATAATTTAATGCAAATGTGAAGACATGATTGGGGACTAAAACCTTAGTCCCCTATACTCTTAAATTGTTTAAGCAAGGACCATAGTTCTACCAACACCTAATACAATCAAAACAGATATAACAACTATCAAAGACGAATACAAAAATTAACAACAAAATTAACAAATTATAACACTAGAACATAACATATAGATTCATTAATTTCATATTAAACATTAAATATTCATTACATATTTTCCCAAAAAAAAATGAAAACATAACCACTTCATTTCCCTTCAAATCACTTTGTCTTCCTAAGATCATCAAGGAAGTTGTTCCTGTCAAACACCTGAGAGTGTGTTTGACAGATCATCCTCCTTATCTCCAAGGCCTTCAAGACATTAGCCTTTTGCTTCTTGCGAAGATCCTCAAGAAACTTGTAGTTCATCACCGTAGTTCGAAAGCCTTCGAGCTCAGAGATGTATTCTTGGGTTTCCTTCATACCAAGAATCAAGTCAGTCAAAGTTTGTTGGAGGCCATTAGCAATTTGGATGTCCTTATCGTTTTCTCTCTGATAAAAGAGAGAAATTGAGTCAAAAATGTAGTCAGACTTCGAAGCTTTGGCGAGTTCTTGAAGAAGTGGGAAGTCAGCCATTCAGAGGTTGTTGAGATTGTGAGAATATTTTTTTTTTGATTTTTGGTATGCAAATGGATAGGTTATTAACCCATAAATAGCAAAAACAACAGGACCTTCCAAATTCAGGGACTAATTGTGAAGTAAGTAAAAAGACAAATAGTCAAGTTTGTGTGAGTAAAAATATGCGGGAATTTTAAGTGCAAGAAATGGCTAACTGACCAAATTCAGGGACCAAGTGTGACATATGAAACTTATTACCCTGCAACTTGACCTTTGACTTCCTTGATACGCTTATACACAATTAATGTGTTGCCAAACACCAAATAAACCCAACTAACAAGATCCGAAACCATAAACACTATCATAATAACCCGACCCAATTAATAAAACCCAATCCAAACCAAACCTAACATGCATCCACACTCACGCACTGAAACACACATCAAGTCAAACCCATTCGTAAAAAAAAAAAAAAAAAAAAAAAAAAAAAAAAAAAAAAAAAAATGAAAGAAAGGAGCATATTCGTCTCAACTTTCAAGGATGTTCAGGAAGAAGAAGAAGGTGACGTCTTGTTCAGAATCCAATGTAATGGGTTTTTTGATTATAGCCTACTCAGGTATGAAGGAGGTTCATTAATTAATCTGTGTGTCTTTACTAGCGATAGGGATATATTTAGTTCAAGCCTTGATAATGTATTATCAGAGGTTAATGAACAAAAATGGCTTTGTTTTTCTGTGATCCTAAAGAATCCCTAGAAAATGGTTTGCATTTGATTCATACTGATGATGATGTTCTCTGTTTGCACTGGCTGAAACACATGAGTCAGTTGATATCTTTGTTGCGCACAAGCCCCAAAAGTTAGCACAATTTTACTTAAAAAACATAAGTTTTTAAGTTGTGGGTTGGGTAGAGCAAGATGCTAACTTCCAAATGGTTAGTCCAACACCTTTTAGGACTAGACGTAAATGGCAGGGGATGGATAGGAAAAAAATGCAGGGGAGTAGAACCAAGACACCAACAGTGAAAGGTGGTGTTGTAATCAAAGAGGAAGAAGGGGTTGTAGATAAAAAAAAAGGGAGAAAATTAAAGGAAAAAGAAAAGGAAAGTTGGTTGAGGAAGAGGATGTTTTGCACAAAAAAGGGAAAGAAGTTGTTCAACAATTTAAGCGAGGTTTAGATGGGAAGGGGAAGGCTAAAATGGTTGAGTTTGCAGGTTTTGATGTCGAAAAATTGCCTGTTTTTTATGAGAATAGGAAGGCTAAAAGGGTTGGTGGTGCTGCAGCTAATGTTTCTAGCGGTGTTAAGACACCCTTTAGAAGCAGAGAAAGGATTACAAACTGCGTCCTTGCACTTTTCGCCCAAAGGCCATCCTAGGTGATGTTTCAATGATGAATACCATGTCATGTGCTTAATTCTTTTAAGCTGTAATAGTACAGTACCTAACTTATATGTTTGTTGTTTGCATACTTATTTTTGCAGACAAGATAGCAGTAGCATCATCACGTTAAGGTTCATGTTTTGTGGGTTCATCAGTTTAAGGATATCGATTAGAGATGTGTAGATCATTTGAAGGTTCAGCAGTTGAACGTTTTGAAGTGGAAACTGCATCGTCTTTTATATTTTGTGAAATGTGAGTAGAACCATGTATCAGACAATGACTCCGTAGTATCAGTTATTTTCCAGTTGCATCAAACATTGAACATATAGTTGACTGTTATAAGTCAACTTGCTAAATAGTTTGTTATGTATAAATTTGTTTGTTTGTCCTATAGGTTAAATTCTGTGAGATCATACATTGTTTAGCAGTTGACTTTTATAAAGTCATACTTAACATGTCAGGTGTAATGGTATAATTCGGTCAAACAATCACCCCTTTATATGTTGGTGGAATTGTCTTGGGTTAAAATTAACTAAGGTGTGGTATAAATGTGTATGGACTATAATACCCTCAACTAACTAACATAAATTAGACGTTGACCTCAGTGTTAATGGTCAAGGGACGAGTTTGGCATATAAACCCCTTGTTTTGGACTCCCAGCGATGAAAAAGGGGAGTTTTGTCCCATCGTGATGCGCAGGTACAAGTTTAAGGACGAACCGTGTATTTTACTCTATTATTTAAATACAAATGTTTATATATATGTACAAAAGATTTTGTAAAACTTTTAGCATTGGAGACAACATTTGTATATGACTTTCTAGAATTCAAACATTAATAAAAAGATGATCCAATAAATGTAAAAGGTCTTTTAAAATTTGAACATTGTAGATGCCCTATGAAAAAAAAGACAGCGTTTTTTATTCTGCAGCAAAATAAAACTCATCAATTTCAAAACTAAAACCTCACCTTCTGACATACATAGACACAAAAAGCTTAAGTCAATTTTAGAAGGTAACTGATACGCACACCATTATTATTGATAAATGGACCAAACTGTATAAACTATATATCATATCGTACAATATTGTAATGCACAAATTATAATGAATGCATCAAAAGAAGTGGTGTACATATCACCCTCTATTTTAGAAACGTTTATTCCTTAAAATATGTTTTCATATTCGTGTCATCTCTCTATGTTCGCATATATGCTTTTGAAATGAATAAATATTACAAATTGTCGAGTGAGCCAATATTTGTTAGTTACGCGGTTGAAATTGAAAACTTGAAAAAAAATAAGGGGTTGTTTAGTTGGTGAAAATTTTTCCTGTTTTTCCGTTTTTAAATTCCTAGAGAAAGGAGTGGTTTTTCTTCTCTAGAGAAGAGTTGAGAAATTTGAAAATCCGTTTAGTTGGAGTTATATTTTTCCTTTTTCTAAATTAAAAGTTGTTTAGTTGAAGGTGGAAGATGGAGGATGGAAGAGGCGTGATAAAAGTGTAGAGTGAAAGGAAATGGTGTTATTATTTTGGAAATGAAAAAAGTGAGAAGGGTGTAATGGTATTTTCATTTTTTCTATTAAAAATTGGAAAATGAAAATTTCACATTTTTGGAAAATTATTAGAAAAAAATGCGTCTAAACGGATTTTCAGTTTTTCCCTTTTCATATGAAAAATTTTCTAGAAAAATGGAGTATTTCTCTCCAACTAAACAGCCCGTAAGTAGTCCAATATATACAGGAATAAAGAAAGCCCAATATTGACCAATCCAAATTCAAACATCAAATTATCAAAACACTCTTTGAACAACCAACCCAAACAAAACAAATTAGTTTGCAATTTTTTTGTTCTTTTTGTAAGTTTGTGGTATAAGTAACCGTGTATCAGATGCTTGTTTTACTCGTGTTACTCTTACATTATATGTTTTTGATGTAGGGTCAATTTTATATTTACCTGACTTAAAAATTACTTTAAAATTTAATTTGCTTGTAACATTTTAGTAAAATTTTAGAGGCTATCATTGAATAACAGAAATAAAACAAATTGTGCCTTGAAAGTTGTACTAGCTGCAAGTTGATTTTGTGGACATATTTGAAGCCGTTATGCATATGACCACTTGTAAATCATACGTCTGCATTATCAACAGGTAATTAGGTTTTAGATCAACTCATCAACACAGTGTAAGCACAAGAGTGTGGAAAATAAGACAACCAAGTTGGTATCATAGCCAACTGTTGGAGAACCAATTCAAGGTGGGATGAAGTTGTACACTTGGCTGCTGTGTAAACCCTTAGGCCTTAGCCCATGTGTATTAGCATACACGTACATGTAGTCTTTGCGAAGGGGTGAAAGGACAAACACACAGGAAGAAAGGTGGAGAAAAAGCAGGTGCGTCGCCGGTCTGTAGTTGTTCGTTTTCAAACTGCTGCGTGGAAGACAAAGAGGCCAATAAGGGAACGCTTTTTGCATGTAAGCTGCTGCGTGGGAAATTTTAGAGGCTATCTTTGAATAACGCACAGAATATAAAACAAATTGTGTGTGCCTTGAAAGTAGTACTAGTTGCAACTTGATTTAATTTGCCACGTATATTATATAATATCCTCATGTCAGACTGTGCAACAAGTCGATAACAGGTTAATTACATAATTTATGCATATGAGACCACTAGTACTGAATCATACGTCTGCATTCAACGTGCATGTACTCACTTGTTTCTCATTTTGCCACGTATATTATATATTCAACATGCATGTACTTTTTCGGCTCGGCTAGTAATATATTTTTATTTTTTTTAACGGTAATTGTGGTTACATGGCTCCTAGCTCAGAAGGCGTAACGAGCTCACACAACCAGATTGGGTCCAGCCCAGAAGGCAATAACACCCTTCCCTTTACGCACGCGAGAGGAAACCCCTATCGCCCTAGACAAGACTCGAACTTGAGACCTTGACTAAGAGGATAAAACCTCCATACCGCTAGACCAGAGACCATTTGGTCGTACTATATCTTTATTAAACTCGTTAATAAGCTCGAATTTGACTCGTATATATATTTAATATTTAAAATATCATAATATAGTATCGTTTAGGCTCGTGAGCTAAAACGAGTTTTATATATAAAGCTCGAACTCAGACTCGATTAATAAACAAGCTGCAATTTAGACTCGAGCTCGAACTAAAGCTCGTTTAAGTTCAGCTCGTTCGAGCTTTTTATCAATCTAATCCCAAACTTTTCACAAACGGCTCAACTCATTTTCACCCATATTAGAAAATAAGCAGAACGATTTCACCAATTACTGATCAACATTTGTAGCCAATCTAGGGTGTTTTTAATCCAACTTGTCATAGCCATATATATGTAGTTTGCTGTTAACACTTCAAGTCTTCAGTACGTTATACTAATTTCAATTATGACACGTACTCGATGCATATGCTAATTCAATTATGATCTTGCACCAATTATATGTCTATATATACCTTATCATTCTATACGTTGAAGGACAAAATATGAAGGTTGAAACCTAAAATTTCGTATATAATCGTTGCACATTTCACACAACAAATTAAAGCATGACCACCACCAACAACAATTCCTTGCAAACAGGCTTCCTTCATTGGATCGCCATACAACGAACCAACCTTAAAGAGTTACTCCACGTCCTAACCACAGTCCCTAGCGACGACAATGACCTGCGCCAGCTAGCGGAAAAAAATATCCAACATCTTACTGACTACCATCTAACACGATCAAACGACACCATGTCCATTTTTTCACAATCATGGTGCACTTCTTTCGAGAACTCTTTGTTTTGGATTGGTGGATTCAAGCCCTCGATTTATATACGACTGCTCTACTCTATAACTGAGTCCGAACCCGAAAATTTAGATATAAAGCTTCCGAAAATGTGTGATGGAGAGAGTAGTAAGTGTGGGGGTGAATGTAGTGGTAAGCAAGTAAAGTTGATAAAAGCCCTTCATGCTAATACTGTTTCTAGTGAGAAAATTATTTCTTCAAGGATGGCTAATTTGCAGGTAATGTTTGATTTTCTTCATGTCAACTTTCTAATATTAGTTGCGATTTTATGGTTAAGTGAAATATTTGTATGCAAGTTTTGTTTTCAAATTCACTTTTCGAATCATGATTGCTGAATTGGAAATATGAACCTCAAGGGAGGTTTAACAATGTAAGTGACATAACAAAAAAACGTTTGGACATACTTTTTAGCGGCAAAAATCGCACAAAAAATATAGGGCAAATGGCACAAAAAGGTATCAAAGTTAGGGTCAATTTCCAATTAAGGTATTCTATTTTTTTTCTTGCATAAAAAGGTACCCAACTAAATTTTTTGGCGGATTTGGGTTTTTTACTAACGTCCGTTAACTCCCTTCGTTAGTATATTACATATTTGGTCCCTGATTTTGTAGAGTCTTTTTATACATCATCCCTCCTCCTCCACCGTCCACCACCACCAACACCGTCCGCCACCATCACCCGCCAACACCACCACCGTCCACCACCACTACCACCCGCCACCACCAGAAAACTCACAAACCCCGTAATAACCCAAACCCATTTCCAATTCCGTACAATCACCCAATCCAAACCCAAACCCAAACCCAAACCCAAGTCCAAAACCTCATTTCGTGAACTCAAATCCCATCTCAAATCCAATGGGAACTGGAGGAATGTGGGTCAGGATTGCTATGTTGTATTCCCAAGGTGGTATGGTTGATAATGCACTTAAGGTGTTTGATGAAATGCTTGAACGAAAACCATGGGATTTTGGCTGATTCTATAGTCAGTTCTGAAATGGATTAACTTATTTTGACCATTTTCATCATAATAATACATCATTTGTTGGATATTTTAGTGTAATTGGATTAACTTGTTTTGACCAATTTCATCATAAGGGACGGGGGTCCGGGGGCAGCGCCCCTGGTAGCAGGGTCCAAGGGGCGGCAGCCCCTGGCAGGGTCCAAGGGGCAGAGCCCCTGGCTGTGAATCTGCTATGTCAAAAATTCCTCAGAAAAGCAATTTTCGGAATCTGTTGAGGTTGTGAATCTGCTGAAGTTTTGATTCTGAAGTTGTGATGCTGAGGTTGGGAAAACCTACAAACATCTAACTAAAATATATGTTTTGCCCATAAACATGCCCATGCTTACCTTGGACATTACTTCAGCAGAAGCACGGCTTCACTTCAGCAGCAACACTGCTTCGCTACTTCAGCAGGAACTCTGCTTCGTTACTTCAGCAGAAGCACGGCTTCACTTCAGCAGCAACACTGCTTCGCTACTTCAGCAGGAACTCTGCTTCGTTACTTCAGCAGTCAAAATGTCCCAAAAAGTAGTTTTTGTCAGTTTTAGCATAGCTTTTTAAGTCATTTTAAGTTCTTATAAAAATTAAAAAAAAAATAAAAATAGCAATTTCACTAGCTTATTTAACTTTTGTCAATAGGAAAAAAATCAAAAAAATCTTTTGGTAGGGCTGCTAGTGGTGCAAAGTTGCTGGGTTGAAGCAATGGAACCACATTCTGTCAGTTCTTACACAGTTGTTTGAGTCATTTGAATTTGGATTTAATTCTGGTTTTTAGCTTCTGGAACTTAAAGGTGTAGTTTGTTAGCCAAGTCTGTTAAAATCAAGTAGGTGTGCACTCCGCACCTCCAAACCTAAATGATGTTTTCGTTCAAGCATTTCATCAAACACCTTAAGTGCATTATCAACCATACCACCTTGGGAATACAACATAGCAATCCTGACCCACATTCCTTCAGTTCCCATTGGATTTGAGATGGGATTTGAGTTCACGAAATGAGGTTTTGGACTTGGGTTTGGGTTTGGGTTTGGGTTTGGATTGGGTGATTGTACGGAATTGGAAATGGGTTTGGGTTATTACGGGGTTTGTGAGTTTTCTGGTGGTGGCGGGTGGTAGTGGTGGTGGACGGTGGTGGTGTTGGCGGGTGATGGTGGCGGACGGTGTTGGTGGAGGAGGAGGGTGGTGGTGGACGGTGGAGGAGGAGGGATGATGTATAAAAAGACTCTACAAAATCAGGGACCAAATATGTAATATACTAACGAAGGGAGTTAACGGACGTTAGTAAAAAACCCAAATCCGCCAAAAAATTTAGTTGGGTACCTTTTTATGCAAGAAAAAAAGTAGAATACCTTAATTGGAAATGGACCCTAACTTTGATACCTTTTTGTGCCATTTGCCCAAAAATATATTAAGTACTCGATTTTATTTTACTCAATTAAAGGTATTCAAGTTTTTTTTTTTTTTTTTTTTTTTTTTTTGACTTTTCGAAAAATGTTATCGGCAATTTCTTTAATTGAATTGGTCTATTAATGTCATACTTCTATATAATTATGATTGAGCATTTAAAAGTTATTTCGGCTAAAACTATTACCGGTAATCGCTTTTGAAAAGTTAAAAAAATCTTGTATCGCACAAAAATAATTTCGATATCTTAGATTGAGAAGAAAAAAAATTGATTACTTAAAATTCAAATTGATCTTAGTATGATATATTTTTGTTCGAATTTTCATTCCTAAGCACCAGCGAGAAGCTCGGTGCAATTATTACAAAAATAATCACTGTACTTAAGATTTGATGAGTTGAATAATTGATTTTTATTTCCCTGTATTAGTTTTTTTTTTTTTGTGGAAATTTGTTATCGTGTATTTTAACAAAATTTATTGTTGGAAATAGACTATTAGACCGGACCATTTTTACCAGTTTCCACAGGGTCATTGAAAAGCCTAAAGGACTAGCAAGCTTTTAAATGGCCTAAGTTTGGCTTAAACTCACAGTTTGGCAAATCTCTTTTGACCCATTTTGGTGGACTCTTATCAGATTAACACGGCCCAATTGAATAAAACTTTACCAAAGTCTCCGTATTTTACTAAAAAAATATACGTACAAAACTAGCATTATTCAATGTGAAACAATTATTTTGGGATGACTTGCAGGAATGCATAACTATCGAGCCACTAATTACAATAGCTACCAACAACGGTTCTGATCACGAGGTGGAAAGAGCTCTGGCTGCGCACAGGGTTGTACTTGGTGGCATTGTGGTTGATGCTGATGCACTTAGGGTTACGGTTTTAAAGGAGTTGATTCGTATTCTAACACCACTTCAAGGGATTCATCTCTTGGTTGCGTCAAACAGACTTCATCTTTCCATTCACGAATGGGGAAAAATATAGCGATCGATCAACCGTTGCAAACATTTTAACTTTATAATACATGTTTATAATAAATGGAAGACATGTAGTAACGCTTAGAAATCGATGTTGCACAAGTTTGGTGGTGTGTATTATTTGTGTGCTTTGACTGCTTTCCACAAGTTGATTTCTCTCCGCAAAGTTTGTATTTGGTTTTTGGTTCCATTAGTAGTATCCAAACCAATTTTTTTCTTTTGTTTCCTTTTCTAGTTTTTCCATTTCAGTAATATTATCCTTCTCATATAATTACCACATATTACTTTTATGGCTCGTTTGTTTTGTAGATGGGTTTATATTATTACTAGCCTATAGACCCGTGATAAATCACGGGTGGCTTATAAAAAGTGTGAAATAAACATAGTTAAATACTATAAAATCGAATAAATCTGTAACAATCTTGGGCTGACTGATAAAAAGTTCAAAAAAAACAATTTTTTTTTTCATAAACGCCTATAAAACTGTAGAAAGCATGGGTTAACTTATGAGTATAGAAGTAAAAAAAAATTAAGATAGGTGTATACGTATGAAACTTATATTAAGATAGGTGTTCTATATCTAAACTAATAAAACAAAGTTAATCCATGACATAACCTTTTCCAGTTATAATTGATACAACATATAAAGTATATAAAGAATTTCTAAGCTTACCCACGAATTTAAGCGGATTTTTACAACATGTACATAAAATTGAAAAAAAACACACGTTTATTTAGTTAATAACCATCCAAAAATGGTGGGCTATCTTGGTAGATCACCATTTGATGATCATATGTCTAAGGCTTACAATAGAAATATACTATAACATCAAATGATGGGGTTCATGAGCTTGGATGACAATTATGACATCTTTAAAGGTGAATCTTTTTATAACCCTCGATAGTCATCGCCAAAAGCAGGTCACAACATTTTCGAATGCGCGAATTTCGTCCAAGCCATATTATGCCAAAAGCATGAATATACATATGCACACAAAAGATATAATTCAGAAATATCAAGTAAATATATACTATAACAAATAAATCAGGTTTTAACTCAAGTAACTGAAAGCAACACTTGATTATTGTAGTAGTTGTAAGAGCGGGTTACCTTCCAGTTTCCAGTTTCTTAGTGACCTTAAACATTTGATTCCCCTGTAAAATCTTTTTCGAACCAGATAAAGCAGCAAGTTTTGTTGTTGAGGCTACAATAACTCAGCCTGATATGATAATGTGTATGACTATATAAGTACCAAAAAACAGAACAATATTTGCCAAATTTTAGCACTAAGTGTAAGTTATAACTTAATTAAAATAACCCGAATAAGAGAATCATCACAAGCAAAGTCAATCGTCCTCGTCTAAGTAAACATAGTAGATGTGTCGTATACATAAGTTGAGTGACTGCATTTAGAGAAAAAATAAATCCAAAGTTCATATACACTTAGAAGGGTATTTCTTGAATGTTGACCAAAAATTATGATTGCAATAACCATGACTTATAACATAAAATTAAATAAGAAATCAATAACCAAACTTAAATACCATATATATGGTAATTAACCATCATATTTTGATTTCCACATTGCATATAAAGAATTACAAAGAAGTATTGGACTGAATTCGCCTTCAAGCAAACACTTTCTATTAAAATCACTTGAAATCTAATTAGAGAATCCATAACGCTTGGTATAGTATATCCTTTCAAAGTGAATAAGTCACTACCTTTCAATAGCATAAACCTGAACACTTCCGCTCTTTATAGTCCACAAATGGCCAATTCAGAATCTTAAAGACAACATACTTATTCCGTCGAATAACATTTAAGGTACTTAATAATCTAACATTGCTACCAAATAAGATAACAATATTGAGATATCAAAATATAGTCCAACACAACACCATCAAACCACAGCCAAACAAACTCTGCTACTGTGTACAACTACTCTTACATTGCAACTCTAAAATAAGCTATAATAAAGAGAACCCATCTCACAACTACTCTTAGCGTGCACTGTGATGCAAAATTTCAGTGGCAAATGAGATCTTAATGTGATTAACATAATCTTGTTCCACCTCAATTATAAAGAACAATAACGACTTTACACCAAAGAGCACAAAACCCGACTATATTTTTACAATTATTTGAAAGAATAGAACAAAACAGTTGATCTTTTAATATTAAATATATATTTTCAAATTTTTCAGTAACTAAAAAAATAGACAAAATTCGATAGTATTTTCAGCTAAACGCTATAAACGGCTAAAGACAACAACTTTGGAGTTGCATACGTACCCTTCCAACTATAAAGTCCAGCTCGTCACCGCATAATTTAAAACATTTAGAATACTTGGTCTTAAAACTCTTGATGACATTTCATCGAACACCTTATATGCACTCTTTAATTCACTTGACTTATTCTACATCCCTTAGAAGAATTCCAATTATCAACGTCAACATCAAATTTATTCTAAGTTTATCAGATGAATCTAGACCTTAAAAACAATAATACAATTACTTGACGTGAAGTTAATTGAAGAAACCAAACCTGAGTTAGCATGAAGAAGTTGAGATATTGAAATTCAAGCTCCAATTGATGTTCCGTTAATTAGTATGATACTGAGGTTTCTTCTTGTCAATAACTGTATCAATAAATAATTTTTGATTTCAAATCATTTGAAATTTGAAAAGAAGAGAAAATTGAAGCAATACAGTAATCGGTTTCTTTTTACATTTAAGAATTAGTCAAACAGAAATATTAAATGGGAGAAGTATATAGATAGAAACATAGCTCTCAAAATTCAATTCATGGACTGATGTACTTACGTGGAATATCTGACGTGTCTTAAATGACGTGGAAGGGGATGCCAGCATGGATTAAATGACATGGCTAGATTTCAAAAAAAGTTTCTTTTATTATATATATAGATTTGGATTTGAATTTGAATTTAAATTTTGTTTCGAATTTTGATTTCTATTTAAGATAGAAGAGAAAAAGTATATTATAAAATTAACAAATTATTGTTTTATAAAAATTTGAAATTAAATATATTAATTTTAAAAAAAGAAAAAGAGAGACAAAAAGAAACCTGATCTTACACTTTTCATTAAACCAGCTAATTTTTTAGAATTAAAACCAATATTATTTTGCGAGACTCGCACCCAATTTCAAAACCAAAAACATTAACCAAACATTTCTTTTTATCAAACATCAAAATTCTTTGAGAATTTGAGCAAAGAATCCCAGTACATCTTTTGGTCATTGTATGTATGTATAGCATGTGCATAAGTTTTAGTTATATGAAAGACACTTTCAAATTAACAAATCATGTTTGGATCTGAGCAAAGAATCCCAGTACATCTTTTGGTCATTGTATGTATGTATAGCATGTGCATAAGTTTTAGTTATATGAAGGACACTTTCAAATTAACAAATTATGTTTGGATCATATTCATTGGTTTCAAATTAACAAATTATGTTTGGATCATATTCATTGTATCCACTCCAAGTTTGATTCACTGACAGCCATGCTAGTTAGGCGCATATGTGTTGCGAAAAGAATAAAAGACGTTGCAAGTTTTGTCGTTGTAAGGCGATGATTTAATTTTCACGTTTGCATATATCCCTCACGCCAAACAGAATATTAGTAGGCTTCTTTATTGGGAATTTGGATGTCCACACAATCGAAAACCACATATTATTTCCTTTTAAAGCGAAAAAAAGGTTTTACCATTTTTGGCACTACAGAAAGCACTCATCACATTTCAAGTTAGTTTGAATGCTGTCGTTCAAGATTCGCCTCTGGCCTCTTGGCACGTCGGAACCACATAAGTTCACCGGGGTTTTTATATTTTTGATAATAGCGTTTTTCTAACTTATACCATGGTGACACAAGTTTAGATCATTAAATGAACATATTTGCCTTGTTAAATAATATTATTTCTATATGAAATAGTGATAAGTTTGATAAACATTACAAATTTAGGAAACTATTAATACTAGTTGTTGGTTTTATGGACAATAAATTATTAGACGTGTGTTATGATCGAACTCGAGACCACGGGATTGCACGCTTTACGTATGAGAATTTAAAGTTAATAATTAAATATAAATGTTATATTTATTTATTGATTAAACAAAATAACTAACGGACGTTAAGTAATTAATGTAATGGACTAACGGGCGTTAAAGGTATTTAGAAAAGGACTTAATTGCAAAGATTGGGAAGGTTCCAGAATCCCTAAAGGATACCATGAACCGATCGGCCAAAGGAGAAAAGGAAACAAACCCAACTTGTTCACCAAGTTTGCTTGGGTATATATACAAGGCTAGGGGTCTTGTTTTTCTATCTCTTGTACTCATTGCTAAACCCTAAAACTGTTTTGTGTGTGTTTCTTTGCTCCAAACCGATCGTACATCACCATAGGGTGTCGATCATCACTTTTCCATTAAACAAGTTATTTGTTTTATCAAAACTAGCATTACTTTAATTCGGTTTAGTACGTGTGTACAAGAACGTGGTAATAACATACTTTTGTTATTATTCTTGGATTGAATTACAAAACGGTAAAGGGGTAATTCACATAATCCTAATTAAATCAAATTAGGGTTCATCCGTTGCTAGTTTGTGGATTTGATTCTTGTTCGGCTAGAATCAAGAAAAGGTACGCATATTCTTCTTTTATGTTAATTAATTATTTGTTAATAAATCCTATATGCTTCCGCTTGAATACTTTGATGTTTTGTGGTTATTTATTTGAATGTCATGTTATCTAATTCCAACACTAGTATCAAGTAACATGTAAATATATAATTTCGGTTTGTTGAATGATTAAAAACTTGTGCCACCATAACACAAGTTAGAAAATCCTTTGATAATAATTTGGGTGGTGTTATTTGTATCTCCTTACATTATCTACATCTCCTTTGATGTGACAAAAATTACTCCTTCCATCTCAAATTTATTGTCCGTAAATTACTCCAACAGTCTCAAATTTATTGTCCAAATTTCTTTTTTAGGTCATCCCAAAACAATTATCTATTTCCAAAAAAAGATAACGAATTTGATCAAATTTACCATCTTACCTTCACTTGAGGTTATTATTACAAACCTCAAAGAAGTTATAAATTAATTGAGGGTAAAACTGGTATTCTGTAAAAAATAAGAAAAATAAAAGCAGTAATAATGATTTTCTCAAACTGTGTATTTTTTGTCGGTGAACAGTTATTTTAAGACCGAGTATTATTTAATCTACTTTTGTAGTTTTCTTATTTTTCTTCTAAATCTATTAATTGCACCCCTCTGAATAGCATAATTGGGAAGAAATTCTTTTTCGATGTACGTTATTCTTGCAACAAACGGAGAAAAATACAACAAAAAAATTAATATCGAATTCTTGCAACAAACGGAGAAAAATACAACAAAAAAATTAATATCGAAACAGTTTTATTTTGAATAAATTGACAGAAAAATATACATATTGCCTGGAAAAAAAGGATGGAGGGTGTAAATATAAAAATAAGGGTTACGGCTACCGCCCTTATAATTTTTACAAAAATGAAAAAATGGATCAAGAAATAAAAAGATGTTGTAAAGAACAAGTGGTAAATTAAATTGTTTTTTATTTCTTTCAAGTTACGATTCAAACACTATATATACAGGTGTTTAATCATGAACAGCATACGCCTCAGCTGCCTCCTCTTAGATTCAAAATAAATTATAAACCGTTTAAAAATAGTATATTAAATTATAATATTACTTCATCAGTTGTTCTCTTATACTTATTAGCTAAATGCTTTTTGATTTTTTTATATAAACTTATGCTAACATGAGAAAACCTAAAACCATCCCACATAAAGTTGATCTAAAATTACAATTATTAAAACATATGCTACATGTCAGTATATATTACATGAGTATTGCTATTAGACAAACAAACCATAACATAAAACATAAAGTGTAAAAAAAGATACCGTAAATCTTTCAATTGTTGAGACCCAAAAAATACAAGTAAGGAAAATGTTGAGGCATGTGATGCTCACAGTTTCATTAAGACAGATTCGTCCTCTCCATGGTGCTTGAGAATCATGAACGTCTATCTCTCAGGATACAACAACAACGGATAACCCCGTTAGCACAAACGAGTTATCAAGGTGAACCAAAACCGTGCCTTCCCTCTATTACAAACCGGATACACAAGAAATATGAATGGTAACACAAAAGGAGAGGAGTGATGAGTTGTGTATTTTTCTGTGTATTGAAATGTGAGGAGAGCTCTCAACTTATAGGGAAAAGATGTAAAGAAAAACGGTCAACTAATTAATCATACTAATGGCTCATGAACACAAAATTAATCCGGCCGTTACATATGATCACATATTAACTTTTTGTGTTAATACCCATTAGTGCATTTGATGACCATCAATTGTCATTCAAACCCACCTTATGACCAAATTTTCCAACAATCCCCCACATGAATGAAATTGATAGAAGTAAACAAAATCCAACGAATCAATGTTGTAATAGAGTTTTGCAGTTTGATATTTGCAAAGGATAGGTAGGTGTTACCCTTTGAACCTTCCCTTGTGAAATATACTTAGACTCCTAGCAGCCAGTAGAACTTGATGTCTTCGAACTGTTTGCTGTTTGTGGAGACGACAATATATATTCACACAGATATCTCCTTGACACTTTTTGGTTCTCATAGTTATGTTCGTTATGGTCATGAACATTAGCCTGGTTCTGCGAGAGCTGTTAAGAATTGCGCCCCCACAGTTCCCTTAGAAGCGACCCCACTTCTCTCTCACATAGGTGATTCTCGATTAATCATTAAAAGCCATATGCTTAACCTCATATTGTCATTGTTATAGGAATGGACTAGGAAGTTTGCTAACTCCCTTAAATAAATGTGGAGTTTATTACTCCCCCACAGTGACCTCAGTTTATACAAGTAGGTTGTCCTATTGAACCCAGATCTTGGGATCTCCAGTCAGCTGGGTTAGGTTTTCCTTCATATAAACTTTTCAAGGGCTTTAGTCACATTCCTCTTCACGACTTGCTAACTAACTCTCACATTTAGCTTTTCGTAAGCGGACCCGCAATGTTATTCTATGACTTCACATTGTCAATAGGGATAACTCATGCTGAGAGTAGTTGTCGCATCGACATAATATGTCTGTACAAGTTTGAGTTTCGTTCAACTCTAGCTAGGTAATTCTTGAGTATTCCAACTAGGCAAGAACTTCATGTTTGTTGATGTTCTTTTGAACTCTAGCTAGGCCGGAATCCCCCACATGGAATTTATTTCAAGAATTTTGTAAAAAGGTTCTATCTTTCAAAGTATTAATCTTGTTTATAAGAACTTTCTCACATGGATATGACATCAAGAACATTAGTAATTTGTCCCTTTATAAGTTTCATACTACTGTATGAACACTTTTTGAATGTTTTATATTAATTATTTTCCGTATCATAATTAACAGATTCCAAATCTAGCATGCTATAGACCAAGGAATCAAGCGTATGACAGAAGATGCATCATTCTGATTACTCATAGCTTCATCTACTAACATTCTTCTTTTAGACAAATCACCACCTTAAACCACACCTGTTTTAGGAGGATCTCATAAGTTATATGTGTAAGTCCTACACTTATAACTTGTCATTCCAATTCACTTGTGATTATATATATATATTCACATTTAATCTCTTATCATTATATGATTATCACAATTTATATGTGATTATAATCACATAAAATCAGTGTGTAATCATTTTACACAATCAAAATATGTCCAACTTAGCGAATGAACAATAGCTCACATTGGATGACAATCACACCGTTCAAGTTAGTTACATAAACCAACGTATCTATATGTTTATTCTTTCTTGACATTTCACAATGTCCTACACGGTTATATTCAACACATAGTCATTTCTTACATAATGACAAACCGTTAGATTATTAACGATATGAGTTCGAACAAGTTTTAGGAATTGTTCATCTTTCTAGAATAACAAGTATTTTGATTATTTGCAAAAATATTCACAATGGATTATTTTGCAACATCCAAATTTTCCAATACTCGATACAAAATCGAGCAACTTGTTTATCATTGCTCATAAAGAGCCATTTTTTTTTCTTTTTCTTTTTCGGTCTTAAACCAAGACATATGAATAATATTCATCACTCAAATATGATTATTGACACAAGTGTCGAGCCAATAAATTATTGGGTTAGGGTCAACCACATTTATCACCTATACCATGGCATAGCCATTCACAATGTCTGGCATCAAAGATTTTCCATAATTTCATCGTCGTATTCTTGATACTAAATACACCACAACGTGTATTAATCAAGTAAAGGCAATGCATATATATAAACATTGTCTTTACACATATCCATTTTTCATTTATGGTCAAACACTACAACGCATTTCTTTCTCTTTAAAAAAATGTATCCACTGATGTGACAACTCGTACTTTCAGGTCATTTCTCAAAACAATTCATGCTTCACCATTTCATCATTTATCGTAAACTAGGTTTACGAGTTCAAATTCGCGTAACCGTAATGGTTTAGCTGCGAATTCATGAACAATCATCGAGGACATTTCATATAGACTAGGTTTAGTCTACATTTCATTGGCATCATTATCAACACGTTAGTTCATTCATGATTTTTCATTTCACAATAAACGCGTAATTTTCATATTAAATAAACGCTATCGCGTAATTAATTATTTTGAACAATTAACTCGATACTTCCAAAAATTATCCCGATATATTTTTATACTTACATTAAGTTCATAAAAATAATATTATGAGTTTACCCAGTGTTTTAAATTTATTTTGTATATAAATTGTTAAATTTATATTATTACGACGTTTTTCTTAAAAACTACACGATAATTATTATTTCACTCAAATTTTGCAAGAAATGTATTTTTACAATTTTTATGACCTCAATATATTTTACTTTGATCATTTAAAATTTATTTTTAGCTAAAACTACCTTAAATGCACAAATGTACACACAAGTTTGCATATACTTCGTTTTGAGCACACGTTTATTAAACACAAAAAGATATACAAACACATGTGAACACAAAATACAAGTAGGACACTTTTGAAAAATTTGATCTCCCTTATCTAGTTGGTCCACACTCAACCGAATGAAATCTTTTCCAAAACCACATGGTACCCATTGTTTCTTGGAGACAAGAAGTACATAGCCATACCTTCTTTCCTTTTTCTCCTTGTTTTCCTGCCATTCGAGCAGTCACCAACATACACTCAATCTAAATTGATATTTAGACTAAGCCTAAGTCTCATTTAAATAATGCAAACCACACAAGCAAACTCAACTCTTGTACACTCCTTTTGAACGAGCCTCATTCAAGCTCAAAACACATATTTAACTCACAAAACAAAACAAAGTATGCAAGTTTCCAAACTAGAGCAAAAATAGGTTTTCGAAAGCTAAAAGTTATCGGGTTCGAGTTTTTGGAAAAGCTAGAGAAAAGGGGTGGTGTTCAGATAAGTAACGGCGTGTTAATCTTGGAAGCTAGAAACGGGTCTTGCATTTGGAAGAAAACGGGTTTTGAAAACATAAGAAGAAATCGGGTTTTCACTTTGGAAGCTATCGGGTTTAAGACTTTGAAAAAGGAGCTGAGTTCTAGTTCATTTATCTTTCAATCGTACACCCTCCTCATTAGTAAGCAACTCTACACCCATCTCTTTGGTTACTTAGCTCGTATCATTAAACTCATACAATTTCAAAAACAAGTATCTAGTTGTTATGCATACTTTGCTTAAAATGAAACAACATATTGAAACAGTTTTGAGTTTTTAAAAGGGTTTTAAAGATATTGGAAATTTTATTAACTTCTTTTGAACATGCATGGAATTGAAACTGTGAAACATGAAGGTTTGGCTCATTTGTGGAATATGCTTGCTTCGATGGTAGCCTATTTCAAGGTTTAGTTCGACTCCTAGTTTGCTCGTCGAACTCACTTCTATACTTAGTTTTATCCCGACTCATTCGAGTCTCCTTTATAGACTCAGTTTTATACCGAGTATTCGGTTACTAAAACTCATAAACCCACTTGGGCTTGACAGCCCAACTCGTTATCTTGTAAGCTTAGACGAGAGCTTATTTATAAGCCGAGACTATAAGCTCACTTGTTTCATAATCCTAAACCTACAGCCATTTCGGAAATGTCGAAAGGAAAATGAAATGAATAAAGATGCGAACCCAGGTCTGTTGATTTTGTATCATAAACCAAAATCCAAACACACTGCGCACCATTAAAAATACATGCGTCGATTTGTATAAACAAAAGTGAGCTTTGGCTCAGTGGTTAACACTAATGTGTTTCATTCAAAAGGTCCCTGGTTCGAATCCCCTCCATAGCAGTTTACCTTCTTTTTAATTTTTGTACAACTTTGGCAACCTGGCAGTTTAAGCCCCTCAACTTTGAATCAAACAATAGTTTTCTTAAGACTTATAAAAGTTAGTAACTTATATAAGATTTTACATTTTAAAACCCTCAACTTGAAAAGACTTAAACATTTTCTTAAAAACTTTTATAAGTTTTGAAACATATAAGAATCTTTACAACTTCAACCCCTCAAGGTTGAACACTTTGACATTTTTATCCAAAACTTTTATAAGTTCGATAAACTTATACATTTTACCACTTCTTCGTTTGAGAAAATATATTTGGCAACCTCATCGGCGTAAACTTTAAATACTATATTTGTCAAAATATATTATTTAACCAAGACTTCAATAAATTTATACTTTCACACCTCAAAACCAAACGAAATTGATAAATACAATTCGACTCGTATTTATTTATTCTTCGGTAACACTTGAGCCAACATTCGAGTCAAATCTTATACGAAAGTTTCGTATACATTTTCCCACATCTATTCCAAGAGCCAATACTTATAAATCATTTTCACAACTATACTTTACGAATCATCATAGTCAATCAAAATAACTTATAAAACTTCACATGTAATGCAATAAAGCAAATATTTAATATATTTGTTTTTAAACTTTAAGCATTTTAAAGATCCAAATATGTGGAAACTTTTGCTTTTGAACTTCAAGCATTTCAAAAACATGTAAACTTGTCAACTTTACAACATGTATTTGAATTCAAGACTTAGACTAAAAACCATACCATACTTATCTAGGTTGTGTGTCGGAGCCGTGCACATTTATTACTTGATATTAATTGTGATGTCTTACATTTTTGCATACCAAGGTGAGTTCATAGCCCCACTTTCTATTACTTAATTGTTTTACAAACTCTTGGGGGAGATACATGCTACATTTTTAATCGAACACAAATGCTTTGAACTGTATGCTACATCCGAATGTTTTATTGTCACTAAGTATTTGCCATGTTTGAAGTCCCTACATCATGCACCATTAGTCACTTGCGAGTGAGCGCGAATATTGTGAATAGGCCTATTGGAATTAACACTCCCGCTCTTATTGACCCAGTTAGGGGAAATCGAGCGCACTATATTTGAATCATTAAGGTAAATTGGCAAGTTTACCTATTAGGGCGGCGATGAAACGATGATTACCAATTTTTATTGGTGCGATGTTTACGCTTTGGTTGTCATGAACTTAGTGAAATAAATATTGTTTTGTTTTCAACGATGAGTGTGAAACAATTTAACTCACACTACGATTATTGTGTTCAAACGAATTAATTAAACCTATGGATTTCACTCAACCTTTGTGTTGACTGTTTTAAGCATGTTTTATCTCAGGTATCTAAGGCATTCACTTCATGGCATGCATAAGGACTTAGCATAGAGTCGTGGTGACGACGCGTCTCACATGGGACTTATACACTTTAAAAACATCGTTTGACTTGTACTAAACTTACTTTCCGCACATAGTAACTTTCTTTCGGGACCTATCTTTGTAACTCTGAATGTTTTTATTAAATCAAGCGATGTATTTTTCAAACGACACTTTAGGTCGTTCAATATAACTGTGATTGTGATGCTATGACAGTCAATCCCCAGGAATTTCATTCCGCTGCAAAACAGGTAATTTGGTGGTGTGACAACTGACCAAATAATAATTGCAATAAAACAACACATGTTTTATTATTATTATTATTTTTAAAGCTTAAACTTTTCACAAATCAAGTTTATTCTTAGCTGCGCACTTAAAAGGCTCAAACTAATTCATTGGCTATGTGAAAAATGCATTTTTCTTTTCAAGAATACATAGTTGTAACACCAAGTACTTTGGATTCCAAATAACACCAAAGTTTGCATTCGTAAAAATGAGTTCAATCCCAATATCCGATAATGAAACCAATACTAGTTACACAAACTAGTAACACGATAATTTTTTTTTTCCATCCAACATACGTTGAACACTCTATTGTTCAATTATAATGATGATTCACAAACTTTAGAAATAGAGGACAAACAACCCGAAAAAGGTTTAATCCTAAACAAGATTTCATAAAACTATTTCTCGTCTTTCATGATATCAAATCATGTTAGCAAGTTCGGAAAAAAAAATGTACAACCGGTTGTTACGTACTAATGTCATAATAATCACTAATCCTTTCAAAGCAAAGGCAAATTCATTTTAGTTTCTTTGACACAAGTCAAGGTCACATAATTAGTTAAAACTTTAACTATCAAAACATATAAACTCGTAAATGTATGTATGCACATACTTTCTTTTACGATAACACTATTATTCTAAAATTACTTGTAATTGGAAGTTTACCATTCAAACGTAGATATTCCAAACCTAACCATTTCTTTACGGTAACCCTTCACATTTAGTCATTGACAGATCACGAATGTTAAAACGTTGAATAAATGCAAATAAATTTCAACTAATGAAATATGAATGTAGATAGACGTTTTATCAAATAATAAAGCTCCAAACACCATTGAAACAACCTCAATACTTTCTTAGGGGGTGGCAACACCATGAGGTATGAGATCGGTATGCTTAGGCATGGTTCGGCAAACCATTGCCACACCCGCGGTATGGCCAAATCGGTATGGTGAGCGGTTTCACAAACCGCACGGCATGAAGGGGAGCGTGTGTATGTTTTTGAATTTTTGGAACGTTGCACATTCAATTGGCATAAAAAAAAATTCCCTTTCCCTTTATAAATAATACTCCTCACAACACATTCCAAATCACATTATTTTTACACACACAAATCAAATATAACATTCAAAAAAATGTCTTCATCATCCTCTTCTTCGTCCGATGACGAATTAATTTTTCCCCAAGAGTCGTCCGAACTTATTTTGTCCACCGGTAGTACTCTAGAAACCTATTTCGCTATGCGTTACAGGAGTTACTAGACGAAGATATCCATAATCGTCTACGATTTGATCTTACGGAGCATTTGGCGGCTCTAGACTTAGCATACCTCGATGACTAGTTTAATTTTCTTTTTATTTCAATGGTGATGTAATTTTTTTTTACGTATTATGCATTTTTTTTAATTATTAATGAAATATTATGTTTTTATTTAATTGTTTAATATAATTATGAATTAAAAAAAAAATGAGTGAGGTATGGAATGACCATTGCCACTAAAAAACTATGGTGAGGTATGGTGAGGTATGATATTAGGTGGAATGAAATTATTGGTGGGTTGTGAGGTATGGTGAGGTATGGAATGTATGTGTTGCCACCCCCTTAGGATTGTGAAACTTGAACATTTTGTATTCTACCTTACACTTTACATGTATTATCCGAACATAAACACTAACCATATTAGTTCATACTGCACATGTGTATTATTTCTCAAGGCAATCTTAAAAAGAACAAAATAAAAAATTCCATACCAACGAACTCTACAAATCAATTAGCAAAAAAAAAAAAATTGCTCAATCAGAGTGGTTTATAGAACAAATAAGATTACAATTTCTTTCTCCATTCAATAAATGAAACAACATATACCTTGTTATTTCTCTTTTTTCTTATAACAACGAACGATCCATATAGACCCACTTTACATCTATTCATTGCCCAATAACTCTCATGTATACTTGTGGCAATATTGAAGATTTTATCTAACCTTTTAAAAAATACTAAAACGTTCAACAGTCAATAACTCATGTTTAAGTGACTTATAGTTGTTATTCCTAAATATCATTAGATGCTTTGACCAAAAAACAAGACCACTTCATATTTTATATTTCTCAACGAAACATATCAAAACTTTTCATGCACGAAACAGTATCATAATATTTCAAGCAATTATGTTTCAGTCATTTTCCGGTTAACTATTGCCTCTAATAGAAAGATGAGTCTGTCTCAAGAATGTTGTATATATTACATGAGTATTGCTATTAGAGACAAACAAACCATAACATAAAACATAAAGTGTAAAGAAACGATACCGTAAATCTTTCAATTGTTGAGACCCAAAAAACACAAGTAAGGAAAATGTTGAGGCCTGTGATGCTCACAGTTTCTTTAAGACAGATTCGTCCTCTCCATGGTGCTTGAGAATCATGAACGTCTATCTTCCAGGATACAACAACAACGGATAACCCCGTTAGCACAAACGAGTTATCAAGGCGAACCAAAACCGTGTCTTCCCTTTATTACAAACCGGATACACAAGAAATATGAATGGTAACACAAAAGGAGAGGAGTGATGAGTTGTGTATTTTTCTGTGTATTGAAATGTGAGGAGAGCTCTCAACTTATAGGGAAAGGATGTCAAGAAAAATGGTCAACTAATTAATCATACTAATGGCTCTTGAACACAAAATTAATTCGGCCGTTACATATGACCACATATTAACTTTTTGTGTTAATACCCATTAGTGCATTTGATGACCATCAATTGTCATTCAAACCCACCTTATGACCAATTTTTCCAACACTTATGATACATGTTACCCTTGTATGATAATATGGTGCTCAAACACGCTTTTGTGTATGAAGAGTTACCAAAACTTTCATCCTAAATTTTGAACCCATATATTTATTACTACGACATAAGCATTACAATTCAACAACATATCATAAACATCATGAATTTAAGATCACATAAACTGAACTTTGCAAGGAGAACATACGTTGTTAATACAAATAAGCCGTAAAAACGTTTATTTATATTTTACGATCTTCTAATGTTTTGTCGATAACAAACGTAAAATCATTTTAACGAAACAAATAAAATACGTAAATGGTTTGAACTAATAGTTTCTAACATATTCACATAAAACACTAAAACAAGTATAAGTGATTTTATGATTTAATATTACATATGTACAACAACTAGTGTTTACATATTTGGGTAAAATATACACATAACTAGTATGTAGTATATTGGGTAATATAAATGGGTAGAAACTTAAGTATCATAACCCATTGGGCAAATACATTAAATGTAGTTGGCTACAACCCAAAGCCCATGACCCATTGAGCTTGACCCATAACCCATTGCATGACATCATGCTTATATCATATATGGATAATATCCATAACCCATGGTATTGACCCATACCCAATGTCTAGATACATTGAACCCTTGGTGAGCACTCAAAAGAATGTCTAGATACATTGAACCCTTGGTGAGCACTCAAGAGATACATTGTATCTAGCCAAAGATCCATGGATCAACCCATGACCCATGACCCATAACCAAAATACCCATGGGAAAAGAGGAGCGTTCCACGGATCCCTAGCTTTGTGCTAGCCGGATCCCTTGTGGAAGGGATCCGTGGGATCCGGGGAACAATAGAGAATTTTCTCTATAAATAGTGAGCCATTTCTTTCCTTTTAGATCACCACTTCACATATACTCTCTCCAAGTTTTATATCTTTCTAACCTCAGATCCAAGAGATCTATGTAGTTTGTCTTTGTTTTTGTGTGATCTTCTAGGTTCCTCTTAAAGGCAAGATCACCACTTCTTGAAGACGAGCAAGCTCAAGTCCATGAGTTGCCATGCTTCGTCATCATCAAGACAACCAAGGTTCTCTTGTTGATAGTTATTTCTTTCTCCATAGATGGTGAAGGCATTAGTGAAGGATGCCGGAAGAGTCAAGACGAAAGCATTAGTGAAAGGTGCTAAACGTCCGTGTCAAAAGCATTAGTGAAGAATGCTAAAGGTGTCAAGACGAAGACATTAGTGAATGGTGCCAAGCGTTGTGTCAAAGGCATTAGTGAAGGATGCCTAAGAATCAAATCAAGTGGCATTAGGGAAGAATGCCTAGGTTGTTTAATCGATGAGGTGCATCGTTATACATATAGTATTTGTTTAGATCCAAGGATGGTGATATCCTTGATGGTGTTGTAACAAGGAGTAGATCTCCTTGAGAATAGGTGTTGTGTTGTGAAGAGTAGTAGTTCCTCCATAGTAATGGAACTAGGTACTTAGCCTAGTACCTAATAAAGGGTAGGCGACGTTGTGATAGGATTAGTTATCCTAAGGTGTGAAAGAACTCGGTGGTTAGCCTAGCACCGTATAAAGGGTAGGCGACGTTGTGTTAGGTGTGGTTCGCCTTGGTGTGAAAGAACTCGGTATTTAGCTTTGTACCGGAAAAAGGTTAAGCGACGTTGTGAAGGCTTCTCCGCCATAAGGAGTTGGTGTAGTGCTTACGAACTCTCGAGTAGGTGACTCGGGGAGTGGAGTAGGGCAAGGAAGGTGTCCTTGTAGCTGAACCACTATAAATAACTTGTGTCGTGGTGATGTGCTTCTTACTCTTTATCTTTCATTACACGTTTATATTTCTATCTATCAACGTCCAACATAAACAACCAAATAGATTGACATAAGTCGATCTAAATATTTAAAAGGGAGTTTTAAATTGGTAAAACTATTCAACCCCCCCTTCTAGTTTTTTTGTATATTGTACTTTGAAAACTTGATACGATCCGTGTATGTTTGAAAACTACAAAGAAGGGAATTTCTTAAAACAAAAAGTCATGTTTTTAGAAATCATCATATGTTGGATAGTGATAGATCATTCTAATATTTTCCTTTGAGAAGTCTTCATACTAGGATTTGGGTATCTTAGAAGATCATGAAGTATTTCGCATCTACGGTTTCTAAAACCATAAAAAGGGAATATAGCAAAGGATTGGGGTATCTTAGAAGATCATGAAGTATTTCGCGTCTATGGTTTCTAAAATCATAAAAAAGGAGATATAGCAAAGGTATGTTTTCTTAGTTACATTTTTTTTTCAAAAACGTGCTAAATTGCTTGTGGACAAAATGGTGATATATGCTTCTATCTTATAATAAGCATAATATGAAAAGTGTTTTAGTGATTTTTTTCGTTGAAGTTTTGTTGTTAGATATCTTGTTAATCAAGTTTGAATAAAGGTAAAAATAGGTAATATAACTTCACTAAAAAGTCTACAAAGACTAAACCTTTTCATCGGGTCAAAACGTACATTTTTGTAATTTTGTGTCAGATCCGCGGATCCCTCAGGTTACACTGAACGGATCCCTCAAGCAAGGGATCCGTGGGATCCGTAGGTACAGAAGACAGTTTTTGTCTGAATTTCAAAAATTCATAACTTTTTAACCGTAAGTCGTTAGAAGTCGTGCCACCTATCGTTTTAAAGGTATTTGAGTCTACTTTCATTTAAAAATGATTTCATAAACTGATTCAAAACAATAATTTACAGAATCATTGATTAATAATATAAAGTCATTTTTCGGTCATAACTTTTGCACAAACTTTTGATCTAATTGGAGACGGATGTTTTCGCTTTTGAATAACAATGTGTCCTCCATTGAAATTAAGGTCTTGATCACATTTATAAATATAAAAGAAACTAATCAAGCTTGGTATACATGTTTATATTTTACACAAAGCGATGAAAAGAACTTTCGTATGCTATGCTAAATGATAAATTGTCTTCTTTGCATTACTTGATTATTTGCTTATCTCAAATAGCTTTTGTGCTTGTTTGATTGAATAGCATATGTGGTTTCCTTACCTTGCTATTCATTCTCTTGTTTGTCGATTTAGTAATATTCTACTAATCAATGTGCTATTTGAAGGAGTGTTTGGGATAACATCTAGTTGTGTCGAAAATGTTAGTTTAGATATTTAGATAAGTCATATAGGTTGAAAAATGTTTAAAACATATAACACACTAAATGGATTTTTGATTGAGTTTGTCATATGTGCTCATATGATTTCCTTTATTCTTGTATCATTTTCTAAAAACAACAAGAATGTACATCGGATCATAACCTACACTTGTGTTGATGATGTACTCTCCCATTTTCCTTTTTATGATCGCTCTCCAAGCTTCATAGTAGGATAGACAACTTGATTATTTCATCCGATATACTCAAGTAAATTATTTTGCAACGCAAATATAATTGTTCATATCCGAAAGTCCAAACTCAAAGCTTTCCAACAACATATGTTGAACTAGCTCATCCAACCATTTTTTAGTTGTTTACCATATGGACAACTTTTAAACTTATTTTTAACATGACGCCTTCGTCACCTTAGTTGTCTCAAGTATAATATTAAACGCAGCAAAGTATCATCATTGTTACTCTTCGATAGGCCATTGTAGGAATATAAATTTTCCTAACTTGAGAATGAATACTGGAGAACTTATTGCACTAGAAACTCAATTTGACCTAACGGTTGAATTGCTTCCTTGATAGAAGTTGGGTATGTGGAACCACCCGTAAAAATGGTCGTGTTTAGCCGTAATTGAGCACCGCTAGTAACAGTCTCATATTCATTCTCTCACTTGGGAAATTTATACTCCTATGTTTTCCTAAAGCAAGATTACAATGGAAATACTTTGCATTGTCTTAGGATTACTAATCGAACAAGTTGTAAAATAAAATTAATTTATTTTTATAGTTAATCACAACCACTTGCCTCATCAAGCGATTATCTTGCTTTGATCGAGAAGAGCTACATGACTTCATGGACGAAGCTCATTGTATGCTAATCACCATCCGTAATGACTATACATAGTTCATTGCTTCCGTTGGCCAAAACAACCCTACTGTCTTGAACACCATCATCTACTCTGCATGCCATTGTTAATACAAACGAGTTACTAATCTAGATCGTAAATATGTGTTGAGCCTCTCGAATAGTGTTTGTTAAGTTTGATAAACCTCTGTGATTTGTGAGCTAGATCTCATATTAATTTCTTATGTGCTATTCTTACATGCTCTCATTGCTATGTTTTACTTGTATACATATATGCTTGCTGTAAGAAATCATTAGTTTCAATATTCAATACATAGAGCAAACTTGTGCAACTCTTGCATACCTTTATTAAAGGTTCTGCTTAGCAGATAGACGGATCCCAAAGTTTGTGCTAGACGGATCCCTACACTTAGGGAACCGTGGGATCCGGCAAACAGAAAATGCAATTGCAAGCATTGTATTTCAAACATATCCTTAGAACACCTCACACTAGGCTAAACATAGTGTCTTAAGGCAAATTAAGTCCTTATCAAGATAAGTAGATCCTTCATACTCACCTAGATCACACTCTAAGACGCTTGTAGATCTATCATTTCATTTTTAATCCACTACTCTTCCGCTCTCTATATCACTCATTATTTCTCACACGATCCCTCACATCTAGACCTAGAAATCTTTCGATTATGGCAAAATTGATCATAATCATCCTCACCTCAAAATTGGTCGAAATGGATCAAATTCTAGTTCTTCCACCTTAAAACCTTTAGGATCTTCTCCAAGACATTATCCTAAGTCACTATCTGATCACTAGGATCATCTAGCTTCATTTGACACTCTTAAGATTTTAGTGTCATCTTTGGTCATTCATTGGTACTCACGAAAGTTCCAATTCCTTTCATATAAGGCAATCATTAGCTACATCACTTCTATCCTTTCCTAGCTACTGAGAGCCGGATCCCTAGGATTAGCCTAGACGGATCCCCCATTGGTGGGAACCGTAGGATCCGGATGACAGATTTATGTCAACTCTTGCTCGAACAATCATTTCAAGCTCATCTTGCTGACTTGAACACTCCACCTCATCCTAATTAAATCTCTGAAGTTGACTCTTGTGCATGCTAATCATCACATTCCAAAGGATATTAGAGACTTAAGTCTTAAATGCACTTGCTAAATCCTTCCCTTTATAAGTCATCTTGCTAGAATCCCTTAGTCATCAAACACAACATAATTCTTAGCATTTAGAAACCTTTTCCTTAGTCATTTCATCATGAGAAAAGCTCCTAGTGCTAACTCATCCAACCAAGAACCACCCAAGAAACTTGCTCGTGTTGTACACGAAATTTCCTCAACCGAATCATCTCCGGTTAAACCCACAAATGGTAGGATTTTCCATCCACCAAATAATCACCCGTAAGAGATAATAGTGCTAGAATCCCACCTCAACAAACCCAATCAACAATTGCCAAAAGAACCGCAAGAATTAGCATTAAACCTTTTAGGTTGGAAAAGGGATCATCGAGCTCTAAACCAAAAGTACTTAGTTCTAGCAAAACGTCTAATCCTTTATTCCTAGAGCATGGACTACACTCCTTCACCGAGCCTCTCTCTATTTCATTAGAGCATTCACCACCGAGAACTTACCATTCACCAACCTTCTCGTTAAAATAGGAACCACCTACATCACCAACTAGTCCATCGTTGGAAACAAGGAACCACCAAGGACTTGATCATATGAAGGAATTTCCATTACCACCACTCTCATTCCTAGTAGAACCTCATCCTACATTACTCAATGTAACCCCATCATCATTTGTAGAGCCTCCTCAAAACATCTAATCTCCAATAGGTTCCTAATCAAGACAATAATTGCTCTAAATTGTCTAATCACCCAAGGACTTGTTCAAGAAGTACAAAATGAGTGGCATTTCATGTTTAATCATTTTCTTGAAAGATTGGACCAAATCAACAAGTCTACTCATCCCTAGACTCAAGCACATTGTTGCTTCTTAAGCTTTGGTCACTTATTAGCATTAGTAGAATATGGCTAAATCATTCTCTTAGTTTTTAAAGATTTTTTGATCATCTCTTATGCTTTATTGAATGTTAGTTTACTTGCCATATTGCATTGAGTATATGTTTGTTGGTTGAATACATATCTCATTTTGATGTTAACATTACTTGTTACATCACCATTGCTGAATTTAATCATCAGCTATACGGATCCCTCAAAATTGCCTAGACGGATCCCTACTAGGAGGGAACCGTGGGATCCGTGAGACAGAAAACTATTTTTCTACTAACTTGGATCACATATGCAGGAAATTGTGCATTATACTTGTTTTCTAACCTTTGTTTTGTAGTTATTCAATCTACACTTGAAGCCTTTGACACCCTAAAGCTAGGGGGAGCTTTGTGTCAAAACAATACATTGCAAATTACTTGCAATATTAGGATTACATTTCTCGACATCCCTTTGCAAAATTGCAATCATCAAGGGGGAGCACATTCGTCACTTAGACGAAATCTTTTGCAAACTTAGTTGCAAACAAACTAGCTTAGTATTACTTTCTTGACGCCCTTACATAGGGATGGACTCGTCAAGGGGGAGTAAAGACGAGATCCGTTCCCGTTACTTGCTCTCTTTTTTTTTCTTTCACATGTTTTTCTTAAAAACAATGTGTTAGTTTCCTTTCGAAGCTTGATCCGCGCAGAACCGTCAAGTTTTATCACGCAAAAACTGCTCAAACACGAATGCAATGAAGTCCAGGAGAGTATAGTGTTTCCCCAGGTCGTTAAGTCCCAACGAGCTGTGCGAGAATAGTCAGACGTGTAGTGATCGAGAGATTTGACGGGAAAAGAGATTTGGATATGATTATTATAACTACAGGAAAAAGCCAACAGATAAAAACGGCTTAAATGCAAATTAAAGAAAGTTAAAAAGATAAAATCTATTAAATAAACGCTATCACTATATTTAAAATGATGAACGTTTAAAACTTAAAACCTACGTTAAAAATAAAAATTACGTAAACGTACAAAATAAAAAGTGAAACTTACACAATATAAATCCTAAAAATATGAAAAATACATTTTTACAATCCTAATGATATAAGAAAATTTATAGAAAAGGAAAATTATTTTTATAACTAATTAATTAATTATTATTAATTAAAAACTATTTTTAACTATTAAATAATTACCTAAAATACAAGAAATTAGGAAATAAAGCTAGAAAAATAAAATTAAGACTTAGAAAAGTCTAAAATATCAAAATAGACTTTTCAAAACTATTTTTGTATTTTTATGATTATTTTTCTATTTTCTAGGAATTTTAAACTATTAAAAACTAATTAAAATATTTAAAAATACAAATTTAACTAAGAAAAATATGGAAAAATACTTTTTTGGCTTTTTATATTTATCTTAACTTAATAAAATTGAAAAATTATTTTTTTGAACCTTTTTCTAATTTTTTATATTAAATACTAATTAAAAATGCTTAAAAACTCATTTAAAATAGGAAAAATAGCAAATTAACTTAGAAAAATCTGAAAATTTCAGGAAAAGTCTAAAACATTATTAGGAAGCTAGGAAAATTGGAAAAACAAGTGCTTGTTTGGAGGATTTTGAAACTGAAGTGGAAGTGCTTCTTGAAATAAGCACTTGATAAGCCAAAAGCTCACCAAAAGCTACCACACTGATAAAGAAGCTATAATATGCTAAAGGGACTCAAAATCAACAAGAATCAACAAGCCAAACCCTCTGGAATACACTCTACAACAGATTGATGACATGAGATTTGTGCTTAAAAACAGTGAAGGGGTTGCTACTTTGGACTTAAGCATAAGCTACATATTAAGCTAAAAAGGAAAAGCAGAAGAAGGGACATGAAGGAGACCTGGTCAAGACCATGCAAACCAAAAATCAGACCATAAGAAGCTCAAATGAGCAGGCTGCAACCCTTGCAATAAATGTATAAAACCTGTGCAGGCCCTGTGCTCTGCACAGGGCACTTGGACCCATAATGACAAGCTCTTTTGAGCTTTTGAAAAAAATTATAAAATTCCACTAAAATAGACATAAGCAACTAGACCAGAAACACTTTCTAAAACCACAAGTTACATTGAAATTGGCCCAGAACTGAGCTCATAAAAAATCTTCCTATTTGGCTCAAAACTGGAATTTGCAACATTTGACTTTTGATGAAAATATGGAAAGTTGACTTTTATGGATTTTGATCCTAATTTCTCAACTGAAAATGATATTATGTGATGTATTAAGACTACTGCAAGCTAGATTGATGACTTTTGAACACAAAACAAATGGTTTGCCTTTCAAAATTCCAACAGTGGACAATTTTAAGACAAATTTGATGATTTTTGACTTAGGTGATGTTGCAGACACAAAACAAGATAGAAATGAACTCACTTTAGATAAACAAACATAACACCATAAGTTATATCCACTGCTTAGGTCTCTAGGACAGATTGTGCAGCCAAACCAAACACTCTTATAATGACTGATTTGAGCTTTCAATTGAGACTACACACTAAACTAGCTAAGATTATTGATCAACAGAGATTATGTGACTAAAATGCACCTATGTTAACAAGTTAAAACTAGTAAAGATCACAAATACACCTATGACCATGAAATGCAAAAACTGACTTGACTCTTGAAAATGAAACAGAAACTTACAACTGTCAGCTGGAATGCAGCTCTAAAACCAAACCCAATCTACCCTATCCTACTCCATTCCAACCCAAATAACTGCTCTGCATCACCCATTCCTCTTCCAAACCTGGATGAACCAAGACCTTTCACACTGTTGACTTTTGTTGACCACATACAAAATGTATTTAAAATTGAGTGCAAGCTTGTACAAAGCTATCATAAGCTTATACAAGATTGTTTAAGGTAAAATACAAGCTATTGAAAGCTTAAATGCAAGGATTTGAGACTGAGATTTGCTACAGTGACCTGAAATATGAAATTTATCTAAACTTGGATTGAAAACTCAAAATGATATTACAAAGGTGATTTATCATAAATGTGATGCCAATAAGCTGAAATTACATCATTTAAACTAGAACTAAAACACTTAATTAAAAAACGACATTTAAAGAAAATATTAAAACTAGCTACCGGTTCTTCTCAGCTCCTCCTCTCTCTTTTATAGCTTTGAAAGCTTCCACGTGTCCTTTAGAGTAAATCCCACCAATCTCTGAGCCAATGAGAGAGTTCTGTGGACTTTTGCCATCTTATCTGTTTTGGCGGGAAAACTACTTTTTGACTTCTGGTTCTGAATTTTGCAACTAGGGGGGGGGGGGGGGTGGAGGTGTAGGGTGATGATGAGTGGTGAGAAAGGTGTTGGGATAAGGTGATGGGATGGTTGGGTGAGGTGTTGCAGAGGAGCACAGGGCAAGTGGAAGGGAAACCAAGGTGGGAGGGAAAGGTGTTCTGTTTGTTTGACTTGGTTTTGACCAAGGGGTCAAAAAGGCTAAAGACAGGGGTCAAAAGGGTTAAGTGGCAGGGGTCTAATGGGGAAAGGGTCAAATGGTGGTTTGTTTATTACAAGGACTAGTTTTGTAATTCTTCAAACTTGAGGGGCCATTCCTGTAATTTTCCAAACTTGATACAAGGACTAAAACTGACAAACTTCAATAGTACAAGGACCAGTTTTGACAATTTCAAATTTTCCAGGGACCAAACTTGACAATTTTGAAAGTTCAGGGACCTTTTCTGCCATTTTACAAAAGATTTATTCAAGGACCATTTTTGACAGATTAGAATATTTCAGGGACCTTGAATAACATTTTTCTTTATTTAGATTTACCAGGGACTGTTTTTGACAACTTTTGAAACTTGGGGGACTAAAACTGCCAATTATGCAAATTTGATACGTTTTTCACCAGATTTTGATATTTTTGCATTTAGAACACATAAAACACTTATTTGTGATATTTTTATCATTTTGATGCATTTCTGAGTGTTTTCAGATGTTTTTGCAGTTTAAATGGTACAAAAATGATGAGTATTTAGACACTCATCAATCCCCCACACTAAGATATTGCTAGTCCCTAGCAATGTTTTGAGAAAAATTAATGGATTTTATCTCTTTACCAAAAGCCATTACTTCTGGAGTAGCCAAATGTTTCAGTTCAAGTAAGAACCTTGGTACACCGATAACCAAATGATTTTGAGCAAATCATCAGCTTTCAACGGATTTGATTTGTCTTTACCAGAAGCCGTTTGCTCTGGACTAGCCAACTCTTAGATAGATTATCAATATTATCTTTGGTGAGTCGATTACCAATTATGGTTTTTCCACTGCCTTTACCACAAGCCATAAACTTGCGGGCTAGCCAACTCTTCACTTTTAAGGATATGGTGAGCTGAATACCATACAATTTTGGGCAAATTGTAACCCGTCAACGGATTTGAGATATCTTTACCAAGAGCCGTTTGCTCCTGGATTAGCCAATCCTTATGTGGGTTAGACATGGTGGACTGATTACCATTTGTTGTGTTTAGTACATAGTACTTCCACTAAAAAATTTTTTTAAATTTGGCCATTTTGGGGGAAAAAGGGACTAAAAGGGTACATTTATGATCAAAATTCGCCAGAATTTCCCCCCCACACTTAGAAATGAATATTGTCCTCAATATTCAAAGTACCGGCTGTTATGCCGAAACTTAGAACGTAAAAAGATAACATTACTAGCTAAGTGTGGAAACACAACAATTATTCTCTTTTTTAATATTTACAATTTTCATTCATTTTTTAGATCTATATACAACATGTGGGGCATCTCCCCCACACTAGGGTGGTACACACGGGTGAAAACCCATGTTAAGCTACTGTTTTTGATTACCGAGTCGCTAGCTTGACTCGACCCCGAATTAATTTGTTCATGGGGAAGTAAGTGGAAGAAACAATCTCCATCGGACTTTCATTCAAGATGTTTGGATAAACATTGAAGTACATGAAAGTTCCACACCGATGAGATACGGACAGACAGTCCCGGCTCACAAATGATAAATGAAAATGCCGGGGTCAAAGACAATGTCTTCATTCCCGAAGGAGAAACGGGAACGAGAAACCACACCATCTGTGAAAAATGGAATAAAGATGTGCATCACAATGCAATCCCATTCTTCATTAGTGAGGAGCAAATCACCATTTGTTAGATTTTTAAGCTTAGACTTGAAGCTTGTATGGTGATTGGCAACAAAATTTCCGGGAGGGAGAGCTGGAAACGGTTCTTCAATCAACAGATTTTCAAGAAAGAGGATGTCTCCCTCCGAATCATAGCAAGTATTGTCAATCCCTGTTGGAATTGACTCATCACTAAGAAAATCATCGACCTCCTTCCAAAAGTTATCATCTTCCTCATCCGGAGTGAGAGAAGGAATGGAAGAGTCGGAAATGGGACAAGAAATGAGTGGATGATCATTATATAGGAGATTTCTAGTTTCTCCAAGATCGGCTTCGAAATCAAAGAGATCATCGTCACTTTCTGATGAAAGTGGACTGATGTGAGTGAGTTCATCGGTGAACTCCTCAAGAAGAGGATCAGACTGTGGGAGTGATGCCTCAACATACTCAATGTCTTCATAAGAAGCACAATCGTCGCTAAGATCGGAGAAAGTATCAAAATGATCTTTTGAACACTCAAGAGGGAAAAGAGAATCACACATATGTTCAGAAGTTCCCTGTGACTCTCTCGGGATTGGGACAAGGATCTCAACACTAGACTTTATGAATTCGTCCGATTCCTTTTCAGGAACAGTGTCAAGATGCTCATCCCCCATGTTCAGAGAGTGAGTAGGAGCTTCGGGTGTGATAGCAGTTGTTTGAGATGAAATCTCAACTGCTGGGATATCAACTGACTGAGGGAGTTGAGAAGGACTAGCATACATATGTTTTATGCTTTCCATTTGTTCTTCTGCTAGTAGTTCCATCATAGTCTTTTCTCCCTGACTTTTCATGGAAGGAATTTCAACTGATGAACTTGATGAATCTGTACAAAGTTGACTAATATCAAGGGTAACTTCATCATCATCGTCATCAGAAATGAAACGGAATCGAGAGCTAGATTTGGCTGCTTTTTCTTTTGCAATTGATTCCCTAACAGATTTTTCAAAGGCAATCTGGGAATCTAATTTAGCAGTCCGTTCTTCAGCTAACAAAACTTCCATGGATTTTTCATTTGGATTATTTTGGGGGTGTTTACATTCCTTCAAATCTTTCACTAAATCCAAAAGATCAAGTAGAAGACTTTGAGGAAGTGGTTCAGGCTGAGGTGGTGCCTGATTTACTTGGTACTGTGGAGGTTGGTCATGATACGAAGAGTCGTAATTGTTACAAGGAAATGGATTCCTCGTTTGACAATCAGAGCTAGAGTGAGGACCTCCACAATACTCACAACAGTAAAACTGATGTGGCTGTGAGTCATATGTGTTGTAGTCATAATTGTTATCAGGAACCTGCTCATAGACAAGCGTGTTTCCCGATTGACAATCAGAACTGTAGTGTGAACCACCACAGTACTCACAACAGTAAAACTGCTGAGTCTCACAGTGTGGTAGCTGATGGAATGAATCAGTTGTGTTATGGTAGGAATAGGGATCCTGGTTATAGACAGACCCGTTTCCTGATTCCACCATGCTACAACTGGGGCAATTGCCACCATTATAAGGACCACCACACCATTGACATCCAAGAGGGTGAGGATAAGACATAGAAAGAATCAAAGGTTTACAGAGGGTAAGAAATGAAGAATCAAAAGGGTAAGAGGGTAAAGAGGAATATTTTTGGTATTTTTGAAAAACATGATGTAAAAACTAAGAATGAAAATCTTTTTGGGTTTTGTTTATAAAGATGGTATAAACAAGGAGTGATGTCAAATCACTAATCTGCTAAACGTAGTGACTATTAGCACTGCTCCCCGGCAGCGGCGCCAAAATTTGATCCGCGCAGAACCGTCAAGTTTTATCACGCAAAAACTGCTCAAACACGAATGCAATGAAGTCCAGGAGAGTATAGTGTTTCCCCAGGTCGTTAAGTCCCAACGAGCTGTGCGAGAATAGTCAGACGTGTAGTGATCGAGAGATTTGACGGGAAAAGAGATTTGGATATGATTATTATAACTACAGGAAAAAGCCAACAGATAAAAACGGCTTAAATGCAAATTAAAGAAAGTTAAAAAGATAAAATCTATTAAATAAACGCTATCACTATATTTAAAATGATGAACGTTTAAAACTTAAAACCTACGTTAAAAATAAAAATTACGTAAACGTACAAAATAAAAAGTGAAACTTACACAATATAAATCCTAAAAATATGAAAAATACATTTTTACAATCCTAATGATATAAGAAAATTTATAGAAAAGGAAAATTATTTTTATAACTAATTAATTAATTATTATTAATTAAAAACTATTTTTAACTATTAAATAATTACCTAAAATACAAGAAATTAGGAAATAAAGCTAGAAAAATAAAATTAAGACTTAGAAAAGTCTAAAATATCAAAATAGACTTTTCAAAACTATTTTTGTATTTTTATGATTATTTTTCTATTTTCTAGGAATTTTAAACTATTAAAAACTAATTAAAATATTTAAAAATACAAATTTAACTAAGAAAAATATGGAAAAATACTTTTTTGGCTTTTTATATTTATCTTAACTTAATAAAATTGAAAAATTATTTTTTTGAACCTTTTTCTAATTTTTTATATTAAATACTAATTAAAAATGCTTAAAAACTCATTTAAAATAGGAAAAATAGCAAATTAACTTAGAAAAATCTGAAAATTTCAGGAAAAGTCTAAAACATTATTAGGAAGCTAGGAAAATTGGAAAAACAAGTGCTTGTTTGGAGGATTTTGAAACTGAAGTGGAAGTGCTTCTTGAAATAAGCACTTGATAAGCCAAAAGCTCACCAAAAGCTACCACACTGATAAAGAAGCTATAATATGCTAAAGGGACTCAAAATCAACAAGAATCAACAAGCCAAACCCTCTGGAATACACTCTACAACAGATTGATGACATGAGATTTGTGCTTAAAAACAGTGAAGGGGTTGCTACTTTGGACTTAAGCATAAGCTACATATTAAGCTAAAAAGGAAAAGCAGAAGAAGGGACATGAAGGAGACCTGGTCAAGACCATGCAAACCAAAAATCAGACCATAAGAAGCTCAAATGAGCAGGCTGCAACCCTTGCAATAAATGTATAAAACCTGTGCAGGCCCTGTGCTCTGCACAGGGCACTTGGACCCATAATGACAAGCTCTTTTGAGCTTTTGAAAAAAATTATAAAATTCCACTAAAATAGACATAAGCAACTAGACCAGAAACACTTTCTAAAACCACAAGTTACATTGAAATTGGCCCAGAACTGAGCTCATAAAAAATCTTCCTATTTGGCTCAAAACTGGAATTTGCAACATTTGACTTTTGATGAAAATATGGAAAGTTGACTTTTATGGATTTTGATCCTAATTTCTCAACTGAAAATGATATTATGTGATGTATTAAGACTACTGCAAGCTAGATTGATGACTTTTGAACACAAAACAAATGGTTTGCCTTTCAAAATTCCAACAGTGGACAATTTTAAGACAAATTTGATGATTTTTGACTTAGGTGATGTTGCAGACACAAAACAAGATAGAAATGAACTCACTTTAGATAAACAAACATAACACCATAAGTTATATCCACTGCTTAGGTCTCTAGGACAGATTGTGCAGCCAAACCAAACACTCTTATAATGACTGATTTGAGCTTTCAATTGAGACTACACACTAAACTAGCTAAGATTATTGATCAACAGAGATTATGTGACTAAAATGCACCTATGTTAACAAGTTAAAACTAGTAAAGATCACAAATACACCTATGACCATGAAATGCAAAAACTGACTTGACTCTTGAAAATGAAACAGAAACTTACAACTGTCAGCTGGAATGCAGCTCTAAAACCAAACCCAATCTACCCTATCCTACTCCATTCCAACCCAAATAACTGCTCTGCATCACCCATTCCTCTTCCAAACCTGGATGAACCAAGACCTTTCACACTGTTGACTTTTGTTGACCACATACAAAATGTATTTAAAATTGAGTGCAAGCTTGTACAAAGCTATCATAAGCTTATACAAGATTGTTTAAGGTAAAATACAAGCTATTGAAAGCTTAAATGCAAGGATTTGAGACTGAGATTTGCTACAGTGACCTGAAATATGAAATTTATCTAAACTTGGATTGAAAACTCAAAATGATATTACAAAGGTGATTTATCATAAATGTGATGCCAATAAGCTGAAATTACATCATTTAAACTAGAACTAAAACACTTAATTAAAAAATGACATTTAAAGAAAATATTAAAACTAGCTACCGGTTCTTCTCAGCTCCTCCTCTCTCTTTTATAGCTTTGAAAGCTTCCACGTGTCCTTTAGAGTAAATCCCACCAATCTCTGAGCCAATGAGAGAGTTCTGTGGACTTTTGCCATCTTATCTGTTTTGGCGGGAAAACTACTTTTTGACTTCTGGTTCTGAATTTTGCAACTAGGGGGGGGGGGTGGAGGTGTAGGGTGATGATGAGTGGTGAGAAAGGTGTTGGGATAAGGTGATGGGATGGTTGGGTGAGGTGTTGCAGAGGAGCACAGGGCAAGTGGAAGGGAAACCAAGGTGGGAGGGAAAGGTGTTCTGTTTGTTTGACTTGGTTTTGACCAAGGGGTCAAAAAGGCTAAAGACAGGGGTCAAAAGGGTTAAGTGGCAGGGGTCTAATGGGGAAAGGGTCAAATGGTGGTTTGTTTATTACAAGGACTAGTTTTGTAATTCTTCAAACTTGAGGGGCCATTCCTGTAATTTTCCAAACTTGATACAAGGACTAAAACTGACAAACTTCAATAGTACAAGGACCAGTTTTGACAATTTCAAATTTTCCAAGGACCAAACTTGACAATTTTGAAAGTTCAGGGACCTTTTCTGCCATTTTACAAAAGATTTATTCAAGGACCATTTTTGATAGATTAGAATATTTCAGGGACCTTGAATAACATTTTTCTTTATTTAGATTTACCAGGGACTGTTTTTGACAACTTTTGAAACTTGGGGGACTAAAACTGCCAATTATGCAAATTTGATACGTTTTTCACCAGATTTTGATATTTTTGCATTTAGAACACATAAAACACTTATTTGTGATATTTTTATCATTTTGATGCATTTCTGAGTGTTTTCAGATGTTTTTGCAGTTTAAATGGTACAAAAATGATGAGTATTTAGACACTCATCAAAGCTCTTTTTGTTTCGACAAAAAGGGGGAGAAGAAAGTAAAAACTACAAATTCACACTTTTACGAATTTTAGCTTTTTACTTAAAATAATTTTATGTTTTGTCATCAACAAAAAGAGGGAGATTGTTAATACAAATAAGCCGTAAAAACGTTTATTTATATTTTACGATCTTCTAATGTTTTGTCGATAACAAACGTAAAATCATTTTAACGAAACAAATAAAATACGTAAATGGTTTGAACTAATAGTTTCTAACATATTCACATAAAACACTAAAACAAGTATAAGTGATTTTATGATTTAATATTACATATGTACAACAACTAGTGTTTACATATTTGGGTAAAATATACACATAACTAGTATGTAGTATATTGGGTAATATAAATGGGTAGAAACTTAAGTATCATATCCCATTGGGCAAATACATTAAATGTAGTTGGCTACAACCCAAAGCCCATGACCCATTGAGCTTGACCCATAACCCATTGCATGACATCATGCTTATATCATATATGGATAATATCCATAACCCATGGTATTGACCCATACCCAATGTCTAGATACATTGAACCCTTGGTGAGCACTCAAGAGAATGTCTAGATACATTGAACCCTTGGTAAGCACTCAAGAGATACATTGTATCTAGCCAAAGATCCATGGATCAACCCATGACCCATGACCCATAACCAAAATACCCATGGGCAAAGAGGAGCGTTCCACGGATCCCTAGCTTTGTGCTAGCCGGATCCCTTGTGGAAGGGATCCGTGGGATCCGGGGAACAGTAGAGAATTTTCTCTATAAATAGTGAGCCATTTCTTTCCTTTTAGCTCACCACTTCACATATACTCTCTCCAAGTTTTATATCTTTCTAACCTCAGATCCAAGAGATCTATGTAGTTTGTCTTTTGTTTTTGTGTGATCTTCTAGGTTCCTCTTAAAGGCAAGATCACCACTTCTTGAAGACGAGCAAGCTCAAGTCCATGAGTTGCCATGCTTCGTCATCATCAAGACAACCAAGGTTCTCTTGTTGATAGTTATTTCTTTCTCCATAGATGGTGAAGGCATTAGTAAAGGATGCCGAAAGAGTCAAGACGAAAGCATTAGTGAAAGGTGCTAAACGTCCGTGTCAAAAGCATTAGTGAAGAATGCTAAAGGTGTCAAGACGAAGGCATTAGTGAATGGTGCCAAGCGTTGTGTCAAAGGCATTAGTGAAGGATGCCTAAGAATCAAATCAAGTGGCATTAGGGAAGAATGCCTAGGTAGTTTAATCGATGAGGTGCATCGTTATACATATAGTATTTGTTTAGATCCAAGGATGGTGATATCCTTGATGGTGTTGTAACAAGGAGTAGATCTCCTTGAGAATAGGTGTTGTGTTGTGAAGGGTAGTAGTTCCTCCATAGTAATGGAACTAGGTACTTAGCCTAGTACCTAATAAAGGGTAGGCGACGTTGTGATAGGATTAGTTCTCCTAAGGTGTGAAAGAACTCGGTGGTTAGCCTAGCACCGTATAAAGGGTAGGCGACGTTGTGTTAGGTGTGGTTCGCCTTGGTGTGAAAGAACTCAGTATTTAGCTTTGTACCGGAAAAAGGTTAAGCGACGTTGTGAAGGCTTCTCCGCCATAAGGAGTTGGTGTAGTGCTTACGAACTCTCGAGTAGGTGACTCGGGGAGTGGAGTAGGGCAAGGAAGGTGTCCTTGTAGCCGAACCACTATAAATAACTTGTGTCGTGGTGATGTGCTTCTTACTCTTTATCTTTCATTACACGTTTATATTTCTATCTATCAACGTCCAACATAAACAACCAAATAGATTGACATAAGTCGATCTAAATATTTAAAAGGGAGTTTTAAATTGGTAAAACTATTCAACCCCCCCTTCTAGTTTTCCACATACGTGTTCCTTGCCTGCTTGTTCATGGCTTCGCATACAATTTAACTTTGCAAGGAGAATGTACGTGTTCCTTCCCTGCTTGATCATACCATTTGAAGAATATTGATCATTTGAATTTTTTGGTTCATACAACCGATGCATTTCAGGGACAACACCCTTATTGTAGTTGTACTAGTCGGATACCCGCGCACAGCGGCGGCGATAAGTATAGTTATATGTATTTGCTTACCCGTTTAGTGAATTCGTTTCACAACTCTTCGAATGTATATGTGTTAGTTGTAAGTGTTTGTTTGGGTTACCCGTAACTTTCCCGTAGCTTTCCCGCGACATCATTATTCCCGCATATAGAAATACCCTCGCAATCTCTTACGCGTCAAACACTCCCCCAAAAGTATATGATTTTGACGAATCAAGATTATATTGATTGAAATAAATGAAATAAAGGTTAAAGTTGTTAAAATTTGAATTAAAATAAAATAAACCCACTAAAAATATAGAAACTAAAAACTCATAAAAATATAACAAAATGGATGTTGAATTAAATAGCATAAAATTTTAGAAAATATGGTGAAATTAGATTATAAAAAAAATAAGTAGATAAAAAGATATTTTAATTTGAAAATAAATATGAATTTTTAGTTGAGAAGTGACACATGTCATTTTATAATTGGAGCTCCTTATCTTAATTTTTTGTGGTTAGGAGTTAGGCTTGGAGTTTGTTAGAAGTTAGGTTTGGAGTTTGTTAAGAAGTGACACGTGTCATCTCATGATTGGAGCTCCTTATCTTAATTTTTGGTTATGAGTTTGGCTTGGAATTCTTTCCATAATAAGCAAGTAAAAAAGTCTGAATTTTTAAGCCTTCTAATTTTAGAAAGCCTAAATGCATTATAAAGTAGTATAGATAAAAATAATTTCGCTCAGCCAATATCAAATAGTCAAGGCTCTAGCATGACTGAACTAATAAGTTTTGTATGCAACTAATTTTATAAATTGGTTCACCCACTCATCAATTCAAGCACAAAAACACAAACTCGCAATTTAATTCCCACACAAAAATAAAAACCCTAAATCAACAGATCAATCAACAGGTAGAAGTTTACCTACATTAGATGATGAATTTCTTTGATACACGAGTTCAATCCTAATAAAACATAATAACTAATCAAAACCCCAAAATTAATGAAATTAAAAACCCCAGAAATGAAGTATAATCAAAAGATAAATATTACCAAAATCAAGTATCCAATTTCATTCGATTGGTTGATTTGTTTTTCCAGACAATCAAACAACCTTAATCGTTCGTATTATGGATAAAAATTATGATTTACGGGAAGGTTGATGTTTGTTTTAGATTGATTAGGGTTATATTATGATTGTTATAAATTTTGGAAAAAGATTTAGGTATGTAATTGTGGTCGCTTTTGTTTTTGAAATGTTTGGGTACTAAATTAATAAAGGTAATATGAAAAATAATAGTTTAGAAACTGATAGGGGAGTTAATATGATAGGGGGAGCTAATTGTTAGGAGGGAAAATAGAAGATCAAATGGATGTGGTTTTTTTGGGAGTATGGTGCCACATGTCATCTTTTTTAGAGTTTTGAGGGGAGATGAGATTCAAACAAACCCTCCTTCATATAGAGTGGAGATTTGAGGGAGTTACTATATAGTTTAAGATTTAAGATTATTTGAGGACAAAACATTCTTTACATACCAAAAGATCAGTCTCCACCCTTTATCTTCCCTCCATTTTTACTTGATCTAAAGGATTAGATTAATCCCAACAATTTAAAAAACCTACTTTAATTTTTTTTTTCAAATATTAATATCTTTCAAACCGTTAATTGTTTAGAGAAAAAAATATACCATTATGACAAGTATTTAATTATCTTTTTATAGATAGACACTTTGATATACTTTCGACAAAAATTTTTTTCGTGTTTTTCACCTTTTTTTTTTTACATTTTTTTCGTTATTTTGTTACTGAAATTTGCATGTAAAAAATCACATGTAATTAAACACTAATGTGAATATCACATGTGATATTAGTGTTAAATCAAATATGATATTACACTAATATCACATTATTACATAATGTGATATCACATGTGATATTATATATCACATGTGATATTATATATCACATGTGATATTATATTATATATCACATGTGATTTTACATGTGAATATCATATGTGATTTAACACTAATATCACATGTGATATTACATACATATGTGATATAACACTAATATCACATGTGATATTCAAAATTAGTATTTAATCACATGTGATTTTTTTATGCAAATCTCAGATTCGAAAAAAACGAAAAAAAGACGAAAAAAGTGAAAAAAAAACAATATTTTTTTTCTTTTTTCTAAAATATATCAAAGTGACCGTCTATAGAAAGATAATTAAATGCTCATCGCGACAGTGTAATTATTTTCGCTTAACGATTAACAGTTTAAGAGGTATTTAAATTATTAAAAATAAGTGAAATAATAAAATATTTTTAATCTCAACTAGTGATTTATTTTAAATGAAGAATGGGAATGGGTCCCTTATGTGAGAAAAATTTGGTATATAAAATAACACTCCTCATAGTTTAAATAAGACTTAAATTTTTAAATTTTACATTAATTTTTTAATTTTCCATTTATAGTAATATTTGTTGTCTTAAAATTTTAAGACTTCTTTTTATAAGAAGTCTCAAATATTTTATAATGTAGCATAGATAAGAGTTAATCTATTAAGGGTATGTTTGGCTGAATGAGCTGGGGCTGGGGCTGGGGTTAGGGCTTATATTATAAGTCGAAAGATGTAGTTTATATTTTTATAAAGCTGTTTGGCGAATTAGTTAGAGCTGAAGTTTGTTAACTTAAAATCGCAAAAAATACATCAAACTAAGTTCAGATATATTTTGGCTTTTGCGTGATAATCTATTATATTTTGAAAGATATTTAAATAATTTAACTAGTTATAAGCCTCTATTAGCCCATTTCTATGGGCTTGGGCTTATAAAGACTTGTGACTTATTTTACAAGTCATAAGACTCCATAAGCTTTATGACTTGTAAAATAATTTACAAGTTCAGATATATTTTGGCTTTTGCGTGATAATCCATTATATTTTGAAAGATATTTAAATAATTTAACTAGTTATAAGCCTCTATTAGCCCATTTCTATGGGCTTGGGCTTATAAAGACTTGTGACGTATTTTACAAGTCATAAGACTCCATAAGCGTGTGTGACAAATAATACTTATATGCCGACTTATTTTAAAAGCCAAACCCCAATAAGCCCTGTGCCAAACATAACCTAACTCTGTTTCCAATCCAAACCAAAAGTATGAATGGAGTTTGATTTGTTCGTTAATAGTATCAGTTCTTCTTCAAGATTTCAAATAAAAACAAACATGATATCTATATCTCCATATATATAAAACAAACAGTAGTTTGGATAATGACATCAGAGCACGTCATCAGTAGCTCAATAAGACATATTGTATCCTCCAAATAGATCAGATAATCTTTGGGCAGTATCAAAAGTTCAAAACCCACCAACTAGAAACCATCTTCAAAGAGGTGTAGCAACCATATGTTTCATATAAAGGTGTTGATCTGTTTCCAAAGTGTTACCACACACTAGACGATCAACTGAATCCATATCAGAAATGAAATTGTAATGCCAAAACTTTTAAAATGAACCCTATGTGGCAGGAGTCATAGACTTATTTCAGTAAACTTGTTTCCAACTTTTTCCACTTGACCATAATTTTTAACATATTTTTTAACAACCGCCATCAGTAAAATTTCTCCTTCTCCATCCTTTGATTTTGGCCGACGGCCTGGAGGGGGTCTTTTACCCTACCCATCTTCGCTTATATAGACCTCATCCTCACAACGGTTTTTTCTTTCCGATTATATATAGTTGTGGTCATGGGTTTAGTTGTAGTGGTCGTTTGTTTTCAGCTCGTGATGGCCTTGGGTTTTCTTTTTTATTATTATTACCAGAATAGTATTTTCAAACGAGATGGTCGGTCATGGGTAGGGGTGGAAACGAGCTGAGCCAAGCCTGAGCCTGCCAGAGCTCGAGCTCGGCTCGTTTTGAGCCTTAATTTTTAAGCTCGAGCTCGGCTCGTGGTATATTATACAGGCTCGGGATCGGCTCGAGCTCGGCTCGTTTATACGATTTGACAAAGTAAAGTTAAAGTTGGGCTCGAGCTCGAGCTCGGCTCGTAATACATCTTTATTGAGCTCGTTAATAAGCTCGAGCTCGGGCTCGTATATATGTTTAAAAATTAAAGTATCATAATTTCGTTTAGGCTCACGAGCCCAAAGGAGCTTTGTATGTAAAGCTCGGGCTCGAGCTCGATTAATAAATGAGCTGCAATCCGAGCTCGAGCTCGTTTAGGCCCGGCTCGTTCGAGCTTTTTACCGATCCGATCCCGAGCTTTTCACGAGCGGCTCGGCTCATTTCCACCCCTAGTCATGGGTAGTTTTACAAGCAATGGCAGATATCAAAAACATATTACAAACAATTAAACACCAACTGGATTGGACATGCACAACCAGATACAACACATCAAATCTATAGCCTATCATATATCGAATATAACTAAAACAAACATCTCTGATAAGCTATACTCTATATCTGATAGAACTCGAACAGAGTAAAATGACAAGCCATTCATCTGCACGACAACATTTCATTTGTACAACAACATACTATCTCTTATATTCATCCATAGTGCACTAAGACCATAGCTTCATAACTACATTTTATAACTAACTCCCAACCAAGACATTCAACCATCATCCACAATGATCTAGGAGGAAGAGGAAAATGCATCATTATACAAGCTATAGCCATCGAACCTCTCCAACCAGGGGCTATACCAGTGACCTACATTTCCATCTTAGAGAACTAAAAGGCATCGGAATCTGGCAACATGCACCCTGACTGAGAACCATCATATCCTCCTTTTTGGCAGTGTATAGCTAAGACCAAGTAGCTTCATCTTTCACTGCTCACTATTCTTAGCAACATGGAAACCTATTTTATGGAGCACCAATAGCCTGCTACTGAAAAATAACCATACTTACTTACAACTTCCTAACAAAGGCCTACTGAGAGTATGACATGGATATTTACAATAAACAAGCTAGAGGAGGCCAAGACACAAGGCCATCATTTGAAGCGAGCTTATATTCTTTAGTTTTCCAAAGGATGGAAAATGAAGAAATAAGGGTAAAACCTTTAATTTTGCAGATAAACTTGAACCTCAACTTTGCATATACAAGTCCACATACTTGTAGCAATCCCTGGTATTAAGGATATTGGATCACAAAATCTGCATTAGAACAGATCAAGCAATCCATTTCCCTTATGCAGCATACCAGTCATAGATAGTCCGAAAACTGTTTGCTTTTGATGCAGGAAACTACCTTATGGGAAACATTGCCATACACTAAAATAAGCCTAAAGAGATACTCTACTACCTCAAATAGATACACAGATATTTTTTGAGTTATCCATTGAATGATAATGCCCCTAAGATATTTACCATATGCATATAATCCCTTAATCCTAACACCATTTTGTTCATTCTATGTAGTAAGAAATACACAATCTGGACCATTGCTTATTTATTGGTTGTACTCATTATTCATGTCATCTAACAAGACACCATCCCATTTCTTTACATTCATAACAACTCTCCATTTCTTGCGAACTTCCACCACTTGTGCAAAATTCTTTACAGTTAAAGTAGATAGCTTCAATCTCACATGGTTTACCACAACATCTAGCATATCTTTACCATCTCCTTTCTTAGTAGTAAATAACATTTTATTCCTTTCATTCCATATGAAGTAAACACATGCTGCAAGCACAATTCTTTTCAATATACTCTTGATAGACTTGTTATGCTTCACACTGGTCATTATACACACAATGTCTTCCCATTTATCAGGTAGTGCTTATTGATTAGACCTTTTCTGTAACACCCAAACCCGATAAGGGTAGAAGTATCACAGTATGGTGTCATATCAAAGCATTACAATATGAACATAAGTCAACAGCGGAAGTCTTAATTAAATAAATCAAGAAAATTCAAGTCAACATGACTTAACAATACATAAAATCAAGAAGGAAAATTCCAAAATAGAAATATAATAACCAAGTCTAATAATATCGAAACAAAATCAATTGAAGTCTAAGATGACTAGGCATGGTCTCTATATCAGCTCATCTCTCAACCCAAACAATCCCCAGCTCCTAGCTTATGTACTTGCCGCAGGAAAAGAAATGCGGCTGAGCTTAAAAAGCCCAGTGAACAGATATAACGATACAATAATAATGAAACTGAACAGAGAACAAAGTAAGGAGAGTCAGACAATATACATGGTATATCAAAGGTATAGAGTAGGGAAAAAGGAAGGTCAGTAATCCACCACGAGCCAACAATACAATACAATACAGTCAATAGTAGCAATAGCAGTCCAATATCCAATAGTAACCATTGTATTCGGAGGGGTGACCTCGGAATACCAATACAATAGGAGGGGAGACCTCAAGTAGCCAGTGGAGTGATCAGCTCCCAGTATGTGAGGGGGTGTATTGCACACACGCACCACATCACCAATACAGTATATATATCAGTAGCAGTACAATAAAAATTTAGGATGCATCCATAAGCCCCTGCAGAACAATAGTGGCAATAACAGTAACAGTGAAGCGCACATAATCAATACAGTATAGGGACGGTGTGGAACATCACTCAACCACACTAGAGTCATGCCATTGTGCATCAATGACACGGACATGGAACCCCCATGCCTAGTTAATGGCTCGGGTATCAAACTGACAGGTCAAAGCAAAAGGTCCACAGTATACAATAGATGAGTCATCATAATCAAGGTTCAATATCATTAGTTCACAATTCAGAGGTTCATAGCAATAATCCAATATCAGAGGTTCAGTACCAAAGGTTCAGTAACAATGGTTCAATAACAGAGGGTTAATAACAATGGTTCAATATCAGAGCAAAGGTTCAATAAACAAATGGCAAGAGATCAGAGATGCAAAGAGATCATGAGAAATCCCTACTGAAAAGGGATAAAATATCTGTACCTTATTCGAAGCAAGCAAATAGGAAAAGAAAAATCACAAGATGATCCCGCTGCCCGAAACCTATATGAATTAAATAACGTTTATCAAAATCAGATTACCCATTTTAGACGGCTTTCCATTTTTAGCAGGTTTCCACTTTTAGCATGACTATTATTCATTATAGTCAAAGTTACCATTTATTCCAGTTAGAGTATTAAAAGTGACAATCCTTATAGATTAGGGTTTATTATGACAATCTATATATGTTTAGGGTTAGATATTTTTAGTCTTTAAAATGTCTCTTAAATACATTTTAAGGTTATAGTTGACAATTAATAATATTTAAGGTTTTAAAATGACAACATCATAGTTTAGGGTTTAAATGTGTAAATCATCCAAGTTTTAAAACTAAAGGTGTCAACTTATCATAGCTTAGGGTTACATGTGTAAATTTAGATTTTTAAAACTTAAGATACGTATAACATATTATTTCAATATTTGCATGAAGTCTCGACTCGAAACGAACGGTCGTAACGAATTCGAAACATGCCCTCGATACGACTACGATACCAAGACACTACTAAGCCAACCCCTAGCCAAGTACTCACACACGAACACACCCTTTTAGCTTACAAATTTCGGACCGAAACGACTACGACATAAACTACTATGCATGACCAGATTTTGTTAAAAGCATACTACCCCATTATTGAAAAGTACCATCATGATTTCATGCTATGCTTGTACGTGTATATATATATATATATATATATATATATATATATATATATATATATATATATATATATATATATATATATATATATATATATATATATATATATATAAATATATATATATATATAGATTCAAAAAAGTTTGTTTACATACACATAAAGTCATCTATGTTTTCATCTCTTTATTTACACATTCAAATTCACGCATGCATGGTTAATGACATTGATGATATTTTAAGTAACAAGATTGGGTCGATCCGATAGATAGGAAAACACCACACGACTGTAACCAAAATGACTATTCACATGCAATGACGAGACCGACACACACTATAATGCTTGATTGTTATCAGCCTTGATCATACGCATATTTTAATGGTTTATCATTTTATGTGGCCTTTGTCTCCCTTTTAGCTTAATACAGAAGTGACCAAACATGCATGTGGTCGAATAGGTTTTCAAAAGCAGTTTACAAATGGGTCGATCAACATGCATCTCGTTCAATATTAACGTAGCCAAGTTATCCTTTTATGTGAAACTTTTAGATGTGAAACATGCATACGAATGGAAAAAAAAATAGTTCACACTACATGCACCTAGAAGAGGATTAAAAAGAAGGTGATATAATACCTTGTGGTGTGCGAGACGAAACAAGAACGAAGGCACTAAGGCTCTTAAACCTCAGGACAGCAGCAGCAATTCACAACCACGACTTGCACCTTCGACCTAGAACAACCCACGATCAATGCACCACGATCACAGCTTTCTTGTGCCCCTTGTTGCTTGTTCAAATTCGAATGGAAAATGGGGAGTAGAGTGTTTTTGCCGTCACTTTTAGGGTGAGGGGATTAGGGTTTTTGTTTTTATTTTTGAACTTGATAAATGGTAGTTATAGGAGATTAAATGGGAAAATCATTGGAACAAGATTTTAGGGAATGTGGCGTTTCTATTTGGACGAAAGTTAAGGGAGGGTATCATTGACTCATTCATTACTAATTGATTTACCTTAATTTCAAATGTGTAATTTTATTTTGAATTTGTAATTATAAGTTATAATTTAGAGGATAATGGGATTAAATGGAAAAGATCATGGGGTTATGGGAGCTTAATTTGGTCGTGAATAGGGGGAAGAATTCATGGACTAATTCATTCCCATAATTACAAAATATATTGGTATTTAATTTAGTTTAAAAGTCTAATTGTATCTTGTACATATCATTTGTCCATTTAACTTATATCATGTGTGATAAATATTATGAGACATAAAGTGGAAATTGATTTTATTATCTTGTACCATTAGGTCATTTATGAGTTAAATGTAAAACGTATTTAACGAGCTTGACATATTTTACGTACTTCACAATTATTAAGCTTGAAGGGTATAATGGTCTTTTAACACGTTTGAGATTTTAGGGTTTTACATTTTCTTTTAAAACTGTCCATATTTTGTTATAATAAGAGCATTCAAAGAAAATGTGATTAAGTGAATCAGAGCATCTTCCACATAAAGGGAAGATCATTTGAATTTTAGGGTACTACTTATGTAGTCTATCCTGTGTTATGAGCCTCCCCTGTACTGCAATCCACATTATGAAAAAGTGTTTGGAAGTACAGTTTGAAAACCATATTGGTTGTGGTGTTAGGTAGTATTGGTTGTGGTATGATCCGGTCATTTAGTTGTAGTCTCACCTAATGGTGGATGTGGTGTCAAGCAATAATGGTTATAGTCTTAGTCGAAACTGGTGGTTATGGTGTCGAGTAGTGGTGGTCTTAGTATGGGGATTTTTTCCTCGTTCTCCTAGTCTTGGTTATAATTTTTGGTCAAAGATCGTGGTTCCAATTGATTTTGATAGTTTGGTGGTTTTAGCTAGTGTTGGTCGTTGTTTTGGGGATTATTTTTTAGGTCGTTGATAACATCAAATAATCATGATTTTTAAGTGTCAATTTCCCCCGATTATGCTCGTATTTTGTAGTGTTTATATGGATTTATAATCTTATTTCTTTATATTTCGTTTCCATGTTATACACGAGCATAGGAGCTAAAGAGGGTTTTGGAGATTTACTTAATGATTTATACCTTAGTATGCTTTCATGGAAGAAGCTACGACATAACTCTCACTCTCATTTACGCCGTAGCTAGGAATGCATTTTTAAAGACTAAGTCAACATCAGTTACGGCGTAATTATCAACTCAAGTTACGCCATAACCATCTAGGTCATGAGGAATTTCGCGCCTCAGTCAGTTACGTTGTAACTTTCAGTATGAGTTACGATGTAACCAGCATTTTGAGAGTCTTGATGGGGTCTTTGAAGAATACGGCGTAGCCACTTATCGAATTTACGATGGAGCTTAAGGGATTACGACGTAACTATTCCTTAAGTTACGTCATAATCATCACACCGAGACTTGATATTGGAAGATATTTAAGTTACGGCGTAACCACATTATTAGGTTACGCCGTAACATTGATCGGGCCTATAAATACAAACCCTAGATTCTGCATTTATCATCATTCACTCACCACAAAAAGGCAGAAAACGTGAAGAGGGTTCCAAAGGCAGATCTTATTCAGCATACGGAGCTATTTCTAAGGGAGAAATGACACCATATCATCGATAAGCTTTAGCGATTCCTATATTATTACACTTTAATTCATGTCTTCATTCACCATGTTAAACATTGAATTGAGTGTGTGTTTTAATATGATCGGCTAAGCACCTTTGGTGCTAGCCTAGTTATGATTCATTGATTGTGTTGTTTATGTTTTCGAACTTTTATTATTGCTTCTAGTGTATGCATGCATAGTTCGTTGGTAGTTACCCAAGCTTTGGTAGTTTTAAATTGCGGTCGTATTTACTTGCTTAGGAGAATTGACCAAAGGACCCTAGGGAAGTAGGTTGCGAGGGTTGATAAGAATTGACCAAAGGACTATCAATCTCTCTCGTGCGAATTGACCAAAGAATCACCTTCCGGAAGGCGGAACTTAAGAAGTTAGGGATGTGTGTCTAAGATGCTAGCGCCCGGACACACATTATTTCGAATCTTGCATGTAGGGAACTTAATGACTTAGCATAGGTTGCTGGAGATCCTCGTCACCAAAAAGGGTAATGCCTTTAATTTCGGGTAGGAATCTATGTCTAATAGGCTATGACGAATTGACCAAAGGATTCTAGCGAGTTTAAACCCCACTTGAAGCTATAGGAATTGATAATTAGAAAACATAGACATAACATGATAGGATGAATAATTAGGTTAACACACTTTATCTTTAATGTTTACAACCTCATTTTGTTTTCGCATTTTATTTATTGCTTATTAGTTTAATCAATCTTTCAACATTAATCTTTTAAAAACCGTGACACTAGACTTAATTAGGATCCAAAACCACATAGCTCTTAGGAACGACTTTGGCTTTACCATACTCTATACTACGCACGACCGGGTTCATTGCTCGTTAGTGCAATAGGTAGACCTTAGGTAGACGAGACTCTATAAATTTAAATCCTGATCAGAAATCCTGCATCAGTCGTGGGTCATGGAAATGGAAGTGTTATTTGGTGTTTCTAAAATTGTTTTGGGCTTCAAGCGTCACAAAAAGATCTCGATGAGACCTGATTCATCAGTTTGTATCGGTTTCAACGGGTCATCTGATTCGTTTCGGATGCTTTTAATTGGTTAGCCGAACCGGTGGCGACACCAGTTCCCGCTTAAACACGTTGGTCCGATCCGGTTTTCAAAACTATATGTAACATCAACTTTTTAGCTTGTATGAAGTTTTGTGTGTTTTAATAATTTGTATAATGTGTATATTAATAACATTTACTTTTCATTTTAGGGTGTTTTAAAAATGGGTGGTGATTTACACACTCTTTTAATTGATTATGACACTTTAATTTAGAGTGTATTGACACTTATACCCCCACATTATTTTTACTTCTTTTCACCATGTAAGGATATAAATGTTAAAACACTCTAAATTAGAGTGTCTCAATCAATTTGAGGAGTGCGCAAATCACTTCTTTTTAAAAATAACATTAATTAGTGTGTTTAATTAATTTATATTTTGGATTATATTGTAGTTTCTTTAAATTGTACGTTATGAAATTTTTATTGTACTTTTTAGAAAGTGGTGTTTTAATTGGTTGTTTTTAATTTGGTAGATATGCTTTTAATTGGTTGTACAATGTGAATAAATTATTGTACTTTTATGTAATGGGGTGTTTTAATAAAAGTATTAATTACACTATGCATTTCTCTCTCATTTGACCATTTTCAACTATTCAACTTTTCAACTTTGACCGTTTTTCTATTATATATAGTATAGATTACTAAAATTATGGGGTAGAAAGATATAAAACTTGGTGAATTTATAAGCTATTTTGTATTATTAGTATGAGGGTATTTTATAAAAGTTGATGAGATTATGGGTTTTTTTTGTCTTGTTATCAAATTTAAAAGGGTGTTTATGTACTTTATAAACTTGACTGTAGATCTACAGTAAAAACAAATTTAGGTGCATTTTGGTTCTCGGTTCTTTAGTGGGTTTAGGATTTAAAATTACAAAACCTTTGTTTGGTTCAAATTGATAGGCTATGCAACAGTGTTCTATGTCTTTATTGATGGGTTTTGACAAAATTCACCACCTCCCTTTGGCTTTCTGACATGTTCTTTGTTTTTGTTGACTTTTTTGTTTTTAAAAATCTCCAGCCACATATTATTTGTCACTTATTTTTTTTTTATCTTTTATAAAGTATAAAATAAATATATTAACCCAATCAAATTAAATAATATTAACTTTATAATATTATTTTCTCCCTCCAAATCTAAATCCTAATCTACAATTTTACATTCAAATTCAAATCCTAATCTAAACCCATCTACAAACCAAACGGGCCCTTAGAAAATATTACTACCTATATTATTTAAAAAAATTTGCTATCCATAGTCTGGGCTATCGGGACATGCAATAAAGGTTTATATATTGAGAATAAAACCTCCACCCCTCCTTATAACTAGCCCTAACCTCTAACGTACCACCCATGTCACTTATTCTGTTATTTTAAACATAGTCGAAGTGCTATGTTTAACGAAAACTTTATTTAAGTAAGAGTAAACTACACCATTCGTTCATGTGGTTTGCGTTAACCGATGAGTTTCGTCCTTTGACTAAAAAAATGCATCATCTATTTTTAAATGCAAAACGTTATGTATCGTTAGTCCTTCATTTTAGTGACCGTTAAATTTATCCATTAAATCCCCCATGTGCAGTGCACATGAGGGTAAAAATGCCTTTTTCCCTTTTTTTTTTCTTTCTAAAGTGATTAAATAAATAAAAATAAATAACACACTCTCTCTCATTTTTTGCTTCTCTCTCTAACATTTTCAGCCTCTCTCTCTAACAAAACAAGAAGATCATCTTCAACCATAGCTCATCTTCTTCATCTTCATTTTTATAAAATTCTAACATTCTAATTCCCCTAATTATATATATATATATATATACTAATAGTCATTTGGTGGGTGTATACAAAAAGGTTTGATACATACTATGTTGTCAACATCTTATTGGTTCATTTTATTTTTATACAAATTGTAGTACCAAAAAAATGATGTGGCACATTAACATTGGCTAATGTGTGTTGCGAAGTTTACTGTTCACCGTATGCATACATTACAGATACAAATCTATCTATATGTATAATACACAATGTTGCAAAAATCGGTCAACTCGGCCGATTAATCGTTAATCGGCCGAGTACCTTGTCGATTTTTGAAAATCGGTCGAAAAATCGGCCTAGGAAAAAAAATTGACATTAAGCAGTCAAAAAATCGGCCGAATCGGTCAAAAATCGGCCGAATCAGGCAAATCGATCATTTTAAAAATAATTATAATTTAAGCATTCTACTTAATTTGGGGATCGTATATTTCACTTATAACGCACAATGAGCATCATAATCAGAATTGGAGCCTTTTATTGATGTTTGGAAACATAGCAGGCTTGGAATCAGTTAAGATTTTTAGTTTGGTCTCTAGAAATACCAAAAAATTGCAGGAAATGCAATCCGATTAATCACCGATTAATCCCAACTTGACCGATTACTCGCTGCAGGGTGGTCGACCTCCCGACTACCGATTCACGATTTTTGCAACATTGCATATATGACAACAACTTAGTTTTCCCCTAATCTAGACCTTTCTAAACCATTCTTCTCCGCACAAATCCGTCACCATCACAAAACCGCGCGCACACACACATGCAACAAAAATACACTTTCTCACTACCCTAATCACAAGGCACCACCATCATCGGTGGTTTTTGAGTTACCTCTGCCATCCTTTCTTCTACAAATCCATTGATTGCACAAAATATTCATATCAAAATACAAACTCATCTTTCTATTCCTCTTTCAAACCACCGACTGTGTGGTTACAAAAAAAACTCGCACAAGCGTACACTCATCGCAATCAAACCTCCGGATGTGTGGTTACATAAAAAGCCTTTTTAGGATTTTAGTTTCAATAATGAATTGCAGGTAATGATTTGTGTTATGAATAATTTGTTTCTAATGGTGGATTTATCTTAAATTTTTTTGACATATTTTGGTTTTGTTTAGAGGTGATTATTGGGGAAATAGCTTGCTAAAGATGCTGATGAGGACAGTTGAGTTTTTCATTTTTTTTTTCACTTATCATAAAAAAAAAGTATAATATATGAGCTGAACATATGCTCATTACTGTAATAAGATGTTGACAACATAGTATGTATCAAACCTTTTTCTATACACCCACCAAATGGCTATTAGTATATATATATAATTGAGCATAAATATAATGACATAATATCTATATAACTAGAAGTTATAATAGCTTTATGAGGTAGCAAATTAAATGCCTAATTGTTTATTATAATTGGACAATGTTAAAATGCCTACACTGTACTCAGATTTTTTGTGTGTGAAGATATTAGGAAGTTGGTTATTAGACATTCAATTAGAGACTATTTTTCATTGGTTGTGTAATATTGCTAGACTGATTTTTGTGTAGGGCTGCACATTTAGTTTATATTGTAGATGTCCTGTTTGAAATCAAATTATATCGGTAGGGATTTCACTTTCTTGGGCTTCTATAAAACCTCAATGGTCAAATGAATTATGTAGTTTATATGATGCTTTTACAAGATAGGAAATATACAGTTATGTGGATTGATGGTTTTCGAGGTTACCCGATCATATCACTAATAGAACTTTTAAGTATTTAACGCATTTCCTTTATAGCTATATTTTTTTAAACCCCTTGGAGATGAAGAAAACATGGATAGTGTTCATAAATCCAAAGGATGAACTGTTTTTATCAGGATAAGAAACTGTTTTTATCAGGATAAGATATGAAATAGACAGGCAAGTATAGAATAAGTTTGCTCAAAACAATACCTGATAGCCAAGAGAACCTCTGATATCAAAAGGGCCACAAACTAACATGGGTCAAACATATATCCAGCCTAAGAGTATGCACAAAAACAAAATACTAACAACACCAAATGATCCCTACTTTGCTCCTAAAAAGGGCATTTGGTATTTGAAGAACCAACTAAATGTGGACACAGTAAGTTAAGTACTGAACATTGCAAAAATCAAGTTATTAGAAAAGTAGAAAGATATATCATTATTTCATATCTAACGGTTACGTTTGTGTGATTTGTTTTGTAGGCTTTGTTTAACGAAAATGGAGATTGGGATGTTTGCTGTAGCGGGTCACAAGTTCAGCGCTAAAATGTCTACAAGTGTTTTATATGTGCTGATGTTGCCAAGGTGAGACTACCATATTTTGCATTCATTAATCAATTAAAAAAAACGTACTTTTGATTGAATTTTGCTTTCTTTCACATTTGTGTAATGTAGGTCACTTATACCAAAGTTCTAGGCACCATCTTCCCAAGACAGCTATCACGATGTTGGTAGAATTTGAGAAAGAAGATTTGGGAGTACCAATCTTTTTTTCAGATTCCTTTCTAACCTTTCTCATCTTTCCAAGATGGCTTCGTCGGGTTGACCCACACATAAAATAAATGAAATGTTAATTGTGAGATTAATAATGTTATAAAAACGATTTAGTAGGTTGTATAGATTAATAAGAAACTTTTAGTAACTTTCGACCCATATCAATATATTCATCACTAAAAGGGTAAAATTATTACTTGAGCAATCTGTTCTTCAAAATTATTTTGGCCTTCACATAACTATATTGCATATTGCAAGGCTAAATTGAAACTGGCCATATGACCTCACCTCTCTCTATTCCACATCATATACATTTTTTAGCAGGTGGAATATTCATGATACTCATACTTCAAGTGGATATAATATCCGTGTTCAAAGTTCGAGGGACCAATGACATGGTGTGCAAAAACTGACGTGTATGGAACCTTGGTTTAAGCAGATTTAGGAAGGTCAGCGTACAAATTTTGAAATTGTTTTTTGTATTAAAAAGAAATATATATGTGAATTTTGTTGATATATATTATATTTTCAAAATTAACTATAGCATGTCGATAACCAAATTTACCCATTATGCAGGTTTCTGTTTTCATTTGCTATTGAAGCTGATACTATTCCTGGTCTCCTACTCTCTAAAATTTTCCAGGCCGGATAAGAGCAACAGCCATGGCCTTTTCTATGGCGGTCCATTGGGTAATGCATGTTACAAGCCTTAAATTTCTTCAGATTTTATCTTAGTAGTGGTAAGATGAGCATGTTGGGTAATTCGATGAATCGTGCATTTTTTAGTATGTCAAAATGCATTTGGCCCGTATAAATGCTTAGAAAATTTATTATGCATCCCATATGCCATTTAAGATTATCACGACCCAAACTGACCATTCATAACTAAATGTTTTACAAAAAATTATAAATGCCAAAACTTTGTTTCATCTGACTATGTTCGACTGAAACTACGTGTTCAATTTCATAGTGGGGTTAGTATTCCTGTGTTTGCTCGAGCTAATGGGCCCACAACTGTTGTACTCAATGTTGGGTATGTTGTCCTTATTTCAGTAGGATTGTAGCGGTGGGTTTCATGCAGGTAGTTGTAGCTTGAAGAAGAGGGAAGCTGTGGTGTAAGGGTTATGCCTGGTCAAGCAATGATCGAAGAGGGAAGCTAGAAACGTGATGGAAACAAAAGGAAAACCACTTCAAGATATCAAATTTGCTCTTTTACCACATGTATGAACACTTTAGCATTCAAAACTTTTTACGAGCTACTTTCGATTTTAATTTCATGTCCGGATTCTTTATCAAAGGTTAGTTGTTCGGTTATGTGGTTTCTGGCATTCTTTAGAGTCGATTTAAATGTGGTTTTTGCTCTGATTACCTTTGTCAGTATTTAGCGTCAAACTTATGTTTTTTTGGGTAAAGGTTTCAATACCAGGTGAAACTTATGTTTGTTCATGTTACTAATTAAAAAATGATTAATGAACCCGATAATTTTTGACTTACTATTCTAAATCAGCACATGCAAAGTTGCAAGTTTGGATAATAGTATTTAACCTTAAACCTTCTAATCTGAATCCCCCTTAAGATTGTTGCCAGAATCCCATATTACTTTCACAGCTGCCATGTGTGACGCATTGTGCTCGGTAATGTGTTACTTGATCGGATTACGTAATGCCCAATGTAAACCACATAACTGTCTTTTAATGCCGCATTTCAAAAAAAATTAAGTCAGGCCTGCAACATAATGCTACTGCATTGCAGACTTTTACGATGGAAAATTAGCTGAAAATTAGACACTTTTCGTAAGCAATGGCAAACACCTTCTTAGTGCTCCAACCATCTATTGCACCAATTTATTGACTTCAGTGATACTGATCTTAACGAACACGACAATGATAAAGTTGAGGAATCTATTCACTGTACCGACTCGCGAAGAGCAAAAAGAGTTTAAAGATACGATTTGTCATAAAGCTTTTAGCAAAAAAGATCAGGGAGCAAGGTAAATTCTGATTAAAATTAGCCAATACTTCTTGATAATGTCATGTTACCATGTTTGTTAGTCAAAAGTTATGATTCTATGTATTTGTTGTAGATGACATGGAAAAAAAAAAGGCTCGTTGAAGGTGATTAAACTGATTCAAAAGCAGCATCCCGTGATCCACATAGAGCGACATACCCACTTGAAAACCTTCAGGCTAAACAACCAATGTAAGTTGTGGAAAACTAGAAGGGGGGTTGAATAGTTTTGCCAATTAAAACTTCCTTTTAATCTATTTAGATCGACTTATGTCAATCTATTTAGTTGTATGTGTTGGATGTTGATAGACAAGCATATAAAGATATGTAATGAAAGATAAGAGTAAGAAGCACAAAACCACAACGCGAGTATTTATAGTGGTTCGGCTACAAGGACACCTTCCTTGCCCTACTCCACTCCCCGAGTCACCTACTCGAGAGTTAGTAAACACTACACCAATCTCCTTATGGCGGAGAAGCCTTCACAACGTCGCTTACACCTTTTTCCGGTACAAAGCTAGATACCGAGTTCTTTCACACCAAGGCGAACCATACCTACACAACGTCGCCTACCCTTTATACGGTGCTAGGCTAACCACCGGGTTCTTTCACACCAAGGTGAACCACACCTATCACAACGTCACCTACCCTTTATTAGGTACTAGGCTAAGCACCTAGTTCTTTCACTCCAAGGTGAACTACACATTCACAACGTCGCCTACCCTTTATTAGGTACTAGGCTAAGCACCTAGTTCCATTGCAATGGAGGAACTACTACCACACTACACCAACGACTAATCCCAAAGGAGATCTACTCCTTAACAACATCATCAAGGATATCAATATCCTTGGATCTAATACTAGTCTATCTTGTACATCGAAACACACCATATCGAATGTACATCTAAGGCACCTTTCACTAATGCCTTTGACTAGATCTACAAGACACCTTTCACTAATGTCTTGTGTCTTCACTCCTAAGCACCTTTCACTAATGCTTCTAGTCTTGACTTCTTAGCACCTTTCACTAATGCTTCTTGTCTTGACTTCCAAGCACCTACCACAAGTGCTTATGCTATAAACGATAGATACCCTTCACTAATATCTTCGTCTTGACACTTGAGACATCTTTCACTAATGTCTTCAACACTACACTTCTTTGAAGAAAGAAAGGAATCATCAACAAGAAGACTTCAGTGGCCTTGATGATGAGGAAGCATGGCAACTCATGGACTTGAGCTTGCTCGACTTCAAAGGTGGTGATCTTGCCTTTAAGAGGAACCTAAAAGATCACTCAAAAACAAAACTACAAACATAGATCTCTTGGATCTGAGGTTAGTGAGTTTTTAACTCAGGGATAAAGTGTGTTAGAAAGGGGTGAGAAACAATGAAGAAATGGCTCACTATTTATAGAGGAAAATCCTACTGTTCCCCGGATCCCATGGATCCCTTCCACAAGGAATCAGTCTAACGTTAAGCTAGAGATCCGTGGGACGCTCCTTTTTACCCATGGGTATTTTGGTTATGGGTCATGGGTCATGGGTTGAACCATGGATCTTTAGCTAGATACAATGTATCTTTGAGTGCAATGCACTTGGTCACTTGGGTATGGGTTGATCCATGGGTTATGGATATTATTCATGTATGATATAAGCATGATGTCATGCAATGAGTTATGGGTCAAGCTCCATGGGTTATGGGCTTTGGGTTGTACCCAACTACATTCAATGTTCAATGTATTTGCCCAATGGGTTGTGATACTTAAGTTTCTACCCATTTATATTACCCAATATACTACATACTAGTTATGTGTATATTATACCCAAATATGTAAACACTAGTTGTTGTACATATGTATTACTAAGTCATAAAATCACTTATACTTGTTTTAGTGTTTTATGTGAAAATGTGAATATGTTAGAAACTATTAGTTCAAACCATTTACGTATTTTATTTGTTTCGTTAAAATGATTTTACGTTTGTTATCGACAAAACATTAGAAGATCGTAAAATATAAATAAACGTTTTTACGGCTTATTTGTATTAACAATCTCCCCTTTTTTGTTGATGACAAAACATAAAATTATTTTAAGGAAAAGCTAAAATTCGTAAAAGTTTGAATTTGTAGTTTTTACTTTCTTCTCCCCCTTTTTGTCGAAACAAAAAGTGTTTGAAGGAAAGCAACACATTGTTTTTAAGAAAAACATGTGAAAGAAATAAAAAGAGGTAGAGAGCAAGTAACGGGAAAGGATCTCGTCTTTACTCCCCTTGACGAGTCCATCCCTATGTAAGGGCGTCAAGAAAGTGATACTAATCTAGTTTGTTTGCAAGTAAGTTAGCAAAAGATTTCGTCTAAGTGACGAATGTGCTCCCCTTTGATGATTGCAAGTTTGCAAGGGGATGTCACGAAATGTAAACCTAATATTGCAAGTAATTTGCAATGCATTGCTTTGACATAAAGCTCCCCCTAGCTTTAGGATGTCAAAGTCTTCATGTGTAAATTGAATAACTACAAAATAAAGGTTAGAAAGCAAGTATAATTCACAATTTCCTGCAAATGTGGTCCAAGTTAGTAGAAAATAGCTTTCTGTCTCACGGATCCCACGGTTCCCTCCTAGTAGGGATCCGTCTAGGCAATTCTGAGGGATCCGTATTAGCTGATTAATTTCAGCAAAGGTTATATAACAAGTAATGTTATCACAAAAGTGAGATATGAATACAAAGTAATCATACGCTCAGAAAAAAATAACAAGTAGCATGTAATTCCATTTAATAAAACTAGAGTTATGATATATATGACTCTAAAAACTAAGAAGATAAGAAAATACATGACTAGGAATTTCTAAACCAACTATCGCTTGATGCTAGGACACCACTACAATCTTCTAGCTCAAGTTTTGTTTAGGTTTAATCTCGTCGAAACGTTTGAGGAGATGATAGAACATGAAACGTTGGTCTTCTCGTACTTCATGTATCAAACTTTCAACATGTTGACAATGATAGCAATCTTTGTCATGGCTAGGTAGTGGTGGTGGAAGAAATGAAATGGCTTGATGCGAAGGATCAAGTGAAGCGACTTGTGGAGCTTCAAACGATGGAGGGATTGGTGGAGGCGCATTTGAGAATGGCTCGACCAAGAATGATATTGGTGGTAGAGAAGTGTCAACTTCCATATGGTCGGGTGGTTGACTTTGATGATTTCTCATAATCCAAATGGGATTATATGATGGAAACGGCGAAAAGGAAGCCGGAGCAAGTGTTGACTCAACACCTTGATTTTGTACTATTATTCCTCCTAATGAGAAAAATGTTGTCGGCGGAAGCGGATAAGACGGCCTAGGAGGCAAATCCTCTAAATTGTAGAGGTGTGGTGATGATAGTGGGGATGTAAATGAAATAGCTCTAGGAACCAATGGTGATGGTTTAGTGGAGATGATATTGTTTGGCCTAGGAGGTATGGTGGTGTTTGGCATTGGTAGTTTTGTGGGTACTATCCTTTTAGGAATTGGTTTGATTGGATGAGGAAGGATCCTATCATTTGTTGGCTTGACCGGAGATGATTCGGTTGAAGAGATTTCGTGTATAACACGAGCCCTTTTCTTGGGTGGTTCTTTGGTGGATAAGTTACTACTTGAGGTTTTCCTCGTGATGAGATGATTTCAAGAGGTTTACAAGGGTTTCTAAAGTGCAGAAAGTTAGGATGAGAGTGATGACTATGGAGGTCCTAACAAAGTGGTTTATAAACCAAGAGATTTGGCAAGTGTATTTAAGCCTTAAGACACTAGGATTCATTGGAATGTGATGATTAACATGCACAAGAGTCAACTTCAGAGTTTGTACTGATCTAGAAACTCATTTAAGTTGAGATGGAGTGTTTGAGTTAGAAAGATGAGTTGAAATGATTGTTTTAGCAAGAATTGACATAGACTGTCATCCGGATCCCACGGTTCCCTCCTCAGAGGGATCCGTCTAGGCTAATCCTAGGGATCCGGCTCTCAGCAGCTATGAAAGAATGGAAATGATGTTTCTAAGATCTAAGATCTATAACATCTTGAGTGTTTCAGTTCTCCTAAGTGTCTTAAATGAAGGGGTGCTTAAGTACTTGAAGGTAATGAGTGATGTAGCTAATGATTGTCTTTTATGGAAGGATTTTGAACTTTCAAGAGTACCAATGGATGAGCAAGGATGACACTAAAGATGAGAGTGTCAATTGAAACAAAATGATCCTAGAGATCAGTTTGTGACTTAGGATAGTGTTTTGGAAAATATCCTAGAAGCTTTGAGATGGGAAAACTTGAATTTGATCAACTTTGATCAATTTTGAGGTAAGGATGATTTATGATCAATTTTGCCATAATCGAAAGATTTCTAAGGCTAAATGTGAGGGATCAAGTGAAAAATGAAGTGTGAGTTTAAGAGCGGAAGAGTAATGGATTAAAAATAAAACGATAGATCTACAAGCGTCTTAGAGTGTGATCTAGATGAGTTATGTGTGAGTAGGAAGGATCTACCTATCTTGATAAGGACTTAACTTGCCTTAAGACACTATGTTTAGCTTAGTGTGAGGTGTTCTAAGGATATGTTTGAAATATAATGCTTGCAATTGCATTTTCTGTTTGCCGGATCCCACGGTTCCCTAAGTGTAGGGATCCGTATAGCACAAACTTTGGGATCCGCCCATCTGCTCGGCAGGACCTTTACTAAAGGTATGCAATGGTCTTGACAATGCATTATATCCCAAGGTTGTTTTTTTAAAGAGGTTCTAACACTAAGATATCAAATGTAAGATGTTTTATTTCATGAAGGAAATAGAATTACATTGATAAAGCACGAGTACAAGAGGATTGATCCTATTTGAAATACTACTAAGTTCCTTGAGTGTTTTCGCTAGATGGATTATTACGTGATTGATGAGTGTTGGTGGAATCAAGAATGAAGAAAGTCTTCATGAGAGATATGTTTAGCGGTTCCATCATCTTGTTCACAAGTACGTACAACGGACTTTGAAATTGAGGATGGAAGTGCATAACATTGTGATAGAGGCGTGTCAAGAACATTCCATAAGGGATGAGTTTATTCTTGGAGCCTTGAAGATTTACAATACGCCTTGCGAAGAAGTAGGCGAGATTGTATGGTTGTTGTGTTAGCAAACAATACAACATGTGAGCACAACAAACGGGAAGGATTTCTCGATTTCCCCTAAGACTCCAAACATTCTCACGTAGGATGAGTGCAAGAGGCTTGTACTCTTCTCGGATGTCCCGTGTGAAGATAATGTTTGGATCGGAGTAATATGGTCGAGGTTTGCATATTATGCGATTTAAATCTTCCGGGGAAGGTATGTGTGAACAATATGGGCTATTTTCTTCACGAAAGTTGAAGAGAGAATCGAGAGACCAATCTTCGGTGAAGGCACATTGTCCATGATTTGGAATCCGGAGGATGTGAGCAAAATGCCCAAGGGTTAGAGTAAACTTTTGGTTTTTGATATAAAACCAAAGAGATAGAGAGCGATCCTCGTTACGAACGAGTTCAACTTGACGGAAGAATTCCATTATGAACCTTGGACATATCTTCTCGTTGATTTCAAGAAGACATTCTAGTCCTATGGCTCGGAAGGAGGTATTGATACCTTCTTCGAATTGTAGAGAGGTGTCTACAATACGTCCTTCGTGGAAGTGACGGTTTTCGAGATTATTGAACCCACGGACATGATTGCCAGGTGTGTTGGGTTCAAGAGAGATGTTCGGAGTGTAGACGCTAGTGAGCGAAAAATCAAACTCATATTCATGCATCATAGTTGAACCTATAGAAATAATAAGTTAAAACAGAGATGTTTGTGGTCAACCTATGATTATCTAATGTTTTTACTAGATTTTTATTAACAATGGTTTTTAACACTCTAACTTACTCAAGGTTTTTGACTTTCTAGTGGATTATTACTTTTAGAAAGATAGTGGTTTTTAATCTTGCATGAAAACTGTTTTCCAGTAGGACGGATCCTACGGTTCCTTTACAAAAGGGATCCGGCTAGTATATCATCCGGGATCTGTAGTAACAGAAACAGATTTGATAAAACATAGGTTTTACATTTTTATACCACGAAATATGTTTTATCCTACAATTTCTTTTAGCATGCATACATGACTTCTAATGTATCACGAAAGAATATGAAACAAATAAATTAAAAGAAATGACAAACATATTATGATAATAATAACCTAGATAACTATATTATTAGTAATATTGCATTTCAATACTAAGGATGATACAAAGGATTGGGTATATGATCCCAATGTAGATTAACAACACAAAGTAAATGTCTCCATATGTGAACTTCATCATAGGGAACACAAGTGCGATGAGTGTTAAGGAGATGAGCACGAGCGCGATGTAAACCATGTTGATGACGAATCTTCTTGGTTTCGGTTGAGATGGAATGAGGAGGAAGATGAAGTTTTTCGAAAGAGAGGAAATTTTTGAAATTGGAAGATTTGAAAAAGTGAGGGTTTGATAGAGTGGTCGACGGTGGGAGTATTTATGGGGAAGGAGGAATTTTGAGATTTGTGTTTTGTTTTATTATTAGAAGATATGATTTTTGGATTAAGTGAGACAAAACACAAGTTTTATAAACCATGATTTTTAGACGGAGGAGTGACGTGTATGTGAGAAAAAGCTTCCTAATGAAGCTACATGTAAAACATGTGTAAACACGAAATCTACTCAAATAAATGCCTAACAAATAACACTCATTTATTAAACTAATATCATTTAGATATAAGTGGAAAGTCATACCTCGAATGCACTTAGGAATTTCTTTACAAATGACACAACAAATGTCACTTAGACGATTCCCGCTCCTTTGGGTTTAAGATACCTTCTTAAGGAAGGTATTCTTGTTACCAAGCGATTCCTACAGCTTGGTGGGTATGAGCTTTGACTAATCAACATGACAAAGAAGATTAGTGCAATTAAATGAAAAAATAAATAAGAAAAATGGTGTTATCAAATCAACATCCAAACATATAGTTTTAAAAGACATGGTGTTTGTTTTTATGAAAAACCTTCTTTGTAGTTTTCAATTAACCATGGATCGTATCAAGTTTTTAAAGTACAATATACTTCAAGAAACTTGGTAACGAAGCTCTGATGCCAATTATGGAAAACTAGAAGGGGGGGTTGAATAGTTTTGCCAATTAAAACTTCCTTTTAATCTATTTAGATCGACTTATGTCAATCTATTTAGTTGTGTGTGTTGGATGTTGATAGACAAGCATATAAAGATAAGTAATGAAAGATAAGAGTAAGAAGCACAAAACCACAACGCGAGTATTTATAGTGGTTCGGCTACAAGGACACCTTCCTTGCCCTACTCCACTCCCCGAGTCACCTACTCGAGAGTTAGTAAACACTACACCAATCTCCTTATGGCGGAGAAGCCTTCACAACGTCGCTTACACCTTTTTCCGGTACAAAGCTAGATACCGAGTTCTTTCACACCAAGGCGAACCACACCTACACAACGTCGCCTACCCTTTATACGGTGCTAGGCTAACCACCAGGTTCTTTCACACCAAGGTGAACCACACCTATCACAACGTCGCCTACCCTTTATTAGGTACTAGGCTAAGCACCTAGTTCTTTCACTCCAAGGTGAACTACACCTTCACAACGTCGCCTACCCTTTATTAGGTACTAGGCTAAGCACCTAGTTCCATTGCAATGGAGGAACTACTACCACACTACACCAACGACTAATCCCAAGGAGATCTACTCCTTTACAACATCATCAAGGATGGATCTAATACTAGTCTATCTTGTACATCAAAACACACCATATCGAATGTACATCTAAGGCACCTTTCACTAATGCCTTTGACTAGATCTACAAGACACCTTTCACTAATGTCTTGTATCTTCACTCCTAAGCACCTTTCACAAATGCTTCTAGTCTTGACTTCTAAGCACCTTTCACTAATGCTTCTTGTCTTGACTTCCAAGCACCTACCACAAGTGTTTATGCTATAAACGATAGATACCCTTCACTAATATCTTCGTCTTGACACTTGAGACATCTTTCACTAATGTCTTCAACACTACACTTCTTTGAAGAAAGAAAGGAATCATCAACAAGAAGACTTCAGTGGCCTTGATGATGAGGAAGCATGGCAACTCATGGACTTGAGCTTGCTCGACTTCAAAGGTGGTGATCTTGCCTTTAAGAGGAACCTAAAAGATCACACAAAAACAAAACTACAAACATAGATCTCTTGGATCTGAGGTTAGTGAGTTTTTAACTCAGGGAGAAAGTGTGTTAGAAAGGGGTGAGAAACAATGAAGAAATGGCTCACTATTTATAGAGGAAAAATCCTACTATTCCCCGGATCCCACGGATCCCTTCCACAAGGGATCCGTCTAGCGTTAAGCTAGGGATCCGTGGGACGCTCCCTTTTACCAATGGGTATTTTGGTTATGTGTCATGGGTTGAACTATGGATCTTTAGCTAGGTACAATGTATCTTTGAGTGCAATGCACTTGGTCACTTGGGTATGGGTTGATCCATGGGTTATGGATATTATCCATGTATGATATAAGCATGATGTCATGCAATGGGTTATGGGTCAAGCTCCATGGGTTATGGGCTTTGGGTTGTACCCAACTACATTCAATGTATTTGCCCAATGGGTTGTGATACTTAAGTTTCTACCCATTTATATTACCCAATATACTACATACTAGTTATGTGTATATTATACCCAAATATATAAACACTAGTTGTTGTACATATGTATTACTAAGTCATAAAATCACTTATACTTGTTTTAGTGTTTTATGTGAAAATGTGAATATGTTAGAAACTATTAGTTCAAACCATTTACGTATTTTATTTGTTTCGTTAAAATGATTTTACGTTTGTTATCGACAAAACATTAGAAGATCGTAAAATATAAATAAACGTTTTTACGGCTTATTTGTATTAACATAAGTGGTCAATCTTGCTGCAAATTTTAGTTTTAGTTCTAGGTTTGATATTGTTAGAACAAAATGATTCATCAGTTTATGGTAATAAGTGGGAGGTAAATAATATTTTACTTTTTGGGACGTTATAGAACTTTAATCAGAATTTAATTTTGTAGCTAATGTTGCTGCAACTTTTTATTTAAAACATTTGAAAATATCAGCTTCTACTTTTAATTTTGTAAGTGGTCATTCTTGCTGCAACTTTTAATTTTGTAATCTATTTGAGATTTGCAGTGAACAGGTTTTGCAATATCAGCTTCAACGGATACAAAAGCCTGGAACCAAGAAAAGCTCAATTGCAGAAAGCAGCAGCAGCACTAGCAGTTGGGAGATGGATCTGCCTATGACTACTTCTGATAGCAAAGGGAAGGCCGTTATGTTAATACAAATAAACCATAAAAACGTTTATTAATATTTTGCGATCTCTTTGTGTTTTGTTGATAACAAATATAATGTTATCATAAGTAAAATTATAATGATACATGTTATTTTTGTAAAACATTTATATATAGTAACTTAATACAAATTGTTGTAATAAATCATTTGTTGTAATAGTTTATTAGGATGGGTAAAAATCACAACCCATGGATCATATCCATAACCCATGATTGATTTGTTCCTCTACAAGATTTCTGTAGCAAAGATATTGTATTTGATATTTCACATAGTTGTTGTGTAATAGTCGTGTTGGTTTGGTCCACCGTGTTACGGACTCGGTATTTAGCTTTGTACCAGAAAAAGGTGTAAGCAACGTTGTGAAGGCTTCTCCGCCAAGTTGAAGGAGTTTGTTGACATAGTGTTTGAACTCTCGAGTAGGTGACTCGGGGAGTGGAGTAGGGCAAAGAATGTGTCCTTGTAGCCGAACCACTATAAATCGGTTGTGTCATTTCTATCACTTGCTTTACTTTATTTACTTGCTTTATCATTAGATCTATACTTTCTCTACATCCATACGATTTCACATAATATCGAATCTAAAGTTTTTGAAACTAACTTAAAATCGGCAAAACTATTCAACCCCCCCCCCCTTCTAGTTTTCCACACGTTACATCATCGTCTTTGTTGGTTTTCGGGTAGTGACCAAAATCAACATGGGGTAATTGATAATCGAGATGGCGTGAACATGCCACCATTATAGATTATTAGTAGACTTTTTACAGCCTTTGTGTTTCTTTTTTCAGCCTTTGTGTAATTTGTTTGACACTTTGACTCCATTAAAAAGGCTCATTTTGGTTTTGAAATGTGATTCTTATCGTGTTAATCTAACGTCAGCATGATACGAAGCCATTTTGACTAGATAACTGAAAACTCAATGTAGTAGTAAGCTTAAGCAATGAAGAGGGAGATCAATACGAGATTGATTGCTGTGAAGAAAATTAAAATACAAGGATAGCAACTTGATTGCGATACATGACATCATGTTAACTTCCTCAATAGACTGAATAAATTTCGAGATTTTATCTGATGCAACAAATTTATTTGAAAACATTGGAAAATAATATGACTACAAGTATCAACTCATGCAAATTATTGTGCTTAGAAAATTCACTGCAAATCTCAAATTACCTTCAAAGGTACATCCGACAAAGGCAAAAGCATAGCTTAGACACACCACTAAATACTCAATATTCCACAAATCTTCCCCGCAGCAACGAGCGGGCAAACATGCTCGTTCAAAATCATACCTTAATTCCCCTAATTCAAAAACGTCAAATTCAACCTTTTCAAAAGCTTTACACAACCACCACACCACCATATTTTTAAAACTTTTAAATTGAGCAAAACTGCTATAATATCCGACCATCAAATATAATACACCCTATTACAAGAAATTGATTCAAAACCTCAAAAATTAAAATTTTTACAAATAAAAATGACGTAAACCCTTCACCCACACATTATAACAACCATCATCATCGTCATCTTCATACCAACTCGTCCGCACCTCGCCAGCACCCTTGCCTCCGCCATCTTTCTGCCACCATCATTATTCTTGAATGAATCCGAGACCAAACCCACATATACAATCCATTAATACAAATTTCCCACATTGTTGCTCCATTCAATTCAAGACCTACAACATCTCCACATCTCATCATCCTCTCTATCTTCACATTACCACCCTAACCACTTCATGAGCAAACAACCATAATGACTCGAACCACAAATTTCCACACCCAAATCACTTCGCAAAAATTCCAACCCGCTTAAAATTTAACCACGACCCAAATCACTTTGTAACAAATCCAAACCATGACTAAAACCATCTCTACCATAAAATCTATAAATTATTTAAACACAGCTCCAAATAAAACACATAAAATTGAATAGATCCAAAAACAATCGAATAGATTCACAAGCCACCACTATAAAACCGAATGTGATTTGATATATTTGTTTTCTCAGTCAATGTATTGGGTGATTTTGATTTGATTAATAATGAAATATTTTATGTTTAAATTTATGAGTATTTTATATTGTTAAGTTTGTAGTGATGAACATTTGGTTTTGACTTTTGAGATCGCATGTGGTGTTAGGAAAAGACAGAAAAATAAGATAAAAAGAAGCAAATCAAATGTCTAATTGTTTTGTAGGTGGGAGAGGGTAGGTAGCATTTTAATGATAATGATTTTGTATTTTAGAATTTGGGGAATTGGGGTGTGATTTTGGATTGGTGATTTTGGATAGGTGATTTTGGTGGTGATTGGTGAAAATGAAAACAGTAATTAAGAAGAAAGAAATTATTTGGATTGGTGGTGAGCAGTTATTGTTGAAAATAAAGAAGTATAAATAAAGAAGATGAAGTTAATATGACGGGGTAAAATGACTAAAATACCCTCACATGGGTATCACGTGTTGTTACATAACGAGAGTTAGTGTGGCTTGTTAGAGTAAAGTACTAGCGATACATAACATTTCGCATTTATGGATGGATGGATGGTGCATTTTTTTTAATTAAAGGACGAAACTCATCGGTCAATGCAAACCACATAGATGAACAGAGTAGTTTACTCTTTAAATAATGTCATAGGTAAAAACCACGTAACACAAAACAAGTACAAAATTGAAAAATTCATTTTCGGACACATATTGTTGTCATCAAACCTCAAAATTTAAATCTCTTACACGCATACTTTCAAAATTTGTGTCACTAAATTGTATATGTAATGACGTATTTTGTGTTACTCAATGTGTTTTTGTAGTGACTTAGAAAATGTGGTCAAAAGTGTCAAAGGCAAAAACCTTGTGACACAAAATAAACGTGGGATTAAAATTCTTTAACAAAAAAAATAAAAAATGTGGAGATTAAACTTTTATTTTCCGGACAAACGTTGTTAAGTGTCATCAAACCATAGAATTTAAATCTCTTACACGTATATTTTCTATAAAATGTGTCACCAAAAGTGTAAATGTTGTATTTTTATTTATTTATTTTTTTTTTCACTGAATGTTAATTTTCTTGTAGTATATATGCACGAGAAAGATTTCTTTGCTAAACATATCTACCAGTTAGCTTTAGATTTTTTTAATCACTTAAATGTTGATTCCCTTTAGCCTATTATAGTATTATTTTGATTCCTATCAAAATATGGCTTTATGAAAGAACCAATTGTTAAGGCTTACTCGTTATTCTTTCTTCTTATGGGTAGAGAACTAGAATAAGAGTTACTCGCTTGTATTAAAAATGATGGTTAAAAGTAATTTCAAAGGATTATATGTGTGGTAGCATTTCAATCGCAAAGAAAGTGTACATTACTTTATTTTCTTTGATTATTTAAGTAGTAGACCATATCATGCTAAAATTGTGCGTCAATAGTTACGGCCTATGATATCATCTCAATATTTTATCAGACGGTTGGTATCACTGCACTTGGGCGCTTGGCAAAAAGTATGTCGAAATATTCAGCTACAAAAAATATATACTTTAAAAATCAGTTTTACTGTTAGTTTGGCTACTGAATATAAAATAAAAATAACATTACAGTAAAGAAATACCATATTAGTAGTTAGAAAAAAGAAAAATGGGCGTCACCGACTCGTCACTAATTACGTGTGTGAACAACGAAATATTTGAGTAAACTAATTGAACAACAACAGCAACGTGCCCAAAGACAAAAGTTCAATGCAGAACAAGATTTCTTTAAAGAACAAAGTAACCAATCATAACCATTGATTTAATTTTGATCTAATGGCTAGATTTAATCATTAATTTAAATAAATAAAACACAGAAGGGCTCTTTTGTAATTTCTCAGTCCACCATTCTTAACATTGCATCACTCACTCGCACACTCATACACACTCATCAGTTTACACACACTCTTTCTCACCAAACACACACAAACCGCCATAAACCATCATCGATCTGTAATATCATCATAAACCGTCCTCGATCTGACGTCGATCGCGCGACCGATATACTTTTTTGGCTAGTTTTTTTTCTGATGAAGGACGGTGGCGTGAAAGATCTACTGTCGGCGTGAAAGAGTAACGACCGAAGGATGAAGGAAGGTGGCCGGTGACTGAGGTAGAAAAGGTGGTTGGTAATGAGGATTACAAAGAGGTAGAAAGAAATGAGGGAAAAAGAGAAGATGGTGTATTTGCAAAACAAAGCATCTAGTATGCTTACCATAGATACACACCACTAGAAAAATGTACTGTTATCTTCACCTACTTGTATTGTACAACTAATTAGGTTTTTGTTAATTACTGAGGTGTAGAAATTGTTTATGCATTAGCTATGTTTGACTGAATATGTTTGGCACATTATTTGATGTGATTGTTAAATAGCTTTTTTTTTTTTTTTTTTTTTGACAGTTGAACATTATAGATGAATAGCTAGTGGTTGCGTTGGTTGGTATTAGATTTAGAAGGTTTTTGGTTTAGGTTTCTAGGAAACAAGATTGAGTTTTCGGGTTGTAAATTATAGATAGATGATGGTTTCGAACAAGGTTGATTTTGATTTTGAGATGGTGGCAGCGATGCAAATTATTGAGGAAGATGACCCGCTTGGGAATGGGATGCATATGAAATGGGTTTTGTAGATGAACACGTATATAAATTGTAGGTATAAGAAATTGGTAGCTAAGACTAGTTAAAGTGATTTTAACTCAAATTACAAAAGTTTGCTGAGTGGTTGACAGGTTGGTGTTTTATTGTAGATGCATATATACACGTGATTGTATTGTCATTTCTTACATTTATTATTAGAGCACAAGGTATCGTGGATACCAATAACACGTTATTGGTATGCCACCTCATCGCCACATCATACACCTCTCAATAACTCATCAATAACTCAAACACCCTCTCTCATAACACACCAATAACATGTTATTGGGTCCACAAAATACCCCACTAAAAATACCCTTCACTCACAATACACTAAAAAAATAAAAAATAAAAATAGTAAAATTTTGTCCTCTTTCTCCTTTGGCTTGAGCCACTCAACCGACTCAAACAATTTTTGGCTCACAAATGGCATGTTAGATGGTATAGTAATGGCATGCTATTGGTATTTTTTTTTTTCCCCTTTGGCATGTTAACTTGCACCTATACCCTTTGCTCTTATGCATTTCGTGTAAAAAAAGGTCCGCTTGTCATTTCTATGTTAAAATATGATTGACATTATCTTTTACAATTTTTACTCATTTAATTAACTAGTCCTCGTACCTTACTCTGACATGATTAGATATTGTTGTTGTTAATTAACCAATTAGAGGTATGTCGCAAATCACATGTGATTTTATCTGGAATTATTTTTTAAGGTGAATCACATGTGATTTACACACGAATCACAAAAAAAAAAACATAATCACGTGAGATTTACTCTTTTTTAGATTAAAACAAAATCACATATGTTTTAGTTTCTAACAGCAAAGTGTAAATCACACGTGATATACATTTTTTTTATAACAAAAAAAAAAAAAAAAAAAAAAAAACGAAATCACACGTGATTTCACGAGTTTGTTTTATAAAAGGAAGGAATAAGTTGATTTGATAATTTGTTTTATGTAGGTGAAGATATTTTTTTGATGTGGTTTTGAAAAGACAAAAAAAGCTTTTTGTGTATTAAAAAGATGGTTGTCTTAAGTTTATAAGTTTATTAGCGATATTTAATGTCAACGTGGATATGTGGTTAATTTGTGGTAAATCACATGTGATTGTCGGTAAATCACATGTGGTTTTACCTCAAATCGCATGTGATTTTACCGTAAATTATTTTTTTGAAAGTGAATCACATATGATTTACATACGAATCACATGTGATTTACCGCAAATCACATGTGATTATGCCGTAAATTATTTTTTGAAAGTGAATCACATGTGATTTACTCATTTTTAGAGTAAAATGGAATCACATGTTTCAGTTTATAGCTTCAAAGACTAAATCACACGTAATTTACAATTTTCATAACAGAGAAAAAAGTAATTTACACGTATTTTATATGTGAGCATATGTGCTTCAGTTTATAACAGCAAATACTAAATCACACGTAATTTATATTTTTAATAACAAAGCAAAAATATAAATAACAGAATCACACGTGATTTTAGGAATTTGTTTTAAAAAATGAAGGAATAAGTTGATTTGAAATTATAGATCACATGTGATTTATTAATCTAAAGATCGAATGTGATTTGTAAAATCACATGTGATATTTTTTGGTAAACTGTGTTTCTGACTCGACATTGCGAGCGGCTAAAATCACATGCGATTTTCTATATAAAATCGCACGTGATTTTTAAAATAAAAAATCACAAGTGATTCTACAAATCACTTGTGATTTATGCACGAATCACAACAACAAATCAGAATCAGGTGTGATTTACTCATTTTTAGATTAAAACAGAATCACATGTGATTTATACACGAATCGCAACAAAACATAATCACATGTGATTTTTTTACGAATCACGTGTGATTCTTCTGGACGGAAGTTTTGAAAAAAAAGTTCGTCGAAAGTATATAAAAGTGCATATCTATAGAAAGAAGATTTAATTCTCGTCGCGATGGTGTATTTTTTGTAGTTTGAAGATTTACCGTTTGAAAGATATGTTGTTTTTAAAAAAAAGGTGGAACGTGGTTTTTTTTATTAAATGAGCTAGAATGACAATTTTGACCTTCCTTTGTTATTTTTTGGTTTGATCTCTACCATTGGATGGAATCAAAATGGATGGCTAAGATGTGCTTATTTGATCTTTTGATTTTATTTGTTTGTCATTGATCTCAATACATACATAGAATGATAGATCATACCTCTATTCAGAATTATAAACGTAAAATTAAGTAAATAATTGAACAAAAACGTAAAATTTGGTAAGCTCAACGTATATTAACCTATAACATAAATATAGCCTCTGATGCATAAAGTACTTATTCACAGTTTTTGTAATAAATTGTCCTTTTCTTTTATAAGAGAAAGAAGTTTTATATTAGCGGTTTATGTTATATAGAACAACATACGTTATGTATTTACTAGCATGTTATTCACGCAAAGCAGTAGTTCGGAGGCGAATGTTATTTAACGATTTTTATAATGAATAATAGTTTTTAGAGATTATGTGTTTGTGTTGTGATGTAAAGAATTAATATATCATATTATTATATACAAATCTTAAAGTTGTTATATTAGTTATATTTTATTATTGTAACATTCTCATAATTTAATGTACAATTAGTATAGTTTAAATTTTATTTTAATAATTACTAATAATAGAAGGTGTAGATGTTAACTTAACTTTGTAAAACTTTAAGAAATAGAAGGTTCCAAATATATTATATGGAATAGGTATAGATAAAAATAATTTTTATTATAATAATTACTATTAGTAGAAGGTGTGTTAACTAATTTTTTTTTAATTTTTAAAAATTAAAGGTATCAAAGACATCATAAGAAGTAAAGATTGTTGAGTCAAAAGCTTAAAAGTTACAAAAACACTCCTCAAATGTCAGCAATAGTTATAATAGTAAGTTGACATTTATATTAAGGAAGAAACAATTTTGCATATAACTTACAAAGCGAGTAAAATTAATTTATCCTTTTACCTTTATTTATAAATAGTAACAGTATTTGCCATTAATTCATGATTTAATTACTTTTTAATACTCGAGCTTTTTTCATTTTTTAAATTCAACAGTCTTATTTTTTTCTCGAGAATGCTATACAATTTTTCACTATAATTATCAAGTAACCTTTTGGTTGTTTGCATCGAAGGTCACTGGAATAAACATTACACGAGACAAACGCATGTAAACTATCCGACACTACACAAACAGATGATAAACACATATAGATCGACACAATCAAATTTTGTCAAAAACTATATATAAATCGCCGCTGCTATGCACGGATTCTCATATAGCAAAACAATAACGTGTGAAAATAAAACTTAAACGAAAACATACCTTGCTATTGTATAACTTAAACCTTTACTAAGTGGAAAAGTCTTTGAAGGACTTGTTTTATTACTCGAATCTATATCCATAATATAATCAATGTAGTCTATTGAATTGTAAGCAATACCAACATCACAATTTGAAAAGTAAAAAAAGATGCGATTCCAAACACCAAATTGAATTGAACGTAAAGTCATGTGATCGACCTCCATTATATGATCCCTATTCGATCTTTAGGCCTTATATATCTTTCTCACACTTCTCAACTCAAATATACCAGTTTCACCATTGTCTTCCCTCTATAGCTCAAACTTTTTGGCCTCAAGACACATGGCGATCATGAGGTGCATACGATTGGAGCCAAACCGATCAATGAATGTTGATGAGTTCAAAGCATGGTTGCGCGCCTATGATGATAACCATGATGGTCGGATAAGCCAAGAAGAATTCAGAGAGGCTCTTCATGGTCTTAGGATATGGTTTGGGAGGTGGAAAGCGCAAAAGGCGATGGAATCAGCTGACTCCAATCACAGTGGCACTATCGACAGTGCCACTGAAATGGAGAAGTTGGTGAAATTCGCTCAAAAGCATTTGCATATGAAGATATATGAATCATGAGTGACATAGATGGTTTGTTTTCGTGCTATTATGGTGTATTGAGGACGGGTGTTTGGATGAATATGTTTCGTGTGTTTTATATAGTAGTTATATATACCTTTTCTAACAAAAAACCTATCTTTCGTGTGTTTTATGTTTTCGTGCTAAGGCTTGTGGTTCACTGTGATATCTCAGTCATTGAAATAATTTTGCAATTGTCACTCTGTAATCCACTCCATGTGAATACAACATTTATTTGACATATTTACTTTTACATGTTGATTAATACTCTTTTGTATATCATGATTGTCTATAAGGGTAGAGACCACTACACTGTTACATCAAATTGCAGTTGACCAAACTTCTGAATGGTAGAAGTTGGACAAGCTTGCTTAGATGACCTGTTTGATGAAGGAGCTGTGGTTGCTTTTTTATATTCACTATATAATAATAATAAAAGTTGTTTCTCAAAGTCAATAGTTATTATCCCTTTTAGCAATTTAGCTAACAACTAAAATGATAAAATGAAGAATTCTTCTTGAGGCTTATTGCAAGATTCGTATACCTTTACTGAAAGCAAATTCTATATTCCTTGTCCCCGATTATGTAAAGAGGAACAAATTCCGTAATTAGCAATGGAAAGGGTTATAGCGTATATCACAAGTCGAGCTCGACTTAGTTTAGGATGAAGGTATGGTTGGAGAGGGCCTAACTATAGTAAATTCAAAATATCAAAGGATGAGTGAACAACTGTGCTTAAGTACAAAATTCAAACTAATATTTTTGTATCCTGCAGTCTGCACATTGGCTCAAGTTGTTTCTCCTGTCCAACTATCCAAGCTATGAAATCCACATCTGCTTTGATACTAGCATCAAATTCACCATCCATAAATCTCTAGCTTAGTAGTTGTTTGACTTCAAACATCAACATTTTAAGTCTCAGTGTCAATTGTAAGATTGTAAGACTTTACAATATATCAGCTGATCCTGTGACACTTTTAAACACTCTTATGGGGGACGGTAGTTTGCTTCTCTCATTGTGTTCAAGACTGTTTTGATCCGTTGGTAAATACTCCGTATAAATGGATTGCACTGAATCGGTTCTGGGTCCGAATCAAGATTCTATCCTTTGACCGTGGTTACAGTTTAAAAGTAGTTCTTACAAGCATATAGTTTATTTCCCTGCATCACCTCCCTTTGTTCAGGCTCACTAACGACTGAAATGCATCCATGAACAAGATAACATCATGATAAACGACTTGCAAGCTATCAAACCTAAACCACACCTTGATTACAATATTGAAGGGTGGTAACATTATATGGCTCTTAAAAAGTATATAAAAAGGTAAATCATGTTGTTCAACCCACCCCCACCACACTCTACAGGCATAAAAGTGAAAATCAGAAACTAGTATCAAGATTCATTAGAAAAGGCTTCTTCACATACACCATCGTAAACTAATTTATCTGAGCTAGTTAATACGTAGGTTGTAGTAGTCGTAAGTCGTAACCTCTACAAGTGGTACCCGTGGGCCTTTTGTTCAATAAGATTTGTACTCAAACCAATTTTCATCAAGTTAAGACTAAAAAAACTTAACTTATACAGTGTTCACAGCAGCTACCTTAATTACAATCAATAAAATCGATCTTCTTATTATAGTAATAATCTTGAATAAAACAAAATATGTTGACTAAACCATATAGTTTCATGACAAATTATTCCTACAATGACAATGGGATCTTACAATTTCCATAGTACAAGCTTAAGCAAAAGGCTTGATGAGTTGCCTCTCCAAACATTCTCATCAAAGTCCTATACCAACTTACAAGGGTTAAATACCTTGATTCAAATCACAGAGACTGTATAATAGATAGAAGAGTAAACTACAGAAATCGTCAATGTGATTTGACCAAATTGCATGTTCCGTCCTTATCTTTTCAAAAGTGCAGGCACCGTTCTTGTGAGAAACTTATGAATGCAATTTTCGTCCTTGGCCAAAATAAAATGACTAAAATGTTTGTCCTCTCTAGTTTATTAAATAGTAAGAAGACATGGTTACTTTAGTCATTTCACTTTGGTCCGGACTAAAATTGCACTTGTAAATTTCTCACAAGAAGGGTGCATGCACTTTTGAAATGATAGAGACGAATCATGCAATTTAGCTAAACCACAGGATGACAAGAATGGCTTTTTTTCACTCTAGATAAAATAAATAAATAAAAATAATTGTCCCTAGCGTTGTGCAGGGTTCCTCGTGACTAACATATATCTTGTAAAAACAAACTTGTTGTTCTAATTTCTGATTTTGAAATGAATTTATAGGACAAAGCAAAGAATAATTAAGCAAAAACGTAAAATAGCTTTACTTCATACTCAAGTCAAAACCCTTGACCTCATCGTAAGATTATGTACTGCACTAAAACTATAGATGTAAAATTTTGTGTGGGAAAAGTCATTAAAAAATTAAGGAACTTACTATTCAATAGTAACTTTCTAATTTTTGTTAATATTGCAAATAACATTTTATAAAAAGAGTGACCAACGTATCTGATTTAGGTCAAGTTTAGTTCCTGAATCTTGGATTAGAAAATGAAATGAAATCGGTTTAAACAGAACTACTGTAGTTTTGACAGATCAAAATATGAAGTTGCTCATTAATAGAGCAAACAACTTCCTAATGATATACAAAAAACTTCTTGTTCATGAGTCTCTACTAGCATAACAATCGAAAGATTCTCAACCTAAACACTTTCACAAACCTTTCAAATGCTACCAGTCTTCATCTCAACCTAAACAATTTTAAACGCATTAACCTGTTTTTGCAACTTCTCCTCATGCATTTCAATCTTCTCTTTTAAACCATCTACAATCCTCTTAAACTTTCTAGAAGACTCCTTTAATCCCACAAGCTTTTCTGTTATACCTTGTATGTCATCCTCAACTCGTTTATGCTCTCTCTTAGCTTCAACATACTTCTGCACATCCAAATTACATTCCGACTCCGACACTATTCTTGAAAGTGTAGTTATCCTTTCACGTAAAAATTCGACTTTCATTCCCATAATACCAAATGATTTTAAGTGATTATCCCATATTTCAAATTCTCCTTTGGTTGTAGTGATCTGACAGTTCTTAATCTTGTTTGCAATATTCACTGTTTCACCTATCATTCCTGCTACCAGTTTGTGATTTAAACCCTCTGCAAGATCATCATGGAGCAACCCTTTTCTTGCGGTGCAGAGTTTGTAGTAATTCATTCGTACATCATCTGGAAGCTCCGAGTCAATGCAAACCCCTTTTACCATAATATGGAAATCTTCCATGGTTTTGAATTCTTCAAGTGAAAGCTCAGGTTTATAACCTTCTAGAACTTCTGACCCAACCTCTTCGCTAGTATTTCCAGATTGTTCTAATAATGGAAGTGACTTTGGAAGCTTCCTTCTCTTTGGTTTAGGAGATGGCATATCCATTTCTGTGTAATTGTTATATTAGATTTTGGCAAAATAACGAGAATACATAAACAATATAGACAACAGCAGAAACTTAGTGGTGGCAAAATGGACAGGTTATTTAACAGGTCGAACTTTTAGTTCACGCTGAGGTAGTTAAGCCCACTACCACTTTAGTGTCAATTCTTTAGAATCTTTAAATAAAAGATAATGCGTTAAATACGATTTTTTTAAAAACTACATTAGTGAAATAATAGTAGGTGGTATACCATGAAAGATAGACTTTTAGTAATTTAGAGCCTTTAAATCGTATGACAATTTTTGGGGTCCCTTTTAGTTAAAGTTTTTTATTTGACCAGTTTAAAATATAAACATAGCCAAATCAACCCATACACAATCAAATGGGCTGACCCTGTCACCTCTACTCACAGTAAAAAATAACAAGAAAATAGCCGTAAAACCCAGCCGAAACAAACCTGGAACCATTTGTTCCTCCATATTCAGGAGGCAAAGTGCACCATCTACTTCATTAAGGTTATCCGCTCTGATTAAATAAACCTACAAATAAAAAATAAAAAATTACACATGTTTGCTAATGATTAAATTTAAGGGAAGAGTTCAGTCTGCTAGGTTATTTTGATATTAAAAAGAATATCACAGGCAAGTGAGTGATGAGTGATGACATCCCTACAAAATCCAAAATATGCTTATGACGAATCACGGTTTTCTAGGGCCAGAACTACATAACAAACAGCTACACCTTTTTTCTACTATGTGACATTTTGAAATTAGTTTAGAAAAATGACAGTATTCTAACTGAATTAAGCTGAGCAAGAGCAGTAAACTCTAGTTCAAGTCGGTTTCTTGGTTTAAACCTTCTTTTAACTAAGAATCATGATATTTCAGATACAAGATAAAACAAGTCAAACTTAAACCTATGAAAAAATGCATTAGCACTACAAAAATGCTACAATTAATTCTCATTACTACAAAAGGAAACTAGATTACTGATGTAAAGTAAGTGATCTTCATAATAGATTCTTCAGTATTATATTGAAAACTGAAACCACAAATGCAACCGAACAATCAGTTTGTAAGTTTTATGAACAAAGACTAAATTATTAATTTGGTTCAGCAACGAACAACTGAACAAGGGCTGTTATCTTCTTGACAATGGTTTGGCATCTTTTTGAAGTAGCAGGCATCATGCCTGCTATGATTTTATCTGTTTCCTAAAAAGCACCATCTATTTTTACTATCACTATTTATTTCGATCATCACTATCTATGTTTATGTCTGTTCAGTTCATGTGGTTGGGTTTCACTTCAAACGGTCAAACCTACCCTTGTTTGGGACTAAAGGCTTGGTTGCTGTTGTTGTTGTTGCTGTCAGTTTAAAATGACTCAATGGTGTGAGCGGTTCAGACTAGCGCTCCTGATTTATATCATCCTCATGAATCTGATCTGATTCCTACTCTAGTCTACGCATTCCTATGACTTTCTCAATACCAATCGAGTCTGTGGTCTTTGCAGCTGTATTATGTAATCACTTGTTTATCAGAAGTTAATTCAGCTAAATCAAAATCTAAGTCCCTAGAAAGAAACTAATTCAGTTCCCAAGACCCTAGCTATAAAACCTTACGATGATATAAGGACTCCAAGCCATAATGGCTTCAGATAAAGATTTATACAGAATTTCAGGTTATATATAAAAACTTGCAACTCACTATCAACTTAGCAGTCTCCACTACTTGAGAAAAATCTGTTGTTTAAAATAGGTTCAGCATGAAGAAAACCAAAAGAAAAGAGAGTGGGTAACCTTGAATTTGTAGGGTTCAACAAGATGAAAAACTATTGCATCCCCTTCAAGCAAATTATGCCCAGATGCAAACCTTTTCCATCCTGCACTGAGTCCCAACTTTTCAGCATTGTATTTGATTTCATCTATCACCCCGTTTTCATCCTCAACCAGCATTTCACAATCTTTTTTTGGTAAATATGCCTTGGCAAACGGCCGTAGAAAGCCCTGCATCCAGAATAGAGCAATAAATTCTACAGTTTCTATATCACAATACCACTTTCAGATTGTTGATGAAACAATATGTTTACCATCCAGTAACCAGGGTCAACATGTCCTCTCGCCATCAACTTTACACAGCTAGGATGTTCTGTTCCTAGACTAGCTTGAACCTCTTCTGCTCGAATTTCAGCAAGAGATTTCACATCAGAATTTTCTTTTGGGGATCTGTATGGCAACTAAGAACAATCACTTACAAGACCTTTTTTATTAACAAAAAAAAGTACAAGCAACTATCAAAGCAAGCAAAACTGACCTCGACTTCTTGCTTGAAGAATCTTGAACTACCTGTAAAAAAGACATTGATACTTAAACTCCATAGTCCATATTACGCAGTTATAAAAAATACAACATACAATGTTATATACAGATATACCATTAGATTGTCTGACACTACTTACAAAATGTTTCATCCTACTAACACTCCCACTCTGAACAGGGTATTTGAAATTAGCTTATTTCCCGGGCTTATGGGATTATTTAAAACTGAAAATCCAATAAGCTTACTTTTTGTGCTTATGATCTTACGAACTTGAGCTTGTGGACTTAGATTAAGCCATAAGCTCATAAACACTTGAAAATGCTCATATGCTGGTAAGCCCTGAGAAGTGAGCTTATGGATTTTTCCAGTTTCAAATAAGCCCATCAGCCGAAGAAATAAGCTAACCCAAACACCCCATACTATCCAATGATTTTGTCACATGTCATGATCATGGAGTTATGAAAAAAGTTTCGAAAGATACAGCAATGCTCATACCCACTTAATCTAGATTATCCAACACTATTAATCATGATCCAACTACATATAGAAGGCGATATATAGTAATCAATTTAACCCAACTACACATAAATTCCAACTACCCATTTATAAGAGGTTTTAAGTTACATATAAGAGTAAAAACTAATCTTGATTCCATATCAAATAAGTAATATGAAATAAGCAAGTAAAGCAACACGTTAGCCTATAAAAAAACTGCTTTTGTGCTGACAGATATGTTAGTTACTCTAGGCTATCAAACACTATTAAACATGATCCAATCATATATAGAAAACGACATAGATAGTAATCAATTTAAGCCAACTACACATAGCAACTCAGTTCAATAAATGTCGATGTAACTCAGCATTGTGTAAAATCAATCTAAGTAGGATACACTGCTAGTTACTCCAAAACAAAACCAACCCTTTACCCCTAAACATCGAACTTGAACAAAATTAACACGAATCGGTAACTAAACAGAATTCAATTCCTTAAAAACTAACACGAATCAATAACTAAATCAGGATTAATTCCTTAACAGCTGCCACAATCTAAACATGTTAACGCAATCTACCAAATTGCACAAAATTCTTACAGGTTCAATAACAGTCGGACCGCCGAATCGCACCGGCTTCGTTTTCCGCCTCTTGTTCTAAAAAACACAAACACATTAAATAATCAGAAGATATATACATCAAGAAATAAACACGTGTAATAAAATAAATAAAATGTATGAAATAAAAGAGATTGGGTTATTACTGTTGGGGGTGAATTAATAGGTGGATTAGGGTTAGGGTTAGGGTTTGGGGTTTTGGAAGATGGGTTTAACTGAGAGATGGTGAAATTGTTGTCTGCTGAGTCAGAGAGGTAAAAAACGGGGGGTTGATCGGAATTTTGTAAAGGTGATGGTTGGGGGTTTGGGTCTCCGGCTGCCGGAGATGCCATGTTTGTTTAAGGGTTTTGGATGTGGGGATGAATATTTTAAAAGATTTTTAATAGAATGTGTGCGGCTTAACCAAGATATCTTTTAAAACGCTCTCGAACCTTCTTTAGCTACTTTTGAATGTGCACTTAGTTAGGTTTAAACTTGTGATCTATTCTGAGGAAGTCAAATGTCTTACTTTTATGTGACCGATAATGATTTTATGTTATAGTTAAAGGAAGATTTTCATGTGACCTACTTTGTAGAGAGGTTTGTAATATATTTTTAAACCTTGTTGGCTCTTTGAATTGTTGTGAACAACCGTGATAGCGTATGTGGGCTTCAGTCCAATTGATCAAAGCTCATACAGTTGAAACAGGCCCACTAAGGCCAAAACTTCACAAACTTACTTGGGAAGCAAGTTACCAAGTCATGTGTGAAGCCTGGCAAACCCGATCAGGTAATGACAATCCTGGAGCTCATTCCAGGACCGTTACAACGGACATAACACGTGTCATTACCTCATTTGTATAAAGGTAATGGTGTGAATATCTGATGTAGCCTGAAGCTACAGGTTTTAGACAATTCAAGTATTGTCAGACTTTGGGAGGGAGTAATAAGGTTTACTGGACCGAGGGTTTGAGAAAACAATTCTCGACTCTTTTTATTAATGTCAAAATCTCTACAAATAACATAATAACTTCTTAACTATGACCCCTATTTATACTAAACATAATAGTAATCCTAAAAGAATAAGGATTAAACACTCCTAGTCCTAATCTGATAGAACTTATCAAATAACCACCTAAAATACTAATCCAAAAACAGACTTCAAAACAAATAATAGTTTCTAAAAAAAGAAACAGATAGTAGTAACTTGATCAGATACTTGGACTTCCAGCTTCAATCACCGCATCATTCTCCCCTTCTTGGGAAAAACTCGTCCTCGAGTTTAGTTAAGGAGATGTAGCGGTTCATGACTTCATTTCTTTTTCACTTTAGCTTCAACACTTCCTATCCCTTTTTCCAAACATTCTGATGAACTTGAGACATTAGTGATGTAACAATCAGTTAAAGGCACTAAAACCATTTTGACACCATCATGATGAAAGGTGTAAGTGTTTTCTTTCCCATTGTGGGTTACGTTTACATCGTATGCCCATGGCCTTCCTAGAAGAATGTGACACGCATCCTTATCTGCTATATCAAACATGATCTCGTCTTTGTACTTGCCAATCGTAAACGGGATCTTGCACCGTTCGGTAGCCTTAATATCACCAACTGATTTTATCCCATTATCTATGATAACATCAAAGATCTTTTGAAAGATGATGCAACGGGTTTTGAACAAGTTGTGTCGTTGAGATGTATCAGTCACTTTAAAAGCCAACAAGATACGTTGAATTACAAAGGAGTGGGCCAAATATTCTTTTGTTGCATAGTCTCCTCCTTCGGGATGACACATTTCAGCATCATCATCTTCATCTTTGTTATCTGATTCTTCACCGTTGTTGAATTCATCACCCTTGAGTGTCAAATTAACTTTCCCTCCAGTAGCCCTACAATCATTCGATCGATGACCTGGTACTCCGCATTTGAAACATTTACCCATGACAGGCCGTGCATATGGGTTGGTTGTTTTAGTGGTTGTTGTGTTGGTGTTCACAATTTGTTTACTGGTGTCTATAGTAGAGATTTTTGTAGTGTGTTGCGAAGATGGGTCAATACTTGGTACACTTTTAATTTGCATGCTACTCCTTGCGAGTTGATTCTCCGCCCGTATTGCTAAGTTGTATGCATCATCTAACGTGTAAACAGGAACAAGAGATATCTTATCATAGATCGGAGGTCTTAATCCATTGATGTACCGAGTCACTTGTTAGGACTCGGTTTCAGACAAGTTATTCCGAGATGACAATCGATGGAACTCAGCAGTATAAACTTCTACGGTTCTATCGCCTTGAGCACAATGTTGAAAAAGATTAAATAGTATATGATCATGATTAGGCGAAAGAAACCTTCTACGCAACTCTCTTTCCATTCTTTCCCAACTAGTGATTGGTAGCTTCCCTTGTTTTTCACGTGTAATTTGCATATTTTTCCACCAAGACTGAGCCCCGCCTTTGAGCTTATACGCCACAAGCATTACTCATTGATCCATGGGTATCTCATAAAATTTGAAGAAATTGTCTAATTCACTCATCCAATCTAAGAAGTCTAAAAAGTCGGGATGTCTTTGGCCCCGCTGACGGTAGTCGAAGTTGGTTGCATGCCTATGACGACCAAACCGTCCACCAACTTCCCATTCTTCTTCAACATCATCTTTAACATCAGAATCTTCTCCATGTTGTTGAATATGTTGTCTTTTAGGTTGACCATTCCTGTTACCTCTGTTTAGTCTAGGACCTCCACGATTATGTCGTTCATCATTCTCATGTGGGGTCAAAGTTTCTAGGGTTTTGCAAAGAATTCTGTACAGTTTCTCTAAATTGTTGTAACGAATTTTCGAGTTGCTCAACTCAATCATTATTAGCATCATTCACAACCATGTTTGAATCTTGATATAAAAATCAGCGAGATTGTAAAAGAATACCTAAAGTAGGATTGCAATTGAAATCACAAACCCTGTATTGAAACCCGAACAGATAACCAGGCTCAGAATACCAACTGATGTAGCCTAAAGCTACAGGTTTTAGACAATTCAAGTATTGTCAGACTTTGGGAGGGAGTAATAAGGTTTACTGGACCGAGGGTTTGAGAAAACAATTCTCGACTCTTTTTATTAATATCAAAATTATCTGCAAATAATATAATAACTTCCTAACTATAACCCCTATTTATACTAAACATAATAGTAATCCTAAAAGAATAAGGATTAGACACTCCTAGTCCTAATCTGATAGAACTTATCAGATAACCACCTAAAAGACTAATCCAAAAACAAACTCCAAAACAAATAATACTTTCTAAACAAAGAAATAGATAGTAGTAACTTGATCAGATACTTGGACTTACAGCTTCAATCACCGCATCAATATCACGCTAGTACATAACAATCGTGCATGGATCATTCGATGCACATGGCAGAGCCAAGTATATCACTACACGTGTCATTTTTGTCTCCCCTCTTGGATGTCCACCACGTAGACCATCCTCATCCATATAGGGCGTTTATGGGTGACATGAAAACCTAACACACATATCCATAAATACGGGTTCATTCCCACATAATGAACAAGTGAATTCTATCATTCACGCACATCACTTAACACACACTAGGCACCTCGTAAATGTTACCCCAACTCGTGATTTCGATCATATTTTGAAGTCCTTACTAAACATGGGAAACCAAACTAGTGACCACCCTCACCCCCAATACGTATCATACATAAAAAACTGCATACAAAAAAGCATAGACCTTTCTCTCTTCATACACAAGTCCATCACCTAAAGTCACGCAACCAAACACTTCCTGCTTTATGTGCTATTGCCACCAAGAAAACTAGCAAACACGTACCTCACACTACATCCCACAAATTGAACACTTAGAAAAATATGAATATTTTATTACGGAGAAATTTACAGGTATTGCAGGGCGTGACTTGCAAGATTCTTGGCTAGCTTGTCACAAATTTAGGTATTTTTTCAAAATCAAATTGTTATTATGGTTACCTTTACCGGTTTTACCAAAAAAAGAAAATTACAACCTTTTTAGGTGGTATTTGGAGTTACAATTTAAATGAGAGAATAGTGGATTGATATGTTTGATTTAAGGTATGACATTACGTGTTATAAAATTATATATTTAAAAATAATGCTAGGTTTTAGTAATCACTCCTTTCCGTCATTGCCTAACTATCCTCACCATTGTCAATTAATAACGTCTTACTCGTGTCTTGTTGAGCTCAGCCCTCACAGGTTCCATCTACATTGATATGACTTGCCACCAATGATGTGCCATATAACTGTAATGTCTCTTTGAATTTCTGACAAGAAGGACAGGTGCACGACCAAGGTTAAATATATATGAGGAATGACAAATAAAGTAATCATGTTGCGAGTAAAATACATTGCAAATTTACTAGAGTCTTCAAGAAATTATGACATAATTCTATTGTATTATCTTTATACCAAGCATGATGATAATAATTACACTTTATCATTTTCTTTTATTTTTTTATTTTTTTAAGAATCAATAAGAACCTGAAAACTATTTTTTGCTCCTTTTTTTTAGAAGGGAGAGCGTCATAATTAATGTGTAAAAAGAATATTGCTTTTAAGGATGAACATGATACACATGTAATTGGATACCAAAATCAAGCGATGTCCTTATAGACATTTTTCTTTGATCTTGTTGAGGTTAATGCTCTTACAATAAAAAAATAATAGTGGCTAAAAACTAGTTCACCTAAAACAACTCGACATTTCCTCTTTGAAAAGAAGCAAACGAGATAAGTGTTGGCCAAAAAACGAGTCAGGTTTTTGTGTTGACTTAACACATAATGTTTGTTGTCAACGTTAATATATGAATTACTAGAGCCCCACTAAAAGAGGTTTTAGAGTTTTGTAAAGATTTTTAGTGATTACGAATATGTCATTCTTATAAAGTGATATGATTTGCAGTTTCGCACACCTTGTGTCTGATTTGCACACACTAGTGTACAACACAGTGAAAATCAAAATGTGAATATGATACAACTACCTAATGCATGAGTTAGTGTGTATCAATCAAAATCATCCGGAGGCAAAAAAATCCCTTCTTATAACCTATTTGTATCACTCATCCATACAACTCATTGGGCGAGGGTTTACTATCACTCGGTTTAACTTCCCTAGGTAAAGAGCCAAAATATTTCTAAAGCCTTTCTCCATGTATTTACATAAATTAACAGTACTTAAGTTTTTACTGTTTCCTGATAAGCTTTCGTGCATCAAATGTTTCCGAAATTATATCATACTAATTTCGATATATCAACTCATTCGAAACACATTACACAATTAGTTATGCTTATGCTGGAATTTATAATGTGAATTAGAGTTTAAATTGAGAAACACAAAGATAAACATGGGTTATGACCAAAATCCTTTGATGAGCGTACGTGGAGGAACAACAGGAAGAATAAATTAGGGTTGAGGAAAACCTCGATTTTTTATTAATGATCACAAAAAAACTACCTAAAAGAAACATCATGATGTCTTTAAATAGGTAAACCGTAAACCTTATGATCTGTGCAAAACCGTCAAGTTTTCTCACGCAAGCTGACCACTTGTGAATGACCAACTGTAAGAAACTTAAAACAGCTTAAACACAAATGCAATGAAGATCTGGGGAGTATAGTGTTTCCCCGGGTCGTTATGTCCCAGCGAGCTATGCGATGAATCACCAAACGTATAGTGATCGAGAGATTTGAACGGATAAAGGGATCTGATATGATTATAACTACAGAAAAAGCCAACAAATTACAACGGCTTAAATGCAAATTAAAGAAAGTTAAAAAGATAAAAAATATTAAATAAACGCTATCACTATTTTTAAACTTGATGAACGTTTAAAACTTAAAACTTACGTTTAAATAAAATTACGTAAACGTACAAAATAAAAAGTGAGATCTAAGAAATAAAAGTCCTAAAAATATGAAAATGACATTTTTAAAATCCTAATGATAAAAGAAAATTTTTAGAAAAAGAAAATTATTTTTATAACTATTTAATTAATTATTATTAATTAAAAACTATTTTTAACTAATAAATAATTACCTAAAATACAAGAAAATAGGAAATAAAGCTAGAAAAATAAAATTAAGACTTGGAAAAATCTAAAATAACAAAATAGAATTTTCAAAACTATTTTTGTATTTTTCTGAATATTTTTCTATTTTCTATGAATTTTAAACTATTTAAAACTACTTAAATTACTTAAAAATACAAATTTAACTAAGAAAAATATGAAAAACTATTTTTTTTTGTCTTTTTATATTTATCTTAACCTAAGAAAAATGAAAAATTATTTTTTTGAAACTTTTCTTAATTTTTTGTATTAAAAGCTAATTAAAAAGGCCTAAAAATTAATTTAAATGCAGAAAAATAGCAAACCAACTTGGAAAAATCTGAAAAATTAAAGATAAGTTTAAAATAATATAAGGAATCTAGGAAAAATAGAAAAACAGGGTGTTGTGTGGAGGAAAATGAAACTGCTATGTCAAGTGCTTAGAAATAAGCACTTGAAATAAGCAAATGGGAACCAAAAGCAACCAAACCAACACAGAAGCTGTATAATGATAAAACTACTCAAATGCAACTTAAAACAACAAGTCTAAACCTCTAATAAGCTGAGTGAACAGATATGATGATTTGAGCTTATGAGCTAAAAACAGCTTTTGGTGCTAAGTTTGGACTGAAGCACATGATTCAAAATAAGCTGAAAATGAAAAATAAAAGTTGGGACTTAATCTAGACCTGGTTGGCTATCTGTAACCCAAAGCTGAGACTTGGACAAGCTCAAATGAGCTTGTTGCAAGCTCTGCAAATGGCCTGCACACACTCAGTTAATACTGAGTGTGTGCACAGGGCATATAAGTCCCTGTTGCCAAGCTCATTTGAAGCTTAAAAAAAATTCACAAAAATCTGTAAAAATGGTAATAAAGAAATAGACCAAGAGAAGTTTATACACCCAAAATTTCAATTGATTTGGTCTAGAATTGAAGCAAAGAAAAATCTTTCTAGTTAGCTGAAAAATTGGTTTTGCAACTTTTGACTTTTGATGAAAAAATGAAATCTTGACTTTTATGAACTTTGAACTTGATTTGTAAACTGATATTGATGTTAATGGATGAAATGAGGATATCACAAGCTATGTCTATGGATTTTGAACACAAAACAAGTGATTTGATTTCCAAAAACACAACAGTGAAGACAGTTAGACAGATTATGTTTGATTTTGACTTTTATGAGTTGCAGACACAAGATATTGACTGAAATGAGTTCAATTGGTCTAAACAATCATGAACCAACAGAACTCCAACACTGAACAACCCTTAAACTCAGTTTGACAGTAAATCCAAACACTCCTTTATACTACTAATTGCAAACAAAATTAACCTAACTGCTAAACTAGCTAATGCATACAATCAAACTGATCTTAATTAACCTAATAACAACTAATCCAACAGGTTAGAACTAGTTATAACTACAAAAACATATTTTTGCAATGAAACTTGAAATTTACTTACAAAGGGTTCTTAGCCACAATGGCTTGAAACAATGAACCCATGAACCTCTAACCTAATTTATCCAACCCAATGTCTCTGAACTAACCCAAATCCATATCTGAATCAACCATTGCCAACTCCATTTCCATTTTAGCCCCAGTTTGACTTTCTTTGACCACAAACCAAAATTGCTTGAACTTGACTACAAGCTTACAAAAAGCTATGAAAAGCTTGTATAAGCTTATTGAAACTGATAAACAAGCTATATGAAGCTTGAATTTATGAAATGGAAACTTAAATTTTTAACAGTAAGCACACAAATATGAAACTGAATGAAACTTGGAATTAATGATTAAAACTTGATTAAACTGAAAATGTAACTTGAGTTCAACACTTAGGAATAAAATATTACAACTTTTGAATTAAACTAAGACAGTAATAAGAAAAACGACATAAGAGAAATTTAAAACTAAAAATCTACTACTTGTCTTGCTTCTCTTTTCTTCTTTTTATACCCAAACTCTTTCTCTCTCTCTTCTGATTAATTCCCACCATTTTCTCAGCCATTGGATTGATAAAACTGATCTTGGCCATTGAATCAAGTTTTGGCGCCAAAAAGAGTTTTTTGACAGTTAGGTTGAGTGAAGAGGGGGGAGGTGCATTAAATGATCCTTGGAAGTTAGTTGAAGGTGGGGGGACATGGAAAGTGGGTTTTGAGCTGGGGGGATGGGTTGTAGCTTGTTGCAGAGAGGCAGTTGGAGAAGGAAGACTTTTGGCGGGGTGGGTTGTTTTGACCAGATTTGACCAAGGGTTTAATAATGGAAGGGGGTCCAAAATGCTAAATGACAGGGGGCCAAAATGAAAGGCAGGGTCAAAAGGTGTTAAAGGGGGTTTAATAATCAAGGGACCTTTGTGTAAATTCTGAAAATTGAGGGACCTAAGCTGCCAATTCATCAAAGATGTTTCAAGGGACCAAAAGTGACAATCTCAAAAAGTACAAGGACCAAACTTGCCATTTTCCAATTTCCAGGGGCCATTTTTGCCAAATTTCAAACTTGAAGGACTAATTTTGTAATTTTCTAAAACTTTTTATATTTTCCACCAAAGGACTAATTTTGACAAGTTATGATTTTAAAAGGACCTTTGGTGATTTTACTTTTGAAATTATGTGCTCAGGGACTGTTTCTGACAACTTTTGAAACTTGGGAGTCTGAAACTGCCAATTATGCAAACTTAGCTCATTTTTCATCTGATTTTGAACATTTTGCATCTGAAACATATAAAATGCAATTTTGGAATATTTTCAGTATTTTGATACATTTCTGAGCATTTTTAAACGTTTTGCAGTTCAGATTTAACCAAAAATGATGAGTATTTACACACTCATCACCTTAACCTATAGAATGTAAATAAATTACGAATTAAAGTCCTAAAACTTTAAAAATATATATATGACAAAACAGTCCAAAAGTGATAAAACGTGATTTTTAACCCACTAAACGACCCTCCCTGGCCAAACTTTGACGCTTCCGCTGAAACTTCTGTTGTGCCAACTTCTGCATGAAATCCTCCTCGAACTGAACCGCATCATTTCCTTCAAGGTAGAGAACATTCGACCTCAAATCTGGAACAGTAACGTCATCATCAGAAGAAGAATTGCCCACAAAAGGAATAAGATGCTTCACATTAATAACATCAGAAGTACGAACATGGCTAGGAAGCTGCAAACGATAAGCATTAGAATTAATCTTCTCCACAATCTCTATAGGATCAATCTTCTTTGCAGCTAGCTTGCTATACTCATGGGCTGGAAAATGCTCCTTTGTCAAAACAGCCCAAACAAAATCACCAACTTCAAACTCAACAGTACGGCGTTTGAGATCCGCTTGTGCCTTATACTTAGCATTGTTTGCCACCAAATGGTCATGTATCTGTTGATGGACCTGATGTAGTTGCGAGATAAAATCATCAGCAGTAGCATGGGACACACTTTGCTGGGTAGTGTGAGTAAATCAAGAGGACCCCATGGTGATAAGCCATAAATCACATGGAAAGGGCTGACACCCATAGTACGATTAACAACATGGTTGTGGGCGAACTCAGCCTGCGATAACTTCAAGTCCCAAGACTTAGGATGATCACCAACTAAACTGCGCAATAAATTGCCCAAAGAGTGATTAACAACCTCAATTTGACCATCCGTCTAAGGGTGGTAAGCACTACTAAAGTTTAGTTGAGTGTTAACCATACGCCACAAACTTCACCAAAAATGGCTCACAAAGCGAGTATCCCGGTCAGAAACAATAGAAGCCAGAAGACCATGAAGGCGGTAGACATCACAAAAGTAAATTTGAGTAACGGAAACAACATCAGATGTACGCTTACATGGGATAAAATTAACCATTTTAGAGAAACGGTCGATCACCACATAAATAGAGTCACTAACACACTGAGTATGAGGAAGGTCAAGGATGAAGTCCATGCTAACATCAGACCATGGTTGCATTGGAATAGGAAGGGGCAAGTATAAGCCAGCATTAGTGGATGAACCCTTGGCAAGTTGATAAACACGACAATGAGCCACAAATCGACCAACCTCTTTACGCATTGATGGCTAGAAATATGAACCTGCAAGCAATTGAAAAGTACGATCACGACCGACATGACCCTCATTGTGAAGTTCCCGAATGATCCTCAACCGTAGACTACAAGCTGGAATGCATAACTAAAGGCCGCGGAACTGAAATTCGTCCTCCAACACAAAATCTGAAGGTTCACCATGTTGGATTTTTGCAAGCACTTGAGAAAAGAATGGATAATCCATGTAAAAATCCACGAACGAGTCAAAGCCAGGCACCTGAATGCACATCTCCGCCAGAAGGCCATGACGATGACTCAAAGCATCAGCCACACGATTTGAAACACCCGCCTTATGCTTGATCACAAACCTAAATTGTTGAAGAAAAGAAATCCAGGAAGCATGGCGATGTGAGATCTTATCTTGGCTCCCAAGATGTTTGAGGGAATCATGGTCAGTGTAGAGAAAAAATTCCCGCTGGAAGAGATAATGACGTCAATGTTTGATAGCTTGGATGACTGCATAGAACTCAACATCATAAGTATTAAACTAAGTTTTGAACCTAAAAGCTTCTCGCTGAAATAGGCTATGGGACGCCTAGATTGGCTAAGGACAACATCAATCCTAGTTTTTGACGCATCACAATGAAGCTCGAAAGGGAGAGTAAAATCAGGAAGCACAAGGATAGGTGCAGAGGTAAGTCGACGATTAATCTTGTGAAATGCCACGTTGGCTTCAGCAGTCCAAAGAAACTTGGTTCCCTTCATGCAGTCTGTAATAAGGGCCATAATACCACTAAAGTGAGGAATAAAACGGCGATAAAAGGACACCAACCCATGAAAGTTGCGAACTTCCGTTATGGAGGAAGGTTGGGGGCATTGTTCAATAGCGAGGACCTTGCTCGGATCGACCTTGAGACCATCGCGAGAAACCACATAACCAATAAAGTGAATATAATCCATCATAAACGTACACTTTGCGGTAGCAACATAGAATTTGTATCGTCGGAGAAGCAATAACACGTCGCAAAAGTAATCAAGGTGCACCGCATGATTCACACTATAGATCAAGATGTCATCGAAATAAACGACAACAAACTTCCCAATAGAAGGCCGAAGAGCTTGGTTCATCACACTCATGAAAGTGCTGGAGGCATTGAATAAACCAAATGGCATGACCAACCATTCATATAAACCTTCACGAGTCTTAAAAGCAATTTTCCATTCATCTCCCATACGAATACGAATCTGATGGTAGCCACTTTTGAGATCCAGTTTGCTAAACACACAAGCACCACCCAATTGGTTTAGCAAATCATCCAACCGGGGAATAGGAAAGTGGTAACGCACGATAATATTGTTAATAGCTCGACTTTCAACACACATATGCCAAGAACCATATTTTTTGAGGTAAGGAGGGCAGGCACGACACATGGACTAAGACTCTCCCGAATGTGACTCTTAGCTAATAACTCTTCAACTTGTCTATGCAACTTCTCATGTTCTTTCAGACTCATGTGGTAATGAGGTTGGTTGGATAGAGCAGCACCCGGGACAAAATCAATGTGATGTTGAATATCACGCAAAGGGGCCAAATCTGACGGAAGAGATTCAGGAAATACATTAGCAAATTCATGTAATAAAGATTGTACAACAATAGGAAGAACGACCTGAATATCATGAGAAATTGGATAAGAAAGTATGACATATACCACACCAGAATCATCCATAACAGCCTTAAAAGGAATATGAGACAACAAGGTCGTCGTCGGGGAAGGGGATTGAGTTGTGGGGACAGAAACGCCTTTGGATTATTTAGGACCAAAACAATTTTCTTTCCACGAAAAAGGTAAGAGTGTGTATTAGAGTGGCCATTATGTTGAATTGTATTATCATATTCCCAAGGACGACCGAGTAAGAGATGACACGCATCCATAGGAACCACATCACAATAAGCAATATCCTGATAAGTAGAACCAATGGAAAAATGCACTAGTACATTTTTCGAAACAACAACATCCATACCTTGACTGAGCCAAGAAAGGCAAGGCTTAGGGTGCGACTCAGTACGAATGTTAAGTTTGGAAACAACAACCTCAGAAATCACGTTCTCACAGCTTCCAACATCAAGTCAAATGTGTTAATACAAATAAACCGTAAAAACGTTTATTAATATTTAACGATCTCTTTGTGTTTTGTTGATAAAAAATATAATGTTATCATAAGTAAAACTTTAAAGATACATGTTATTTTTGTAAAGCATCTACATATATTCATTTAATACAAATTGTTGTAATAATTCATTTGTTGTAATAGTTTATTAGGATGGGTAAAAACCACAACCCATGACCCATACCTATGGAGCATATCCATAACCCATGGAGTTAACCCATACTCATTGTCTAGATGCATTGCATCTATTAGATACATCGTATCTATTTAGATACCCATGGTCCATAATCTAGGACCCATGACCCATGACCCATAACCCGAAAACCCATGGGCAAACAGGAGCGTCTCACGGATCCCTCGAGTTACACTAGACGGATCCCTCAAGCAAGGGATCCGTGCAACAGTGGCAAGAATTTGCCTATAAATAGAGAGCCATTTCTTCATTTTTACTCACCCCTCTTCTTACAAACTCTCTCATATATTCTTACACTCTTCTAACAAAAGATCACTTGATCTAGAGAGTAGTTCTTCTTTCTTTTATTGTGATTCTCATATAGGTCCTTCTCTAAGGCGAGATCACGAGCATTCTACAAGTCATCAAAGCAAGGGGTCCTTGATTTATTTGTTTCACCACAAGAATTCTGTAGCGAAGATCTTGTATTTCATATTTCACATATTTGTTGTGTTATAGTAGTGTTGGTTTGGTCCTCCGTGTTACGGACTCGGTATTTAGCTTTGTACCGGAAAAAGTGTAAGCAACGTTGTGAAGGCTTCTCCGCCAAGTTGAAGGAGTTTGTTGACATAGTGCTTGAACTCTCGAGTAGGTGACTCGGGGAGTGGAGTAGGGCAAGGAAGGTGTCCTTGTAGCCGAACCACTATAAATCGGTTGTGTCATTTCTATCCTTTACTTTACTTGCTTTCTTTACTTGCATTACTCTTAGATCTATACTTTCTCTTCATCCATACGATTTCACATAACATCGAATCTAAAGTTTTTGAAACTAACTTAAAATCGGCAAAACTATTCAACCCCCCTTCTAGTTTTCCACAATTAGCATCAAGAGCTAAGTTTATAAAAGTTTTAAAGTAAACCGTATTTTAAAAACTTTTCAATCACCATGGGTTCTGAAAATTACAAGGAAGGGCAATCCATGCAACGACCTCCACTACTTGGAACTAATGGTTTTATATATTGGAAAAATAGATTCGAAACGTATGTGAAGTCAAAAGATATTGATCTTTGGTACATCATTAAGAAATTTGGAATTCTTTAGTTGTAACTCATCAAGGTAATCAACAAGTTAAAAACAATAAAATAGATTTATTTGTTCAACAATATGAACAATTTTCAATATCGGATGAGGATACTATAGATCATTCCTTTGCTAACTTTAATACTATAATTACATCTTTACAAGCACTTGATGAGTCTTTCTCTAGTCGTAATCATGTTAGGAGATATCTAAGGGCACGTCCATCCAAGTGGAGATCTAAGGTGACGGCAATCGAAGAATCAAAAGACTTGTCAATCCTCACCCTCGATGAACTCATAGGCAATTCAAAAGTCTATGATCTTGTCCTCGCTAAAGATTTCGAAGCCTCAAAAGTGAAAGAGAAGCACAAATCTCTTGCCCTTAAAGCCAAGAAGGTCTCAAGCGATGAAGAAAACTCCTCTTCGGATAGTGATGACGAGGAGTATGCCATGGCGGTAAGGGACTTCAAGAATTTCTTTAGAAGAAAGGGAAGATACGTCAAGCAACCTTATGACGAAAAGAAAGGGTTCCGGAAAAGCAAAGATGACGAGAAGGCAAGGGATGAACGCGCGTGTTTCAAATGTGGGGACCCTAATCACTTTATTAGTAAGTGTCCCAAACGTGACGAACAAAAATCGTTCGTAAGCAGTTCATGGGGAATGAGCGAGGAGGAGGACGAAGAAATTTGTCTCATGGAAAATGACGAGGTATGTCACGAATACTATAGTAGTTCATCATTAGATGATGACTCTTTACATCATGAATATGATAAACTTTGCAAAATTAGTTTAAAAGTAATCAACAAAAACAAGTTTTTGAAAAACCAAAAGCAACGTTTAGAAAAGGAAGTTCTTGAGTTAAAAGCAAAATTAAAACGTCTAGAAAAGGGGAAGATAGCAAGTGGGGAATGTGAACTTTGCGTTCAAATTCAAACACTAGTTGATCATCTAGACTCTAAAATTGCTAGAATGAATACTAATACTCTAGATATGATATTAGATAGTGTTAAAACAGGAAACACCAAAAAGGTTTAGGCTTTCAGCAACTAGATGCGTCAACTAGTGAAAACAAAGAAGCACAATTCGTCAAAGCAATAGAAAAACAAACCACTGTAGTCACGGATCCCACGAATCCCACAAAAAGGGAACCGGCTAGTGTACAACCAGGGATATGTGGGTCTGCTGAAGCAAACAGTAGCAATAATATAGCTTCCTCATCTAGAACCGATTTTGTTATTGTTAATAAGAAGAAACGAACCAACCCATGTTACTATTAGACAACCACTTCCAAGACAAAATCAAAGTTTTACAAGAAACAAAGGTCCATCCTTTTCAAAACCAAACACATTTAGGAGACCTAATAATGTTTATCCGAGAAGTAATCATCAAATGGGATGAAATCCTAATATACAAAACGGTTTTCCATTTCAAAACTTTGCACCATGGAATGCATACTCACCTTTTCCATATATGTCTAAGATGAATGAAATGTTTAACACTAATGGACCCATGAATAAATGAGGACCAAAATTTTGAGTTAATAGTTTTCTTAGGTGTGCTTAAAGGTCGACCTAGATCCGGATGAATGGATCCAGGATAGCGGGTGCACGAGGCACATGACCGGTAATAAAGATTTATTTTCCACATATGAATCCTTCAATGGAGGAAATGTGGTATTTGGAAATAGCAAAAGCAAAATCATCGGTAAAGGTACAATTTCTAACAAATCTCTAACCATTAACGATGTGTGTCACGTAGAAAACCTAAACTTTAACCTCTTAAGTATAGGAAAAATATGTGATAAGAAGTGTAACGTACTTTTTAATGAAACCGGTAGTAAGATATTGAAAAACGGTATCACTATAGGTAGAAGAATTAGGAAACATGGAGTCTATGTCATTAAAATCGGTAATGAACCTAAAGACAAACTTTGTCTTACTTCTATGGATGATATGCGACTTCTTCAATCGCTATCATCCAAAGATCTAGTAAGAGATCTACCAAAATTAAAATATGAACATCATTTTTGTGATGCGTGTAACGTAGGAAAACAAGTTCATGCTAGCCACAAAGCTAAAAACATGGTCTCTACAACTAAGTGTCTAGAGTTACTACACATAGATTTATGGAGGCAACTACTACACTTTGGTTATAGTGGATGATTACTCTAGGTACACATGGACTAAATTTTTAAAGAATAAAACTGAAACGTTCGATTACTTTGAAATATTAAGTAAGAAAATCCAAAGACAATTAGGAAGTCCTATAGTGTCTATTAGAACGGATCATGATAGAGAATTCGATAATGAAGTGCAATTTGGAGCCTTTTGTGACGCCAATGGTATTACTCACAACTTCTCGGCTCCTCGCACTCCACAATCGAATGGGGTAGTTGAAAGAAAGAATAGAACCCTACAAGAAATGAGTCGCACCATGTTAAATGAGCAATCCATACCTCAAAAGTTTTGGTGCAATGCCGTTGATACATCAACATACATACTTAACCGAGTCTTAATTAGACCATTTTTAGGTAAAACTCCATACGAGTTACTTCGAGGCAAAAAGCCTACGTTAGAACATTTTAGAGTCTTTGGTAGCAAATGTTTTCTACTTAACGCTAAAGATTACCTTACAAAATTTGATCCTAAATCAACCGAAGGTATCTTTTTAGGTTACTCCCCTAATAGCAAAGCTTATGTCATATTAGATAAAGAAACAATGAAGGTTGAAGAGTCATTAAACATAAAATTTGATGAGAGTCCACCCAAACCTACTCTACCTCTTGTCGATGACGAGATAGTCGAAAGTAAAGCTATAGAAATAAAGAAAAATACAAATAAAGAAGATGAACCTTTAAATAATGAAATCATCAATATTAAAGAGTCTAAAGATCACCCCGTAGATAATGTCATAGGAAAATTAAACGAAAGAACCTTGAGGTCTCAAGTCCAAAACCAAAGTAGCTTATTTTGTTTTGTCTCAACCATAGAACCAAAGAATACACAAGAAGCCATAAAAGATGAAAGTTGGGTAATGGCTATGCAAAAAGAGTTAAATCAATTTGTTTCTAACGATGTTTGGACACTCGTCCCTCCACCTAGTAATCAAACCATAATAGGAACCAAATGGGTATATAAAAACAAGTTAGATGCAAACGGTGTAGTGTCTAGAAACAAAGCTAGAATCCTTGCACAAGGGTATAATCAACAAGAAGGATTAGACTTTGATGAGACCTATGCCCCTGTGGCTAGATTAGAGTCTATAAGAATACTTTATGCTTATGCTTGTGCTAATGATCTTAAGCTTTATCAAATGGATGTCAAAAGTGCTTTTCTAAATGGTTTTATTACTGAAGAAGTATATGTAGCTCGACCTCCGGGCTTTATCGATTTCGAAAAACCTAAACATGTGTATAAGCTAAAGAAAGCTCTTTACGGTCTTAAACAAGCCCCAAAAGCTTGGTATGATAGACTCAAGTCATTTTAATAAAAAAACAACTACACCATGGGGTTGGTTGATAATACACTTTTTACTAAGAAAAAGGAATCACATATAATCATTGTTCAAATATACGTGGATGATATTATATTCGGATCTACTTGTCAAGACATGTGTGATGATTTCTCTAAAATCATGCATGACGAGTTCGAGATGAGTATGATGGGAGAACTAAGTTTCTTTCTTGGTCTACAAATCAAACAAGTAGAAGATGGTATCTTCTTTAATAAATCTAAATACGTAAAGGAGATGTTAAAGAAATTTGGTTTAGAAGAGTCAAAACCCATAAGAACACCAATGTCATCCGACACTAAACTTACAAAAGATGAAGACGGTGAATCCGTTGATAACACAAAATATCGTGGCACGATTGGTAGTCTTCTCTACCTTACGGCTAGCCGGCCGAATATCATGTTTAGTGTTTGTCTATGTGCTAGGTTTCAAGAAAATCCTAAAACATCACATCTAGAAGCGGTCAAAAGAATTTTTAGATACATTAAGGGTACGACTCAATTAGGATTATGGTATCCTAAGGGTACGGGAGTAGAAACCATTGTATATGCATATTCTGACCATGCAGGTGATTATGTTGACCGAAAAAGTACAAGTGGGGTATGTACTTTTATGGGATGTTGTTTAACATCTTGGTTCTCAAAGAAGCAAACGGAATTGTCCATATCAACAACCGAAGCCAAATATGTCTCCGCCTGCAAAGCATGCCAACAAGCACTATGGATGAAACAAGCGTTAGTTGACTACGACATTCACCTAAGTGACATAGCCATTCTATGTGACAACAAAGGTGCCATCGACTTAAGCAAGAATCTGTTATTGCACTCTCGCACCAAGCATATAGAGATTCGTCATCACTTCTTAAGAGACAATGTTCAAAAAAGGAACATCTCTATTGAGAAGGTAGCATCCGAAGACAACATAGCCGACGTCCTCACCAAACCGTTGAAACGGGAACAATTCAACCTACTTCATCTTGGTATTGGTCTCATGGAACAATCGTCGTAATTAGTTTTTAAACTCTGCAAGGTATATAAACACTAGCCTTCTTCTTTCTGAGTCTAGGATCTCTATTTCACACACAACTCACAAACAATACGGGAATTTTCAAAACCCAAGATAGGTTTTACTTACAACTCGTACTTTCTTAATTTGTTTTTACTTTTCAAGGTAAGTTTCTTTTACAACACGTAATTTCATACCTATTTTTTTCTGAATAAACCTTTTCTTCAAACAAAGAAACTTTTTCAAAATGCTTTCTAAAAGGATACTTCTTCCCGTATCACTTTTATAAAAGTTATTTCTCACGTCTAGGACAAACCTCTTTTTCATTATTAATACAAAGTAAAAACCCGTTTTCATTGCATCTCATGTCTTTTGAATGCTAAAGAGGACACATAATTAATATGTGTTTTCGGGTACATTCATTTAAGCAACAATGAATGAGGAGCACTCGGGTTATCTCACATAATAGTATGCTTTTTCACTTCTAGTCTATTTTTCCTTTCTTTTTAGGAGTCGAGATAACCGCAACTCCAAATGGTTTACATATAGGCACAAATGTTTCCAAAAGGAAAATTTTGAGATGCCCGAGTCACCAGTACCACGGATCCCAGCATTAACGCTGGACGGTTCCCTCAAGGGAAGGATCCGTGGGATCCGTGAGATAGAAGCTAAAATTCTCTTCTATTTTTCTCACTTTGGCTAAAAACCTCTATATTTTCATCATTTTACCCATTTTACCAATGAATATATTACTTAATGCTTGTGTTCTCATGATCACATGCCTTAAATTTATATCTAATCATTAGATTTTAGTCCACATTTTGGGTCAAGCATTCATTACAATGCATTATTTTTTTTTCTATAAATAGGGTTCCCAAAATGCTTGCATCTTCATCACTCTCAACCTCACAAACAACCATCATCATGTCATCCAAAAGATCTTCCAACATAGATGAATAACCTAGTGCAAACAACCCCTTTCAAGAAAAATCCAAAATTTTGTCCTACCACCTTCCATAATACCACCATCCAAATCTAGAAAAACTGCACGGATTAGCATCCGGACTTGTTGTTTAGCCAAACCATTGTCAAATAGTTCATCACCAACTACTCTTTCACCACCAAATGGTTCCATAGTAGCACCTCCCTCATCTCCAACAAGCACACCACCATCATCACCTATCAAGTCTCCACCTAAAGTCACTCTATTGGAACTCCTTAAGACTCCAACAAGATCCCACCAAACCAACCCAAAAGAACTAGTCTTTTTAACACCTCCCACATCTCCAAACACATTTTACAATGATCTTGTAACTTCACCACCTTTAGCTCCTATTCTCTTACAAGAACATCTAGGTTCTTTTCCATCACCATTTCCAAACATTCCGGACTTTGATCCATATTTTCCAACTTTTCCACCACAACTTCCGCATCTCACAAATCAAACTAACCCGGAAAACTTCCGCACACATTACCCTAGGGATCTTGCAATAGAAATTAGGGAAGAGATGCGACTAACACTTAACCTCATCCTTGATCGCATCAACATCATCACTCACCAAAACCTCCATCCATAACCTTATGCAAGCATGGAAGGAATCATTTTATTATTTTCTCTAGTATTTTTTTTCATTTTCATTAGAACAAGTGTTGCTCTTAGTTTTACATGTTTGTATGTGGCATAAATACCACTACATTTTGTTATTTTATTACAAGGCTTTGTTTACATACCTTGGATCCCAATCTTGTTTCTCATCAATCACAAGATTATTTAAGCATATTACTACTAACCTTTACCTTGTAGGTTTTTATATTTTCTCACTTGACGCCCCATTTTAGGGGGAGCTACCGTCAAGGGGGAGTTCGGGATACGTGGACTATTTTTCCACACTTTATTTCTTCATTAGGGTCACTTTTTGTTTCGACAAAAAGAGAGAGAAGAAGTAAAACTTATGCTTTCAAAACATACATCTAATCTTAAGGTTTGCTCATCATAACATTATGTTTTGTCATCAACAAAAAGGGGAGATTGTTAATACAAATAAACCATAAAAACGTTTATTAATATTTAACGATCTCTTTGTGTTTTGTTGATAACAAATATAATGTTATCATAAGTAAAACTTTAAGGATACATGTTATTTTTGTAAAGCATCTACATATAGTCATTTAATATAAATTGTTGTAATAATTCATTTGTTGTAATAGTTTATTAGGATGGGTAAAAACCACAACCCATGACCCATACCCATGGAGCATATCCATAACCCATGGAGTTAACCCATACCCATTGTCTAGATGCATTGCATCTATTAGATACATTGTATCTATTTAGATACCCATGGTTCATAATCTAGGACCATGACCCATGACCCATGACCCATAACTCGAAAACCCATGGGCAAATAGGAGCGTCTCACGGATCCCTCGAGTTACACTAGACGGATCCCTCAAGCAAGGGATCCGTGGGATCCGTGCAACAGTGGCAAGAATTTTCCTATAAATAGAGAGCCATTTCTTCATTTTTAATCACCCCCTTCTTACAAACTCTCTCATATATTCTTACACTCTTCTAACAAAAGATCACTTGATCTAGAGAGTAGTTCTTCTTTCTTTTATTGTGATTCTCATATAGGTCCTTCTCTAAGGCGAGATCACGAGCATTCTACAAGTCATCAAAACAAATGGTCCTTGATTGATTTGTTCCACCACAATATTTCTGTAGCGAAGATCTTGTATTTCATATTTCACATATTTGTTGTGTTATAGTAGTATTGGTTTGGTCCTCCGTGTTACAGACTCGGTATTTAGCTTTGTACCGAAAAAACTGTAAGCAACGTTGTGAAGGCTTCTCTACCAAATTGAAGGAGTTTGTTGACATAGTGCTTGAACTCTCGAGTAGGTGACTCGGGGAGTGGAGTAGGGCAAGGAAGGTGTCCTTGTAGCCGAACCACTATAAATCGGTTGTGTCATTTCTATCCTTTACTTTACTTACTTTCTTTACATGCATTACTCTTAGATCTATACTTTCTCTTCATCCATACGATATCAAATAACATCGAATCTAAAGTTTTTGAAACTAACTTAAAATCGGTAAAACTATTCAACCCCCCTTCTAGTAGCGCCAGTTGAAGGGAGGTGTTGGTGAAACCCATCGGGTTTACGATAATTCAACTGTTTTTCTGCCTGAGAAGCATGTTGATGCACCTCAATGACTGTGAAAGGATCAAACATATTAAGAACATCTTGGAGTTGAAGACGAAGACCACCAATATAGCGAGACACCAATTGAAAAGGGGATTCATTAAGATCTAGTCGCGCAATGGACTCATACAAATATGTTATGTACTCATCGATAGATCGAGTTCCCGACGAAGATTCTGAAAAACACTGGTACAATTCTTTCTCAGAATTGTAGGGTAAGAATGCATCTCGAGCATGTTTCTTGAACTTTTCCCAACTTGAGATCTTAGACTTACCGCTGCAAACACGAATTTGTTTCAACTGTTGCCACCAAGCCTGTGCACGACCACGTAGTGAATCGCGACAAGAGGCATGCGACGATCATCAGGGACATTCTTGAAATCAAGAATTTCATCAGCTTGGTAAAACCAATTGATAAACTCCTATGGTTTGAGAGAGCCATCAAAATTAGGGATCTCAACCTTGAAACTCTGGTCCCAACCGTTGGCAGAATGTTCCAGAGATCGATGTCGGGGAGAACCAAATGGGTTTTCATCCGTAACAGTCACATCGTCATCATGACATTGTACGTTGATGAAGTCATTCATCCGTTCAGTCAATAATTCAACTTGTCGCTGAAGATCAACCTTTTTCCTGCATAGGGCATCAATAGGAACATCATCAGCACCATCCTGGGCAACACAACGTTCTCGGTGGGGCGGCATAACTCAGGACCGTCTGAAATCTGATACAACTTTGATGCAGCGTACGTGCAAGAACAACAGGAAGAATAAATTAGGGTTGAGGAAAACCTCGACTTTTTATTAATGATCACAAAAAACTGCCTAAAAACATCCATGAAGTCTTTAAATAGGTAAACCCTAACCTATAAAATGTAAATAAATAACGAAACAAACTCCTAAAACTCTACAAATATGACAAAACAGTCCAAAAGTGATAAAACGTGATTTTTAACCCACTAAACGACCCTCCCTGGCCAAACTTTGACGCTTCTGCTGAAACTTCTGATGTGCCAACTTCTGCATGAAATCCTCCTCGAACTGAACTGCATCATCCTTGCCAAACTCACGTTAATATATGTACACTTATTGATAAAAGTTTGAGGATTACTGTATGTCTACTAGTTTAGGGGATGGTTTTTTCGGTAACCATAATTTCATAATTATTATATTTTAGTTGACTAGTTCACAGGTTTAAACCACCACTATATACAAAATCAAATCATGTAAAATGCTTTCTTTTTGTGAGGTTGGCATGATCACTTCAAGGGTGTTTGCACGTAAAAGAATTTGAACTTGAGAACTCTCATATTTTTGTAACAAGTCACACGACTTTTATCACCATGTCAACAATGAATTGTTAGCTTTAAAAAACTTTATTTCTCGAATATGAGAGTAAGTGAATAGGTATATGTTGTTTTGTTAATAGGTTTTGACTTTGAAAATCTTGCATTATACTCTGTAACATATTGGATTTCAGAAACACATCATATCACTAACACAAGAGGCGTACAAGATGATTTCTAGAGAGAGAAAGTTAGAGGTTTAGGGAACTTTAGTGAGAGAAAGAAAAATCTTATTATGAGCTCCAACTCTCTACCTTGGGAGGTAGAGAGTATTTATAGTCATTACATAAAACGCCAACTGACGGGCTGTGGATCAGGCATACAGTGGGTAAAGACCCGTCCGTCCTCCACGGTGTTACTTAACTAAATAGTACTTAATCTTAGAATCACTACGACTACGAGCTTTCTAACGATTACATATACTTGAGGTGACCGACACTTTAATACCTGGATTTACTAAATCCTAACAATCTCCCCCTAAGGGAGGTCACCTCAAACACACATTGAAATTACATAGAATACAAACAGATATTACATTGAGATTGTTCTTGGATTCTTGTTCATGTTCTTTGTTCTGTAGCTCATAGACTTTGATTCTTCATATTTGCATGTTTGGATAATCTGAGTGGAGGTCTTTAACTGATCCACGTGATATTGTGTTTTGAGCCAGCTTTGAGATCATCAGCCACAGTAAATCTCTGACTTATCCATTGTGGTGTTGGTATGAAGTGAAGTTGTGACATTTGGACCGACATGCTCACATTCTGGATCATGATATATTCTTATCAGAGTAGCGGAAGCTTTTTGTTGAATCATGATATTGGCAGCAGCGTAGCAGAAGCAGGGAGTGATAATATCAGAGTCATTGATGCACTAATCATGATTTCTTTGGAAATGAATGGGTTGTGTGAGCATGCGGCTATGGATTGACCGCTCCATTCTGATCAGCTGCAAACGTAGGGCATTCCTGCATAAAACAGTTAGCAATAAAGCACATAAGAGTGTCTTTGATCACTTTTGTTGAATTGAGGTACACGGCCCACGGTTCCCCGTTGATCAGTACAAGTACTGCCTATGATCAGGTATAATTCCGAAGAATTTCCTTGACAGGGTTTTGCAGCTGTTCTAGCTGTTCTCAAACCGGAACGTCTCAAAGAAGACAACACGGAGTGAGTGAACCAGCGAATTGAGATTCACTGATTGATAAAAAGATATTTGAAAAACAATCGTGTATCGCTCAATAGAAATTGTTTTTGCAATACAACGAATGTTTTAATGAAAATCAATTATCAATCATAAACACCTTTTACATTGAAATATAAGTACACAGTCGATGTGCTAAAGAAAAGAGTTTTTAAGCACAACGACAGGTTTTTCAAAGGTATCCGTCAATCCATAACCTGAACCAGGATTGATTCAAAAGATTGAATCGCTCCATTGTTTCTGTTCAGTTGTCACATGGTTGATCTATTGAATAGATCTCACATGCCACCTACCAGGAGCTTGTTTGATGTTGGCTCCAGAAGGCTTTCCATCTTCATTGTGAATATGTTTGCATATCACTCAGATGTTCTGGCAATACCACAAGGATAATGCGTAGGACTCAAGATATAATCTCTCTTTCCACATTGTGTGAAACAGAGAGTCTTCATTGAAAGTGTCCTAATGAGATTTATAGATGATCTCGTGGCTCTAGACTCAATTGTGCATATTTGGATCCTATATCGGAGACTAGGGAGAGGGTCTCCTTCTTCAATATCAACAATCTCTAAGAGAAAGTCGATAGATAATGTCGGTTTCCTGTGAGAATGAAACAAGTCCTTTTAAGAGGAACTTGAGTAGTTTGGGAAGTTGAAGTGCAGTGCGTCACTGGGTCCATGACGTCTTGTTTTCAATACCGATGTTACCTTGGTAACCACCAGTAGCATATGAATTGAACCCGGTATCTGCCCTAAGGTTGAATAATTGGAGGGCTATTTGTTTTCACCCTTTTCTCATTCAATTCTTTTTCATTCTTCAACCCCTTCAGTGCTTACCGAGAATTCATAACTAGAACCTTGTTGGGTTTATTCCAGTACTAGCTCAGTCTCAGTCCGCACTCTTCCCATATCTCACTTTTCTCCTTTTTTCAATATACCTAAGGACTTCTACACTAACTAGTGGATTGTCCCTGGGTAGATCCCTCCGATTCTGGCGGATCATGGGAACAAATACCTAACCTTATCGTCCTTATATCACCATACATAAAGTAAAGTTGGTCGGTCTATTTGGTATTGTTCATCTGCCATTGGAACCAATTGAAAACCTTTTTAAACTCAATCCAGATACTTGTGATATATTATCAAAGCATTTTGTACCTGAATTGTTTTTGATATTTTTAGAACAAGAGCTCCCCCTCAACATGTGCTACATATATTTGAAATTGTATTAGCACATGGAGGCAAGAGGAAGAATTAACTTCTTTGATTACCATTTTCTAAAAGATATCAACATCACTTCCCTGATCAAAACAAGTAGATAAAGCATATTAGGGAAGGATGAGGTTTTCATAAGTTTGCTCCCCCTCAATATATGCCTTGAGGTTTGAAAGATTTTTGCACATACTTAGAGAGAACCTGCACTTAGAGACAAATCAATCACGTTTCAAATCTTTGTGGTTCAAAAGGATGCTCCCCCTCAACATGTGCATGGAAAAATTGAAATCGTTTGGCACATGTGGGGAGGAAAGCTAGCTAGACACTTGTGAAACCATTTATCGAATTATCAGTTTAAATCCAATTTAAATCACAAATTCTCCCCCGATCACAATTATCAAATCATTTGAGATTTGTGATCTCTGAAGATTTAAATTTGATTTGGAAAGCTTTTTAAGGAGAATTGTGACTTTATTTTGAAAGCGTTTTAACTGATAAGGATCGGATTTTGAGACTTTAAACTCCATTGATTAAACATGCATGATTATCTTTTGAAAACAATTGAATGTCAAATAACTTTTTAATTTAATTTAAATCATTCTCCCCCTCAATCAATGACCTAAGTTGTTGATTGAGAGATAGATATTTTGACACACTTTAAGTCCAGAAGATTTTCAAAAATAGAGTCTGAGTTATTTTTCAAAACAACTAGTTTTCATTAGATAGTAAGGATTTGTTTAAAGAATCAGAGCATGAGATTTGAAAACCAAGATAAAGCATGGCTCTGTTCTTTCTTTGAAAAGCGGGTTACTGCCTGAAATGACAATAAACCATTGTTTCTCTTTCTCCCAAATATATATATATATATATATATATATATATATACTAGTTTTCGAAGCCCGCCCAATGGGCGGGCATGACTTATAATTGTCGTTTTGAAAAATATGATATAAATGTACCAATTTTTTTATTGAATACGCTAAGAACGAAAAGAAATAAACGGTTATCGAATATGAGAGAAAAGTTTCAAAGTGGTACGCAAGAACAAAGTATCAAAGCATAGCTAGTTAGATGGGTGGGCAAGCCTTATAAATATCGTTTTCAAATAATAGGTTATATTAACATAGGATACTAAGGGGGTTTCTAGAACAACGAATGCATTTTGCAACCATGTATAATATTTAGTAGAGAAACAATACTTAAAGCAAACCCATGCATGCCTGTTTTACGAAACCATTGGTTTTCATCAAACTTTCTTCAAGTCTCCTACTACGCGCGTTGAAAGTTTCTTTTCCATTGAATGTTCCTTTTTAAAAGTTAGTCTCTGATGTTCCTGTCTTCATAACAAACTATTAGAATACTGTAGTAATAATTGGATTTTTCTAACTCTCTTTTAAATGACTAATTCCATTGTGAAAAAAATAATAATAACCTTTGTTGGTCATGTGACTTATTGCGTGTAACCAAATTTTTACTAATCACCAACCATGTAATACTTCATATACATTCGAAGATGAAATAGATTTGGAAGATGATACAACTAATGTGATAGCTGAGTTGTTGTTATGTAAAATTTAAATGGATGTGTTCTTGTTTAAAATCAATCCTTTTCTGCTATTAACTTTAATGGACATGAACCTAACATTGGCTTCCTGAGTCAATCACTTAAAACTGATTTATACAGGCAAAACCAGATATAAACCACAAAAAGTATCTTTTGTTTATTTCGTAATCTCATATAAAATAAGCACTTTGAAATATGCATCTTATAAAGTTGAGTTGATGACCTTAAATAAGCCATAAGTCTAGGAAAAGAGCGATATTCTTTCCTATTGCGCACTTTTGAAATAAAGCTTCTCCCAGTTTTCTTTTTCAGCATCATAAACTTGATGATCTTTTCTTGCAATTCATCAGTGCACTTTTTCATTAGTGGTGGAGGGAGAAACTTGTCCAAGGGATCCATTTCCTTCTGTCCATCTTTCGCAATATTAATGGCTTCTTCAGGGGCTGTAGATTCTAATTACTTCCTTTATAGTTCATTGTATCAGATTGTGACTCAGATGACTGAGGAGTTGATTGCGTTTTTGGCGTTAATAGTTTTACAATTCCTGGTGGTGTTCCATTTACAGTTTGAAGCTCTGCGCCAAACATTACACGACGTGATTCTGCTATTTTCGATTCCCCCAGTTCAAGCGACAACGCAGCCTCATCATGCCCATAATCAAAAATTGTTAAAGTCCCTTTCCTAAACGGAAAATATCTTAAAACAAAAAAAAAGTGTTTATGTATCATATTTATATAGAACATTGAATATTATGAGAAAATATAAATTACATGATGCTTATTCATATACGATATAAAACTTCTTTGTACAAAACGTTCGTTGTGTAGTTTGTGTATTCGTCGTATTTGTCACAATAAAGAATCTTCAAAACTTCTTTCGTCTTGACTCTTTAAACAGTTACATAAAGTTGTCCATGTGAGAATATTGGCATTTATAGAAACAACTCAACTTGCGATAAAATGCACCATTCACATGAAGAAACACACCAAAAAAGAACAGGTAGTTTTTTAGCTTAATATTCCTTACCCACTTTTATGCTTTAAGGCTTCATGTAACTACCATCTTTTGCCACCAATTGTATTATTTGTTGAAGTCCTGTGCGAAAGTGAAATAAAATAAGCACATATTCTAGAAAGGTATAAATCAATTAAGATAAAGTGGTGTTAGTATATATGTTATGGAAAAGATACATGCGGTCTACAAATCAGTATTAATCAAATGGCATGCATACAATGCATGTTTAAAATGAGTTATACTTTCTTAGACATGCACCAAGTTAGTGTTAATAAAAACTTTGAATACTACTAATGTAATTGATAATTTTAAACTCGCCTTAAGCCCTTAACCCGACTCGATATATAGTCAACATTTCGAGCTTACAAACTATGGTTCATTGGCCTGCTACAACGAAAATTAAAGGAAGATGTTATAATAATTTGCATATTACGCCCTTCACTGCATAGAGGAGTCCATGGTTGATTTATATAGAACCATCTATTCATCCAAATTCAAACTCAAATTTATATTTTGAAATATTACTTGAAATCAAGTTGTAAGTTTGCTAGGAACATATTTATTGGCCCAACTAAGATAGAAATATAGAAGCATCAATTAACACAAACCTTGTCCAACTAAAAAATGTATTTCTTGTGTGCTTCAATAAGTTCAATGTTTACATCTATTTAAAAGAAGATAACCATTTCAAGGGTGCAATAATACATTGGTGGTATTAAGTCATCAATCAGTCGCTCGCTGTGTTGCAATCATATATGATGACATTAGATATATGTGTTGCAATCATATATGATGACATTAGATACTGTGACCTTATCAGTAGCTACGCGGACGCCCAAACATCTGACTTGAGTGTTTTTTTGTCTTCAGTATTTTGCAGACCGAGATATATTTTGTGCTGGTCGAGTTGCTGAAGATGATCTGAATCGTGTTACAGCTGCAACTGGTGGTACTGTGCAGACGTCAGTCAACAATGTTATTGATGAGGTCATTTTATTCTACTCAATACAGCTATCTAAGTAACAGTTGAATTTACTGCTCCCCGTCACAAAATACATCCATTGGCTCTACTGTTGTTTTAGTGCTCTTCTTAACTGTTGATATCACCTCAGCTGAAACATCCAGGATTCCATTGGCATCTATGTTAAAACGCACCTTTACCTTCTGTTCATGTTTAGGGGCTGCAGGAATACCATGAAGCTTGAAGGAGTCAAGCAAGATGTTTTCTTTTGTTTTGCCACTCTCACCCTGATATACTTTGATTGGCATAGTTACTTGGTTGTCAACATTTGTAAGATAAATACGCTCCTTAACAGTGGGTATGGGTGTATGCTTGGGAATCAAGACACTCATATCGTCTTCACTCAAATCATCTACAGTTTTCCAAATGCCAAGTGAAAGAGGGGTTACATCTAAGAGTAGCAAATCCCGCACAACTTCATTCCCTTTACCACCCAAATTTGCTGCCAAAACTGCTGCACCATAAGCAACAGCTTCATCCGCGTTAATGCTTTCTGCGTTCTCCCGCGATAGTTTAAATCCAAATTGTTCACTCATGTTTGCCATCATATCAGGACTCATATTTTTCATCATCGTTGACATCATCTAAAAATGTTTAACCAAACATGAATTCATAAATAACATGTGATATGACATTATAATGCCTTCACAATGCAGGAGTCTGACGTGGTGAAACTTTTAAGATTGGTTTGGATGAAAGTACAAAAACGTTGACGAGATGATGACAGTAAAGAAAAAATTGTTTTTTTCTTTAATCTACAGTGATAAATTAAAAGAATACCTCACGCATAGCTGATATTCATATCAAGAGATCTTAAATCCGAAACACCTCTAGAGTAAAGAACAGCCTAGATCCTCTTTGATGTATGCTTCCTGCAAAAAGGAATATAACATGCTATCAGGTGCCGTTAACTCGTAACTAATTAAAAACAGATAGTAGCCAATAAGCTGATCTCTCATTGATTCTAAAGAGTTAGAGGTGGCGAAATGAATCGGACAGATAGGATTACAGGTGAAACGGATATTGTTTAGGCGTCTGTGTGTTGGGTTGATATGCAAAAATTTATTTTCTAATCAAACAACCTCTAGGACGTATGCATTATAAATCAGGCATTTTACGACTTCTGTTTTTTTGTCTGTTTGACCCTTTAAAGATAAAGCAAAACCCACATCAACCATTCATCATTATGTATATAGTGACACTAAGAGTTACCTGGGATTGCAGAATTGCGGCAGAAACTGACTGTCATCATCCAGTGAACTAAAATAAACCTCCACTGAATTAGTGGGTGCCAGTGCATACTTATTTCTTAACTTTTGAACATGGTTTACAACCTATAATAACAATAACATAAATCAGGCATGTGTTGTTGTTTAAGATGTCTTGTAAAATCATATAAACAATACACGTTTCGCCAAACTCGACACATTAACCCCATTAACACCACTGCCATTATTATCACCAGATGGGTTACTAAAATCAAGCCTATTAGTACTATTATTATCATTATTATAAAAGATAACTATTTGCATTTGATTTTAACTGATCATGTGACCATTAAATTGATGTCTATAATTTAAAGTAAAACCTTATTATCCAAACATGCAAAAGTTAATCATATAGCTCAAAAATCAGATAATCATTTTGTAAAAACAAATCTAAACACCCCTTGATAAGAAATAGTGAAAAAAATGTACTTGAGGTTAAGATGGTCTTTAATGTCTGTAACAACGTGACGAAGTCCCATGGCTAGAATTTCCACTATGTGACCTTCTTTACGGTCTTTCTGGAACTTATGGTTCTCTTTTATATGAGTTAGCCTATTTGTAAAACTATACAAAACACACAATTTTTCTTAGTAACTGGAAAAAAAAATCACGATATCAATAAGCATATTTATACACAGTTGAATACTCACTTTGGTGTATTCTCAGCTTTAGCTTCAAAATTGGTCGTATCCATACCAACTGATTGCCAAAGTTATTTCCTTTTTTCAATGTAGAGCGAATTTCCTCGGTAAGATCAGTAGCCAACAATGGATCCTCAGATGTACATACCTGAGATGAATTGTCAACATTGGCTCTTTGATCCATTAAAAAGTAAACAGATAAGCACTTAAATAAGCAAGTCTTTAAGTGCTTAATGCTTTGAAAATACACCATTTTCACGGAATCTGAAAGCCCTCACTACAGATACGATTCTTTCCGTAAGTATGTGCGGGTTAGCAACTGAGCTCTCACGTTCAGTCCAGGGGTAAGCTCATTCAAAGTAATAGCAAAGCGCGTTAGATTATATCTTGTGGGAACCTTTGGAGGTTTGCTCCTTCTCGAGAGCAAATGAGCATCAGTGAATGGGTCTTTTCCCTTTGTAGAACTGGCAACCATCCGGTTTATTACCCCTTAACCTTCACAGATTGAACTGCTCCGACCCCTCCAACATTAATGATCAAAAGAAACTCAAAGTGGTCTCTTCCGTTTATTGTAAATCTAACTCCATCATGTTTCTTACATGGCACTATCAAATCAACCAAACCAAAAAACAATAGTGCTACGAAATGGCAATTAGTGTCATAAATTATTAATGAAGGTGGTGTATGTACTGTGCCACAAACATTTTTGTAAGACTTGGTGGTGCTTCATACTTTAAGCATGTGTAATAGATAAAAGAAAAGGAGGTATGACCTTTGATATATAACGGGGACGATTCCACCAGCATAAATGCCAATTTTCTTCCAAGCAGGCTGAGCCATGTCGAAATGTTCAAGTGGCGGGTTGCACCAACCTCCATCATCATTAGCTTGTGCTAGTCAAGTCTGTCAAAAGTGACTAAAAATCAGCCCAATGTGCACCTCAAAATAAGTTGCAAATTCAGCCATTAGACCTGAGCATACCAACAACATTTATAGTTGTTCAAGACCTGATTTCAGCCACTCTTAGGCTGAATTTTATTTTGATTACTTAGGAATATATATAGCTGATGAATAGCTAAAGGGGCTCTTACCATTATAAGCCTTGAAATTGTTTTGTTGCTTAGTTCAGGTGGTTTCTTTTTTGATCATCAGTTGGAAGTTGAGCTGCCGCGCTTTTAGATTTGGATTCTTGTTTCGGGGAATCATTAGATACTATTAGATACTTCTTGTTTATGATGAATGGCGCATCTGCAAGTGAAGGCCAAGTCCAAACATATAAGTATATAGATCGCTAACCCCAAATGGGAGAATATATAGAAACAGATGTTCCGATCTTTTCGAGTCCAAACCAAGAAACTGAAGTCCAAAAAACAAACATTATTCAGTACTTTTAAGAGATAAGATTTCTAACCCATCATATTGAATTTCAAATACCACAAGCAAGCTTGATGCTTTGGATCAAAATATCTTGAGAGTTTTGCAAGTAAATTCCATCAGGGGTTTGTAGTATAATGGCAAGTGAATCCCTCAAATTCATATACTCGTCAGGCATTTCTGCACAATGCACATAACTTTAAAGAGTTATAAAAATGACATTGATAAAATGCCATTCTACTTTAGCAAATGGAAACGGGTTAATTTACATTGAAGCACAGACCGTCGACGGTCATCATTCTGACCTGCGCTGGTTAAGATCGGGATAAGTCAAGCATGCTAAGATGTAGAGACAAACTATCATAGAAAACGGACTATCATCCACAATATTTTCAAAATTAGAGAATATTTCTAAATCCGTAATATCACCCATTAACATTCTCAGTACATGGTGTATGTCCTGATTCTGACATGTAAATGACTACCAGCATTAAACACATGAAGATGGTTTTGAAGGTCTATGTAACTTCGACCTGGCACTTTCTTGACCCCCCTTTTCCTACTCTTCCTCCTCTGCAATCGGCATTCTCTACCTTCATCTGATGACTCATCCTTTCTCCCCCTCTTCTCTTTCCTCGAGTAAGTTGTAGCCATGTTCTTAACTTAGATAACCATATCCAAGTTGCAGCCATTTGAACCACAACTATCACGACCTGAAAACATAATACCATCACGATTTGTAACACAAAAATTAAACATTAATGAGAAGGATGCAAAGATAGTATATATTGTTTTGGTGGCTGAGATAGTATATATTGTTTTGTGGTTCTACTTGAGGGCTTTTCACGAAATTATTGTGGAAGGTGATAAAAATTGTAAAAATTACTAACAACTTGATAAGCAACTAAATAAGAGGCAAGTCAAGTTATAGAGCATAAGAGCTTAAAATGAACAAATGAAAAATCAAAAACATAAGCTGATTTGGACATTTTTATGGCAGATTCAATTTTGCAAAATGGGTGAAAATGGGATTTTTGACTAATGAGAGTCTAATAACAGATGTTGGCTAAGTATATGAACCTATATGAAACATATGTAAAGCATGAAAAACAACTAAAGAGGCTTAAATCAGATTCTTACCTAAGCTAATATGCAAAACAGTTATAGATTTAGATTTTTTAGAAACTATTTAAAACCCTTTAACTCTAACTGAAAATGATTAAATAAAACTTAAAACTACTAACAACTAAGATTAAAAGCTGATTCAAATTGGAAATTTGGGTAGAAACAAACTTTAGCTAAAAAAAGCTGTCTTGTGCCAAACACCCCCTTAAGGTGGGCTGTTTGGATTTTTTAGAATGAAAAAACAGATTTTAAGTTAATATTATGAAAGACAAGTGATATATAAGCTATAAAAAGACTAAATAAGTAAAATTGAACTAATAATAGGCACTAAAATAAGCTATAAGCTAAAAAGCACTTTTTTTTTTTGGATTTTTTGAAAACTAAAGTAAATGAAGCTTAAACAGTAAAGAGTGATTCAAAAGCTCACCCAATAATGTTCTTATAGGCACCCGGTTTCTTAATCTTTCGTCCTCCATGTTTTGCTGTGGTTCTGGTTGAAGGTCCAATAACGGCATAGGCCCTAATAACTCATTGTATCTTTTAAACGTGAGGAGAATTAATGGGTCACAAGGACCTAGGAAGACTTTCACCTAGCCCTGAAATCAACAATAATATAACAATAGTACTTCAAACCTACAGCCAAAGTACCACAATTTAGGTCCAAAACAAATTATATAAATATGATCCTTGCTGAAGCTTATGGTTTGCTGTCAACTTTTAACAACCCAACATACTTGACAATTTCTTTAATGTCACCAAAATAACAAAATAAGTTTGATATGATTATTAAAATAAAAAGTACCTAGCAAGAATACACCCATAAATAGATGCAACTTCCTTACATGAGAACGACCGTAGAGCCTCGCGCATTGTCCCTTCTTTAACTGCAAAACATTTTATCAACCACCAACTATTTAAGAAAACATATTATTTGCTTACTAAATTATGAAGTAAACAACTAATGAAAACACACTATTAACTTCATAAATCATGTAACTTTCGAATTGGTGCTTTTTGCAACAATGTATCAGTCACATTCTCAAAATGTCCACCTTCCATCTGAAGCTACTCCTAATAATTGATCGCATCGTTCCCTTCTTTCATTCACTCTGCACCTTGAAGGTGTCAAATGTACCATGAAACTATCATTATCAATGAGTTTTTGACGATATTCTATATCAGTGATTTTTAGTACAGTTAAACCAATCGAGTATTAGTTACCAAAAAAACTGATCAAATCAAATGTAATGGTGCTAATTGCGGACAAGAACCATGTCAATATTTATACAAAAGCTATTCCATATTAAGCACTCATTATGTTAAATCACTAAAATTTTAGCAATTGATCACCTTTACTGATACACTAATGAATCTCAAAGTATTACAAATATGAAAGCTTTTCACACTCGTGAAATTTATGGCCCTAAAGTTTAAACATAACCATAATATTTAATTAATGAAACATGTTCAGGGAAAAAAAAACTTTATACCAATCAGCTATTTTAGAGTTAGTAATAAGTATTATTTCTATATTGTTGAAGGGACAAACCCGCTCAGGTGTTTTCAACATTAATCCTTGCTCAAAGGCAACACCGAGATCAATGTGCACAACTTTTGCAGTTGCTTGGTCAATTAGGATGCTCATGGAATGTCGATCACCAAGACCCACAATATAACCAACCTATATTCCAGGGAAAAAGATGCATAAAAAGCAATAAATAATCAAGAAGTTAAGGTGACAATCAGCACTATTAACTAAAGAATGGGTCAATCTGACAGAAACTTTTAAAAAATAATCAAGCGGGTAGCCGGCTAGAGTGTACTATTGACGCATTAAACATCCTAAATTATATTATCTAAGGGTGATGTTTTATTTCTAAAAGATCAACAGGTAAAATTTAAAACATTTGGTTAAGAGAAACAAATCAAATGGATCAATAGTCGCCCAAAGTGTACATAGCATTAATTATCCTGAATAATTTATAAAAAATCTTTGATTATTGACAAAAGAATATAATTTTTGTAATCACATTAATGTTAACATTCTATCTTTTGGGTAAGATGTGTTTTAGCCTTTTAGGACCTAACTCTATTGACCCCCAGCAAAAATCAGCCGATTTGACCGCTACCCAACCTGCTCACTTTTCCCCTCTACTCAATATTGTTTTATAAGCAGTAATTTGGAATTCAAAATATTGAAGAATGAAAAGACATGTGGGTTACCATTGAGCTAGCTGCAACACTTCTTGTATAAGCAAGTCATTTTTCAAACCAATCAGCCAGATGTAAAAATCTCTCAAGAAAAAAGTTATACATAACTGGTCTGCAGATAATGAAGAAAAGAATATAAAAACCAAATGAATAAATTCACGTACATTTTTAGAAGCTACAAACCTGAAATTGTGAACTGGTTCAGTAATATCATCTAATCCACCTTGCATAGTCCACTCACCGATTATTCGCTTAACCTTTTTATTCTTATTATGTAGATGTATGTCATATTTTACCATGGTTGCAGCTGGTTCAAGTGAAATTCTGGCTCGAGTAATTATCCCATATTGCCCAAGTCCTCCAAGAACACCACTAAAAAGATCTGCATTCGGTTGCTCTGAACATGTCACCACCTCTCCCTTCCCTGCATCCAGATTGTAAGTTTTTCATATTAAGATGCACCATTTAAATCCATATATTCAAAAATATATTATTATTATTATTAATATACAAACATGTTACAATTTCCAGCTGGTGGACATTGTTGGGCCAATGAGTAGATCAACAGAAGTATGTGTATTAACGACTGGATCAATCTTTATATATAGGATTCTATTCGTATCGTTTTTTTAGGAGGACATTTGTGAGGAGCTGAATTGGATCTCCTCTGACTGTGGCCTACGTCGTCTTGCATTATGAGCAGAAAGGCGTTGACGGTAGCTACGCTTTCTGTCATCAAAATATGACAAATCATGAAAACACCCCAAGTTCAAAAGTTGTGCATTAAGATACAAAATCATTGTTTATGGCATTTCAAAGTTGAGTAGCAAATAACTTGCAACATAAATTATGACTTATCACCCTGCATGTGTTGTCCAATCTTCGATTGTGCCTTATTTGCAACATCAATCTTTGCTTGAATCTCGGCAGCATCCTCTCCACCAGTTGCTTTCCTCAAATCTGAAATTGCGGTTTCAATCTCAGAAACAACGTCAGCCGGAAGTTTGTCTTTGTACTCGTTCAGATTCTTCTCGACACTGTAAATAGTGGTGTCAGCGTTGTTCTTGGCATCAATAAGTGCCTTCCTTTCAGCATCCTTTTGGGCATGAATAATTTCTATTTATATATAGTACTTTGACACATAGTGTTACGTACAATTCCTAATTAGGTGAAGCAGGAAGAACCTGAGGAAATAATGGACATACAGAAACAATTGCCAATCGACAGTGACAATAGATCAGGAAATGATGATGAGGGTGGAAAGGTCATTTTTTTACTACTAAAAACTATTTAACATACGGAGAATTGACATTATCCCTAACGTTTTATCCAAAAACTTCTTTCAACCTTTTGGTGGCATGCAGTTCCCGTTAATTGAAGTGAATGAAAAGAAAACTTTTATGCTATCAGCAATGGAAAAATAAGATTAAATAAGGTACTTTGAATCAACTTTAACTAAATCGTAATGGGATTATGAGGTTTAAGATTAACGTAACAAACCTGAATCCCGAATACTCGTTTGAAGGGCCATTTGCCATGATACTTAATTAACAGGCTCGTGATCAGATGATGCTCTATCATTCTCCCTATTGAGCATACAATGTTACCGACAATCACTTTGGCAAGACCATTGTTTCAATTTATTATACTGAGGTTCTTGAATGTACCAGGGACCATCAACCGATGTACCATTTGATGAAAAGTTGCAGTGTGGAAAGCATAAACTACCCACACATCCGCTTGTCTCACAGTCTGCTAAGCAAGACCTAAATCAGGTATGACAAATATGTATAAGTTTGCTTATACATCACAATAGAATAACCTATATTTACTCCATAGCTGATAAACTACCGAAACACACACATAAAACTTTCCCCAAGATATATATAATTATAGCAGCTGTTGCTACTAAAAGACTGAAACGCATGCGTAAGAACACAAACCTGCCAGTTTTAGTCTGCAATGGCCAAGAGCTATCATCATATCGGCAAAAAAGAATCTTAGCTAATTGAACCCTATACACCCAAAAAGACCAACCATACTGGCCAAAACATCAATAAACCAATAATCGCCAATACAAAAAACACGCTAACTATAGAAGAAGAATTTACCGTCCACAGCCAATAAATTCATCACGCGAAAGAGTATTGCTATTCCAAACATCAATATTTAACTCTCTTAATCATTCCATCAAACGAAACACAAATCTTTCTTGAAATATAGGGTTCTTGTCTCCATCTGTTACAATAATACCAATAATTCTAACTCAAATCTGAATCAGTTAACTCATATATTTATTGATTTACAGTTAGAGTGATAAAAAGTACCTGTACAAACACGAGTTCGTGATCTGTTACTTCCGTATTCAACACAAACATAAGGATGTTGCCTTGAAATCCATTCAGTGTCTTTCAGTTTCTTGCAGCCTACCACTATAATGATATAAAATAATTCAAATTAGCACAAAGTAAACGTAAATGTTTATATGAAGCACAAAAAAACATTAAGTAACAGACATAATAAACAACTATTTATGTAATACAATAACATAATAAAGTAGCTTCATGGTTACAGATTGTGAAGAAAAAAAATGATATTAGGGTTTGTGAGAAAACGTATATTAAGAAGCAGTAAAATACGTGTATCATATTTAGATAAATAAATTCCTTTCCAAACTAATAATAATGGTCAATAATTGGTTGTGTAGGTTTATATTTTTGGATTTGCAAGATATAATCAAAAAATATGTTGGTCTAGTGGTTATCATGCTTGTTAATGATACAAATAACCAAGGTTCAATCCTTGCAAGCCTCATTTTTTATAAACAATTTTCAAAAACATTGCATAAAAATCCGAAATTTATAAAAATAAAATCCGAAATTTATAAAAATAATTATTAAAATTCAGGAAAAATCCGAAATTTATATAAAAAAATATTAAAAATAAAAAATTTACAATTAGTGCTTAGGTGGATTAAAATATTGCTTAGTTGGACAACAAATGATTATGTGGCATGAAATTGGATTATGTGGCATTGAGGTGGCATTGAAGTGGCATTGAGGTGGCATTAATGCCAAATGCCTCCTGTTATATATAATATATATATATATATATATATATATATATATATATATATATATATATATATATATATATTTTATATGAAAATTCGAACAACATCTAAAGTCCTGTGTCATTCTTTGAATGACAGCATCAAGACCGTAGATATTTATCGAATCGAGAAAAACATGACAAAATGACAATATTTTTTTGAAGATTTTTCGAATTTTTCAAATTTTTATGGATTTTGAAAGTTTTATATTTTTTTATTTGATTTTTTGAAGGTTTTATAATTTTGTATTTTGATTTTCGAATAAATATTTACAAGAGATAGATGATGGAAACCTTTTACTCCTCTTCTTCCTCTTGAAGACGTTTGAGTGTTTCCGGTTGTAGGCTCTTAAGACCAAGTCGTGGAAGAATAAACTCAAAACGTTCTCTAGGAAGAGCTTTTGTGAAGATGTCTGCTAACTGGTATTCTGACTTCACAAAATAAAGTTCCACCACACCGTTTTCCACTTGCTCCCGGATGAAATGATGTCGAATTTCGATGTACTTTGCTCTTGAGTGTTGAACGTTGTTGCATGAGAGAGCAATAGCACTTTTATTATCACAGTACAGAGGGATTTTGTTGAATTCAAAGCCATAGTCAGATAATTGGGATCTCATCCATAGGATTTGAGCACAACAAGATGACATGGCTATGTATTCAGCCTCTGTAGAGGAAATAGAAGTACTCATTTGCTTCTTTGAAGACCAGCTCACAAGCTTATCACCCAAAAACTGAGCACCTCCAGACGTACTTCGACGAGTATCTTGACATCCTGCATGATCAGCATCTGCATAGGCTGTTAGTGACATACCGGTGTCTTTCGGGTACCAAAGTCCCATATTGATGGTTCCTTGGAGATACCGAAAGACCCGTTTAACCGCTTCAAGGTGCTTTTTACTAGGCTTAGCCTGGTATCTAGCACACATGCAAACAGCGAACAAGATGTCTGGTCTACTAGCTGTGAGGTACATCAGGGATCCAATCATACTACGATATTTCGTTTGGTCTACCATGATCCCTGAGTGATCCTCATCTAGTTTAGTACGTTCAATCATGGGAGTGTCAACAGGGTCACTAGAATCGAATCCAAATTTCTTTAAAATTTCATTAGCATATTTAGATTGATTTATAAAAATGCCTCCAGGACTTTGTGAAATTTGTAATCCCAAGAAAAATGACATTTGTCCCATCATTGACATTTGAAATTTAGAACCCATTTCATTTGAAAAATGGTCACACTCATTGGGGTCAGTCGAGGCAAAGATGATATTATCAACATAAGTTTGAACGTGAATTAAATGTTTGCCTGACTTCCTTGTGAACAATGTAGGATCAACTGCTCCTTTGCTGAATCCAGTAGATAGAAGAAACTTTGATAGTGTATCATACCATGCCCTTGGAGCTTGCTTTAAACCATAAAGAGCCTTCTTCAAACGATAAACGTGAGTAGGATGCTCTGGATTCACAAAGCCTTCAGGTTGGCTGACGTAGACGACTTCCTTAAGATCTCCGTTGAGAAACGCCGTCTTTACATCCATCTGATAGACTACCATGTTCTTACTTGCAGCATTAGCCAAGAAGATTCTAATTGCCTCGATACGAGCGGCAGGAGCAAATGATTCTTCAAAGTCAATACCCTCCTCTTGACGATATCCTTTAGCAACTAATCTAGCCTTATTTTTCAGAACATCTCCATGCTCATCAAGCTTCACTTTGAAGATCCACTTAAGAGCAATGATCATAGCACAGTCTGGAGCATGTACTAATTCCCATACATCTAATCGATCAAACTCATGAATGTCTTCTTGCATGGCATTAAACCAGCTATTTTCATTCATAGCAGTTTTAATGTCTTTAGGTTCGATCTTAGAGAGTACGGAGTTGAAGAAGCACCATAAGGCATCGGTTGCAAGTTGTTTCCTTGTGGATACTGGACGAGAGAGGTTTCCAATGACGTTGTCCAGTGGATGATCATGTGTCTATTTTCTGAGGTGTTCATGTGGTTGTTGTTGTGGGACTAAAGTAGCAGAGTCGATGTCTCCTGAAGAAGATGGTTCTGATGATGATTCAGGAGCAAATATGTTTTCAAATGGAGCATCTTCAGGAGTAGCAAAGGGATTAACTTCATCATTGATGCCAGAAACATTTCCATGATGTACATTTGAAGATTGATGATTTGTTGATGAGACAGAGTGATCAGCAGTAGGCGCTTCTTGACTTAGTGATATTGAGACTGAAGGATTGACTTCATTCACAAGGATATGAGCAGCCTCTGTTGTGGAAATTGACAGATCATTAGCACTTGGCTCATAGTGTTCATCAAACATCGGATCAAACAATTTCTTCAAATCATCTTCAGTAGGAGGTACATATGGAGTTGCTGGAGAGGAATTTGGTACAAGGGATGAACCAATGAGACTGTTTTGAAGTGCGGGTCCAGAACTGGATTGTCCAGGAGCCATTTGACCGGTCAGCTCATCAAATGTAACGTGAATTGTTTCCATGATATTTCGGGTTTTCTTGTTGTAGATTCGGTATCCTTTTCTGTTTGGTGCATATCCTACAAATACTCCAATGTTCGCTTTAGCTTTTAGTTTACCTAAATCTTGACCATCATTAGTTGGATAACATAAAGCACCAAACATACGAAGGTATGATAGGTCAGGTTTTATATTGTGGACAAGTTCATATGGAGTCTTTCCATGAGAAGTGTGAATTAGAGATCGATTTTGAGTGTAACATGCAGTGGCAATAGCTTCAGCCCATAGAAACATTGGAACCTTTGAGTAAATCAGCATTGTTCTTGCAGCTTCTACAAGAGTTCGATTTCGTCTTTCAACTACACCGTTCTGTTGAGGAGTTCGAGGAACACTTCTTTGAGGACTGATTCCAACATTTTCATAAAATTCATTGAGTTCTTTATTAACAAACTCAGTTCCATTGTCAGTACGGACGATTCAGACTGTTTTGTTAAGTCGGATCTGGAGTTGTTTAATGAGTTTAATGATGACATCTGGAGTTTCATCCTTTGTCCTCAAAAACTTAACCCATGTGAATCGGGAGTAGTCATCAACCACTACTAGCACATATCTCTTCCCATTAATAGTTTGCACTCTCATTGGGCCGCACAGATCCATATGAAGGGTATGAAGAATTTCCATTACTGAGTTTGTGGTTTTGGTTTGTGGGCATATTTCGTGCTTTTTCCCAATTGGCAAGCTGAACAAAGATGATCTTTTTCATATTTTAATCTGGATAAGCCTCTGACAAGATCCTTTCTGGAAAGATTGTTTATGGTGCCGAAGTTCAAGTGATTGAGACGACGATGCCATAACCAAGACTTTGTTTTAGAAGCCTTTGACAGCAAGCAGATTGGAGAAGACTTCATCATGTCATCGATAGAGATGGTGTATAGGTTTGAACCTCGAGTACCTCTTAATAATTCCACACCATCAAGTTCTCTAACGAAACAAGTATGTTTTCTAAAAGCCACTTCTAGACCGGAATCACAGAATTGACCAACAGAGAACAAATTATGACCAAGACCTTTCACATAATATACCCTGGAAATTACACTTTTACCAACCACATAATCTCCATAACCCATAATAGCTCCAAAATGGCCGTTCCCGAATCTAACTGTCCTAATGAATTTACTCACGAAGTTCATGAGCCGCGACCGGTCTCCAGTCATATGCTTGGAACAGCCTGAGTCCAGGTACCACAGAACGATTTGAACGATCTGCAGTTGAACACAGACAAGAATGGATAACTGGATAATTGGGATCCCCATGCAAGAATGGGTTCTATTTGATTAGTTACAGTGATTGGAACACCCACATCAGAAATAGAAGCAATGGAATCATCAGAAATAGATGCAGTGCTAGTATCCATATTTGACCTATTCAAAGTATGTTCACTTCTTAAGGGAATAGTTCTACCAGTAGGCATCCATTTTCTAGTGGGCATTGTCTGATTAACCTTATGGCCAAGAGGTATCCATTGATAACCTATCTTTCTAAATGTTCTTCCTGTGGGTTTCCACTGTTTTCTAGCTTTCTTACGTCTTTGCCTTTTAGCCTTCTTAGCATGATTTTTAGCATTAACAATTTTAACTGGGCAATTGATAGCATTAGACAACCCATTCACAACACATTCATGATTAGTACCAGAAATCAAGCATTCATTACATGTTTTGCACGTTGTAGCAGAATTCGAATTAATTACAGTACGCTTATAGCTAATACTAGAATCAACACGATTCGTTTTATTCAACTCAAACATAGTGTTCCTAGGGTGATCTTCTACTTTTTTCCAATGCACATTCTTAGCTTGGAAGGTCCTATCATTCCTTGTATTGACTTGAGACTTTGACCTGCTCGCTTTAATGTCACTGATTACTCCTGTAGAGGGAATGGGAACATTAGTTGGTTTTGCTACTTTTTGCATTTCCTGTTTAGATGTGCTGGGATCTGAACTACTTGAAGGCATACTAGAGTTCACATTCATAACATTGGGCATTGAATGAGTTGTATACTTGGCACTAGGCATGGAACAAGGTATCAAGGGATTGACTTGTTCACCTAAGGTTTTAGGGCATATAGTAATTAAGCATTCTAGAAGTTCTTGAGATCGTTTGGCATATAAGCATGCATGGCCAATTGCGTTATCAAGTGGTTTCTCTAACTTATCCTCTTCTACAATCTCACAGAGACATTCTAGACTATCCTTAAGGTATGAGAAATATGTTTGAATGGCAAGTTTGTTATTCCTAAGATGAGGAGGAACATATTTCACAGACAAAGCATATTTATTACACCCATGCACCTTTGATGCACCATTCTCCCCATTGGTCATTGACATTTTCCCTTTTACCTGACTCTTCAGATTCTCAATTTCCTTTTGCAACGAAGTTATTTGTTCATTATTTTTATTACGAGTGACTTTTATTGACTCAAATAACTTATTGAAATGACGTTTAACCTTTTCATTTTCTTCTAGAAAACCCTCATTTTCCTTTTGTAAAGCATTAACCAAGTTTTGAAGATGAAAGTTTTGAGAATTCCGAGAATCTAAAGGAGGAGGCATTTGGGAGCCAGTCACATTGTTCATTTTACCCTTTAATTGAGAGATTTGGGCTTTCAACTTTCTGATCGTGTTACAATGAGCTCGAATTTGTTCATCACGTTTGCTAATTTCAAAGACTGCATCAAATTCAGGAACATCCAAGGATGTCTTGATATTTGAGGTTTTAACATTTTCTTTCAGATGTTGATATTTTAATTGCAAAGCAAGATGCTCAACTTCCAATTTAGAAAACTATTTTACCAGGTTATCATGATCATCCTGTTCAACCTTATTATGCAGTTTAGAGTTAGTTTTTTCAAGCTCAATGACACGATCATGGGAGACTTTCAGAGCAACAGATAATTCATGAAATTGAGAAGCATTAATGGAACAATTTGTAGCAGTGTAGAACACATCTTGAGCAATACATTCAGAAATAAGATTCTCATTCAAGGTATGCAAGTTCTTCCTCTCAATCTCATTATATTTTAGCTCTCGCTCATAGTCACTAACCTCAACAATCATCGCATCAAATTCCTTTTCCATTTCTTTAATATCTAAGTCCATCCCCTTTTTAAGACTCTCAAATTGACCTTTTAATTGTTTAAAGAAAGGCATGACCTCAGTTAAATAGCATTCTTTAGTTTGCTCAAAACCCCTTTCCCCTTCAGTTATCCCAGTGGGTGTGATCCTTTTCTTACAAGTTTTCTCAAAATCAACAAATAATTGAAGTATGACATATTGACTGATTAAGGTCTTGCTTTTAGTGGCAATAGTTCTAGGAACTAGATGCATTGGTGTATTTGGAGGATACACAGTCGCTGAAGGCATTTTCCTAAGGGGAGGGTTTGTAACAACAAGATTCTCTGCTTTTTGCTTATCTAAATCCTTTTTCCAGAACACTTGTTCGGGAGTTAACAACGTTTGAGGCTTAAACTTGTTCAAGGAAATCCAATTTTCCTTCTTGTAATCATGGGGTTTGATCGTTATGTTATTCTTTTTACATTCAGGATCTTCTAGCTTCTTATTCATTTTCTCCCTAGATGCATCATCTAATTTTCTATCTTCCTCAGTGCACTCAATGCAACTAGTTGTCTGTCTAGGTTTAAGAATCTCATTGCCATCATAGATTACATTTTGAACAGCTTTTGCTATCTTACCATACTCAGGGTTGGATTCCTTTATAATGGGGATACTATGCTTATCGCTGAGAACTCTATGCTTCGTGATCATGTGAGCAGTCTGAATTGTATTCCCTTGTACGTACAACTTATTTTCAAGCTTGTTTTTCAAGGTTTTTAGATTAGAAAAATCATTCAAAAGTTTTGATTCCTTAGCACTGAATTCTTGCTTAAGCATTTTAACATTTTCTTGAAGTTCTTGTTTTTGCTTAGCAGTTTTAGAAAGCTTTTCTTGTAAGGAGTTTAACTCTTGTTTTAATACTTCTTCTCTAAACTTACTTTTTCTAATAGTTGTTGTAAGATATAACTTTTCACATACACATCAAACCATAACACAAAGTAGCATATAGATGGAATTCTAGAGAGAGAAAGTTAGAGGTTTAGGGAACTTAGTGAGAGAAAGTGAAAGATATTATTATGAGCTCCAACTCTCTACCTTGGGAGGTAGAGAGTATTTATAGTCTTACATAAATCGCCACACTTTGGGCTGTGGATCAGGCATATAGTGGGTAAAGACCCGTCCGTCCTCCACGGTGTTACTTAACTAAAATACTACTTAACTTAAAAGAACTACGACTACGAGCTTTCTAACGATTACATATACTTGAGGTGACCGACTCTTTAATACCGGGAATTTCTAATTCCTAACAATCTCCCCCTAAGGGAGGTCACCTCAATAATGCACCAAAATTACATAGAATACAAATAGATTTTACATTAACACTTGATCTTGTATTCTTGATGTAGTCCTTTGCTCCTAAGCTCGTAGTCATTGAATCTTCACATTGCATGTTTGGTTATTCCAAGTGGAGGTCTTTTACTGATCCACGTGATGATAATTTTGAGCCATCATTTGAGATCATCAGCAATCAACAATCTCTGAGACATCCATTGTGGTGCTGTGACTTTGTGACCGACATGCTCACATTCTGGATCATGATGTCTTCTCATCAGAGTAGCGGAAGCATTTGTTGAATCATGATATTGGCAGCAGCGTAGCAGAAGCTTGGTGTGAAAATATCAGAGTCATTGATGCACTAATCATGATTTCTTTTGAGATGAATGTGTTAAGTGAGCATGCGGCTATGGATTGACCGCTTCATTCTGATCAGCTGCAAACGTCGGGTGTACCTGCATACAACAGTTAGCAACAAATCGCACGAAAGTGTCTTTGATCACTTTCGTTGAATTGAGGTACACGGCCCACGGTTCCCCGTTGATCAGTACAAGTACTGCCTGTGATCAGGTAGGATTCCTAAGAATCTCCTTGACAGGGTTTCGCAGCTGTTCTAGCTGTTCTCAAACCGGAACATCTCAAAGAAGACAACACGGAGTGAGTGAACCAGCGAATTTTAAGACCACTGATTGAAGAAAAGAGATTTGAAAAACAATCGTGTATTGCTCATTAGAAATTGTTTTTGCAATACAACGAAGGTTTTATTGAAAATCAATTATCAATCATAAAAATACCTTTTGGTTTGAAAAATGAGTACACAGTCGATGTGCTAAAGAAAAGAGTTTTTAAGCACAACGACAGGTTTTTCAAAGGTATCCGTCAATCCATAACCTGAACCAGGATTGATTCAAAAGATTGAATCGCTCCATTGTTTCTGTTCAGTTGTCACATGGTTGATCTATTGAATAGATCTCACATGCCACCTACCAGGAGCTTGTTTGATGTTGGCTCCAGAAGGCTTTCCATCTTCATTGTGAGTGTGTAAACACATCACTCAGATGTTCTGGCAATACCACAAGGATAATGCGTAGGACTCATGATATAATCTCTCTTTCCACATTGTGTGAAACAGAGAGTCTTCATTGAAAGTGTCCTAATGAGATTTATTGATGATCTCGTGGCTCTAGACTCAATTTGTGCATATTTGGATCTTATAACGGAGACTAGGGAGAGGGTCTCCTTCTTCAATATCAACCATCTCTAAGAGAAAGTCGATAGATAATGTCGGTTCCCCGTGAGAATGAAACAAGACCTTTTAAGAGGAACTTGAGTGGTTTGGAAAGTTGAAGTGCAGTGCGTCACTGGGTCCATGACGTCTTGTCTTCAATACCGATGTTACCATCAGTAGCATATGCAGTGAACCCGGTTTCTGCCCTAAGGTTGAATTAATGGAGGGCTATTTGTTTTCACCCTATTTTCATTCAATTCTTTTTAATTCTTCAACCCCTTCAGTGCTTACCGAGACTTCATAGCTAGAACCTTGTTGGGTTTATTCCAGTACTAGCTCAGTCTCAGTCCGCACTCTTCCCATATCTCATTTTTCTCCTTTTATCATCATACCTAAGGACTTCTACACTAACTAGTGGATTGTCCCTGGGTAGATCCCTCCGGTTCTGGCGGATCATGGGAACCAATACCTAACCTTATCATCCTTATATCACCGTACATAAAATAAAGTTGGTTGGTCTATTTGGTATTGTTCATCTGCCATTGGATCCAATTGAAAACCATTTGAAAATCAATTCAGATACTTGTGATATATTATCAAAGCATTTTGTACCTGAATTGTTTTTGATATTTTTAGAACGAGAACTCCCCCTCAACATGTGCATCAAGTATTGAAAATGTTTTGCACACGGAGGCAAGAGAAAGAATTTACTTCTTTTAATTACCATTTTCTAAAAGATATCAACATCACTTCCCTCAATAGATCAAGTTGGTATAGCATTTCCGGGAAGGATGAGGTTTCCATGAATTTTGCTCCCCCTCAATATGTGCCTCGAGGTTTGAAAAGAGTTTTGCACATACTAGAGGGAACCTGCACATTAGGATGAATGATCACGTTTTAAATCAAAGGTTTAAGATAGATGCTCCCCCTCAACATGTGCATTGAAAAATTGAAATCGTTTGTCACATGTGAGAAGGACAGCATGTACATTCTTTTATAACCATTTACCTGATTATCAGTTTAAATCCAATTTAAATCACACATTCTCCCCCGATCACAATTATCAAATCATTTGAGATTTGTGATCTCTTATAGATTTAAATTGATTTTGAAAGCTTTTAAGGAGAATTGTGACTTGATTATGAACGCGTTTGAACTGATATGATCTGATTTTAAGACTTTAAACTCCATTTATAAAACATGTATGAATATCCTTTGAAAACAATTTAATGCCAAATAACTTTTTAATTTAATTGAAATCATTCTCCCCCTCAATCAATGACATAGGTTGTTGATTGAGAGATAGAGATTTTGACAAATAAGCCCAGATGATTATCAAAAATAGAGATTGAGTTATTTTTCAAAGCATTTGGTTTTCAGCAGATAGGAGTTTATAGAATCAGAGCATAGGATTTGAAAACATGGTAAAACATGGCTCTGTTCTTTCTTTAAAAGCGGGTTATTGCCTGAAATGACAATAAACCATTTTTTCTCTTTCTCCCAAAAATATTTTTGATTTTTTTGATTTTTTGATTTTTTTTTTTTTTTTTTTTTTTTTTTTTTTTTTTTTTTTTTTTTAATAAAAATTCGAACAACATCTAAAGTCCCGTGTCATTCTTTGAATGACAATATCAAGACCGTAGATATAATCGAATCGAGAGAAACATGACAAAATGACAATATTTTTTGAAGATTTTTCGAATTTTTCAAATTTTTATGGATTTTGAAAGTTTTATATTTTTGTATTTTGTTTTTCGAATAGATATATACAAGAGATAAATTAGTTTAAGAGAATGATGAAATGAGTACCGAGATAAAGATATCGTTCAGCACGTTGTAGAAGAAAGGAATCAACATCTCTTAAACTTTCGCCACCAAAGCATCCAAGGCTTTTAAGAAAATCGTCTGAACATGAGCCTTCTCAATTTGAATCTTTGGTAGCTTCCCCCCAAACTGACAAACATCGAATAAAGACCATTTCCCTAAGAATTAGAGTTGAATACAAAGCGGTCTCATTGATTGAAGCTCAGCACCCTGAAGAACACGAGAACACCGAAGTAACAAGTTGAAACATTAATCGTCTCAGTGGTTATCAAATCCGGATTAACTGATTACGACCGATCACATGAACCTGTTGTGCATCCCCGATGTACACCTTACTCTTCGAGATTGACCAGTTGTCATGTTAGGGGAACAATATATCAACATCTTCATTTTACCAAGTGCATTCCAGTTATATAACATATAACCAATCAGCACATAATGTACACATGTACCCAACAAGAGTAGAGATGATGACATCCATGTAACATGTTGAGTCACTAATCATCTCTGTGGATGTCAACTCTGAAATAACTGAATTAGCTCGATCAAGTGAACATGTTGTGCGTATAACCGGAAGCACTTTATCATAAACCATATATAAGATGTCGATAGGCAGTATCATCTCACGTTCCAAATATTCTTCTCACATTTCTTCCAACTGAACACTGAAGTAACAAAAACACCAAAGGTCTCCATAGACCACTTCCCCCAAATAGTTGGAATAATATATCCTTCCCCCAAATAGTTTTGATACCTCAGAATCAGCAAAACATAATCAATCCATAAACTTGAAATCTTGTGAGAAGAACTCAAATAGCCCAAGTGAATCCTGTGAGAATCAACTGCTACATAAACTCTCTCTGACTATCTTTATCAACCCATATGTAGACAATTTGAAGTGACCACTGTTGAAGAAAAACCCGATATACCAAACTTGAAACTGAAGTCGAATTCCCCGCATTTGTGTCTTAAGCTTGCACTTAAAGATGGAAGAACGGTGTCGAGAGTTTATGCTTCAAGCAAATCTCTAAGTACTCACTACTCAAACAAAGTATGAGACATTAACACCTCTTGAGATTATCCACATCGTCATCTGCATGTGACACTGAGTAAAACAACGTAACTCCTAATAGTGATAGTTAACCAGGTCTTCAACCATCCACCTCGACTGCTGGTAACTAGATAAATCAAGCCTTCAACTCAAATTCTTAAGCCCGAGCAAGTTATCAAATAAGAACACGCCTTTGTGAAGGACAACTTCAATCTCAAATAAGTGATAAATGATTAACTCTGAAGTAATCAACTTGTGTCAAATGTCCAACACGTGAACAAACATACAATCGGATGTACATTGTCCCACTGAATGAACCGGAGCAAATGATTCCTCAACATCAATGCATTCTTCCTTAGGGTATACATGTAGAAACTGATCTGGAAGATTCACCAATAATGTTTTCGAGCGGATGAGGTAGTCATTTTCCTTAATGTTCATGTGGTTGATTTATAACGTGCACCATGAGAGGAACAATAATCCGTGAAGATTTGGCAAAAGAATACCAAAGAGTGGATCATTATTCATGAACAATAATCCGTGAAGATTTGGTAAAGGAATACCAAAGAGCGGATCATTATTCATGAGTGCAACAACAATATTATGATAGTCATTATCAACGCCTTGAGGAGTAACTAGAGATTGGGTTTCTTGAGAGTTCTGAGAAGTACTTCTTACATGGTGAACTAGTTGAGTCAGTAGAAACCGGAGCATGAGCTTCAGAAGCTGGATGATCAACATTCGTTAGAGGTTGGAAGTACTCATCAAACATATCTTAGAAAAACAATGAATCCCAAACAATGAATCCCAAACAATGAATCCCAATTATCCTTAGTAATTGAAGCATTAGGCATTGGAGGAGTGTCATCAAAAATCAAGCAATGAATCATTGCTAAAGAATCTGAGCAAGTCTAATTGGGGATTAAATTTTGGCTTTTCAATCTCCCCCAATTAGTGCTCTCCCCTAAACTGACGAAGATTTTCAAGTGTTCTTCTCAGCCCGGATTAAGAAGAAGTCTTTAGATCATCAAATGCAATTCGTCTTTAGTCTTCTAATCATGTAGCTTTCAAATGTAGATTAGACTGTAGACTCGACCTTCTTCAAGATTATCCGAATGGGGAAATAGACAGTTAACATCTTCTTCACACCAAAGGCATTCCCGTTAACTTGTAAATAGCAAATCCCCTTAATTAAAATCCCTCCCAATCAAACAAGACCAGAAAGATGTTCATCAAAGAAATCAGCCCAGCAACTAGAAGCACTTTGTCATTTAATCATATCAGCCCGTGTGAAGATGTCAACCAACGGCTCTTAGAAGAAACTACATGTGAAGATGATCCGATAAGAAGAATCTCGGTTCTTACATGGGTTAGGAGCCGTTTGACCATATATTCTCAAATATCAGTCAACCATGCAAAAAATTCACGCTTCTTCTCCCCCTCAAGAATTGCATACATAGATGCCATTCTTGATTAACCAAGTGATTATCATCCAAATGTATTATATTCACACTTCTCCCCCACAAAATTAGCACATGATGTCGCCATCTTCATTATATTGAGCAAGAGGAGAAAGAGTAATTATCAGTAGTCCGGTTCACTTGATGACTGAAGCGCATGGAAAAAGCATGAAGCATGTTGATGAAGAATGTCGATGAGAATGGTCATAAACATGAAGATTTCTCTTCTTAAGAAGATAAAGCGCACTGAAGCGTACACCTTTCTTTTCTGTGAGGAACGGGGCCTGAAGTGTTATCTGCAGACGCCATAATGATGAAGTACGAGGCCTGAACTGAAGTGAACAGACGTCATTGTTAAGAGCCCTGTCATATGTTTAGAGCCGCCCGAATCCAAATACCAAGGGACGATTTGTACGACCTGCTTTGGACAACAGACGAAGACAGAGAATTGGAAACATTGGATCCCCACGTGCTGATGGGTTCCTTTTGGTTAGCACAAACAGTCTTTGAATCAGCAGAAACCCTAGATGCAATGTCATTATCCCTAGGAGCTGAACTAGTAGAGGCATCAGACTTAGTCAAATGACATTTTGTGCTTAATGGGATTATTCTACCAGTTGGCTTCCAAACCTTAACAGGCACTATTCTCGGCATAGTGGATCTAGTTAAAGAGCAAGGTTTTCCATTCGTGAACATTCGACCTGTAGGCTTCCACTGAAATCCTACATTGGTAAAAACCTTCCCTGTAGGTTTCCAGGATTGCTTAATATGTTTTGCTTTCCAAACTTTCTTAACTGGGGTATGATTCTTAGATCTCAGAAATAACACATCACATTTATCATGATTACCAGAAAATAAACATTTTTTACATGTTTTGCAGACAGCATGAGGCCTCGAATTAATTTCAGTAAGCTTAGAGCTAATACTAGAACTAACACGATTCTTTTTGTTCAAATCAAACTTCTTGTCCCTATGGTGTTCTACCACTTCCTTATCATGAACACTTTTAGTTTGCGTAATCCTATCCTTCTTTGCATTGCTTCTAGGTTTTGATCCGCTAACTTTAGTGTCAATCTTAACATCTGTAGAAGTAACGATGGGAACATTACATGGCTTCACTACTTTCTGCATTTCTTGTCTAGAAGTGCTGGGATCTGAAGTTCTAGGAGGCACATCAAAGGTTGCTTGCTTGAATTTTGACATGGAACAAGGCATATCAAGGGTCACATGCTTGGCTTTAGGCATAGAACAAGGCACAACTATTTTATCTCGCCTATTGCTAGATTTCGGACTTGTGACAATTACATACTCTAAGAGTTCCTGAGATCGTTTGGCATCCATGCAGGCATAGGCTATAGTATTATCAAAAGGTTTTTCTAATCTTTCATCTTCAACAATCTCACGGAGACCCTTCAAACTTTCCTTAAGGTATGAGAGATATGCTTTATGTGCAAGTTCATTATTCCTAATGGGCGGGGGAATATATAACATATCGATAGCATATTTATCACAATCAGAAACCTTAGGAACAGAGTATTTGCAATTGGGGATTGGCAACTTTCCTTTCACCTCACGCTTCAGATTCTCAATATCGTTAAGTAAAGAAGTTATCTTTTCAATTTGTTTATCATGATTAACTTTAAATGAATCACATAACTCTTTGTTTTGATCATTAACCTTTGAAATTTCAGCTTTAAAACAATCATTTTCCTTTTGCAAGTTATCAATTATGTTTTGAAGTTGGAAATTCTGAGAATCTAAAGGTGGAGGCATATGGGAACCAGTCACATCCTTCTTTTCACCCTTCAGTTGTGAAATTTGGGCTTTCAATCTTTTGATCGTGTGGCAATGAGCTCGAATTTGTTCATCACGTTTGCTAATTTCAAAAACTGCATCAAACTCAGGAGCATCAGAGGATGTCTTGATATTTGAGGTTTTAACATTTTCTTTGAGATGTTGATGTTTTAATTGCAAAGCAAGATGTTCAACTTCTAATTTAGAATAATGTTTGACCAAGTTATCATGATCATCCTGTTCTATTTTCTCATGCAATTTTGAATTTGTTGTTTCAAGCTCAATGACACGATCATGGGAGACTTTCAGAGCAACAGATAATTCATGAAATTGAGAAGCATCAATGGAACAATTTGTAGCAGTGAAAAACACATCTTGAGCAATACATTCAGAAATCAGATTCTCATTCAGTGTATGCAAGTTCTTCCTCTCAATCTCATTATATTTTAATTCTCTCTCATAATCACTAACCTCAACAATCATTGCATCAAATACCTTTTCCATTTCTTTAATATCAGAATGCGTCCCCTTTTTAAGACTCTCAAATTGATCTTTTAGTTGTTTAAAGAAAGGCATGACCTCAGTTAAATAGCATTCTTTAGTTTGCTCAAAACCCCTTTCCCCTTCAGTTATACCGGTGGGTGTGATCCTTTTCTTACAAGTTTTCTCAAAATCAACAAATAGTTGAAAGATAACATATTCACTGATTAAGGTCTTGCTTTTAGTGGCAAGAGATCTAGGAACTAAGTGCATTGGTGTATTAGGAGGATACACAGTTGATTTAGGCAGTTTCCTACAAGGGGGATTCTTTTCAACAAGATTTTCAGCTTTTTGCATTTCCATATCCTTTTTCCAGAACACTTGTTCAGGGGTTAATAGAGTCTGAGGCTTAAACTTGTTCAAGGAGATCCAATTTTCTTTAGTGTAATTATGGGGTTTGATAGTTATGTTATTCTTTTTACACTTAGGATCATTTAGCTTCTTATCCATTATCTCCCTAGATGCAATATCTAGTTTTCTATCTTCCTCAGTGCACTCAATGCAACTAGGTGTCTGTCTAGGTTTAAGAATCTCATTTCCATCATAGATTACATTTTGAGCTGCTTTTGCTTTCTTACTATACTCAGGATTGGGTTTATCTATAATGGGAACACTGTGCTTATCGCTTAAGACTCTGTGCTTAGTGATCATGTGAGCAGTCTGAATGGTATTCCCTTGTACGTACAACTTATTTTCAAGCTTGTTTTTCAAAGTTTTTAGATTGGAAAAATCATTCAAAAGTTTTGATTCCTTAGCCTTGAATTCTTGCTTAAGCATTTTAACATTTTCTTGAAGTTCGTGTTTTTGCTTAGCAGTTTTAGAAAGCTTTTCTTGTAAGGAGTTTAACTCATGTTTTAATACTTCTTCTCTAAAATTACTTTTTCTAATGATTGTACGTATTTGGACATCCATTTCTTGCTCACGGGTTGTCAACTCAAACTTAGCACGCTGTTCATAAATAGCAACTTGATCCTTATAGGTATTGAGTTCAGTGGTCAAGGAATCATCAGGCACAAATGCAGTGTACTCATGCAATTCATAATCATCATTTTGAGAAGAAGATGCATACCTAGGTACTGTAGAAACTTTCATGCAACTTTCCTCTGCATTAACGTGCACAGGTTGTGGCCGGTGCATCTCTATCTTGGGTACATCCGAAGCTTCCATGGAGCGTTCCTTTGCATTAGCTTGCACGGGTTGTGACTGGTGCACCTCTCTCTCTTGTGAACATGAGCATGAAGATTCTATTTTAGCATTGTCCGACTCATCATTATTTGTTTTCTCTAACATTCTGCATTCAGCAACACCCGATTCTTCCACAGATACATTACCCAACTTATCACAACAATCTCTCAACTGTACCTGACACTCATTCACTTTTTCATCCTTTTGTGCAGTTTCCTCAATGTACCTTTTCACATTATCCATGAGTTGGATAAATGTCTCAATGAATTCCTGAATTTCCATTCCAGTATGTTTTTTGAAGGAAATTCCAGTCAAGTGTTGATCGTAATCTGCTGAATATTCCCCACTGATGAATGGCTGAAATTGTTTGTAGATTACTTGAAGAGCTGCCCTGGAGCCATCTTTTTGAACTTCTTCATTGGTAAGTTGCAGTTTTAAATGCTCTAAGTTCAACAGCAAGCTTCTTGTCAATGTAGGTAAGTCCTGACGGAAAAGAGCACTACATGTTCGATCCCCAGCTATGGATAACAACTGTATGAGGTGCAGATGAAGTAGTTGATAGGGCTCAATGCTGCATTCCATTTGCATGGCATTCTGTAGCAGGTGCAATTCATTCTCATTGTACTCAGAACATGAAGATCTCACATCCTCGTTGTTTAATTCAAACATCTTTAATCGTTCAGTGTAGCATCCATTATCATTATTATCCACAGCATCATACAATTTAAGCACTTCTGAAATCACTGGGTCAGTAGAGTAAGACATGATGTGGTAGAATGCACGGGATTTTACCAGTCTATGATTTAAACCGAGAAATAGAATCTTTCGCGGGATTTTACTAAAATCAAGACTAAACCGTTAAGCAATGACCAATGGAATGTGTTAAGACGACTAATGGATCAACACAATGATAGACAATTGTGTGTTAGGTCTTATGATTGTTTGTGGGATAAGCAGAGATGTTGTTTGGTTGTGATTCGGATTGGTTTATGCCCGTTTTTCCTGAGAAATTTAGGTCTAAAAACTTAAAAACCTCAATAACTTCTGTTCGGAGCGGATTTAGACCTCGAAGGTTGACCCGAATGAAAACGGAGTTACGGTTCAAAAGTTATGGCCGTTTGAAGTTTTGACGGGAAAAATCAACCAAGTCGCTACGAATTCTTGAACCAAGTCGCTAACAACTAATTCGCTACACCACTAAGTCGCTAGAATCCCAAGTCGCTAGACAGAAAGCAAGTCGCTAAGTAGTAACTCGCTACAGACCAAGTCGCTAGCCAAATTTGGGCAGTAATTCGCTACCCAAGTCGCTAGAAATACAAGTCGCTAAAGAGCAACTCGCTACAGACCAAGTCGCTACCACCAAGTCGCTACTCGTAGTGGAGAGTCCACTACTTGTACTTTAACTCGCTAGATCTAACTCGCTAGGTTTAAAACTGTAACTCGCTACAATTTTGTGAAGCAAGTCGCTACCAAGAAACTATTCCGTGAACTAAGTCGCTAGCATGAAAAACCATATAAACTTCACTTTTCAATCCAAAAACAACCCAACCAAGATGATTCAAGCTTACCAAATGAAAACCTAAACACTTTTGATGATTCTAAACACAAAAGTACCAACAAAATTCAACCTTTAACACACGAAATCAACCAAATGATGCAAAAACCACTAAACCTTTTCAAACTCAAAAACCACCTAAAAACCACTATAAATCCAAAGATGTGCAAGATATGATCAAACCATGTCTCTTGATACCAATTGTAAGATATAACTTTTCACATACACATCAAACCATAACACAAAGTAGCATATAGATGGAATTCTAGAGAGAGAAAGTTAGAGGTTTAGGGAACTTAGTGAGAGAAAGTGAAAGATATTATTATGAGCTCCAACTCTCTACCTTGGGAGGTAGAGAGTATTTATAGTCTTACATAAATCGCCACACTTTGGGCTGTGGATCAGGCATACAGTGGGTAAAGACCCGTCCGTCCTCCACGGTGTTACTTAACTAAAATACTACTTAACTTAAAAGAACTACGACTACGAGCTTTCTAACGATTACATATACTTGAGGTGACCGACTCTTTAATACCGGGAATTTCTAATTCCTAACAGTTGTACGCATTTGGTCATCCATTTCCTGCTCACGGGTGGTTAGCTCGAACTTAGCACGTTGTTCATAAATGGCCACTCGTTCTTTATAGGCATTAAGTTCAGAGGTAACAGAATCATCAGGGGCATATACAGTGTATTCATTAAAAACATAGTCATCGTTGACTGCAGAAGATGCATCACTTGGTACAATCTCACTTTCACTTTGTTTCACATATTGATCATATGGGACAACATTGATATTACCCATATTTTCAATATCTGACTCAAAATTTCAGTTGATTGTACTTTGTCATGCATCTTTTGCACATCAGCATCATCGTATAGTTTTAATACCTCAGAAATGATTTTGTCTTTGGATGGACCAGCTTGTGGTGATGAAGAGACTTTAGAAGGGACCATTGGAGAAATGCTAGCCATGAAAATTGTTTGTGCAGTAGGTTCATCATCAACGTCAGAGTCGTATGCATCACAATCAGCGACTTGAAAGGATTTCTGATGATTGTGGCCTATCTCCTGAATTGGCTGCTCATCCACATCTGCATCATATGTCTTGGCATTTCCCTCAGCAAGAAACAACAATTCCTCTTCATCCAAAGCTGCACCATTATCCTGAGCTTGCACAAGCAACATCTTATCCCTGAAGTACTCGGCATTCTGAGGGCGTTTTGGTGATGTGCAGTTCCTTGCTATATGTCCCTCACCACCACAGTTGTAACACTTGATCGGCTTTGCTTGTCCTTGATTTCCATTCCTTCCCCTATTCTGATTTGCCACATATCCTCTACCAACTCCACATCTTCCTTGTTCATACTGCCTTTCTTGAACTGGTTGTACCATAACCTTCCCATCTCTGACAGTGGCTTGATTGTGTAGATTAGATGCTGTTCTGAGGTTGTTGTTGGTGTGTGGGAGAGAGTTCATGTTTTGACTGATCATGAGAGCCAGTTGATTAATGAAGTTTCCCACGTGTGCATCAGCATCAGCTTGTTTGAACATTGGATCGGGAATGAGTTTGTGATTACCATTACCCATGGGTATGACTTGTGAAGCTTTGGTTGTGATTCCAATGTTTGAGTAGAAGGCAGTTGAATCATTTGATGAGCTTGTCTCTCCCTGGTTGGTTTTGAACTGATCAAGAATCCTTTTTTCAAACATAACATGTCTCTCATTCTGAAGAAGGAAAGCATAGAGTTGCTCATAGTTTGTATTCTTCAATCCTTTGGTTAGTTTCACAGAGGTGACAAACTTGTGCCATTCAGGATTCATGTTATTCACAAAATTTGAGTTCAGCTGAATGTTTGGCATAGTCATTCTGATGTTCCTCATATCATTAACAAACTTGTGGAATCTCACGTAATACTCATAGACACTCTCATCTGGTTTCATCTTGAAGTGCTCAAATTCATCATAGAGTTGTGATTCTCTGTCTTCCACAGTTAGTTCAGAACCTGAGAGAAGCATCTTGACATTATCCCACACTGCCTTGGCTTCGGTGTTGTGATTGATCAGCTTGTAGATATCTTTTGGAAGACCTTGAAGTATGATGTTAGAAGCCCTGATATCAGCTTCGAATCTCTTTTTCTCCTTATCATCGAGCTCATCATATGTCTTTGGTCTGTCTATTCCAAAGATCATTGTTCCATCTGCAGCTGTATCAATTAAGTCTCATGTAGTCTCAATCTGATAAGGTCCTTCATCAATCGATTTGAGAATGTTGACCCCATTTTCCTTTCCAAGACAGTACAATCTGATTCTTTGAGCCCAAGAGTCATAGTCAGTTCTGTCAAGCATGGGTGGACGAGTATCTGAACCAGCTGCTTGAACATCCTCGGCAACAGTGGAGATGATTGTAGGTACGTTGGTAGACATGTTTAAAGATTACACGGGATTTTATAACTCAATGATTAAACCGGGAAATAGATTCTTTCACGGGATTTTACTAAATCAAGAGAAAACCGTATTACAAACAAAAGTCAACCAAGTCGCTAAGAATCCTTGAACTAAGTCGCTAAGAACCAAATAGCTAAGAATTTTGACAGCAAATCGCTAAGCACCAAGTCGCTAAGAAATCAAGTCGCTAAATAGCAACTCGCTAATGTCTAAATCGCTAAGCACCAAGTCGCTAAGAAATCAAGTCGCTAAATAGCAACTCGCTAATGTCTAAATCGCTAAGACCAAGTCGCTAAGAAACTTAAAGAACAAGTCGCTATCAAAATTGAAAGCAAGTCGCTACCCGTAGTGGAGAATCCACTAAGTGTACTGTTTGTCGGCTTGTCTCAAAAGGCAAATCGCTATGACCAAGTCGCTATCAAAAATCACTACAACTCGCTACCTTTTTCTGAAGCAAGTCGCTACCAAGAAATTCACTCCGAGAGCCAAGTCGCTACCAAGAAAAACTTTAAAAACACACTTTACAATCCAAAACAAGCTCAACCACAGTGATTCAAGCTTACCAAATCAAAACCCAAGCACATACAATGATCCTAAACACAAAAGTACACCCAAAATTTAAACTTTAACACTAGAAATGAACCAAATGATGCAAAAACCACTAAACTTTTTCAAACTCAAAAATCATCTAAAAACCACTAGAAATCCAAAGATACGTAAGAGATGATCTAACCATGGCTCTTGATACCATTTGTAACATATTGGATTTCACAAACACATCATATCACTAACACAAGAGGCGTACAAGATGATTTCTAGAGAGAGAAAGTTAGAGGTTTAGGGAACTTTAGTGAGAGAAAGAAAAATCTTATTATGAGCTCCAAATCTCTACCTTAGGAGGTAGAGAGTATTTATAGTCATTACATAAAATGCCACCTGACGGGCTGTGGATCAGGCATACAGTGGGTAAAGACCCGTCCGTCCTCCACGGTGTTACTTAACTAAATACTACTTAATCTTATAATCACTACGACTACGAGCTTTCTAACGATTACATATACTTGAGGTGACCGACACTTTAATACCTGGATTTACTAAATCCTAACATACTCACCAAAAGACATATTGTAAACCCAAGCAAGAGTTGGGTTTGAAAACCATTTCACATTCCCATGATAAACCCATTCCCACAATCATTCCATTTTATCACCAAACAACCCCTAATAACTTTTAAGTGGTTCTCAGTTATCCATCATCAGAGTACAGATAATTGGTCGAAAGAGGAAATGGCGGTGGCGGCGGTTCAACCTCGTATCCTGGTGTCATCGTTTGTGGGAAGTTGTCGGTCAACACAACAACCTTTACATAACCTCTTTCGGTATAACCATGTCCATCTTTCACTTTATGCATCAACTCATTCAATCCATCATTTTTAAATACTAGTTGCTATGTACTTCAAGTATGTGATACAAATATTCAATCTCGTAGGATATAGACACTCGTACCACTACCCGATAATATAGCCAATTTATCTTAGCAACATGTTTTAACAAATCATTTTCATGTATATGATGATTTATAAGGTGATAAGGATTTAAAAGGTACACTTTTGAGGGGTCATTTAAGCCCTTAATTGATCACTTTTGTATCCGTTACTACTTAATTTCGTTCCTTTTCACTTTTTAGGTCTCTTAAAGGCAAATTGCTGGAATGACACTTATTCGGATGAAAAGGCGCGAATATATGAGGAAAATGGTCAAAGTCAAGAATCGATACACTCAAGCTGCTGGAACCGAAGGGGACGGCGTCACAGCTTAATAGCGACGCCGTCGCGACACACCTTGAGACGAATCATAGAGCAAATTGCTATTTTGCACGTAACGACATCAGGTTTAAAAGAGTAGGGCGTCACAACTCAGACGGCCTAAATTTGGATCCCGACGGCGTCACAAGCATAAGGTGACGCCGTCACAGAGTTGACGTGGCCAAGACAAAAACCTAATCACGGCGACCCGATGGCGTCAGAATTAAAGAGTGACGCCGTCGCATATTGTAACTCTATATATAGAATTCGAATTTTCAGTATTTTAGAGAGGTAGTTTTGTGGAGTAAAACCTAAACCGAACCTAGGCTGTCTTGGGCAGTATCTTAGAGTTCCATACCCTATTTTACGACAATATAAGTGATTTACTTCATTAATTCAATTATGTCTTCAATTGTTTGTGTGTATGCTTGCATGTTTTCCATGTCCGGCTAATTTACTTGTGTGTTTGCTTAGATCTATGAAACCTAGATATTGAATATTGATTGGTTGTCTCTTGTCTTAATTGTGATTGACCTAGTATTGCGATAGGTCATTCGTTGTGTTTTTAATGCTCGAGTAATCTTTGTGAACATTAACTTATAATCACATAGAGTTATTGTAGTCTAAACATCCAAAGATAACCTTAGAGTTAGTTTATGAATCCTAGAGATTTCGTAGGCAATAACCTTAAGGTAGTCTCAAAGAGTTAGGGAAAAACGCATACCCTACGACCTTAGAAGACACAACGCGTTAAGAATAAGGAAGTGACAATTCAAACATCAATAGGAGATAACTAGGGAGTAATAGCATCTAAGTAAATACATTTTTAATCATCATAAGAGCACACAACAATAGACATAGACTACACTCACCTTAGCTTAGATTAGATAATTAGATAAGTAGAGTAATCGTTAGAAATAACACCCCCCAAATCCAATACCCCGAGATTCGTACCTTTCAATTTTCTAAAAAAATATAGAAAAAATAAAAAAGAATATTCCTCAACCCCAACCTTAGCGTAGTAATTTCTCACTAGCATTCCTATTCCCCTAGAGAACGATATCAATTCCCGAGGCTTACCCTAATACTACACTACAACGATTAGGTTCACTGCCTAGGGTGTTTAAAAACTTGCTCGACGAAAAGGAAGTTCCTTTGACCCCGAACGCGCGTTGTACGCGTATCATAAGGCCACTGATATTGATTAAAGACTATACAATATTTGAGAGATATTCGCGGCCTAACCAGTATTCCTGCGGGCCATGGTCGTTCCAGAACTTTTCTTTGGCATCTCAAGATGTTCACCTAGGGAGGTTTGAACCCATGGTCTCTTCTGAGGCAGAGATGGTTAGTATTATGGTTGTGTTTATAACATTTTTATGCTGTCACAGGTCAAAAACATGTTTTGATGCGACAACCAAGAGGGTTCCCCGGAGTTGCACATTTTTTATTCAACAAAAGGTATCCTTTATATTCATTAAGTCACAACTCGGGTATTGATTCATAACTATCTGTATTAACAGCTAGTAACATATATTCTACTGCAAGAAAAGAAATCACTTGCACTTAAAACTTGATTGTTTTTCGCAAACAACCATCGTATTTTTTATTCATAGTTCTGCATACATGACAAAAGGACCAATTTCCCAGATTCTGCATGTGTCTCTAGCATTTCTGGAATTCATTTCACTTTTCCATCTTGATGCGTGGGTTTGGGGTCGAGAAGACTTTCTTTTTTACGAGCAAGTTTTTCAACCCACTAGGCAGTGTACCTAATCGTTGTAGTCTAGTATGGGGTAAGCCCAGGGGATTGATTCGTTCTCTAAGGGAATAGAAATGCTAGAAAGAGATGTATGACGATAATGTAAGGTTTAGGGAGATTCTTTTTAGTCTTTTTATGTTTTTTAGAAAGCAAGGTAAATATCTCGGGGTATAGGAGTGGGGGGTGGTACTTCTACCGATTTTAATTACTTTTATAACTACTAACTAATTAACTAATTAAACTATGGATAGATTATGCTTAATCGAGGTGTGCTCGTATGATGATTAAAAATGTGTTTAGTTAGATGTTCTTACTCCCTAGTTATCTCTTATTGGTCGGTTGAATTGTCCCATCCTCGTCTTAATTAGTGCGTTGTATTCCGTTTGGTCATAGGGGGTGCCTAATTCCCTAGTTCTGTGAATTGTAACACTCCTCTAGACTATCCGGGATCGGCAAGCACAATAGTATCTCCCCTGAATACTCTATTATCCTTAAGCTACAATTTACGCAATAAACACAATGAATGGCCTAGGTGCACTCCTAAGATTTATTGCTATTTAGGACGTTCAAGCTCGCAACAATTAAAGAACAAGCCAGTTTTCCTTACTCTAGCGTCTACCAATTAAGACAAGAGATAACCTAACAATAATTAATAACTAGGTTTCATAGATCTAAGCAAACACAAGATAATTTAGCTACTCATGTTAAACAAGCAAGCATACACACATACAATTGAACATGGGGTAGACATAATGATAATATGGATTAACAAACTTATCTTATAATGTAAAGAAGGGTATGGGACCCTTAGATACTGTCCAAGTCGGACTACAACTGAATTAGGGTTTGCTCTCCAAAGCTATACCTCCTATTGTGCAGAAAAATCGAACTCTATATATAGATTTACAAATGCGACAACGTTCCTTTTTGCTAGTGACGCCGTCAGGTTGCCGTTATTAGGGTTTCGTTTGGGCCAAGTCATCGTTGGGACGACGTCAGTTGAGAAGTGTGACACCGTCAATCTTCATGAAGGATGTCATCTGAGATTGGTTATTGGGCGTCTAGTGTGGAAAATGAGAGTGACGTCTTCCAGAGTTTAGGCGTGACGCTGTCAGGTTGTAGAACCAGAATTTGTTCTGAGCCGTCATGTGTATTCTGATCAAAACTTCTATATAGGGACGGCGTCGCCCTTTGGTTGGGACACCGTCAGGTCTGCTGGATGACCTTTGATCTTGACTTTGCCATTTTCTTCATGTTTTTGCTCCTTTCGTCTAAATATGCTTTATTACAGAATTTTGCTTCCAAAAGACCTAAAATGTGAAAAGGAATGATTTTAAGTAATAACGGATATAAAATGTGTCGATTTAGGGCTTAAATGACCCCCTAAAAATGTATGTTTTAAATCCTTATCACATCCACATGAGCCGATCGGTCGGAGCCCGCAACCGAATCAGCTGGATAATGGTCAAAAGGAAGGAGCGGATCGGTTGGATCCTTAACCGATCGACTGGGCAGCTCTGCAGTTACAAAAATCACATTTAATGAAGGCTTTACTTCCATTTAATCATTGGAGTCCGATCATTTCTTGATATTAACTATTAGGGAACGTTTTTGCTTTATAGTTAAGGGTATCTTAGCTATATATTGGTCCTAGTTTAGTGTACTAGGTGTGACACAACTTTGTAAGTAATAGACTTTACACCAAAGTTATTACTATCTTATTTTTTCAACCTAAATGTCTTAGTGAAGCTGTAAAACGTCCAGGAGGAGGTTGAGTTCAAGTCTCAATCATTTGGTAGTGTTTTGTAGTTGTTACGGGTCATTCAAGGCGAATGGAGGAGTGTGGTTGCTATAGTTCCACAAATCTAGTTCTTGTAAACTCTAAGATAGGTATATCTTGTTCTATTTGCAATGAACTACTTTTACTTTAAGTTTAATGAAAGTTTTGTTTGTTACTTGTGTTCTTTTATGATGATTGTTATGGAGTAATTTGTTGGTATACTTTTGTGTATGAAGTAACTAATGTTGGAGTAATCTTATCTTATGTGATGCATGAAAACATTTCTTGTTTTATGAGTTTCTTGAAATAACATCCAAGCTTGCTTAATTTGTTGGTAAAAACATTTAAAAGGATAAAAAGGCCGAAAGGATTTTCTTCATGTTTTTATTCCAAAACGTCAGTGCACAAATTATTATGAGACATGATGTGTGACAAACATTACGTTTACTCATTAAAATGGATTTGAAACGATTTCATCATGAGAAAAGGCCGAAAGGATTCGTAAGAAAAAAATAGATATGAAATGCTTTTCAAACAATTGGAGTTTTTGGAGAATTATCATTTTAGTTGAATAGGCCAAAAGGGTTAACTAAATGAGAGAATTCTTAATAATGATTTTTCATGATTGAAACCATTGAGTGTAAATCATTTATATTGGATTGTGCATCATCAAAAGTTACACCAAACTTCTAGGACTACTCTAAACAATCTGGTATGGATTACACACAAGTATATGTTTTGATTAATTGGTTTTCATTATTATCTAAGTTCTTCTAAAGCGGATTGACACCCTCTTTAATTGTTTTATCAAATCTTATATCGCAAATCCCTTGGAAAGATCTCGACTTACCCACCTTTACTATACGGACGAGTATACTTTCTAGTATGTGTTAAAAGAAATAATTGGATAAATCGTGTTTTATAAATTTTAAAACTTGTACGCAAACAACACGTCAGAAGAGTTATGCTGATAAATGACGTAAACCTCTTAAACTCCAAGTTAGAGACAAGGTTATGCTTAAAGTCTTTGATGCGCGTACTGAGCGCATTCGGGGTCAAAGGAAACTTCCTTTTCTTCGAGCAAGTTTTTCAACCTCCTAGGCAGTGAACCTAATCGTTTTAGTGTAGTATTGGGTAAGCCTCGGGGATTGATATCGTTCTCTAGGGGAATAGGAATGCTAGTAAGAAATGTATGATGAGAAGGTGGGGGTTGAGGGTGATTCTTTTTTATCTTTTTATTGGTTTTTTAGAAAGCTAAGGTAAATATCTCGGGGCAATTGGTTGGGGGGTGGTACTTCTACCGATTACTTCTAGTTTTCTAATTATCTAATTTATCTAATTGCTACGGGTAGTCTTATGTTGAATTGAAGTGTGCTCGTATGATAATTAAAAATGTGTTTACCTAGATGCTATTACTCCCTAGTTATCTTTTTTTGGTCGGTTGAATTGTCACACCTTATCTTAACGCATTGTATTCCTGAGGTCGTAGGGTATGCGTGCCCCTAGTTCTTTGAGGTTATCTCTCATTTATGACATACGAAGTCGGCAAGCCTAAGCTATTTCATTCATAAGCCACACATTCATGAAGCATACTCAAGCATTAAATACAACGAATGATGCCTAGTTGCACTCCTAAGCCAATTTACAATTAAGATAAGAAACAACCTAACAATAATCAATAAATAGGTTTCATAGATCTAAGCAAACACACAAGAAATTTAGCGAGACATGGTAAACAAGCAAGCATACACGCAATCAATCGAATTCGGGATATACATAATGTTACTTTGGATTAAAAGACTTATCTTGATGTGTAAAATAGGGTATGGGACCCTAAGATACTGTCCAATTCGGACTACAAACGATTTAGGGTTTTTTCTCCAAAAGTCTACCTCCCTAAATGCAGAAAAATCGAATTCTATATATAGATTTACAACTGCGGCGGTGTCACCTTTTGCATGGGACGCCGTCAGCTCGCCATCGTTAGGGTTTCGTCTGGGCCAAGTTATCGATGGGACGACTTCACCTTAGAGTTGTGACACCGTCGGTCTTCAGTTGGGACGTCGTCTTGATTCTAGATCTGGGCCGTCTGAGTTGAAAACTGTGAGTGACGCCCTCCTTTTTTAATGCGTGATGCCGTCAGGTTATGTGACCAGAATTTCCACTGAGCCGTCGCGTGCATGTTTTGATCAAGTCATCATAGAGGGACGGCGTCGCCCTTTGATAAGGATTTAAAAGGTACACTTTTGAGGGGTCATTTAAGCCCTTAGTCGACCACTTTTATATCCGTTACTGCTTAATTTCGTTCCTTTTCACTTTTTAGGTCTCTTGAAGGCAAATTGCTAGAATGAAACTTATTCGGACGAAAAAGCGCGAATATATGAAGAAAATGGCCAAAGTCAAGAATCAAGACACTCAAGCTGTTGGAACAGAAGGTGACGGCGTCACAGCCAAATGGCGACCCCGTCGCAACACACTTTGTGACGACTCAGTAGCCAAATTGCTAGTTTGCACTTGACGGCATCAGGTTTTAAAGAGTAGGGCGTCACAACTCAGACGGCCTAGATTTGGATCCCGATGGCGTCAGAAGATGAAGCCGACGGCGTCACAACCATAAGGTGACGCCGTCACAAAGTTGACGTGGCCAAGACGAAAACCTAATGGCGGCGATTTGACGGCGTCACAAATAAAGAGTGGCGTCGTCGCATGTTGTAACTCTATAAATATGTGACAATCCGTATTTTCAGGTCATTTCTCGACACCATTCACGTTTCATTATTCCAACATTTTAGTAAACTTGGTTTACTTGTTTCAAATTCGCGTAACCTTGGAGGTTTAGCGGCGAATTCATGATCATGACATACACATACATTTCATATGGACTCTGAGTAGTCTACATTTCATTGACATCATGTGCATTTCATTAGTTCATGCACGACATTTCATTTCACCCTTCAACGCTTGATTTTTATATATTTAATAATCTTTATCGCGTGAGTTTTTATTTTAACATTTAAACCGTTACTTTCAAAAATGATCCCGAGGTATTTTTAAACTCATATTTAGTTTATAAAAAACTATACTTTTAGTTTTCCTAGTGTTTCACATTTAATTGGTATTTTAATCGTTAACGAATAAATTGTTACGTCGTTTTTCTTAAAATCTTACGATAATTATTTTATCACCCGATTTTCACGAGGAAAGTATTTTTACAATTTTTATCAACTCATTACATTGTATTTTTATCTAACAAAAACTTTCATTTTACTTTAACTTAACTTTACAACAACTTACACATTTATTCAAAATATCTTACAAATCATACAAGTAACATTTTAAAAAAAAAAAAAAAAAAAAAATATAAGGGAGACAACCCTCCCCCAAAAACCGGCCATAGGGGAGGGGAGTCTCATAAATGATGCATGGTTTACTTACAAAATTGTCTAGCTAATAATTTTGGATACAAAAGTCTTACACTCTAAACATTATTACACATACTACTCATAATTCTCAAAGTGTAAAAATATTTCTCTCCTTCCTTCTTGAGCTACCATAACCGGCCATCAACAAGCACCAAGGGATCAAGAAAATTTTTCATCTTCAAGTGTGTTTTTCAACCTAGAACATATTCTCTTTGTGGTTTTGAAATAAAAACCAAGGATATCTAAGTAAACCTTTGTTACCTACACCTCTTCATATCATTTGTAAGCATGTTTTCATCATCCTTATGTTTCCTTATCATTTTCATATGATTCTTACCATTTTTGAAGCTTTTATGCATGTTATGGAGTTTATACCATTTATTTCTTGATTTTAAGGTTTTATATACTTATTAGTCATCCTATAATTATTCCCAAGTTAATCTTTGGTCTTGATGGTGATTAGGAACCCATGACACCCTAAGAAGGTGTATGGTAGGATTAGATTAGTTTCGGTGTTGATTTGAAGGGATTAGAATAGGTTTTGTCCGTGAAAAACTATTTTCGTAAACTATATTTTGTAATCTGTCCTTAAAACGAATTTCTGGAAAAATCAGTTGGTGGTACGAAAGTTTGGCCTTGATTTTTAGAAAATATACTTAAAAACGAATCCGTGGCCTTTTGAACGGATAAAAACGGACTTATAACGAAGCCGTGGTGAATTTTTAAAGTTTGACACCGACACGTATTTTTTTTCTGAAAAACAGCACACTGTTTTTGTATATTTCGGGTCAAAAACGAGCCTTAAGCTTCACAAAATATTTCGACTTTTCAAAAATATATTAGTTTACTTCGATACGAAGCTAAGGACATATAAAACGTAGAAAACGGAGTTGAAACGACAAATATATGGCCATTTTCATAAAGTTGCCGTAAAGTATTATTTTCTGAAAATTATATTATTTTTGACGTAACAAGTTTTTCATTAGCTCTATCGTCCATGTTTGCGGCAGTTTTTAAACGCGATGCAAACTTTTCATAACGAAGTGTCTTCTAGTAAAATCAAGTTCATCGGCCATATTTTTCAAAACAAAAAGCCGTTTGTCAAGCGGAGTTATGGTTAATTATTTACGGATGCTCAAACATTGGCCGAAACTCATTTTCTGCACACCATTCAACAAAATCACCAACTTTAGCCTTGGATATCTTTATGATCGAGACCTTTTGGACGAAAACTCCTGAACTGAAACTTTTAGATATCGATACAAACTTTCCAAAACCGTCGATTTCGTTCTCTAACGATCAACGTGCACTGTTTTACGACCACTTTTCCGGAGCCATTTTTGTTAATTTCATGGTTTTTCCGACGACATTGTTTTGCGACGAAAAATGGTAATTTCACCAAAAATCATTATAAAACCATTGTAGGATGACATTTTGACGTAAAAACATGTAAAGTCATTTTTGATTGGTCGAGACGTCAAAAGAGTATTTTTCGACGACGAGTATATCTTTTTCAAAAACTCGTAAATGGTATAAATAACATACGTAGTGCATGCATAGCATTACATTGCAACTCATGACATATCATATCATTGATAATAGGTCCCGGTTGACGCATCATTATAAACCTCAGTGTACTCACTTTTGCCGTTATTTCCAGTTTATCCAAGTGAGTTTTCATAGCCCCGTTTTTACATGCTTTTGATTATTTTCAAACCCACGGGGGAGAATACATTGCACTACATTTTTTTTTTGTACGATACCAAGTATGTTAAATTCATTACATTGCTTAAGTTACCACATATGCCAATTTGAAAGTCCCCATTTCCTGAACCATGAACCGTTAATCATTGAAGCGAGGATGAGTGGATAGATCTATCGAGGGTGACGCCTCCATCCGGGTTGGTGAATCCCAACCAGGTGAACGGATGCATTTCATTTGATTTCATTACAGAGTTGTCTGGCAAACACTCTGTGGAGGGGCATACATTATTGATCAGTCTAGTTTCGGGGTCATGGGCTTAAGGCAATTGTAACATTATTTTTACGTGACTGGATTGTCATGCATATTCTATACTTGTGTAGTCGTATAAAATGTTTACATAAACCTATGATTTCTCACCAACATTATTGTTGACGTTTTTAGCAATGTATTTTCAGGTAACTGAGGCACGTTCATCATGACATGGTTAGGGACCCATATTTTGAGTCGCGGCGTCGACTTACATTATGTACATTATGGTTTATTTCAAAACATCGTTTGGATTGTAACTTATTTGTATTTTGGCAAACTTGTTAAACCTTTTGGGACCAATGTTGTACTCTGATTTTGTTTTTATGAAATATCCAACGATGTGTTTTTAAAACGACACTTTAGGTCGTTCAATATAACTGTGATGTGGTGCTATGACAGTCGTTGCCCCCAGGAATTCCATTCCGCTGCAAAACAGGTAAATTGGGGGTGTGACAGATTGGTACCAGAGCTACAGTTATAGAGAACTAGGTTGCATCATTGACCCTAGACTATAGCTACATTATCATAGCATCTCATCATTTCATCATTGTACATGTTCATTGTTATCATGCGGATTCACTTACACTTTGTTCGAGATTATTTACATTTATTTCATATCGGTTGTCACAGACATGTCTTCAGATTCTCACCCTATTACCATATCATCGGATGATGATCCATCACATTCCACTGAGATTGTATCTTCTATCGGATCCACTGCAGCCTTCCCACTGATCATGACCGACACTGAGACCGAACCCTTCGAGGAGGGCGAGGTTGCACCCACACCTCACGTTAGCCCAGTTCATAACCCGTTGCTCGCACCATCACCACCATCATCACCATCATCGTCATACTTTCTTAGAGATCCTGCACCCGCATCGGACTTGCCGCCCAAAAAGCGTGCACGTTTCGATATCCCTACACCACCATCGACTGAGCCCGAGCCGCCCGCTAGATTTGAGTTAGGCGAGAGTTCTAGGGCAGCTGCTGCACGTCAGCCTTCCACAGCGGCATTAGGTGCCCGTATCGATGCACAGCAGTTACAGATTGATAGTTTGACTCGACAGTTAGGGGAGCTATCGGTTGATAGGATTGAGCCCATAGCCGAGGAGGTTGAGGGTTTGATATTAGGCAGGGTTAGTATTGACTTAGAGTTTCAGGGTCTTCAGCACCGACAGATTGAGGATAGAGAGCGCATTACAGAGTTGAGGCAGGAGATGCCCGAGCTGTTTGACCGAGCCGAGACGACTCAGGATGAGTTACAGATTCAGTCACAGGAGTTAGCTTTAGCTCGTGAGCGTATTGTTTCATTGCAGGGTCAGATGGATGAGATGAGGAGTTTGGTTGATAGTTTGGTTATTCAGGTTCGCGATCTTCAGGATAGGGCAGGCGGAGCACCATGAGGTGCCTTATGTAGACCTTTGTCATTGTATAGTTTTGACCATTAGTATCCTAGTCACAAGGTGTGTGACGTAGTTTAAAGAACTTGTTGTATTTTGGTTGTTGTACAAACAAATGTATCAAGTAGTGACTCTACTATGTAGGAATGGTTATTATTATCTATGATATCGGTCCATGTAGGCCGAAATTTTCATGTATATTATTCACGTGTGTTGTGATTATATTTGTGATATTTCGTTATTGTTCCGTTGTGATTCCATTTATCTTTGTGCATGTTGTGGTTGTGGATATATTTGTATGATGGTTGTTTCTACTTACGAGATCTCATGATTGTTTCATCTTGTGATTTTGAAGAGTTATGGCGCCTAAGAAAGCTACAGTTGAGATGACTCAAGCAGCAATTCAGAAGTTAGTGAACGATAGCATTGCTAATGCTTTGAGAGTTGAAAGAGAAACAGTAGCTGCTGCTGCTGCTGAAGCCGCGGCCGCTGCTGAAGCCGCAAGATTAGCTGCTGCAACTGGTAATGCCGGAGGATCTGGGGTTAAGAAATGCTCGTACAAAGATTTCAAGAGTGGTGAACCCACTAAGTTCCGAGGTACCGAGGGAGCAACTGCAATGATTCGATGGTTTGAAAAGTTGGAGTCTGTATTTTTGCTTTGTAACTGTCCGGATGACAGTAAGGTTAAGTATGCTACAAGCACTTTGCTCGATGGAGCGTTATCATGGTGGAATTCATACGCGCAACCGATTGGTATGGAGAATGCTTTTAAGCTTTCGTGGGAGGAATTTAAAGGCTTGGTGACTAAGAAGTTTTGTCCGCGAACAGAAATCAAAAAGTTAGAAACGGAGTTCTATGAATTGGTCACTGTTGGTTATGACATTGACACATATATTCGGAGATTCCAGGAATTAGCTGCATTATGCCCGTCGATGGTTTCTGATAAGGAAAAGTTACTAGAGGCATTTATTGGAGGACTTCCCGAGGTCATACAAGGAGATGTGACTTCATTCGATCCACAATCAATTGAAGAAGCTATTCGTGTGACTCAGAAGTTGATGGCACAAGTGGTGAAGCGAGGAAAGTACACCACTACCAACCGAAGCAACAACAGCAACCCCAACAACCGTTTCAACAACAACAACCGGGGCAACTACAACAACAATAGCAACAACAATAAACGCAAGTGGGACAACAGGGGTAGGAATGCTACTCAACAACCGCCCAAAAGGCAAGAGGTTGCTAAGGTTTATGCCGCGGGTCAAAAAGAAGGAAAAGGTTATTCGGGTGTTTTGCCGAAATGTAATAAGTGTTTGAGTCACCACAATCCGGGTCGATGTCCTGATCCATGTGAGAAGTGCAAGAAAGTTGGTCACCGTACTAGGGATTGCACGGCACCAAAAGTTACATGTTTTGGTTGCGGGGAAATTGGACACTACAAGAGGGATTGCAAGAAGGGAAAGAATCAAGGAAATCCGAATCAAGGAGGTATGGCTCAAGGAAGGGTTTATGTTATTGGAGGCGGAGAAGATAGGGAGGACCCGAATGTCATAACGGGTACGTTCCTTCTTAATAATCGTTACGCTTCAGTTTTATTTGATTCGGGTGCCGACAAAAGTTTTGTGTCCATTGCATTTGCACCTTTGCTCAACATTAAACCAACTACACTAGATATATCATACAACGTCGAATTAGCTAATGGTAGCGTAGTTTGCACCAACACCATTGTTCGCGGTTGCACATTCAATTTTCTTAATCATCCTTTCAACATAGACCTCATGCCCGTAGAGCTTGGTAGTTTTGACGTCGTCATAGGCATGGACTGGTTATCTAAGCATCGCGCCAAGATCATTTGTGATGAGAAAGTTGTACATCTTCTCTACAATGGCGAAACTTTGATTATTCGTGGGGAACGAAGTGGAACTCGAATTAGTATCATATCGAGTATCAAAACGGAGAAGTACATTAAGAAAGGTTGTCTTACTTTCTTAGCTCATGTAACGGAGAAAAAGTCGGAGGAGAAGCGACTTGAAGATGTTCCTATTGTTCGTGAATTTTCGGAAGTATTTCCCGAGGATTTACCGGGACTTCCACCGGCACGACAAGTAGAATTTCAAATTGACTTAGTGCCCGGAGCTGCACCGATTGCACGAGCACCGTATCGTTTAGCGCCATCCGAAATGCAAGAGTTGTCTAATCAATTGCAAGAGCTACTAGACATAGGATTCATTAGGCCGAGTTCATCGCCTTGGGGAGCACCGGTTTTGTTTGTGAAGAAGAAGGATGGATCCTTCCGAATGTGCATAGATTATCGAGAATTGAACAAGTTAACGGTGAAGAATCGTTATCCACTCCCCAGAATTGACGATTTGTTCGATCAGCTGCAAGGTTCTAGTATTTATTCCAAGATTGATCTTCGTTCTGGTTATCATCAGCTTCGAGTTCGGGAAGAAGATATTCCGAAAACAGCGTTTAGAACACGTTACGGTCACTACGAGTTTCAAGTGATGCCGTTTGGATTGACTAATGCACCGGCGGTATTCATGGATCTTATGAATAGAGTTTGTAAGCCGTATTTGGACAAGTTTGTTATAGTGTTCATCGACGACATCTTGATCTACTCCAAGAGCAAAGAAGAGCACGAAGAGCATTTAAGGACGATCTTAAGGCTACTCAAGAATGAGAAGTTGTATGCAAAGTTTTCGAAGTGTGATTTTTGGAACTACAAAGTGCAATTTCTTGGCCATATCATTGATAGTCAAGGACTACAAGTTGATCCCGCAAAGATTGAAGCCGTGAAAGATTGGGCTACTCCAACAAATCCTACGGAAATTCGACAATTTCTAGGACTAGCCGGGTATTACCGAAGGTTCATCGAAGGTTTTTCGAAGATAGCGAGACCTTTGACCAAGTTGACACAGAAAAACAAGAAGTACGAGTGGGGAAAGAAACAAGAAACTGCTTTTCAGTTGTTGAAGCAGAAGCTTTGCAGTGCGCCGATTTTGGCACTACCCGAAGGCATTGAGAACTTTGTTGTATATTGCGACGCTTCGCATAAAGGACTTGGGGCTGTTTTAATGCAAAATGAGAAGGTGATTGCGTATGCTTCTCGACAACTTAAGACGCATGAGAAGAATTACACAACACATGATCTCGAATTAGGAGCCGTTGTTTTCGCGCTCAAGATTTGGAGACATTACCTCTATGGTACCAAGTGCACAGTGTTCACCGACCACAAGAGTTTGCAATATATACTTGATCAGAAGGAGCTTAATATGAGGCAACGTCGTTGGTTGGAGTTACTCAGCGACTATGATTGTGAAATCAAGTATCACCCGGGAAAAGCCAATGTTGTGGCTGATACTCTTAGTCGGAAAGAGAGGCCTAAACCTTTAAGAGTTCGTTCATTGGGAATGACAATTATTTCTCCTTTACCATCGAAAATCCATGAAGCACAAGTCGAAGCACTTAAAGAGGAAAACCGACCAAGTGAAAAGCTTTATGGCATGCCCGAAAGCGCAAATGGTTTTGTGAAGAGAGCAGATGGAGTACTATGTTTCAAAGATAGAATGTGGGTTCCATTGTATGGCGGAATACGAGAATTGATTATGCATGAGTCGCATAAGTCGAAGTATTCTATTCATCCAGGATCGGATAAGATGTATCAAGATCTTAAGAAGCTTTACTGGTGGCCGAACATGAAAGCGGAGATTGCCACGTACGTTAGCAAATGTCTTACCTGTGCCAAAGTAAAAGTCGAATACCAGAAGCCGTCAGGATTGCTCCAACAACCGGAAATTCCTCAATGGAAATGGGAACGTATTACAATGGACTTTGTTACGAAACTTCCTAAGACGTCGGGAGGTTACGACGCTATTTGGGTAATTGTTGATCGCCTTACCAAGTCAGCTCATTTCATACCGATTAGAGAGACTTATTCCATGGAGCAACTCACTAGACTTTATGTCAAAGAAATAGTCTCAAGGCACGGAGCACCGATTTCTATCATTTCCGACAGAGATAGTCGATTCACTTCAAACTTTTGGAATTCATTGCAAGATTCATTCGGAACCAGATTAGAGATGAGCACAGCATATCACCCACAAACCGATGGTCAAAGTGAAAGGACCATTCAAACATTAGAAGACATGCTGAGAGCATGTGTGATTGATTTTGGAAATGGTTGGGCTAACCATTTGCCATTGATTGAATTCTCGTACAATAATAGTTATCACACCAGTATCAAGATGGCACCATTCGAGGCACTGTATGGTCGTAAGTGCCGTTCACCTATTTGTTGGGCCGAGGTAGGAGACGCACAACTTACTGGCCCAGAAATGGTACGGGAAACCACGGAGAAGATTGTTCAAATTCGTGATCGACTTAGAACTGCAAGGAGTCGACAGAAAAGTTATGCGGATGTTAGACGCAAGGACTTGGAATTTCAAGTGGGAGACAGAGTCATGTTGAAAGTATCGCCTTGGAAGGGCGTGGTACGTTTTGGAAAACGTGGGAAGTTAAACCCGAGATACATAGGACCATTCAAGATTTTGAGCCGAGTTGGTCCGGTAGCTTATCGTCTTGATCTTCCACCAGAACTTAGTCATGTGCACAACACGTTTCATGTTTCAAACTTGAAGAAGTGTCTTTCAGACGAATCGCTCGTTATTCCATTGGACGAAGTTCATATTGACGACAAACTCAATTTTGTGGAAGAACCTGTAGAAATCATGGACCGCGAGGTCAAGCAGTTGAAACAGAGTCGTATTCCTATCGTTAAGGTTCGCTGGAATTCTCGTCGAGGTCCTGAGTTTACTTGGGAACGGGAAGACCAGATGCGACGCAAGTATCCACATCTTTTCGCCGACACCGTTAGACCTAACAACGTTTGAATTCAGGGACTGAATTCCTTTTTGGATGGGCGAATGTGACAATCCGTATTTTCAGGTCATTTCTCGACACCATTCACGTTTCATTATTCCAACATTTTAGTAAACTTGGTTTACTTGTTTCAAATTCGCGTAACCTTGGAGGTTTAGCGGCGAATTCATGATCATGACATACACATACATTTCATATGGACTCTGAGTAGTCTACATTTCATTGACATCATGTGCATTTCATTAGTTCATGCACGACATTTCATTTCACCCTTCAACGCTTGATTTTTATATATTTAATAATCTTTATCGCGTGAGTTTTTATTTTAACATTTAAACCGTTACTTTCAAAAATGATCCCGAGGTATTTTTAAACTCATATTTAGTTTATAAAAAACTATACTTTTAGTTTTCCTAGTGTTTCACATTTAATTGGTATTTTAATCGTTAACGAATAAATTGTTACGTCGTTTTTCTTAAAATCTTACGATAATTATTTTATCACCCGATTTTCACGAGGAAAGTATTTTTACAATTTTTATCAACTCATTACATTGTATTTTTATCTAACAAAAACTTTCATTTTACTTTAACTTAACTTTACAACAACTTACACATTTATTCAAAATATCTTACAAATCATACAAGTAACATTTTAAAAAAAAAAAAAAAAAAAAAATATAAGGGAGACAACCCTCCCCCAAAAACCGGCCATAGGGGAGGGGAGTCTCATAAATGATGCATGGTTTACTTACAAAATTGTCTAGCTAATAATTTTGGATACAAAAGTCTTACACTCTAAACATTATTACACATACTACTCATAATTCTCAAAGTGTAAAAATATTTCTCTCCTTCCTTCTTGAGCTACCATAACCGGCCATCAACAAGCACCAAGGGATCAAGAAAATTTTTCATCTTCAAGTGTGTTTTTCAACCTAGAACATATTCTCTTTGTGGTTTTGAAATAAAAACCAAGGATATCTAAGTAAACCTTTGTTACCTACACCTCTTCATATCATTTGTAAGCATGTTTTCATCATCCTTATGTTTCCTTATCATTTTCATATGATTCTTACCATTTTTGAAGCTTTTATGCATGTTATGGAGTTTATACCATTTATTTCTTGATTTTAAGGTTTTATATACTTATTAGTCATCCTATAATTATTCCCAAGTTAATCTTTGGTCTTGATGGTGATTAGGAACCCATGACACCCTAAGAAGGTGTATGGTAGGATTAGATTAGTTTCGGTGTTGATTTGAAGGGATTAGAATAGGTTTTGTCCGTGAAAAACTATTTTCGTAAACTATATTTTGTAATCTGTCCTTAAAACGAATTTCTGGAAAAATCAGTTGGTGGTACGAAAGTTTGGCCTTGATTTTTAGAAAATATACTTAAAAACGAATCCGTGGCCTTTTGAACGGATAAAAACGGACTTATAACGAAGCCGTGGTGAATTTTTAAAGTTTGACACCGACACGTATTTTTTTTCTGAAAAACAGCACACTGTTTTTGTATATTTCGGGTCAAAAACGAGCCTTAAGCTTCACAAAATATTTCGACTTTTCAAAAATATATTAGTTTACTTCGATACGAAGCTAAGGACATATAAAACGTAGAAAACGGAGTTGAAACGACAAATATATGGCCATTTTCATAAAGTTGCCGTAAAGTATTATTTTCTGAAAATTATATTATTTTTGACGTAACAAGTTTTTCATTAGCTCTATCGTCCATGTTTGCGGCAGTTTTTAAACGCGATGCAAAACTTTTCATAACGAAGTGTCTTCTAGTAAAATCAAGTTCATCGGCCATATTTTTCAAAACAAAAAGCCGTTTGTCAAGCGGAGTTATGGTTAATTATTTACGGATGCTCAAACATTGGCCGAAACTCATTTTCTGCACACCATTCAACAAAATCACCAACTTTAGCCTTGGATATCTTTATGATCGAGACCTTTTGGACGAAAACTCCTGAACTGAAACTTTTAGATATCGATACAAACTTTCCAAAACCGTCGATTTCGTTCTCTAACGATCAACGTGCACTGTTTTACGACCACTTTTCCGGAGCCATTTTTGTTAATTTCATGGTTTTTCCGACGACATTGTTTTGCGACGAAAAATGGTAATTTCACCAAAAATCATTATAAAACCATTGTAGGATGACATTTTGACGTAAAAACATGTAAAGTCATTTTTGATTGGTCGAGACGTCAAAAGAGTATTTTTCGACGACGAGTATATCTTTTTCAAAAACTCGTAAATGGTATAAATAACATACGTAGTGCATGCATAGCATTACATTGCAACTCATGACATATCATATCATTGATAATAGGTCCCGGTTGACGCATCATTATAAACCTCAGTGTACTCACTTTTGCCGTTATTTCCAGTTTATCCAAGTGAGTTTTCATAGCCCCGTTTTTACATGCTTTTGATTATTTTCAAACCCACGGGGGAGAATACATTGCACTACATTTTTTTTTTGTACGATACCAAGTATGTTAAATTCATTACATTGCTTAAGTTACCACATATGCCAATTTGAAAGTCCCCATTTCCTGAACCATGAACCGTTAATCATTGAAGCGAGGATGAGTGGATAGATCTATCGAGGGTGACGCCTCCATCCGGGTTGGTGAATCCCAACCAGGTGAACGGATGCATTTCATTTGATTTCATTACAGAGTTGTCTGGCAAACACTCTGTGGAGGGGCATACATTATTGATCAGTCTAGTTTCGGGGTCATGGGCTTAAGGCAATTGTAACATTATTTTTACGTGACTGGATTGTCATGCATATTCTATACTTGTGTAGTCGTATAAAATGTTTACATAAACCTATGATTTCTCACCAACATTATTGTTGACGTTTTTAGCAATGTATTTTCAGGTAACTGAGGCACGTTCATCATGACATGGTTAGGGACCCATATTTTGAGTCGCGGCGTCGACTTACATTATGTACATTATGGTTTATTTCAAAACATCGTTTGGATTGTAACTTATTTGTATTTTGGCAAACTTGTTAAACCTTTTGGGACCAATGTTGTACTCTGATTTTGTTTTTATGAAATATCCAACGATGTGTTTTTAAAACGACACTTTAGGTCGTTCAATATAACTGTGATGTGGTGCTATGACAGTCGTTGCCCCCAGGAATTCCATTCCGCTGCAAAACAGGTAAATTGGGGGTGTGACAAAATAGAATTCGAATTTTCAGATTTTTAGGGAGGTAGTTTTTTGGAGTAAAACCTAAACCAAACTTTGGTTGTCTTGGGCAGTATCTTAGGGTTCCATACCCTATTTTACAACAAGATAAGTGATTTACTTCATTAATTCAATTATGTCTTCAATTGTTTGTGTGTATGCTTGCATGTTTTCCATGTCCGGCTAATTTATTTGTGTGTTTGCTTAGATCTATGAAACCTAGGTATTGAATATTGATTGGTTGTCTCTTATCTTAATTGTGATTGACCTAGTATTGCGATAGGTCATTCGTTGTGTTTTTAATGCTTGAGTAATCTTTGTGAACATTAGTTTATAATCACCTAGAGTTATTGTAGGCTAAACATCCAAAGGTAACCTTAGAGTTAGTTTATGAATCCTAGAGATTTTTTAGGCAATAACCTTAAGGTAGTCTCAAAGAGTTAGGGAAAAACGCATACCCTACGACCTTAGAAGACACAACGCGTTAAGAATAAGGACGTGACAATTCAACCATCAATAGGAGATAACTAGGGAGTAATAGCATCTAGGTAAACACATCTTTAAATCATCATAAGAGCACACAACAATAGACATAGACTACACTCACCTTAGCTTAGTTCATTAGATAAGTAGAGTAATCGGTAGAATTACCAACCCCCCAAATCCAATACTCCGAGATTCGTACCTTTCAATTTTCTAAAAAAATACAAAAAGATAAAAAATAATCTTCCTCAACCCCAACCTTAGCGTAGTAATTTCTCACTAGCATTCCTATTCCCCTACAGAACGATATCAATTCCCGAGGCTCACCCTAATACTACACTACAACGATTAGGTTCACTGCCTAGGGTGTTGTAAAACTTGCTCGACGAAAAGGAAGTTCCTTTGACCCCGAACGCGCGTTGTACGCGTATCAAGTTTTTGGCGCCGCTGCCAGGGAATAGAATAACTAGTTAGATTTCCACCTCGTTTAGGTTCCCTTGCTTGATTCCTATCAAGTAAGCTTTTTTATCTTTTTAGCTTCCTCGTAGTCTACCCCCCTTCTTCGTGACCTTTTTTAGTAATCCCATCACTTTTCATCATGAAAGGTGATAATCAACCACCACTCATCAACCCACCACCAAATGACCCGCCAAGAGGCCGTACTCTTGGTGAATACTCAAGACCAAACCACCTAGGCTATAGAAACACCATTGAGCTTCCTGACCAAGCCCAAACTACGGCCCTTAGATCCGACACCATCCGGTTGGTGCAAAACGGATGTGCATTCCATGGACTTCGTTCCAAAGATCCTAATCAGCATCTTAAGGATTTCCTTAAAATTGTCGATTCCATCGACCTCGATGCTACTACTCGGGAGACCACGCGCTTGTGTCTCTTCCAATTCTCTCTACGGGACCAAGCTAGTAATTGGCTTGAGCGACTTCCCGCCGGCTCCATCTCAAGTTGGGATGATCTCACCTCTCGTTTCCTTGCCCAATTTTTCCCACAGGGGAGAACTACTAAGCTTAGACGAGACATCTTGACATTCCAACAACTTCAAGGCGAGTCTCTCTACGAGGCATGGACCTGATTCAAAGACCTGCTCCATAGAGTCCCTCATGATGGCATTGATCTTTGGCTTCAAATCCAAATCTTCTATGACCATACCGATTTCATCACAAGGCGATCCATTGATCGAGCCACCGGTGGAAGGCTTAGCAACTCCAACGTAGAAGAATCATGGGATATTATAGAAGAGTTTGCCGATCAAAGCTACGAAAATTAGAGTGAATCCCATGAAACCCCCGTCAAAGTGGTTAATGCCATATCGATTCCTCATGAGTCTTCCAACGTCACTGAAGAGCAAATGAGTGCTCTTGAGAGAAGGATCGATTATCTAATTGAGAGGCAAAGGAGAGCTCCTAAATGAACCCCTCGAGAAATGGTTAATTCCGCTAACCCCACCAACCACCCAACACCCTTCTCTGAATCCCCAAGCCGTGAGCAAAATCTCAATTCCGAACGGCGCTTCCGTTCTACTTCTCCAATACCACTCTCACCGAGCTTTAAGGAACAAATGAGGGAGTACATGGCAGCCCATACGGAAAGATTAGCAAAATTTGAAGAGGAGGTTTATAGGCAAAGGGAGGAGATGCAGGCAAAGATGACGGAGATGATGAACTTGGTAAAAGAGTATACTAAGACAAAAGTTCCCGAAAAGGTGCTAGTGAGAAGCGATGATCACCCTCCCCCCACTTCGTTTGTTAACGCCATTTCCATTGTGCCTGATGAAGATGGAACAGTTGAGGAGAAGGAAACTGAGAAAAGCAAGAAGGAGGAGGCTGAAACCAATGATGAACCCGAGACCATTGAGTATTACCTTAAGCACGAGATTAATTAGAAAACCATTGTTAACCAATTGAACAACTTTAGGTACAACGAGGTTCGTAGGAAATCCCTAGAAGGAGAAATAATAGAAAAAGAGTATGACACCATGCCTATGGGACCTATGTATGAGTTGGTTCTAAAAAAAACTAGTAACTAAAAAACGAGAAACCACGGGGAACTTCGTGATACCATGTAGCATAGGTGACATTGATAATATAAATGCCTTAGCTGATCAAGGATCTGATGTGAACATAATGCCGCTATCAGTCTATAATAAGTTGACTAAGGAGAAGCCATCCAAGACCAATCGTAGACTTTCCTTAGCAAATCACACATATGTCTACCCCATAGGAATAGTTGAGGATGTCTTAATAGAGGTGGCCAATATTGTTTATCCGGTGGACTTCGTGATTATAGACATTGAAAAAGATAGAAATATGCCACTCATTCTTGGAACACCTTTTCTGGCCACTGCCAAAGCAACCATCAAATGCGGTGAGGGCATCATGATACTCAAGAGTGGCAAGGGATATGCTAGGATACCTATTGTTCCAAGATATCCTTTAAAGATTAGGGAAAAGATTACTGATGAGAATCCACAAGTCCCTAACAATATGGTTAGGAAGAAAATTAACGAATGGGAAAAAGGGCTTAGAGATTTCATGGTTCAAGGACTACATGCAACATTGTGGAAACACGATAAAAAGTTAGGAAATAATCCTACCTCAATACCACAAACTCAAAAAAACCCTAAGGAATTTTTAAAGGGAGAGAAAGTGCTTTTATACAAGTCAAGAATAGAAGCATTAAGAGGTAGAAACAAGCCAAGATGGTTTGGGCCTTATACGGTGAAAGAAACTAATCTAAAAAATAAAACCGTTATCATAATAGACGACGTTGGGAAGGAGTCCACGGTAAGCATACAACGTCTACAACCTTTTGATAAAGGCTTAGTAACTGAAGGAGGTGATGGTAACGAAGTAACGTAGGGGCACGACTTCGATTCTAGCTACAAGACTCATAAATAAAGAAAAGCGCTTCGTGGGAGGCAACCCATGCTTAATTGTTTGCTTGTTTGTGTGTCGTATATCTTTTATTGATTGTTTATTCTCATGTTTGAATTTGTAAAAATGCTTTATTTTGTCTTTAACCTCGTCTTAATTACATATAAAGGTATTTTACAAAAGGGATAAGTGTAGGGAGGATTACACACGTTTTCAAAAAGAACGTGAAAATGAGAATTATGATTATTAAAAAGATATACATGTGTGTTTGTTTGAGTCAAATGCTTGTATCGAGTCATAATGGATATTTACAGGAAGTTTTTCTAGATTCTAAAGATGTATATTTTCTAGAATTTTTTCCAGAAAATCGCAGACCAGTTTCTGTCAGGATAACCTGACGGCGTCAGGGTAGCAACCTGACGACGTCAGGAGGAGTAGAAACAACTTCTAACTTTTTCTCGTTTTCTATGCTACTTATAAATTTTTGGAATTTCTCATGTCTTAATTTTCCAGAAAATATGTAAACATCCATTCCACAAGCATTATATCCTAGTTTAGTAGAGTCATATATAGTGTTACCGCCAATTTTACGCGAAGGTTTCGTCTGTTTTCTTAAAGTGTGCAGGTTTTATTTATCAAGAAGAAGATACATAAGATTTGTTGGAGCTTTTCACGCATACGTTCTTCTTGGAAAAGAATTTAACCACTACTTCACACGGATACTACCGAGCTAATCAAGAGAGTATTAGTTTCTTTCATTTTTAATTACCTTCCATTATTATAACTTTGATACTTTCGGGGAACATTGGGGACAATGTTCAGTTTAAGTGTAGGGAGGGAAAATAAAACGGGAACTTTGAAACTATGCTTATCCTTGACTATTTGCCTTGTCTAAATTCATTTGTGTAATAAACCATGAGAAATATCGGTTAGGGTAATTTTGGCACCAAAATTTTTTTTTTCATGACATGTAGGAGTGGGCCTCTTAATAAAGCGTCTCATGGATAGGAAGTTATATGACTAGCACAAAACCCTTTACCACTTAAATTCCACCCAAAATGTGAGGATCGCCCTTAGATTTGTAGGAATTAAAGCATTCCACTTTAATGCTTCGAGAGTGTACCGGTAGTATAATAGATTCTAGAACTTGTTTTGTGATGCATTCCGAGATCGCTAGTGAGACTACACTTGTGTGGTTAGGAATAACTAAATGATAAGAGGCATTAGGATAACCCTTGTTTGATACCCGTATTATAATTACTTCTTCCACATCGGTTGAGTAATTCCCCCACACCCTTGCGTTGTACTCATCTTTAGTACACGATACCCCTAGTTAACCCCTCAGAGCCTATCCTTTTCGCGGTTCTCTTGATGTTTCGGTTTTCCGGAATATCAATGAAGAGCATTGTTTACAATCCACCCCCAAATGTACAACCAAATTGCCTTAGCTTACCTTGTATGCACTCACTTTTAGTGCATTATTGTTATCATCCTAAACCCTTAGTTCAATTATCTAGTTGCTTGCATAAGTTGCTAAGTCGAGTCATATCCTTTGTATACAGTTTTGGGATGACTGAGACTCATGGGAAAAGTTAAATTTTATGAAGTGATGGGAAGGAACGTTAAATTCAAATTCCCTTTATTTACGTAATAATGTACTCCAAGTGTTTTGATCTTTTCAATTCGGGTCAAATTAGTGTTAGAGTAATAAAAACTCAAGTGTAGGGATGTGCCTATAAATCTCTATTATTTTGATGTTATCGTAGAGGATGGTAGAGTAAAAGTGTATGAAAAAAAAAAAAAAAAAAATGAAAAAAAAAATAGAAAAAAGAGAAAAAGAAAAAAAAGAGTGTTGAAAAAAAAATGAAAAACATGAAAAAACATACGGGCCACCATCCTACATCTATCTTTAAATTTATGTTTGTTTGTTTTAATTTATCTAGAGTTTAGAGTGTCGAGTCTTGGCTTAGCAACGCCATTCTTCTCATGCTTGTAACATGAAGATTTTTGACTTGCCACCACTAAATCGCCTATCCCACCAAACCATTTGTTTCCCTACCGTAAGCCTAACGTTACAACCATTTAAAAGACCTCTTGGATAGTTTTTCCTAGGTGCTTACGCCAAAGCGATGGAGGTTTGATCTAGTCTCAAGCCTATGGTAATCTATGTACTAGGACCGGTTAATGAGTGTTTATCTTCCATTTCCAACTTGATATATTTCATATACACCCGAGAGATGAGAGTATCTAAACACCACTTGTAAGGTGATAGTATGTAATTTCCGTGCTTGTTATGACTTTTGCGAGGCTTATACGTGCTGTGAATTGTTCTAAACTAATGCTTCATGACCCCTAACTTATAAATTAATTGGCTAAAAGCACATTTGCTTGAGGACAAGCAAATACCAAGTGTATGGATATTTGATAAGGATTTAAAAGGTACACTTTTGAGGGGTCATTTAAGCCCTTAATCGACTACTTTTATATCTGTTACTGCTTAATTTCGTTCCTTTTCACTTTTTAGGTCTCTTGAAGGCAAATTGCTGGAATGACACTTATTCGGACGAAAAGGCGCGAATATATGAAGAAAATGGCCAAAGTCAAGAATCAAGACACTCAAGCTGCTGGAACAGAAGGTGACAGCGTCACAGCCAAATGGCGACGCCGTCGCAACACACTTTGTGACGACTCAGTAGCCAAATTGCTAGTTTGCACTTGACGGCATCAGGTTTTAAAAAGTAGGGCGTCACAACTCAGACGACCTAGATTTGGATCCCGACGGCGTAAGAAGATGAAGCCGACGACGTCACAACCATAAGGTGACGCCGTCACAAAGTTGACGTGGCCAAGACGAAAACCTAATGGCGGCGATCTGACGGCGTCACAAATAAAGAGTGACGCCGTCGCATGTTGTAACTCTATATATAGAATTCGAATTTTCAGATTTTTAGGGAGGTAGTTTTGTGGAGTAAAACCTAAACCAAACTTTGGCTGTCTTGGGCAGTATCTTAGGGTTCCATACCCTATTTTACAACAAGATAAGTGATTTAATTCATTAATTCAATTATGTCTTCAATTGTTTGTGTGTATGCTTGCATGTTTTCCATGTCCGACTAATTTATTTGTGTGTTTGCTTAGATCTATGAAACATAGGTATTGAATATTGATTGGTTGTCTCTTATCTTAATTGTGATTGACCTAGTATTGCGATAGGTCATTCGTTGTGTTTTTAATGCTTGGGTAATCTTTGTGAACATTAGTTTATAATCACCTAGAGTTGTTGTAGGCTAAACATCCAAAGGTAACCTTAGAGTTAGTTTATGAATCCTAGAGATTTCGTAGGCAATAACCTTAAGGTAATCTCAAAGAGTTAGGGAAAAACGCATACCCTACGACCTTAGAAGACACAACGCGTTAAGAATAAGGACGTGACAATTCAACCATCAATATGAGATAACTAGGGAGTAATAGCATCTAGGTAAACACATCTTTAAATCATCATAAGAGCACACAACAATAGGCATAGACTACACTCACATTAGCTTAGTTCATTAGATAAGTAGAGTAATCGGTAGAAATACCAACCCCCGAAATCCAATACCCCGATATTCGTACATTTCAATTTTCTATAAAATATAAAAAGATAAAAAATAATCTTCCTCAACCTTTCTCACTAGCATTCCTATTCCCCTAGAGAACGCTATCAATTCCCGAGGCTTACCCTAGTACTACACTACAATGATTAGGTTCACTGCCTAGGGTGTTGAAAAACTTGATCGACGAAAAGGAAGTTCCTTTGACCCCGAACGCGCGTTGTACGCGTATCACCTTTTGTTTGGGATGCCGTCAAATATTGTTGATCAGCTTTGAGAGGCTTCGATCTTGACTTTGCCATTTTCTTCATGTATTTGCTCCTTTTCGTCCAAATATGCTTCATTCGAGCATTTTGCTTCCAAGACACCTAAAAAGTGAAAAAGAATGAAATTAAGCAGTAACGGATATAAAATTGGTCGATTTAGGGCTTAAATTACCCCCTAAAAGCGTACGTTATAAATCCTTATCAAATATCCCTACACTTGGTATTTGCTTGTCCTCAAGCAAATGTGCTTTTGGCCAATCAATTTATAAGTTAGGGGGCATGAAGCATGGGTTTAAAATAATTTACAACAAGTAAAGGCACCGCAATAGTCATAACAAGCACGTAAATTATACACTAGCACCTCACAAGTGGTGTTTGATTCTCTCATCTCTCGGGTTTATATGAAATGTAATAAATGGAAATGGAAGATAAACACTCATTACCTGGCATAGTACATAGATTACCATAAGCTTGAGACTAGATCAAACCTCCACCACTTTGGCGTAAGCACCTAGGAACAACTATCTAAGAGGACTTTACAAGGGTTGTAACGTTAGGCTTACGGTAGAGAAACAAATGGTTTTGTTGGATAGAAGATATTTAGTGGTTGCAAGTCAAAAATATTATGTTACAAGCATGAAAAGCGTGGCGTTGCTAAGCCAAGACTCGACTCACTAAGCTCTAGATAACTTGAAACAAAACAAACATAAATTTAAAGATATAAACATAAAGATAGATGTAGGATGGTAGCCCGTATTTTTTTTTAACACTCTTTTTTCGATTTTTTTTTCATACATTTTTACTCTACCATCCTCCACGACAACATCAAAATATAAGGGATTTATATGAGCATCCCTACACTTGAGTTTTTATTTCTCTAACACTAATTAACCCGATTTGAAAAGATCAAAACACTTGGAGTATTTAATTACGTAGACAAAGGGAATTTGAATTTATCGTTCTTTCCCGTTACTCCATAAAATATTACTTTCACCCATGAGTCCCAATCATCCCAAAACTGTGTACAAAAGATATGACTCGACTTAGCAACCATGCAAGTAACTAGATATTTGAACTAAGGGTTTAGTAATGATAACAATAATGCACTAAAGATGAGTGCATACAAGGTAGGCTAAGGCGATTTGTTTGTACATTTAGGGGTGGATTGTAAACAATGTTCTTTATTGATATTCCGGAAAACCGAAACATCACGAGAACTGCGAAAAGGATAGGCTCTAAGGGGTTAACTAGGGGTATCGTGTACTAAAGATGAGTACATCGCAAGGGTGTGGGGTAATTACTCAACCGATATGGAAGATGTAATTATAATACAGGTTTCAATTAAGGGTTATCCTAATGCCTCTTTTCATTTAGTTATTCCTAACTACACAAGTGTAGTCTCACTAGCGATCTCAGAATGCATCACAAAACAAGTTCTAGAATCTATTATACTACCGTTACACTCTCTAGGCATTAAAGATGAATGCTTTTATTCCTAAAGATCTAGGGGCGAACCTCATATTTTTGGGGTGGAATTTGAGTGGTAAACGGTTTTTGTGCTAGTCATATAACTCCTATCCATGAGACGCTTTATTAAGACTAAAGTTTAGCTCGTAAATGTCATAAAAAAATTTAAATTTGGCGCTAAAATTGCCCTAACGAATATAGTTTATTACACAAATTACCAAGGACAAGACAAATAACCAAGTGAGTGAATAGTTTCTAAGTTCCCGTTTTATCCTCCCTCCCTACACTTAAACTGAATATTATCCCCAATGTTCCCCGAAAGTATCAAAGTTATGATAAAGGAAGGTAAGTAAGGAAAAGAAACTAGTACTCCCCTGATTAGCTCAGTAGGATTCGCGTGAAGTTGCGGTTAAATTCTTTTTCAAGAAGAATGCATAAGTAATAAGCTTCATCCAATGTTGTGTTTCTTCTTCTTGCCAAATATAACCTGCACACTTAAGAAAACAAACGAAACTTTTGCATAAAATTGGCGGTAAAACTATATATGACACAACTACACTAGAAAGCAAGTAACATATATTACTTGTGGAATGGATGTTTGCAGTTTTTCTGGAAAACTAAGACCTGGAAGTTCCAAAATTTATAAGTAGCATAGAAAACGAAAAAATGATAAACTGCTTCTGCTTAACCTGACGTCGTCAGGCTTTATTCCTGACGTCGTCAGGTTGTCCTGACACAAACTGGTCTGCTGCATTTTTCTGGAAAAATTCCTGCAAAACATCCATTATGACTCGATACAAGCATTCGACTCTAACAAACACACATATATATCAATTTCACTAGTTGTAATTCTCATGTTCAGTTCTTCAAAAAACGTATGTGATCTTTCCTACACTTATCTTTTTGTAAAATACCTTTATATGTAATTAAGGCGAGGTTAAAGACAAAATAAAGCATTTTCACAAAGTCTAACATGAGAATAAACAACAATGAAAAAGATATAAGACACAAAACAAGCAAACAATTAAGCATGGGTTGCCTCCCACGAAGCGCTTTTTCTTTATTTATGAGTCTTGTAGCTAGACTCGAAGTTGTGCTCCTACGTTGTCTCATGCACGCTCACGTGCCCATACCTAAGCCACTATAGTGTTTTCTCATCTTTTTTGTAATCATCTCCTAATTCTAGGAATTTTGTTTATAGTACCTTTCATTCTTTTCATAAATATGTTTAAGTCCCCGTTGTTTGTCCCTTTCACTAAGTATCGGAATGGGAGCCATCCGATTACATGCCTCTATATCTTTGTGTTTAAACCTAGGGTGTGTACGGGGCATTTGATAGACAAAATCCTCAACTTCACTAGAGAATGTGACTAAACCATCAACCATCCGTTCATTCAACTTAGTCATTCTCTTAAAGGATGTTCCAAATATCACTTGAGTAAGGCTTCCATCAATGAATTCTCCTAAATTTTCTAAGACCATGAATTCAACCAAATAGGCAAAACTTCCAACAAACACATGCAAGTGAGTGACCGCATCAACAACATTGTCCCCTTGATAGGCTAACTCATTCACCTTAATTTTATTATATAAATTCCTTGAGATTAAGTTTAAAGGTAAGAATGAATGCAAGTAAGCATCAAAACTTTCAAATCCTATTTTACAAGGGAATTGCATGTTAAAGGGGCCATCAACCTCAATTCTACACCTAGGGTCAAAACATTGGGAGGGGTCTTCTTCTATCTCAAGCCTAACTTCATCGATGACCTCCCCGTTGTCAATTGCCTCTCCGTCACCAAATTCCTCACCGGAATCCGAATCATAAAAAGGACTATTATGTTGCCAATTTATTTCATTATGCCCTAGGTGATATCCAAAGTGGTAAACAGGTGAAAGGTTTTGTGGAATTGCGTTTTCCATTGCGGGATTGGGAGCGGGGACTGCAAAGTTTCTCCGGCGAAAGATGTGAATCATCGTGAGTGATGAGATTTACGAACAAAAACACGAAGAAGGGGGATAGACTACAAGGAAGCTAACGAAAATGAGAAAAAAATCTTACTTGATAGGAATCAAGCAAGGGAACCTAAACGAAATAGAAATCTAACTAGCTATTCTATTCCCCGGCAGCGGCACCAAGAACTTGATGCGCGTACGGAGCGCGTTCGGGGTCAAAGATAACTTCCTTTTCTTCGAGCAAGTTTTTCAACCTCCTAGGCAGTGAACCTAATCGTTGTAGTGTAGTATTGGGTAAGCCTCAGGGATTGATATCGTTCTCTAGGGGAATAGGAATGCTAGTAAGAAATGTATGACGAGAAGGTGGGGGTTGAGGGTGATTCTTTTTTATCTTTTTATTGGTTTTTTAGAAAGCTAAGGTAAATATCTCGGGGCAATTGGTTGGGGCGTGGTACTTCTACCGATTACTTCTACTTGTCTAATTATCTAATTTATCTAATTACTACGGGTAGTCTTATGTCTAATTGAAGTGTGCTTGTATGATGATTAAAAATGTGTTTACCTAGATGCTATTACTCCCTAGTTATCTTTTATTGGTCGGTTGAATTGTCACACCTTATCTTAACGCGTTGTATTCCTGAGGTCGTAGGGTATGCGTGCCCCCTAGTTCTTTGAGGTTGTCTCTCGTTTATGACATACGAAGTCGGCAAGCCTAAGCTATTTCATTCATAAGCCACACATTCATAAAGCATACTCAAGCATTAAATACAACGAATGATGCCTAGTTGCACTCCTAAGCCAATTTACAATTAAGATAAGAAACAACCTAACAATAATCAATAACTAGGTTTCATAGATCTAAGCAAACACATAAGAAATTTAGCTAGACATGGTAACCAAGCAAGCATACACACAATCAATCGAATTCGGGATAGACATAATGTTACTTTGGATTAAAAGACTTATCTCGATGTGTAAAATAGGGTATGGGACCCTAAGATACTGTCCAATTCGGACTACAAACGATTTAGGGTTTTTTCTCCAAAAGTTTACCTCTCTAAATGCAGAAAAATCGAATTCTATATATAGATTTACAATTGCGACGGCATCACCTTTTGCATGGGACGCCGTCAGCTTGCCGTCATTAGGGTTTCATCTGGGCCAAGTCATCGATGGGACGGCGTCACCTTAGAGTTGTGACGCCGTCGGTTTTCAGTTGGGACGTCATCTTGATTCTAGATCTAGGCCTTCTGAGTTGAAAACTGTGAGTGACGCCCTCATTTTTTAATGCGTGACGCCGTCAGGTTATGTGACCAGAATTTCCACTGAGCCGTCGCGTGCATGTTTTGATCAAGTCATCATAGAGGGATGGCGTCGCCCTTTGCTTGGGACGCCGTCAGGTACTGTTGATCAGCTTTGAAACGCTTCGATCTTGACTTTGCCATTTTCTTCATGTATTTTCTCCTTTTCGTCTAAATATGCTTCATTCCAGCATTTTGCATCCAAGAGACCTAAAAAGTGAAAAGGAACAAAATTAAGCAGTAACGGATATAAAACGATTTAGGTCTTAAATGACCCCCTAAAACGTACATTTTAAATCCTTATCAGTCTGACCATGGAAAGGTGAGATATGTTTTGGCAAACATAAGAAGCTTAATCCTCGTTATATTTGACCTCTCAAAATCCTTGCTAGAATTGGACCGGTAGCTTACAGACTCGAGCTACCACCAGAACTTAGTAGTGTGCACAACATCTCTCATGTGTGTAATCTAAAGAAATGTATTTCTGATGAAACTCTCGCTATTCCTCTGGAAAAGATTCAGATTGATGAACGTCTAAACTTTATCAAAGATACTATAGAAATCATGGACCGTGAAGTCAAACGACTTAAGCAAAGTCGCAATCCTATTGTCAAAGTTTGTTGGAACTCTAAAAAAGGTCCTGAATTCATGTGGGAACGTGAATATGAATTCAAACGCAAATATATTCATCTTCTCTCAACTCTATCTAGCGACTTGAATTGATATCCGAGACGGATTTCTTTTAAGGAGAGGAGGTTGTGACAAACGATAATTTTCCAAACTTATTTTAATAATAAATTTAGTTTATTATTACATGTTATTCATTTTTGAACATTTCTGAGCATTTTCGAGCTCACTTGACTTGAAGACGAGAGGTTATCTCGCATACCGTGAAAACTACACATAATGCATATCCGCACGAGTCTTGACCTAATAAACTCTTTATTTATGACTTCTATCATTTTTAAGAAATACTAGTCGTGTGACTACTTGATTTTCGTGAAAAAATCATTTTAAACTTAACCGCGCAAGATTTAAGTTCTCAGGCAAGTTTTATCGAGCCTAAACTAGTCCCGAACCATTATTTCACAAAAAATTACATTTTTGGTCCCTGGAACTAAGTTACACCGCCCCCCTTAAGGTTTCTTAAACCTTGCACTTTGTAATTAACTCTTTTGAGTATATAAGGGAACACGTTAGGGTTTCTAGTCATTTTTATCAAACCCTAGCACTACTACTCCCTCTCTCTCCTTTTCCAGCACCGACACCGCCACCACCACTCCTCCACCGCCGTCGCCGCCTCCTTGAACCACCACTCCACCATCGTTGTTATTGAAGATTCAAAGTGTTTAAAGGTGTTTTTGGGTTTAGATCGAGAGTTTTTGGTCGTGTTTGATTTGATCCGTCACTATCTTCTTCTCTTTTATTTGGTATGTTAATATAAAACCGATTATCATCTTTCTTTTCATTTTTTTCTTCAGTTTCAAATATAAAATGGATTGTTATAAAAAGTTTTGGTAAGATAACGATTCACACAAGGTGTGAATCGAAACATATGAAAAATGTATCAAACATAGGGATCATCGTGGCTTTGTGGTTTTCGGATTTAAAAACTATTTGTTGTCGAAAACTTATAATAAGCCCTCTAATCGGCTTATTTTCTTGTTTCTTTTGCTTGTGGTCTCGTTGTGAACGGTTAAACCCAAGAGGTTTTGGGCCGAGACCCACTTGATTCTCAGGTTATGTTTGGATTTCTTATTTTGCGCTTATATACGGCTTATTATTAATTTGTGGCTTATTCAGATTTGTACTAAGTTTCTTTGGTTTTGACTTGCAAAAACGACCCGAGTAGTGTTTGAATTTGTTCTCGGGTCGAATGGGAAAACAAACCTGAAAAGGGTTTTGTTTGATTGTGGTCTTGCGTTAAAAGGTATAAAGGAACCTGTGAGTAGGGGTGAGCATCGGTCCCGGACCGGACCGGACTGCCAAGACCGAAGACCGAATTAGCCAAAAAGCCTAGACCGAGGACCGGATCGAATGTGGTCGGTCTGTAGGTCGGTCCAGTCCAACAAGGCCAAAATAGTCGGTTTGTGGTCCGGACCGGACCGAGGACCGAATTAGCCCAAAAGCCTAGACCGAGGACCGTACCAAATGTGGTCGGTTCGGTCCGGTACGGTCCGGTCTCGGTCGGTCTGTCGGTCTGTTAGGGTCGTTTGCTCACCCCTACCGGTGAGGGTTTGTTTTGAAGTGTACGGTTTAAAAAGAAAACCACCTGTGTGCGTGCTTTGGTTTGATTTGTGTTCGATAAAGAAACAACCTAAGGAGGGTGTTTTTCTTGCTTTTTGGTTCAAAAAGAAAATATAAACAGTTGTTTGATTTTTTGAAAAAACTTGAAAATGTGAAACAGGTGTTTATTTAACTTTAGACCAAACTAGAAACTAAAGGGTTGTTTTAAAATTGCGAGATTATTTATGAGACTTGTTATTTGGGTTTGATTATAGGTTAAGGATTGGTTTGGTATTAATAGGCCCGACTAATATGGTTATTGGACTTATTGGGTTAACGAGCCCTATAAGGGCCCACTAAGCATATTGGAAAAGCTTATTAGCTCATGACTCATCCTACTAACTTATTGTTTGTTCTTGACATCTTATAGGTTTCGGCTTTGAATTAATAAGCAAAACGAAAGCGTTATTATTCTTATTGGGTTGACGAGCCTAATAAGGGCCCAATAACCCATCCGGTTACCTTATTAAGCTTTTAGCTTGGACTTGTTGACTTTTATATGTTTATCTTACTTGACTTGGCATTAATTGGTAGTTTCGGATTACTTTTGGGATTGTGACGTTTGATTGGGATTATACACTTGATACGGTTTATACATTGATTTTGACTTGGACTATTTGGACAATTATCGGACTTGTATTGACATCTATTGGACATTGGACATTTTGGACTTGTAACGGATATAATATATTAGACTCGTAACAAATTTAATATTTTAAGATTCGTAACGGACTTACAATATGGAAACAATGTTTATTGAAGAATAATCAATAAATACACTTGAAATACTATGTTGTTTTCTATTAAATTGATTTGGGAAATTGATTAATAACAACGTATTTCGACTTGGAACGTTCTATAAACGAACGAGTCATGGCGAAATTTTGTAAAATTTCTATACTTCAACTTTATTTTCAAAAACTCTTTTATTACAAACTCGTCAAATAATGAAATGTACACCTTTACATTGTAAAACTTTTATTGTTTGAATTGTAAAGTCAAACTTAACTTTATTTATAAAACATCTATGTTTTATACAAACTAGTTAGGATTATGGGGTAAATACCAAAACTTACCAATTGACTTACTTTCTTGACATATTTCCTTGTCGTTACTTTCTTGACTTCTTCCTTGTCTCGACTCGAGTTCTTGTTAATACTTTCATGACTATTCTTTTATCTACTTTTCTATATAATATATATGCTATTTATATATTATACTTTGGTGTGTGTATTCATGAATCTATACTTTCTTACCACTACAAGAACGATGATACCAAACTCTTTTACTAAGATGATACGAGACTTATACGAAAAATATAACGCATTAACTTTTAAAAACTCATGCGCATTGATTACTTTTCACGCGTCATATTTTGAGACAAGTATTTATTTATTAGGTCGTGCCTAGTTCGTACCGTTGTGCTTTATTACTTCTTGACACCGTTGTGTTACTTGTGTTGCCATACTTGAGATGAGTTTATAGCCCCACTTTTACTCTTATTGCTTACTTTGCAAAACTTTGGGGAGAGAAACATGCAAAAAATTTATTTGGACTGAAACTTATACTTTACTTAAACTATATGCGGATTAGCCTTAGAACTTGAACCCCACTATTGCCAACTTTCATGAACCGTTGAATCTTGTTGAGAAGCGCGAATGCTACAGATAGAACTATCGGGGGTGACTTCCCCTGTCCGGGTTGGTCGCTCCAATTAGGCGGACGTATACCATGTCGGGATACAAGTGTTAGGGATACACTTTTTTTGGGCCTACTTTACTTTAACATGCACTGTTGTCATGCATACTTGTCGAAGCTTCGGTTGCATGAACTTAGTGCTAGCGTAATATACTTTACTTTGAGTGACATTAAGTTCGATGTAATGTTCACATACTTTGCTTACAGTCTACTTTATTGCTTTATACTTAAACCTATGAACTCACCAGCTTTATGCTGACTTTTTAAGCATGTTTTTCTCAGGTAAATGATTCACTTGTTGATGTTTGACTTCTGAGGCGCTTGACAGAGCACGGTAATAAACTACTTTTGTTTGGGACTACTTTAATAAATGGGCCATGTGTTTCCGCAATTGAATAATGTTTTGAGACTTGTTTAATTACTTGATGTCATTCCTTTTTAAATGGATATGGTGAATCCATTCTCTATGCTTGTGTTGTGTATCAATTTAGTAGCACCCCGATGCTTTTACTATTTTGCGTTGCGTAGTTCATTTTTGGAGGTGTTACATATAAATTTATAATTTCATACTAATACACAACATTTTGTATATATATTTCAACCCATCATATAGCCTTATAGTATATCTATTCTATAATAAATATATACCAAAAAATATAATTTGAAAAAAAAACTAACCCCAAAAACCGCAAAAACCCGCAAAACCGTGCGGTTGTGAATTCTCATTTTTTAAAAACCGAAATTGCGGATGCATGTTGGTTTTTACCAAAAACCGCACCATGTTCACCCCTAGTTTAACCACTAAAAATGATTAACCAAAGATTTTAGTACACGAAAATGTTTCTAGAGAGAGAGAATAATGAGTTTAAGACTAGATAAATGTAAAGTTTTACTACTAATAACGATCTAAAGCTAAAACTAATACAACTAAACACAACAACGTACCATATTTGGCTCTTGATACCAATTGATGGTCACCATAAACCTACGTCTACACTAATCTAGAGGGAGAGTGGGTGTGAAAACTTCTATCTTAGAGAGAGAAATGAGAGAAAAATAAAGGAAAAGTCTCACAAAACATAATATTGACACACACCTCATAACCCATGATGTAAGGGGTATTTATACCCTTACAAGCAAACTTTGAGAGACCTCTCAACCTATTAGATTCCTCTCGCAATTATACACATGTTGCGAGGGTAGGAGGTCTCACAACAACAAAAAATGTTACACACATTCCCTATATATTACATAGAAGTTCATGCACTTATGATTTACACTTTTTGTGTTCTAACAAACCCTTAGAAAAATATGAATATTTTCTTGTGGACAAATTTATAGGTACTGCATAGGGGCGTAACTTTCAAGATTATTGGCTAGCTTGTCACAAATTTATGTCTTTTTTCAAAATCAAATTGTTATTTTGGTTACCTTTACCGGTTTTTACGAAAAAAAATTACAACCTTTTTAAGTGGTGTTTGGAGTTACATTTCGAATGAGAGAATGAATATAGTGGGTTTATTAAGGTATGATTTTACGTGTTATAAAAATATATATTTAAAAATACTATTAGGTTTTAGTAATCACTCCTCGTAATCACTCCTTGTCGTCATTGGCTAACTATCCTCACCTATTGTCAATTAATAACGTATTCGTCGTGTCTTGTTGAGCTCAGCTGGGGGGGGGGGGGGTAAACGAGCCGAGTACTGCCAAGCTCGAGCTCGATACTCAACTCGAGCTCGATTATTTCCATATTTCATGCTCGAACTCAATGAATACTCGTCATATCAAGGCCTATTCAATTCTATTTATATGAAAATCAAGTAAAATTTTGTATATAAAATGGTAGAAGTGTAATTTAATTGAAGCTCGATAATACTCGCGAGCTTTACGAGCCGAGTATTTTGGAGCTCGAACTCGAGCACGACTAATTTAAATTGAGTCGATTCTGAGTAGTTTACTAGTCGATCTCGAATAACTCATGAGTTATCTCGTCTCATTTACACCCCTAAGCTCAGCCCTCACAGGTTCCATATACATTGATATGCCTTGCCACCAAGGATATGCCATGTAGTTGTCATGTCTCTCTGAATTTCTGACAACAAGGACAAGTACACAACCAAGGTCAAATTATATATGAGGAATGACAAACAAAGTAATCATGTTACGAGTAAAATACATTGCAAATTTACTAGAGTCTGCAAGAAACTATGACAGAGTTCTAGTGTATTATCTTTATACCAAGCATGATGATCATAATTATACTTTGTATTTTCTTTTGTTTTTTGTAAGAATCAATAAGAAAGTGAAACCTATTTTTTCTGCTCTTTTTTTGAGAAGAAAGAGTGTCTTAATTAATGTACACGATACACATGTAATTCGATAGCAAAATCAAGCGTGCTCCTTAAAGACATTTTACTTTGATCTTGTTGGGGTTGATGTTGCTCTTACAATTAAAAAAAAAAGAAAAAAAAAAATGTGACTAAAAACAAATACACCTGAAACAACCCTGCATTTCCTTTTTGAAAAGAAGGAAACAAGATAAATATTGGCTAAAAAACGAGCCAGGTTTTTGTGTTGACTTAACACATAATGTTTGTTATCAACGTTAATATTTGAATTACTAGAGCCCTTTTATAAGAGGTTTTTAGAGTTTTATAACGAATTTGAGAGATTACGAGTATGCCATTCTTATAAAGTGAGATGATTTGCAGTTTCGCACACCTTGTGTTTGATTTGCACACACTAGTGTACAACACAATTAAAAACAAAATGTAAATAAGGTACAACTACCTAATACATGAGTTGGTGAGTATCAATCAAAATCAAAAGGGTGCAAAAAAATTCCCCTCTTATAACCTCTTTGTATCACTCATCTGTACAATTCATTGGGCGAGGGTTTACTATCACTCGATTTAACTTCCCTAGATAAGGAGCGAAAATATTTTCTAAAGCCTTTCTCCATGTCTTCACATCACTTAACAATACTTAAGTTTAAATTGTTTCCCTGATAAGCTTTCTTGCATCAAATGTTTATCATAATAATTCCTATATAGCAACTCATTCGAAACACATTGCACAATTAGTTATACTTATGATGGAGTTTATAATTTGAATTAAAGTTTAAATTAACAGAAACAAAAAAAAAAAAAAAAACTTGGGTTATGACCAAAATCCTTGTCGAACTAAAGTTAATATTTCTAGACTTATTGATAAAAGTTTGAGGATCAACGTATGTCTACAGTTTTATGGGATGGTTTTTTCGGTAACTATAATTTCATAATTTCTGATATTTTAGCTGATTAATTCACATGTTTGAACCACCACTATGCGCATAATCAAACGAGGTAAAGCGCTTTCTTTTTGTGAGGTTAGCGTGACTATTTCAGGAGTGTTTGCACGTAACCAAAATTTAACTTAAGACCTCTCACATTTTTTAATTAGTCACACGACTTTTATCACCAAAGTGCATCGTTAGCTTTAAAAAAGTTTATTTATCAAATATGAGAGTGAGGGGGAATAAGTATATACGTTGTTTTGTTAATAGGTTTTGACTTTGAAAATCTTACCTTATAACCAAAAGACATAATGTAAACCCAAGCACGGTTTGGGTTTGAAAACCATTTCACATTCCCATGATAAACCCATTCCCATAGTCATTCCATTTTATCACCAAACAACCCCTAATAACTTTTAAGTGATTCTCAGTCACCCACCATCAGAGTACGGATAATTGGTCGAAAGAGGAAATGGCGGCGGCGACGGTTCAACCTCGTATCCTGGTGTCATCGTTTGTGGGAAGCTGTCGGTCAACACAACAACCTTTACATAACCTCTTTCGGTATAACCCAGGTTCATCTTTCACTTTATGCATCATCAACTCATTCAATCCATCATTTTTAAATACTAGTTGCTATGTACTTCAAGTATGTGATACAAATATTCAATCTCGTAGGATATAGACACTCGTACCACTACCCGATAATATAGCCAATTTATCTTAGCAACATTTTTTAACAAATCATTTTCATGTATATGATGATTCGTAAGGCGACTGATATTGATTAAAGACTATAGAATGTTTGAGAGATGTGCGCGGCCTAACCGGTATTCCTGCGGGCCGTGGCCGTTCCGTACTTTTTTTTGGCATCTCAAGATGTTCACCTAGGGAGGTTTGAACCCTTGGAGATGGTTACTATTATGATTGTGTCTATAACATTTTTATGCTGTCACAGGTCAAAAACATGTTTTGATGCGACAACCAAGAGGGTTCACCGGAGTAGCAAATTTTTTATTCAACAAAAGGTATCCTTTATATTCACTAAGTCACAACTCGGGTATTGATTCATAACTATCTATATTAACAGCTAGTAACATATATTCTACTGCAAGAAAAGAAATCACTTGCACCTAAAACTTGATTATTTTTCACAAACAGCCATCGTATTTTTTATTCATAGTTCTGCATACATGACAAGAGGACCAATTTCCCGGTTTCTGCATGTGTCTCTAGCATTTCTGGAATTCATTTTACTTTTCCATCCACATGAGCTCTTTATATATCACACGAAAAAACAACCGTTTGTAGTCATCACATACATCTTCAGCAGTCACCCAATGTGCAAGTAATAAATACCAGGGCTACAGTTAACTTGTGTAGAATTAAATACCAGGGCTGACTTATATGGTCTGTTGTAATAATCCTTCGTAGCATAAAAAGCATAATAGTGTTATATTAGTGCTTATGGCGAACAAATACCCTCAATCTACCACTAATTGAATGACATATATTTCTGAAACTGTAGTCATTTGCTCGCATATGATTTTTGTGCAGTCCCAGATTGAAACATTTATTATTATATTAAGACTTTAAGAGTATGGATGGAAAACTAGAGTAACAAGATATTTGCCCATCTTGTAATCCTAATTTGAACTTTTCCCCCTTCCAAGATGTCGTTTTTGTCATGCCTTAACTCAAAAATCAGTACTGTATGTTGTTTAGGGTTTGACGGTGTGTTTAGTTGATAGATAACCCTTATCTTTCCCCCCAAAAAATTTGTATGAAACAGGGGAAAAGAAAACGTGTTCAAAATGATTTTTTCCAAAAAATTTCCAACAACACACAGAATTATTATTTCCTGAATTATAAAATGAAGCTACAAATATCTATTTTGAGTTTTCCTCTTTTTTGTTTATCCTCTAAAATCCAGTTTCCTTGTAACTGGAAAACACAATAGACCATTTGAACACATTTTCAACTCTTTTACGTAAATAAAAATCTTCTCCATTTTTTACAAATTTAACTATTGAAAACTAATAAATTTTTTTTTATAGCTAAACGATTGATGGCTACTATAATACTGGTATTATCTAATTCGTATCGAACTAGCAGAAATACAGATGAATTACAAGGCAGCAAACGCAAACGCTTACGACCGGGCAAATTGTCTCCTCGCCGCCCTGTTCCTGATCACATACCTAAGCCTCCTTATGTTGCATCTAAGAAGGCACCTGGAATTGCTAGTGGGCCTGAAGTACATGATGAAAAGGGTATAGAATGTATGCGAGCTTCTGGGAAGCTTGCTGCACAGGTTCTTCAATATGCTGGAACATTAGTCAAGGTTATATTTTCTTCTTAGTATCATTTTTTGTTTTCCTAAACAGAAGGATATATATTTTTGAACAAGAACTTGGCCCACTGACTGACCTCTGAACTGAACTACTTAATCTATTGCCAGCCAGGTGTTACGACAGATCAAATTGACCAAGAAGTTCACCAGATGATTATCGATAATGGAGCGTATCCTTCACCTCTCTGTTATGGCGGATTTCCCAAAAGTGTATGCACTTCAGTAAATGAATGCATTTGCCATGGAATCCCTGATTCTCGTGAACTTGAGGTTTGTCTGGTTCATAGATAAAACTTTACTTTATCCATTGAACTTACATCACTCTTTAACATCTCATCTGTAGTAATTATATTTATGATTTTACAGGATGGTGATATAATCAACATAGATGTTACTGTTTATCTCAATGTAGGTTTTCATGTTATACACATTCATAATCATCTGCTTTCTAGGGCCACTTTCCTTTTATATTCTATGATTTTTAAGTTGTAAATGTGGTTAATACTGGGACAGGGTTACCATGGTGATACATCAGCAACATTTTTTTGTGGAGAAGTTGATGAAGATGCCAAGAAACTGGTTCAGGTATTGCTTCAAGAAACATTCGGTTGCGGCTTTTATCTGCTTTTGATGCTCATGCAGTTTGATTAGTCTGTTTGTATAGTGATTTGTTACATTTGTGCTTTAGGTAACTAAAGAAAGCCTATACAAAGCAATATCGGTCTGTGCACCGGGAGTAGAGTTCAACAAAATTGGGAAAATTATAAAGTAAGAATTTTCCTACATTTATGGTACATTAATTTGCAATAGTTTTTAGAGTAACTGATGGAAATTTTTACATTTCCTTTTTCTAGTGCCCATGCAGATGAACACCGTTATGGTGTTGTGGAAACATTTGTTGGGCATGGGGTCGGGCGCCTATTCCACAGTGATCCGGTTATTCTACATTACAGTAATTATCTGGAACTTTGATACAACTATCTATTATCTTGTTTTCTTAGATCTTTGATTGCGTTTAGTTGGAGAAAAATTTCTTAGTTTTCTATTTTCAGTTTTGTAAAGGAGGGGATTAAATTTTACACAAAACATAGAAAACGCATTTTGAAGAAAAGAAGGGGGTTACAAGGGAAACAAAGAAAGCACAAAAAATGTGTTTTGTAGTTTCCCTTGTTAAGTTGGGAAATGCATGTTTTGTGTTTTGTAGAGAATTTGTTGGGAAAATTTTGATTTAAACGCAATCTCTTTTTTCCTTGTTTTGTACAAAACATTTTGTAGAAAACAAAGGTGTTTTCTTTCAACTAAACGCCCCCTATTGTTCACTCATTCTATTAAGTTGGCGATATCGACCCATATGCATATGAACATGTCAATTCCAGATATTGTAACCCTTTACCCAAATATTGGGTAAAGCGAATGAATTGGCTACAAAGGAAACTGATTGAATGTAACACCCGAACCCGGCAAGGGTAGAAGTATCACATCATGGTGTCATATCACAACATACAATAAAAGTTTTACAAGCGGAAGTCTCATAAAATAAAATACCAAGTCATGTAAACGAATGACTTACAAGAAGAATATAAAAACCAATATGTCAATAAAATGAAATGAAATATCTAAACAATCGCTCTTCAAAATAAGTCCGAAAGATAAGGGAAACTAGGGTCGGTTCACTCAAAAGCTCCTACTCTCAGCCCAGCATCCCACTTGGTACCTGCCGCATGGAAAAGAAATGCGGCTGAGCTTAAAAATCCCAGTGAACAGATATGACAAAATAAAATCTAAACAAAATAACGATATGAAGGGAATCAAAGGAAACTGATATCAAGGTCCATAGCAAATGAACAAAATGAGTCAATGAGGAACCTGCAAAACACAAAATTAACAGATAACCAAATAGCATAATTCGAAGGAGACCAAAGCAAAGCAGCGCATCGATGAACATATATAAGTACATATGAATAACCCAACATACAAGTACCGAAACATAATCAAGTAGGAGTTGATGAACAATATCATAATCAAAACAAGTAACCAAACAATGAATAAGCAAACCAACCAGCGGATCAGCTAATCATAAATATAGCAAAACAACAAATCAGATAATCAGATATATATAAGCTAAGCTGAATTCTATAAGTAGGCGGAAGTAACTGAATAAAATGCGAGCATGGCAATCACAAGGTAAGATAATCAACAATTAATGACAAGCAGAAATACCAGCAGAAGTATAAGCATGTCAGACACAAGTATAGGTAGGAAATACTGAACGAACATCATAATCAAATGAAGTAACTGAACAAGAATATAGCATGGCAACTAAACAAATCAAACAGTCACTAAATATCATGGTAAGCTGATAATCAGATATTGGCATGACAATAGATGAATCAGGTAACCACATACTAACATAGTAGATAGAGAAATCATGTAATCATATACCATCATAGTAAACAGATGGATCAAATAATCGTATAATAGCATAGTCAACACTTGAATCCAATAATCATATAATAGCTCGGTAAACGGATGAAGTGGTAATCTGAAGTATAAGCTTGGCAACCAACCGAAATAAAGTGAAATCATAGTAAATCAAATGAACTGAAGACTGAGTATAATAACCAAATGAACTGAAGCATGAGTCCGATAGTCAAACGAATCACATAAGAATACTGAGTGAAAGAGTAGTCAAGTGAATGACTGAATAGGCGTAGTAAACGAATGAATCAGAATATCAGATAGTCAAATAACCAAAATCAGAATGTTGCCACGAGCACCTAATACTAAAGGAGATACTCCAATAGCCAAATCTACAAATCACATATCATAACCCATATCTGCCAAATCATATCAAATCCGTCAAATCATAAGTGCACAAGGAGGGGAGACCTCTCAAGTACCAAATGGAGTAGCTAGCTCTCAAATGTGAGGGGGTGTATTGCACACACGCACCACATCACCAAAACTGAACTGAGTACCTAGGATGCATCCATACGCTCCCTGCAAAACAAATCATATATACATATGCCAGTTCGAGACTGTACATACGTATTCATAATGGCCAAGTGGTCACATATATCATATCGTATCATAAAGGGAACGCCGGGGACTAATCACACCGCCCCAGATAGTGTCATGCCATTGGTGCATCAATGACATGGTCATGGTACCTCCATGACTAGTTAGCTCGGGCAACTGAACACAACGAATCATATCAAAGCATATCCATAATCATATCATATCCAAACCAATCATTTGAGCACTGAATCATATAATAGCAAACGAATATCACAACAGATCTCATAACAAAACGGATAACAGATCGAATATCACAACGGATGAAATCATATCAAAGGAATCATAGCAAAGGGAATCATATCAAAGATAAGGAATCAAAGTCAAGGAGCGAGAAGTCATGAGAATAAACCTTTAATGAGAAAGGGTAGAATATCTGTACCTTAACGCCAATGAAAGGAAAGCAACGAATGAATGAACACGAAGACACAACGTCACGTCTCTTCCAACGAATCTACACGGATTACGATTCGTATAGTACTTATTAGCTCATTTAAGTCATAACGATTAATCGTATTAATATTTTTAGAGTTATAATCATATTCTCATTTTTAGTAATGGACGGAATTAAAATACTTTAGGGTAATAATCATTAATTAGTCAAACTTAAGGGTTACAAATGATAAATGGCAAAATTAAATGTTTAATATGACAAATATCCTATTTTAAGGCTTTATTAGATAATACTTCAAAGTATTGGGTTCGCATGGTAAATATCTCAAAGTTTAGGGTTTACATGGTCATTATCTCAAAGTATAGGGTTATTAGTGACAAGTATTTTGAAATTAAAACTCAATATTATTATTTTGATACTCCAAGGTGTAATGTATCATTTTATAATAGTGCAAGGTTTGCATGCGACAAACGACCAAAGTTAAGGGTTAAATATGAAAATAACCTAAAGATACAATATCCTTCAATTATAATATGCATACTAAATTTTTAAAGAAAGAGTATGAATTACAAGTTTTCACAAAATTTCTCATACTTATGCTCGACTCATTTTCATGCTTGTTCGCGGTCGAAGAAACTCACAAGTACGACCAAGTAAACATGCCATTCGACTAACACATGACTCAACTCCCCCGACACACGTTAAACACCTCGTACAACTTACCCATTAAACCCGCGATCGTCCTCAAACTTACCCGTTTTACCGTTCAAGCATCAAAATATATTTAAGTTTAAATAAAATAACAATTATCTTGTTATATATCACTTGTTCTTTTTAGCACATTGTATAACTGTTACATATCCGATTTATGTATTCCACTTTGACATTTTTGTGTAAGCTTATTAATAACAGTAACCATATATACTATCATGTAGTTGTAGTAAATTTCATGCATGAAAATTTCAAGTTCCCATCTGCACATATCATGCACATTCGTTTTGTTATACCGGCCTATCTTTCATTTGGTTTATACCAGGTACGATTCATGCATCTGATTCTCTTATATCTACATATCATATTAGCATATAATAAGGATGACTTATGATTAGTGTATGAGCTTATATTAAGATGATAGTTCGAAATATACCTCAAGACTAGACAATAGATCGAAACCGAAACTCCAACACGAACATACACGAGTATGAATACGAGCACCGAGATTTAACCCGATCACGAAGTCAATCTATCTCCTGCTAATGAAGCAAATACTGTGTAGCCCGAACCCAATTCAAACTAACGAACACTAACCCGAAACAAAACTTGAACCAAGGAATCGAAAGCAAAAGCTATGGAGAAGTGAACGAACACAAACCCGAACACGATCGATGCCTGATTAAACCAAAACTTGGGTTCAGCTACTCTCCGACCCTTCTTGATTATGCAAATGAATGTTTTAGTTTGGAACGTGTTCGTGATTGTGAGTGATTATAGGGTTAGTCTTGTGGTTTGACAGTGAAAATGAGATGCGAAAGAGGTGACATAAGGCGTGCACTAAACGAAATTCTCGACAATAAAGGGATTTGATGAAGGATTCATATTGACCGAGTAATGGGCTGATGATATGGTTTTAGTTAGACAATTTAAATAGTAGTTTAGAATTATTTCAGTAGTTTTTTTTTTTTTTTTTTTTTTTTTTTTTTTTTTTTTTTTTTTTTTTTAATTTATTTTTTATATATGAAGTAAATTGATCGTAAAATGTTTGACAGCTTATGAAAGGATGAGATCTTTTGTCACAAAATATAAGTGTGCACGTCATCTTTGTGTTAACTAGTTTCAACTATGTAAAATAGTATAGTACATATATCTTACTTGTTTTCTTTAACATATGTCTCATTTTATTTTGCACTATAACGATTTTACTCGTAGTATTACTATCATAATTATAGTTATTGTTAATTTCCGCTAGTAGGCTTAGGGTATTATATTGAAAGTTGCTTAAACTGTATTTTTTCATGCATATAAGTTATGACTATACAACCTACTAATCGCCGCATTCGAAGAAATCAAGTTAGTATTGTGATATATATTCATTTGCAATCCTGATTTGACAAAGAGTATATTAGGTTATCCATCCTAGCCCATTTCCCCCATACAATAAGATACCCATTTTGACCTATAACCCAACCTGCTCATTTTTTACCTAAACTTTTAATCATTTATCACATGCTGTAGATTGAATTTCATTTATCTTGATTTGGTTTGTAATAGCTAACCTTAATGCTAAAGCCATAAACTTTTCAAAAAAAGTAATTGTCTGATGTTTTGTTGCTTCAGGGAACAATGAACGTGGACGTATGATGTTGAACCAAACTTTCACCATTGGTAAGCAACCATGTTATCCTTTACAAGCTTCAATTTCCAACCACTACGATACTTTCTTGCGTATTTTTCTCCATGATACTCTTTTTAAGCGTAATTTTTTTTCTCTCTTTTTGGCAGAACCCATGTTGACCATGGGTAGCATACACCCAATAATGTGGGATGATAATTGGACAGTTGTGACTGAGGATGGCAGTTTATCAGCACAGTTTGAGCACACCCTCTTGATAACTGAAGACGGTGCTGAGATTCTAACACAATGTTGATTGTGAGTTGATTGTTATCGAATATCACCATTTGTTCATACATTCTTTCTTTTTTATGTTTACAAACACAATTTGTTTCATTTTATTGTAAGAGATCATCGTGTGTACCATTTTTCACTTGATACATCATAAATTTGATCATCGTGTTGCTGGATACTTCATAAATTGATTTGCTATATACGTATTATTACTAGTGATTGAGCTTAATATAAGTTGACGTGTAATGCAATGGAGCAAATATCAGAGTCAAACATGTTCTGTATCAGATTATCTTGCCATTCATCTCAAACTTACAGCTTATATACGTTGATCATATATATGATTAAGGTACGTATCTCAGTTTCATACCATATTAGAGTTACCATATAGCCTTTTAGCTTCTATATTGTTGATTCTTGTGTTGGAAATTGGTTCAAGCTCTTTTCTTGCACTTTCTTGTACAGTTTTACAGGTCTGGCTTAGTTATGGAACCATATTTTTTCTATCTGTTACGCAATAACTTACCAGGTGTTTTTTTAACAACAAAGACAAATGTACTCCCCAATTTAACATATGGTATACCTTTTAATCCACATAATATCCGCAATGGGACTTGATGACACAATGTTTGGTTCATGGCTATTAAGAGAGGCGTTGTCAACAATACATTGGTTGTATATTTATAGGGTTTATAGACAGATAGGTTACCCAACTTTCCAACTTTATTCGCCTAAGTTACAAAACTTTTTTTTTGTGCAAACAGGGTATTGGACTACACGGAGTTGACATTCAGGTTACTGAATATGTAAAATGAGACATTTAGGTCACTTAACTTACCTAAAAAAATGCATTTGGGTTACTTAACTTACCTAAAAAAATGCATTTGGGTTACTTTGATTACACTGAAAAATGAAGGTTGAATGCTTAACTAAAGTTCAGTAACCTAAGTGAACAAAATGAAAGTTTGGTAACTTAGGCGAACAAAGTGGGAAAGTTGGGTAACCTGTCTGATATAAAACCCTATATTTATATGGATAGGGAAGAGATCTATTGAGAAAAAATAATTAAAATAAGAAAGGTAAGAAATAATTCTAACCACACATTTCAAACATATTTCAAATAAAAAAGTTTGGTCCTAACTCTATGTGGTTTGGTATAGACAAAACAAAAATCATATGGAAAAAGTAAAATGTCCCACTCAAGATCATAAAGAGTTGTTTAGGCTTGAGGCCCAAAATCTAAGACCCACTTTATGTATTCAAAGTATTTTAGTTTACATGAAGACAATTTCACAACCTCAAAGGCAACACGTTCAAAGTGATAATGTGATCAGAAAACGTGACAAGTTTGTGTAAAATGGCTAACAAGATCATAGATCAAGTCGATTAGCCAATTTTTTCTAATTTTTCACTTTCTCAAACCAGTAGAACCATAAAAAATGGTTCAAAGAGACAACGGGTAATTCTAACACGAGGTTCATTTTGAACCCGATACGAAGATTACTAATAAAAGTTAGCAAGACTACAAAACAAATACAGTACTTTCTAGTTCATTATAAGGCTGGACGCAGTAAGAAGCTGGACGCAGTAAGAAGCTTGACCGACTGATCAATTAGAAGATCTCTGCAACTCGTATTCTTTAGCGGAATGAAAATACAAGTTATAATAACTAAGAACTCTTAGATCCTCTATGGATCTTTTGATTATTGAAACTCTATGTTTCGGATATTTTTACAAGACTTGAAAGACTTAGAAAAACTTATCTAATACTAACTATTATGGTTTCTTTTATAGACAAGAAACCCTAATCATTCACGAGCGTTTACAACGTATGCTCCTAATACAAACATAGACAAAGCATGCATCTAGACAAGCATGCAACTAATCATATTGTTTTGCTAATCATATTGTTTATTCTGAGTAAGCTCTATACTATACGGCGCCAACCTATTCTTCATACGGCGCTGACTTTTCCTGCATACGGCCTACATACGGCGCTTATCTATAACATCCCGCGATTTTCCAGATATTTATTTTTCAAGAAATTAAGCCTGTTTTTCATTTACGAACTTTCTTGAGTTTGATTGACGTGAAAACGAGAAAGTTATCTCGCGAAATGTGAAAATTTGACACTACGCTTTCCGACACAATTGTAACCTCGTTAAAAACATTCTAATTTGATCATTATTTCCAGTTGCTAGAAATTAGTCGAATCAATACTCGTTTTTATTGGAAAAATGATTTCGTGAACAATGGCGCAAGTTTCGTAATTTTTCGAGTCCGTTTGCTAGTCTAAATGTGTCCCGAATCACTATATCTTAAAAGATTGTATAAATTACATCTATGGTCCCTGCAGTTAAACTTTCACCATCGCCCCTCAAGTTTGTAAATTACACTTTCGGTCCCTGCATCCTATATAAAAGACCCCATTAGGGTTTCCTCCTTATTTTTTTGATAACACCTCACCGGAAATCATTTTTCCGGCGCCGTTACGCGTTCTCCGGCCAACTTCCGGCCACCCCACCTTATTTCACCGCCTCCCCAAAAGATAGATCGTCATCTCATGGTTCTACTTACATACCACATGAGCGTTAACTCACCCACACGCGCCCTAAATCTAGTTTTCTAGATTCGAAATTTAGGGTTTCGTTGTAGGGTTTGTATGGTTTAATGGGGCTAGAGTGATGGTCACGAATAGGGTTGTTTGAAGCTTTATGGGACGGTTGTAGCACGCCACTGCTGTCAGTGGTCTCAGCCACCACAGCCGCCACGGCTGTGGTCACCACCAATCCGCCGTCGTCTCCTTTCATTCTTTCTTTACTTTCTTGTTTCGATGGTAAGCCGAGACCTCCTCGTTGGTTTGTTACTATTGATATTATTACTATTTTGATATGTGAGTTTTCGTGGAATGTCAAACCGACTTAAAAACGTGTTTTAAAAACTTTTTGATAAACGCTTCGTGTGGTGAAGCGACATTTGTTGCGAAATTGGAAATGATAAAGAGGTGTTTGTTGATACCGATTATGTTACGGGTCGAGCTAAACTCATCCATTTGATTTAAGATCAGTTTTAACCTAATGTCTTGTGGTGATCGAATATTAAATGTGGTGTTTGTTTCGAATCAGTTTGGACTTGGAGTTGCTTAGTCTTTTTCAGTTTCTGTCGTGGTTACCTCGGTCGGGTAAGGAACCCACGAAGAGTGTGTTTGGTTATTTGTTGATTAGTAATAAAATGAAGGTGAATTTGGTTAATCTTGAGTACCTAATATTTAACAAAAACATGGAAGTAGTATTAAAACTTGAATTTGGGGTGTTAGTTGTCTTAACTAGATTTAGCTCATGACACAAATATTACATTGCTTTATTCCGAGTTAATTCTATTTAGCTTGTGTCAAAATTTTATATTTGGGTATTGAGATAATTAATTGGCTAATGTAAATTGTTTACTTGTTTAATTATGAACATTGGTAAGTTCGGACAAGTGGTGATACTTGGTACGTTTCGGATACGAATTGGGATTTGATATTTCGGATGTGATTAATAATGAATAGCGAACTAAATTGGCAAATGGTGACTTGACACCTTGGACTTATATCGGATTTGGATGATTTGAATAATTATTGGACATTGGACGTTGGACAAATTAGATTTATTGGATTCGAAACGAATACAATACATTAGACTCTTTATGAATTTAATATATTTGATTCGCAACGAAAACAATAAAGAAAAATTGTTTAATAACCAGTGAATACTCGTTATTGTTTTTATATTAAATTGTCGGGAAGTATTACATTAATAAATTTATTTTTAAGTCACGACGACTTGGGAAAATGTTGTACGAATGGACGCATCATGGCGAAATTCATCCAACATACTAAACTTAAACTGTTATTTTTAAATCTCTTTTAGTTATAAAACCCGACAAGGAACGAAAAGTAGATTTTTACTAAATCGCAAAATCCTTTATTAATTTAAATATTAACTTGTGTTCTTATAAACTCAACTGGCTTTTCAAATCATTTGGGATTATGGGGTAAATGCCGAAACTTACCAATTGACTTATTTTCTAGAATTAATTGTGAGTCGTCACTGTCTTGAAAATTTCTCTTGTCGTTATTTACTCAACGTGAGTCTTGGTCAATACTTATTGACTACTCCTTATAATGTATTGGGATATACATTATGCCTTAGCGTGAGTTAAGTTTGGCGTGAGTTACATCCTTGGGGTGAGTTACATTTTAGTATATTTTTGGCGTGAGTTGTATGTCGAGTCTAAGTTTTCTTACCACCACACGAAACATTAAAACTAAACTTTTTGAGATATTGATAATGGAATTTTTGGAAACGTTTGATTCGAGTATTCCACGAAAACTAAGACACGTTGTCTTTCGGATATTATATTATTTTACTTTTTGGGACGTATTTTGAGATGATACGTATACTATTAGGTCGTGACGATATAGTACCTTTGTACTTGTACTCTTTGGATATCGACGTGCTTTCTTTTTTGGATATCGTTGTGCTTTTCTTGTGAGACTGTTGTGCTTTGCTCACTAATGCCAGTTGTGATTCTTGCGTTGCTTCGTATCGAGGTGAGTTCATGGCCCCACTTTTACTTGCTTTTAAACTGTTTTGGGGGAGAATACATGCTCGTTTTTATTAAATGCAAATGCTCGATTTATTTGAATAAATGATTGTTACTTGGTTTAATGAAATGCGTGATATGGTTTAAATATGTTTTATGTGGACACAAGTGCTTGAACTATTTTGGATTGGACCTGAAAATGTTTTTATGAGCTATTACGTGCTAGGTTAAGGTTAGAAACCCAAGCGTTGTTTTGAATTGTTACATCCTGGCTCAGGATGGTGCGAATGTTATGGATAGATCTATTGGGAATGGCCACCCCGTCTGGACTTTGGTTGCCCAACTTGCCAAGGACTTTACTTGGATTTGTGGATGCACCAACTTGCCATGACGTATAACATGTCGATTGTTAGTGTGTTTAGAGATAGTCACGGCTCGTGCTATCTAGTGATGGTTTCATGACTTAACCTGCGTAATAGTTAAGCTTGCGTGACACTATATTCGTTGTAGTGTTTGATTTTGATATGGTCCAAGTGGTTGTTTATGAACTATTTTTGTGGATAAATATTTTGATGCTGTTAATTAGGCAGGTTATGCCTCGGGTATATTTGACTTGTTTATGAGAATTGTTTTGCACTTGAATACCTTGTGGTCCACTTTTCTATTCTTTTACTTAAAGGTAAACCTTGTTTTCGCGACATTGTGGGCGCCACAATGATCGAAAGGATCTTTTGAACTCGCAATACTTTTATGAAAACCTATGAACTCACCAACCTCGTGTTGACACTTTTAGCATGTATTCTCAGGTATTGAGGCGATTGTTTACTTCTGGAGGCGCTTGGGCAATGGCATGGCATGGTCATAGACGACTCTGATATTTGTATTTGGGGACCGCTTATTTATTATGGGCCTATTTCCGTATCAAATTTTATTGTAAACATTAATTTTATTAAATAAATGAGTTTTCTTAAGAAAAACCTTTTATTCTATGCTTGTGTTGTGATACCGATTAGTAGCACCCAAAACTTGTATGCTTCCGCTAAAACCCGATTTTTGGGGTGTTACAGATTGGTATCAGAGCCAGGTTATAGAGAACTGGGTAAATTTTCAAAACCTAGACTATAACCACTTTATGAAATTTTACCCTATGACCGACACGTGCCTGCCTGCCAAGCTGATGCCTCACTTGTGACTTCGATTGCTAATATATTTGATGAGATGTGTGCCTTACTATTGGATGAGTATATCCATTTATTTTTCGCTATATGCTATAAGTATCCTCGACATACTTATGTTTACGCATCGTATCTGTTGTAGCGTTGCGTCTCTTTCCCTGCACAATCTCATCACTCGTCCTCGCGTGTGGACACTTTTTTTAATCTTTTGAAAATGGATTCTGGAAAGTGAAAGACATGAGTTTAGAGTAACTAAGTCAAGTACATCAAAATTCATTGAACCTCGGGTGAATATAGACTGATCACCTATATTCAACCAGGGATAGTGGGGCATAGCCTGATCACCTATGTCCGACTCAGAGGTGAATTTTGCGATACTTGGAGTAGTTATAATAGAATTATGTCCGATTGGTTTTTGGTTTGATTTCGAGAAATGGAAAAGTTTTGGTGTGTGTATACGAGCATGAATTTTTATAAAAGCTTTTCTTCACACATAACACACTGGCATCACAAATTCTTGTTTATCGCGATATCCTTCCTTTGTTATGAATCGCTATTCGTCGCCGTCTAATCATTACTTGACTTCAGATTATTTTTGGAATCGTTGGAACTGTGAGACCTTGTTTTGCATCGGGTCAGGTTAGACCCGATTGGTTACAAGTTTGCATTTGGGTTGCGTGAAGTTGAAATAAGCTCATCGGGCTTCTTGGAATATTTGGAATCGATCTTGGCTACGTTGAATTTGGATTGTTAGATTCTGCGATTTTGGTTCCTATGGTGAACATGGATTCGCTTGTTCTCGTGGTGTTGTTTTGGTCTTGTTGTAGACGCCTCTACTCCAAGCCTTATCTTTGATCGACGACTATTCCATTGATACTGTTCTTTTGATGTGCACCTTGCGCTCTATCGATATGTATGCTTTTAGCATAACTTTTGGAACCATCGTCGTTCAATTGTATTTAGAATTTGATTTGATATCGATTGGTAGTCGAATTTCTTTTGGAAATTATGACGTTCGATTGAATGCTGTATCTTTCTGCGTTGAGTATTAAGTGCACTATGAAATCAATCTATTGATTGCTAGTTGTAATTAATGCTCTCCTTCGGAGTCGTACTCTGAATCTGCTTAACTCTATTTTCGACGGAGATTCTGTTGGCCCAACAGAAACCCTAAGACTTTAAGGAGTAACTTGAACCGCGATCCTTGGAGCTGTCGTCAAATCCTTCGCTCGCCCTTTGGGAATATCTGTGATTATTGCAACCTTCTTATGATATATTGAGCCCTACTGTTATTGTCTTTCCAACTGCTTTCAACTTTCCGACAAATCATTATGTGGTCACCCTACGAAATGTTTGGTCGCTATATTATAAACTGAACCCTGGAAGTGAATTCCGCGCCTTTATCTGGGTAGTTGTTGGTCGTGTCCCAAATTTACCCAGTTTCTGCTAATCGAAGAAACATTCATTATGGACAACCTTGCTCTCATGTGCGTGAAGGAGACTGTTGTACATTCTGGAGTGCCGATTTCTATCACCTCTAATCTCATAATCGTTTCACATCAAATTTCTGGTCATCACTCCAAGAGCCATGAGAACAAGTTGTGGTATGAGTACTGGGTATCATGCACAGACTGTTGGCAGGAGTTAAAGGACCATCCAAACGTTTAAGGACATGTTGCGTGTCCGCGGGATCGATTTCGGCGATGGTTGGGGTAGACACCTCCCATTGGTTGGAATCTCTTATAACCATAGCCACGTGGTACGAGGCACTTTATGGTTGAAAATGTCGCTCAATAATTTGTCGAATCGAAGTGGGGGATACCCAACTAGATATCCTAAAACTATTCATGGAACTGTCGAGAGATTGTCTAGATCAAAAGCATAATGCCAACTGCTCACGATCATCAGAAGAGCTACGATGGATGAATGACATGAATCCTTGAGACTTCATGATTGGAGACGAAGCTATGCTTAAAATCTCACAATGGATTGTGCGGTACGTTTAGTAAATGTGGAAAGTTTAATCTTCGTTGTGTTGATCCTTTTTAAGAGTCTTGCTAGAGTTGGACTGGCAGCTTAGAGCTTTGAGCTACCGTCAGAGCTTAGATATTCATGACGTTTTCATGTGCGTAATCAGAGGTAATGCCTCACTGTTGAAAACGATTATTGTCTTTGCTGGGAGATATCCATATCAACGAACGCCTAAGCTGTGTTGAGAAACCTATCGAAATCGTGCACCGTGAGGTCAAATGACTTGAGCAAAGTCGTTTTCCTATTTTTACTGATCGGTGGAAACTCTAAGAAACATCTCGAATTCGTGTGAGAACGTGAAAATTGAATCTTGAGAAATTATCTATATCTCTTTTCAAATCTAGTGGATAACTCGAATTGAATCGCGAGGACGCGATTCCGTTAAGGAGGGAAGTCTATAACATCCCGCGATTTTCCAGATATTTATTTTTCAAGAAATTAAGCCTGTTTTTCATTTACGAACTTTCTTGAGTTTGATTGACGTGAAAACGAGAAAGTTATCTCGCGAAATGTGAAAATTTGACACTACGCTTTCCGACACAATTGTAACCTCGTTAAAAACATTCTAATTTGATCATTATTTCCAGTTGCTAGAAATTAGTCGAATCAATACTCGTTTTTATTGGAAAAATGATTTCGTGAACAATGGCGCAAGTTTCGTAATTTTTCGAGTCCGTTTGCTAGTCTAAATGTGTCCCGAATCACTATATCTTAAAAGATTGTATAAATTACATCTATGGTCCCTGCAGTTAAACTTTCACCATCGCCCCTCAAGTTTGTAAATTACACTTTCGGTCCCTGCATCCTATATAAAAGACCCCATTAGGGTTTCCTCCTTATTTTTTTGATAACACCTCACCGGAAATCATTTTTCCGGCGCCGTTACGCGTTCTCCGGCCAACTTCCGGCCACCCCACCTTATTTCACCGCCTCCCCAAAAGATAGATCGTCATCTCATGGTTCTACTTACATACCACATGAGCGTTAACTCACCCACACGCGCCCTAAATCTAGTTTTCTAGATTCGAAATTTAGGGTTTCGTTGTAGGGTTTGTATGGTTTAATGGGGCTAGAGTGATGGTCACGAATAGGGTTGTTTGAAGCTTTATGGGACGGTTGTAGCACGCCACTGCCGTCAGTGGTCTCAGCCACCACAGCCGCCACGGCTGTGGTCACCACCAATCCGCCGTCGTCTCCTTTCATTCTTTCTTTACTTTCTTGTTTCGATGGTAAGCCGAGACCTCCTCGTTGGTTTGTTACTATTGATATTATTACTATTTTGATATGTGAGTTTTCGTGGAATGTCAAACCGACTTAAAAACGTGTTTTAAAAACTTTTTGATAAACGCTTCGTGTGGTGAAGCGACATTTGTTGCGAAATTGGAAATGATAAAGAGGTGTTTGTTGATACCGATTATGTTACGGGTCGAGCTAAACTCATCCATTTGATTTAAGATCAGTTTTAACCTAATGTCTTGTGGTGATCGAATATTAAATGTGGTGTTTGTTTCGAATCAGTTTGGACTTGGAGTTGCTTAGTCTTTTTCAGTTTCTGTCGTGGTTACCTCGGTCGGGTAAGGAACCCACGAAGAGTGTGTTTGGTTATTTGTTGATTAGTAATAAAATGAAGGTGAATTTGGTTAATCTTGAGTACCTAATATTTAACAAAAACATGGAAGTAGTATTAAAACTTGAATTTGGGGTGTTAGTTGTCTTAACTAGATTTAGCTCATGACACAAATATTACATTGCTTTATTCCGAGTTAATTCTATTTAGCTTGTGTCAAAATTTTATATTTGGGTATTGAGATAATTAATTGGCTAATGTAAATTGTTTACTTGTTTAATTATGAACATTGGTAAGTTCGGACAAGTGGTGATACTTGGTACGTTTCGGATACGAATTGGGATTTGATATTTCGGATGTGATTAATAATGAATAGCGAACTAAATTGGCAAATGGTGACTTGACACCTTGGACTTATATCGGATTTGGATGATTTGAATAATTATTGGACATTGGACGTTGGACAAATTAGATTTATTGGATTCGAAACGAATACAATACATTAGACTCTTTATGAATTTAATATATTTGATTCGCAACGAAAACAATAAAGAAAAATTGTTTAATAACCAGTGAATACTCGTTATTGTTTTTATATTAAATTGTCGGGAAGTATTACATTAATAAATTTATTTTTAAGTCACGACGACTTGGGGAAATGTTGTACGAATGGACGCATCATGGCGAAATTCATCCAACATACTAAACTTAAACTGTTATTTTTAAATCTCTTTTAGTTATAAAACCCGACAAGGAACGAAAAGTAGATTTTTACTAAATCGCAAAATCCTTTATTAATTTAAATATTAACTTGTGTTCTTATAAACTCAACTGGCTTTTCAAATCATTTGGGATTATGGGGTAAATGCCGAAACTTACCAATTGACTTATTTTCTAGAATTAATTGTGAGTCGTCACTGTCTTGAAAATTTCTCTTGTCGTTATTTACTCAACGTGAGTCTTGGTCAATACTTATTGACTACTCCTTATAATGTATTGGGATATACATTATGCCTTAGCGTGAGTTAAGTTTGGCGTGAGTTACATCCTTGGGGTGAGTTACATTTTAGTATATTTTTGGCGTGAGTTGTATGTCGAGTCTAAGTTTTCTTACCACCACACGAAACATTAAAACTAAACTTTTTGAGATATTGATAATGGAATTTTTGGAAACGTTTGATTCGAGTATTCCACGAAAACTAAGACACGTTGTCTTTCGGATATTATATTATTTTACTTTTTGGGACGTATTTTGAGATGATACGTATACTATTAGGTCGTGACGATATAGTACCTTTATACTTGTACTCTTTGGATATCGACGTGCTTTCTTTTTTGGATATCGTTGTGCTTTTCTTGTGAGACTGTTGTGCTTTGCTCACTAATGCCAGTTGTGATTCTTGCGTTGCTTCGTATCGAGGTGAGTTCATGGCCCCACTTTTACTTGCTTTTAAACTGTTTTGGGGGAGAATACATGCTCGTTTTTATTAAATGCAAATGCTCGATTTATTTGAATAAATGATTGTTACTTGGTTTAATGAAATGCGTGATATGGTTTAAATATGTTTTATGTGGACACAAGTGCTTGAACTATTTTGGATTGGACCTGAAAATGTTTTTATGAGCTATTACGTGCTAGGTTAAGGTTAGAAACCCAAGCGTTGTTTTGAATTGTTACATCCTGGCTCAGGATGGTGCGAATGTTATGGATAGATCTATTGGGAATGGCCACCCCGTCTGGACTTTGGTTGCCCAACTTGCCAAGGACTTTACTTGGATTTGTGGATGCACCAACTTGCCATGACGTATAACATGTCGATTGTTAGTGTGTTTAGAGATAGTCACGGCTCGTGCTATCTAGTGATGGTTTCATGACTTAACCTGCGTAATAGTTAAGCTTGCGTGACACTATATTCGTTGTAGTGTTTGATTTTGATATGGTCCAAGTGGTTGTTTATGAACTATTTTTGTGGATAAATATTTTGATGCTGTTAATTAGGCAGGTTATGCCTCGGGTATATTTGACTTGTTTATGAGAATTGTTTTGCACTTGAATACCTTGTGGTCCACTTTTCTATTCTTTTACTTAAAGGTAAACCTTGTTTTCGCGACATTGTGGGCGCCACAATGATCGAAAGGATCTTTTGAACTCGCAATACTTTTATGAAAACCTATGAACTCACCAACCTCGTGTTGACACTTTTAGCATGTATTCTCAGGTATTGAGGCGATTGTTTACTTCTGGAGGCGCTTGGGCAATGGCATGGCATGGTCATAGACGACTCTGATATTTGTATTTGGGGACCGCTTATTTATTATGGGCCTATTTCCGTATCAAATTTTATTGTAAACATTAATTTTATTAAATAAATGAGTTTTCTTAAGAAAAACCTTTTATTCTATGCTTGTGTTGTGATACCGATTAGTAGCACCCAAAACTTGTATGCTTCCGCTAAAACCCGATTTTTGGGGTGTTACATTATCTCTCCTACGTGGATTCGCACTATCAGCAGAATTACGATTTCTGCATTATCACTTCAGCTGAAGTATAACTTCAGCAGAATCCATTCTTCTTCGGCAGAAACTCTTCGGCAGATACTTCAGCAGATCCAGTAGTTTACCGTAATTCCCAACAATCCTCCCCTACACTGGAATTTGACTAGGTTAAGTTCCAGTTTCCTTGATAGATCGTTAATACTGTTGAGGATTGTACCATCTTATGAGAAAATTTCCAAACAATATCCTCCCTATTCCGTAAACACTTCTGAGCTAGGAAGTTCCAGTTTCTTGAGCACAAAAACTTCACATTAAGAGGATTGCATTCGAACATCAGTAGCAAGATTCATAAGAAGAACATCTCTATGATGACTGAACTGTTATACACCAGATCTTTGCAGCAACATATGACATCATGTACATCAAAACATATAAGTTTCATACTATTCTCATCACTTCCAGGTGTGTTAACTCCTGTGAGAGGTGAATCATTGAAAATAATGGGTTTGATATCTCTTTACCAATAGCCATTACTACTGGAGTAGTCATATGTTTGAGTTCGAAAACTATGGTACACTGATAACCATCTGATTTATTGGCAAACCAGCAACCATTTAAACGGATTTGACTTGTCTTTACCTGTAGCCGTTTGCTCAGGACTAGTCAATTCTTAGAATTGGTGAATTGAGAACCAATTATGGATTCAGTTGCCTTTACCACATGCCATATACATGTGGGCTAGCCAATTCTTGGATTCCAAAAAGGAATAGACCATGGTGAATTGATGACCATACAACCCTCAGCAGTTAAGCATGGGTGGTTGTAGACCCTATGATTTTGAGCAAACCATTACAGCTATCAACATATTTGTTGTGTCTTTACCAAAGCTGTACCCTTTGGACTAGCCAACTCTTTGACATACACAAGGTACATCAGGTGAGTTAAAAACCATTAGTAGTTTTTTTTTTTTTTTTTTTTTTTTTTTTTTTTTTTTTTTTTTTTTTTTTAACTAAGAAATGAAAAATAACACAGAAATTGACAAATAACACAAATAACACAAACTATATGTAACAAAACAAGGTAGTGCAGAGAGTACCCAGTACCATGATTAGGATGAGGATGAGGCCTATTGCTGTTGTAGAAGTTGAGTCTTGATCAAACCCACCAATGTTGAAGCAGACAGTCTTTCATTGCCCACTGGTTCTGGAGGAATTTCAAATTTCTGACTAAGCATCCTTTCCATAAGTCTCTTGGGCAATGGATACTTTATTTCAGCAAACATGCAGACAGTGATTCCACCCTTAGTCTCAAGCACATGCACACGAGGGAGAGGATAGAATCTCCAGGACGCAACCTTCCACCGATGTGAGTTCTCCCAAATGGAATGTGCTTTACTATTGGGAGAATGAGAGTTAATCAGGACTTGAAGATCTCCCGGTAGAAACATCCCAGAACCTTGTGGTTCCTTGTTGCAGTAATGGGTGGTAACAAGAGTGTACAGAGTAAGCAAGTCTGCCCTGTCTACCAAGTGTAGAATTTCCTTCAGAAAGGTGAATTCCATTGAAGTGGTATCCTTTCGATGAATGATATTCATCTCATCATCCTTCAGATTCCATTTGACCAACACATTTTGATCTCCCTCAGGAAAATCAGCAGCAGAACCCTCTATAATGAAAGTTGAGTCATCAGCTTCAAGATCCAAGGGAGATCTTTTGGCCATTCTCTTCTTCCTCTTACCAGGCTTATAGATTTCCCCAGAGGGAGCATTTTCAGTTTGAACATTTGTGGTAAGACTTGAAGAGGTAGAGGGAGACTTAGCTAGAACACCTTCACGTAGTGCAGTCATCCTGTGAAGCATCTTTATCGCCCTTTTTGTTTTTATTTCAGCGAGATCAGCTTCCTTAACTTTAGAATCTTCTTGTGTGTCAACGGTTGCCACAGATGAAGTGGGAGCTGATACATCAGGTGCTTCAGGAGAATTGGTAGATGGTTCAACAGATTGACCCTTGTCAGTAGAGGAAGCAACTTCAGTAGTTGCTTCAGCAGTAATGACTGGAGAAGTCGCCTTGGGTGGAGCATCATCAGACTTGAGTCTTTTGGCTTCTTGAGCAACTTCATTCCCAGCAATCCTTTTCAAGTTGGTAGAATGTGCTGAAGATGATGAGTTGTCCCCCATGATCTGTTTATATTTGCGAACCAGGACATGATCAGGAAAAGCCTTGACTTGTTTCATTGTTAAGCCTGAGTTGTACATCGAGCATTGATTTTTCACCACCATTCTCATTTCAGATTTAGTGGGAGGTTTCTCTTTGTTCTTCTGAGCTTTGATGGCTCTCTTTTGTGCAATAGCTTCTTGCTTCCTTTGTCTTCCCTGAGCCATCATTTGATCCACATAACTCTCACTGTTGAAATCTCCACCTAGTATACTTTGAGCAAGAGAAGGTCTTGAAATAACTTGCTCAGTTAGAGCATCCCAGTATTCAGCAGGCATCTGAACACGCATTTCATCCAGTTCTCTTCTTCTTTCAGGAGGTAAATATGAAAAGTCCTCTGTTTCAAGTTGTTGAGCCAATACTTCACTTTTCTTTGATTTCTCAAACTCAGCCAATCTACTTGCTTGTCCTAGTCTTTCCTCCTCACTTACCAGGTCTGGACCAAGCTCATCTTCAGTTATATCAACGACAGGAACCTCAGTAGTAATACCCAGGTCAACTGTAGGAGAAACATGTTGATGCAGATTATCAACTGGAGTGGTCATGACAACAACATCAGAAAGATCTGCTGAAGGTGAAGGGCCTGTTGGTTCTTGAACAGATGAAGATTGACCATGATCCGAAGATACATCCTCCATTTGCACATCAGCAGATGCAGCCTTGTCAACACCAGGTTCCTTTGAAGCTTCAGAAGAAACCTTATGTAAATAAGATCTCTTTCTTCTTTTGTAAAGAACAGGTTCCTTCTTCTTTGAGGAAGCAGCAACTACTGATGAAGGATCATTAAGAGACACATCAGCCAACATATCAAGAGACCCAAACTGAGGTACTTCTTGTTCTTCATCAGAAGAAACCACAAGCTTCCTTTTGGAGCCTCTTTCAAGTTTGTCCTCTAATTCCTTGACTTTATTTTGCAGTTCTTCAATCTGATCACCAAGAGAAGACTTGGTCTCTGCAAGCTCCTTTTTCAGACTAGACACCTCAGTAGCATACCTGTTGACAAGAGCATAAACAGATGAGAGTGTAATAGGGTCCTCAGCTCCACCAGCAGACTGCTCTGTGGTAAAGGGAGCTTCATTGGACCTTTCAGTAGTAACATGGTCATGCTCAAAGTGAGGAAGATCTTCATTGAGAGGATCCCTAACAGGACTTGGTGTGGGCAGTCTATCAAGATCAGACTCATCATGAGTAACCTGTGTGGGTGGTGGACTGGGACAAGGTGGTTGGTCTGGAGCAACATGAGTTGCTTCAACAGTTGATGAGGGGCCCTCATCAATGTTAACTAATGGATTAGCATCAGAAGCAATAGGTGGATAAGGAGGATTATTAGTCACATTCTCCTCATCAGCAGCCTCATTGCCTTGGGGCAACATGGCTGCAAACAAGGGATGATGTTCCCCCTGAAAGTGAGTTCTCATGGTTGCAAACAATTTAGCAGTTAAAGCACCTATGGGATAAAAGGATTGGGCTAGGGTAGTGGTGTCTAAAATCATTTGCAGAAACCTTGGGTACATTAAAAACTTAGCCTTTTTCTTTTGAAGATTTTCAACCATGTTTTCAAAAATATACTTAGAAAAATTGAAGGTTATCCCTTGGGAAAGACACACAATACCACATCCTAGTTGGGTAGAGAACTGGTCCCATCCTCCTGACTTGTTGCTTATGCATTGAAGCAACGTGTGAACCAGGAACCTCCACTTCGGGCAAAGTTCCTTCTTCAGCCACATATCAGTCCTTGTACCTCGATAGCCAATTGCTCTTAGCCCAGTAAGCACATCTTCCTGATTAGAGTGAAATTCTCCATCAGCATCTTCCAAGCGAAGCTTCCTCCTTATTAGGTCCTCTGTCACTATGTGCTCTGTTCCATCAATCATAGCCCTAATCTCTGTCTCATTCCTCTTCTCAGCAGATTCCCAAAACTGAGTAACCAGTGATTCATATATCTCATTCGGAGAATGTGTTAGAGCATAACAAATCTTGGACCTTTTCAAGAATTCCACCATTGGTTCGTACAATTCATATCCCTTACCTTTTCCCATAAATGCAACTTTGTTGTGATCATTTTTAAATTCAAGAGCCATGAGGGATATGAGTTTTTAGGGTTATGTTTCTCGTAATGGTGAGTGTTTGTGGATGCAAGATGAGAGGGAATTGGTTTGTTCTGAAGAGAGTGATGGTGGAGTGATAGTTTTTGCCCCAAAATATAGTCAAAGAATTAGACCGTTTGGTTGACCGTCGCTTACGTGTATTTCATCTTTGACCAAACCCAAAATAACACTTCAGCAGAAACATATGGTCAATCTGCTGAAGTTATACACTTCAGCAGAAACCATCAAAGATAAGAATATCTTCGGTAAGTTTCTAGAATTACTGTGCCACCCACTCGCATTAATTCTCATTGCACCTTGAACCCGTCTATAAAATGATCCCAATGTATACTTATCTCTTCATCAAAGATCCCCAAATATTTACCACAAACCCTAGATTCAAAAACAAACCCCAATTAATCAAATTGTACCATGAATGCCAAACCTGAGATCATAGATCTCACAACATCATCTTCATCATCCTCTTCATCATCATCAAGTGGTGAATCAAACCCATGGCTACATTACTTTCCTCAACCCTATCCACGACCAAGTAAATCACCCTTTCTCCCTTCTTCAGAAGATGATAGTGTAGTGAATCCAAGTGAATCTGCTGATGATTCTGATGACTCCTATAAGGAGGGAACATCATACTCCCAACCTCCAGCACCTCGGCCTCAACAAAGGCCTCGTGCCAGGAATCCGCCACTCCCCAAAGACAGAGAGGTGGTTCTTGGTCTCACTGCACCATCTTTTGGTGCATCAACACACATCGTATAAGAGAAGGGCTTAAGGAGGGTGGATGGATTGCATTTTGGTTGAAATGCATAGATGAAGCACACAGGAGACGTTATTTTTCTCCATCATCATGTGTGGTCATCGTCATCATCAACGTTTGCATCAATCCATCCTCTCCATTTTGGTCCTTAGCATCTTTGTCGTATTGGTCATGCATATCCATCCATCTTGATAGACGGAATGGGTGGTTATGCAAGACCCACGAACGCATATCCAGCATCTAATGCATATCCAACATTCACTTAGATGTTGGAATAGATGATATGTACTAGATTAGGATTAGCGTAATTGTATAGCTCGTATCTTGAAGATGCATTTGTAGTAGGTTGACTTTTGTAAGCTGTAAGCTGTAAACTGTTTCTTGAATGAATGAAAGAACAATTTGACTTCAATATCTTTTCTTTAGCATTATAACTTCAGTGGAATCAAATTGTTTGCTTCAGTACTTTTAATTTCAGAAGAAACAAGCAACAATCTTTTAGCTATCTTGACCATATACCAATGAACCACACTTGATGAATTTGATCTTGATCATGGAATAGACAAACTGCAATTCAGACAAGGAATAGACAAAATGCAATCCAGACAACTGCAAAACAGACACAAAAACACACAAGAACAACACAAAGACAAACAAACTAAAGAATTATTAGAAAGTTAGTGTTAGTAAACAAAATAACACACAAAAATATGCAGAGTTTGCACAAATCCTCCCCTGAGGCATATGCCTCCCCTGAGGCCTATGCCTCCCCTTAAACTTTGCAGTCAAAGGTTTAGCATTCCAATGTTGACCACAAGGTGTTGAAACCTTGGTCCATCAAAAGCTTTTGTTAACAAGTCTGCCACATTATCATCAGTATGAATTTTTGCCACTTTTATCAAATGTTTTTCATATGCATCTCTTATAAAGTGGTGCCTGATTTCAATGTGTTTTGTTCGACTGTGAAAAACTGGATTTTTGACTATGCAGATGGTACTTTGATTATCAATAAAAATTGTTGTGTTCATGAAGTTGTACCCATAGTCCAGCAATTGGTTTTGAATCCAAAGGACCTGTCCACAGCAATTTGCAGCAGCAACATACTCTGCTTCAGTAGTTGAGGCAGCCACAATGGTTTGTTTCTTGCATTGCCAAGAAATCAACCTCTTTCCAAGAAATTGGCAGCCTCCAGTTGTGGATCTTCTATCCAGATTGGCACCAGCATAATCACTGTCACTATATGCTTCCAACTTGAAAGGAGACTCTTTTGGGTACCAAAGGCCTAAACGAGGTTGGCCTTTGAGGTACTTAAAGATCTTCTTGACAGCATTGAGATGGGAAGTAAGTGGAGTGACTTGATGTCGAGAACAAACACTCACAGCAAAAGTAATCTCAGGTCTTGAAGCTGTTAGATACATCAATGAACCAATCATGGACCTGTACAGATGAACATTCATAGGTAGATCTGGTTCATTGTTTGCTTTTGTCTTCGGAGCTTCATAAGGTGTTGTGGCAGTCCTAACACCTCCCATACCAAATTTCTTCAAAATGTCCCTCACATATTTATCTTGACAGATAAAGATGCCATCTTGTTTCTGCTGAACTTGGAGACCCAAAAAGAAAGTAAGCTCTCCCATAGCGCTCATCTGGAATTCTCCCTTCATTAGTTCCTCAAATTCCCTGCACCAAGCTTCGTTTGTGGAGCCAAAAATAATGTCATCCACATAAACTTGCACAAGATGATGTCTGAGTAATTCTTCTTTAGGAACAGAGTTTTATTAATAGCACCTCTCCTATAGCCATGCTTCAGCAGAAAGGATGAAAGCCTAGCATACCAAGCTCTAGGTGCCTGATGTAAGCCATAGAGAGCTTTGACAACCTTGTAAACATGATTTGGGTTATCTGGGTCTTCAAATCCCTTGGGTTGAGTGACATAAACCTCCTCTTCAATCTCACCATACAGAAAAGCACCTTTAACATCCATCTGATACACCATGAAACCCATGTAAGAAGCATAAGCCAAGAAAATTCGAATGGCTTCAACTCTAGCAACAGGTGCAAACACTTCATCATAATCAATCCCCTCCTCTTGTCTGAAGCCTTGAGCCACTAATCTTGCTTTGTTTTTGATCACAACACCCCGAGCATCTCTCTTATTTTTCAAAATCCACTTTGTCCCAATGGCATATTTGCCATCAGGGAGTGGAACCAAGATCCAAACATGCTGATTGTGAAATTGTTGCATCTCTTCTTGCATTGCTTCTAGCCAGCTTGAATCATTAAGAGCTTGAGAAACACTTGTTGGTTCCACTTGAGAAAGAAAACAAGCAAACAGACAATGCTTGAAGTCTGTGTGATTGTCTCTTTGCTGGTTGGAGACATAAGAGAGAAAAGCAATCTGTCCAAATTGAGGACTTGTTATAGCCCTTCGAGTTCTAACAGGTGCCAGAAGATCACCGATAATATTGGATTGAGGATGAGCAATATTGATCCTCTGAGTAGCAGTGGGGCTGACTTCAATGGATGAATCAAGATTAGTGATAGTTGGTTCAAACTCAGCATCATAAGAGGGTGAGGTGAAGATGCCAGCTTTGGGTTGATGATTTCCAAGATCTGAGGGTCTTGGAAAGCGTGTATAAGGTTCTCCAAAGTCTGAAGACACTTGAGAAGGAACATGAGAAGAGACAGCATAGCCTTCAGTGGATTTGTGGATGGTAGGTGTGACAGAATCAACTTCAGCAGAAACATGGTTTCTACTGACTCCTTCATTAGCAATCTCTCCATTCATTTTCTCTGCTTCAAGCTTAGCTGCAAATTCTTGAGTCTGAAGCCTAGCAAGGTCCTCAGCATAATGTGATTCATCTTCATCAGTCTTATCAGCAAAATCCTTGGAGGTGGTACCTGCAATATTGTTAGGGGAGAAAGAAGGCACAAGTATAGGTTGTTCATCATCTTCAAACTCATTTTCAGAGTCATCATCCAAGGTACCTGCATTGTTAGTGGGAGACTCTTGAGGATCTGCATTTTGGTTAGCCAAATGTCTAGTGTAACCCAAATAATCAGTTAAGTAGTCAAGGTCAAAAGACCTCGTATGACCTTGTCCTTGAACATTAGGCTTATCTTCCAAAAATCTCAGGTTCAAAGTCTCTTCTATCTTCTTGGCTTGCAAATTGTACACCCTGTATGCCTTACTATGAGATGAATATCCCACAATATAACCATCATCAACCTTCTCATCAAACTTTCCCAACGGATCACTGGTGTTTAGAATGGTCACCTGACAACCAAAAGGTTTTAGGTAGTGAATGACAGGAACCTTCCCAAAGAGAAGTTCATATGGTGTTTTGAGTTGAGGTCTAGTAATGGAGACCCTGTTTAGCACATAGCACGCTGTGCCAACAGCTTCAGTCCAGAACATAGTGGGTAGTTTAGAGTCAGCAAGCATTGATCTTGCAGCCTCTATTAAGGTCCTATTCTTTCTTTCAGCCACCCCATTTTGTTGTGGGGTTCTTGGATTACTATAGTCCCTTTTTATACCTTTTGACCTACAGAGTTCTATAAGAATAGCATTCTTGAACTCTGTCCCATTATCACACCGAATTCCCTTAACCTTTTTGTTCAACTGATTTTCAACGAGGGTGATGAAGTCAGTCAGCACTGCAGATGTTTCATCTTTGGTTCTTAAAAAGAAAGCCCAACAAAATCTGCTATAGCCATCGGTGATAACCAAACAGAAGTACTTATGATCAATGCTTCTGACTTGAGTTGGACCAAACAGATCCATGTGGAGCAACTGAAGAGGTTCAGAAATGATGCTCATAGCATTGATAGCTTTGTAGGAGGCTCTGTGTTGTTTTCCTTTGTTGCATGCAACACAATTGTGATCATTGGTGAAAACTTTGGAGGGAAGACCTTCAACAAGACCCATTTTAGAGAGTTTGTTTATGGTCTTGAAATTCACATGAGCCATCCTCCTATGCCATTTAGTAGACTCATCAAGGGATGCTTTAGCCACCAAACAAGTGAGGTCACCACCAGGTTGAACTTCATTAAGGTTGAATGTGTATAAATTGTGAGTTCGAGGAACTTTCAGCAGAATTGAAGTATCTTCTGGGAGTTTGAAGTCTTTAGACAGCACAAGACATTCATTCTCTGAGAAGAGTACTTTGTTCTTGGTGTCACAGATTTGTGAAACGGAGAACAAGTTGAAATGCTGAAGTTCCTTAACATAGTACACATTTTCAAAATCCAGATGAGGTGTCTTTATGGTGCCTTTCCCTGTGATACTTCCATCACTTCCTCCAAAAGTCACATTGCCTCCTCCTTCTATGGGAACAAAATTGTGCATCATATCTCTGTTCCCAGACATGCTTCTGGAACAGCCACTATCAACAATACCAATATCTTTATGCTTAAGGGGATGATCCTACAAACAACAACAAAATATATACATACAGTTAGCAACCAAAGAAGGTTCAAGTCATTACTGACTTGAACCTGCCTTGTGGATCACAGGTTTAGGCCATGAAGATCTAGAGGATCCACCATTGTTCTTGGTCCTCCATTGATGATTGGGTCCCTTGATAGTCCAAGAACAACCTGCTGAGGGCTTCACAGCAGTACTCCCATATCCCATCCCAGCATACATAGAGTCAACATATGTAGGCCAATAACCATGATTAAAGTATGGGCTAGTTGTGGGACATAAGGTCTGGCAACTGAACCTCTCCAATGAGAGTCAGTATTAGCTGCTTGTGGGACATAAGGTGGAATATTATTAACATTGGTCCACTTTGATTTATGTTTCTGCTGAGTAGCACATGCACCCAATCTTTGCTCATAAAAATCACAATCCTTAATTAAATGAAATTTACTTCCACACACAAAACATGTCTTCTTCTTGGAAGATTTATTCAAATAGGGAGATGTTTGATTACATGCAGAAGTACTTAAATCAGAAACATTCAAGGAATTGTTTTTAACAGACTGATTATGCAAAGCTTTAAAAGATAAATCTTCAGAAGAAGCTGTCTTGGAAGTTGATTCCTCAGCAGCTTCCCTAGAAGGCTTGTAAGTAGACTGGGGTGCAGGCTTGGGTGTAGGCTCAGGTGAGGGCTTGGGAAGGTCAGACTTCTCATTTGAATCACAGCTTTCATAGGAAGTAGACCCTTGATCCGATGAATTTTCACTGTCAGAGCAAGAGACAAAGTCATTAGATGAGGTATCAGGGTCTGGCAAGTCTTTTGACTTTTTGCCATATAGATGATGTGATCCATCAAAGTCAACAGTGATGGATAGGTCAATGGGCATAAATTCACCTCTAATAGGTCCAGGGACAGCATGCATTTCACCTTCTTTTACAAAGTTAGCTAACTTTGCTGGTGTTGATTTACGACTATCATTCCTAGCTTCCAATCCTACATACTTTTGAAAGCCTAATCCTAAGCCAGAGGTTACTGATTGACTGTTATAGATTTCTCTAGCCAGATTGTCACCTGAAATTAACCATTCCTTATGCCTAGCTATTTCCTCAGCTAGTTTTTCTTTGAGCTCTAGGTTTTCAGACACAGCTTCAGCCTTTGCTTTCTCAGACAGTTTTAAGTAATTATTTGCAACTTCTAGATCAAACTGTAACACCTTTATCTTTTCTTCATAAGCTATTTGATTCTTTTGAAACCATACCTTTTGTCTTTCTACTGTTTTTAATGCTAGTTTATGAGCTTCATTTTCAACATAGCATTCATCAAATTTAGGTTTCATAACATCATACTCTTCTTTAAGTTCGTTGTATCTTAGACTACAACCAAATATACAGTTGTGTACCTGAGATAGTCCCATCAAGGCAAACTGATCATGCCTTTCATCCGAAGTACACCTTGCCAGCAATCCAAGCTTATCAGTGTCAGGAGCTTCCTCATTCACAGGTTCATGTGCAGTCCAGTTGACCTGTTCATCCATGGTGAGAAGAGCTGCTGAAGCTCCAGCTTCCTTCTGTTTCTGCTGATAGGAAATGTAGTTAGCTCCATCTCCACTCTTCCTGTCTTTGCATTCCCTTGAGAAATGCCCCATCTGGTGGCAAGTGAAACACTTGACTTTTCTCCTGTCAAAGCGAGCTGGTTCCTTTCCCTTGAAAGCAAACTTCCTTCCAGACTTCTCTTCAAACCTTTTGATGTCCACTGACAGCAAAGCCACCTGCATTTTCAGTTTCATCTCCTCCATTTCAAGTGGGTCCAACTGATCAAAGTCTTCATATGCAAGATACTGCTGAGTATCATAATCAGCAACAAATGAATGAAGAACATCCTCCATCACACTACTAGTCTTAGTTTGAGAACATGGTGGAGTGGGACGAGTGTTATGTGGTGGAGCGGGAGTACAAGATGATGATGGAAAGTAGTTTGAACTAGGAGCATGTACCATCATGTTGGAGTGAGATGTCCCAACAAAAGCTGCATGGCCAGAAGAAGATGTACGGTAGGGAGTTCTGACATCAGGTTCAAGAGTTCTGAGTCTGTTGTACAGCTCATCAAAGGTGAGCATGTCCAACCCACCTTTAGCCTTGAGGGCTATACTTACATGTAACCATGATGGAGGCAAGGATCGTAGGAACTTTGAATTGCAATCATCATTGTCAGGTTTTGCATTCAGCTGGTTTAGCTGACTCAAAATCCTATGGAACCTGTCGTATCCCTTGTGGATACCTTCTTCTTCGGAGATATTAAAGTCTTGAAATTGTTGTCTCAGCATGGACTTCCTCATTCTCTTCGATTCTTCATTTCCACCGAACCTTGCTTTGAGAGCCATCCATATGTCCTTTGCATCATCCATATGGTGGAAATCACACAGGTGATCTTCAGGAATGGCTTGAAGTAGGATAGTTTTTACTTTGTGCTCTCTCTGCATAGCCAACACCTCTTCAGCAGTTTTGGGAGGAGCCATGATAAATTTCCCATCCCTGTCTAGAATCATTTTCTTTAGACTGTTTCCTTTCTTCACTACTTCCCATAGATTCCAATCAATATTGGAAATCCAGTTTTCCATCTTCATAGTCCACAGATCATACTCTTCCCTTTTTAAATAAGGAAATTTACCATTACTGTTTGAAAGACTAAGCTGTTGCATGGAAGTGGTGTTGGTGTTGTTTGTGTTGGTGACTTCAGTTTCATTATCAGATCCAGGCATGGTGAGAGTATGTTTGGTTGTATGGGGGTGAGAATGGTTCTTAGTATCGTAGAGACTTTCCCGAGGCTCTGATACCACTTGTTGTAAACACAAAGACCTTGATAGATCTTAAGCACTCGGAGATCGTTAGTGTTGCCTATGTAATCACAAGCAAACTAATAGAAGATCTCTATAACTCGTATTCTTTAGCGGAATGAAAATACAAGTTATAATAACTAAGAACTCTTAGATCCTCTATGGATCTTTTGATTATTGAAACTCTATGTTTCGGATATTTTTACAAGACTTGAAAGACTTAGAAAAACTTATCTAATACTAACTATTATGGTTTCTTTTATAGACAAGAAACCCTAATCATTCACGAGCGTTTACAACGTACGCTCCTAATACAAACATAGACAAAGCATGCATCTAGACAAGCATGCAACTAATCATATTGTTTTGCTAATCATATTGTTTATTCTGAGTAAGCTCTATACTATACGGCGCCAACCTATTCTTCATACGGCGCTGACTTTTCCTGCATACGGCCTACATACGGCGCTTATCTCTCCTACGTGGATTCGCACTATCAGCAGAATTACGATTTCTGCATTATCACTTCAGCTGAAGTATAACTTCAGCAGAATCCATTCTTCTTCGGCAGAAACTCTTCGGCAGATACTTCAGCAGATCCAGTAGTTTACCGTAATTCCCAACAACCATCGTCCAATGTTTTGTGTATATATTTGTTTGTGTAAACATGGACTACGTTGGGCTGAGCTAAAAAAATCAATAATAATAATTTGAATGTTGCCGTTGGGTAACGTTTGGTTGTATTAAAAAAAAGGAATTTTTTTTTAATGCTACCGTTGGGTAACGTTTGTATTGTTAATATATATATATATATATATATATATATATATATATATATATATATATATATATATATATATATATATAGAGAGAGAGAGAGTTAGGATCAAATAAGAAGAATAATAAAAATAAGAAGGATAGGAAGTAACCACAACCACTCATTTTATATGCACCTACAAAAATGGATGCATCTTCATTCAAATTTTCCCTCCCATATTAAAATGTGTGGCTAGAATTACTTCTTACCCTTCTCATTTTAATTATTCTTCTTATTGGATACCTTCCATATATATATATCTTTTAAAATTTAAAAACATACCTATAAATACCTCCACAATTCAAACACTTCTCTCATTCTCATTTCATCATGTCTAAGAAAACACCCCAATCAAAAGGCCGAAAATCCCGATTGCCAGAAAACATTCTGCATTTAACACCGGGTCTGAATTTCCGGTTAACCGGTGTATCACCAACCGTGAATTTTTGACCCGCCAGTTTTGATTATCATTCGCAAGTACCTCCACAACAACAAACTCACAACCCATTTTATCTAAATCGTCCATTCAACCCACCCTATAATAACAACCAACAACAACTAAGCCAATCCCGTCGAAGCTCATCCCAACAATCTTTTTTTCAATCACCAGAAGGGTTTTATCGTCCAACAATGGATTCATCGACGTCTTTCCACTCAAATCATCAACCGTATTCTTCGGTTAACCACATTAATCTTGCTGCTTGTGATTTTGAAGAACAATTATACAATAATCCAGATTTTTATGTGGGAACTGGTTAGGGTTAGCCGTTTCAACATTATTCTATGGGTCAAGGTTCGGCTCACGGATCGTTTCACGATTCGGTTCCAAATGATGATGATGACGACGACTCTCCTGTCGAAGAGATGTTACCGGTTAAAACTAAGAAGCCTACGAAACGAGCTACAAAGGCAAAAAAGAATACCGCTAAGAATAATGCCAAGAATGATTCGTCGAATTGGACAGCTGAGGAAGAGGTGGCGTTGTGCAAAGCTTGGTGTGATGTATCCGAAAATAGCGTGATGGGAAACTCTATGAAGGCTAAGGGATTTTGGGAGAAGGTTATTGATTACTTTGAAAAAGAAGTTGGTGCAAACAAAACTTACAACTCGATCATTAGCAAGTGGAAAAATAAGGTTCGTCCTAGAGTTTGTGCATTTTGTGCCATTTTCAACAGAATCACGGAAGTGGTGAGAATGACCTCAGTATTTGTCAAAGAGCGTGTGCAGAATACCTAGTGGTGTATGATCATCCCTTTCAATGGGAGCATTTTTGGGAAGTTTTGAGGGAGCATGTTGCTTGGAAGCAAGTTGAGATGCCTCATTTTGAGAACCAGATACGGTCGAAAGAAAGCCAAGAATTCTGAAACCGGCTCGGATGCTGGTTTCAATTTGAACGAAAATGCGGATGTGCCTGATTCTGAAAAGGCTCGAGATGAGCGACCAATGGGTCGTGACCAAGCTAAAAAAATAAGAAAAAAATCATCCACCTCCGATCAATCCAAGGCTTCTTATATTGAAGGGGTAGCCGACAAATGGAAGACCATTAAGTCGCTAGCATGGGGAAAGAAGAAGTCGGCAGGAGACGAATATTTCGAGTTGAAGAAACAAAAGTTGGAGCAAAAGAAACATGAGTTGGAGATGCAAGAAAGAAGAAACCAGAAAGCAGCGAAAACGGAGGAAAAAATTTTTGAACTAGAACGTCAAAAACTTGAATTTGAGCGGGAAAAAAATGGGAAAAAGACATCATATTCTATGTCACACCAATTGACTCATCTTTGCCCGAACTACAACGACAAAAGCTGAAGGAAATCAAGGCACGCTACGACTTAGATTATTAGTTTAAGTTTTTAATAAGTTTTGTAATGTTTTAATTTTATTTGAATTATTATGTAAGGTTTTAATTATTAATGAAATTTAAGTTTGTTGTTAAAAATGTAAAAAAAAAAAAAAAAATGAAGGTCGCTCTTACTGTGACAACCAATCGCCTGTAGATCGCCGGAAAGAAAAAGCTGACGTGATGGATAAAATGAGGGTCAATCCCCCCCTTTACTGTGTCAAGACAAAGTGCCGAGTGTGTATGCATGGAGTAGACAAAGTAATGCGTGAGGCGAAAAAGACCTCTCTCTCACGTGTCATTTCTGTTTGCAGATCATTTTGGTTTGCTTAGGCTGGACACAGTAAGGGAGGGGATTGACCCTCATTTTACCCGCCACATCAGCTTTCTCTCTCTTCGACGATTTACAAGCGATTTTTTTGCCATAATACGCAACCTACACTACAAAAAACATACCCTACAAATATTCTTTTTTAATTAAATATAACACACACAAAATGGGACGATTGACGGTCGCAGGGACGTCCATTTCAACCAAATTGACGACCGACGATCGAAAATGATTTTTGTGGCACAATAAGGACGATCGATTGTTTTGTAAGTCGAGGAGTCGATCTCCATTCTTACTGCATGCAGTCTTACTATCGTGGTTGGACAGAAAAGAAAGTGAGTGTGTGTGTTTTATTATTATTATAGATCCAAATATATATTTGGTATAAGTGATGATGAGCGAGGGTTAAGAGCTGTTAGCAAGTGAAGAAATTTTCATAGGTGAAGACTACATTTAGCTTGATGTGTGTAACCACCGGTAAATTTCCACTAGTATGATATTTTAACTAAAGAATACTTATCCATTTTTCACGTCTAAATTTTTTTTAAAACGTTATCTGCTTATCTAATCACAACAACTAACTAATATGACGTAACTCACATTCTTAATAAATGTACACACCAATATCAGAATGTCTTAAGTTCATTCCTTATACGTCAAGTATAAAAGTTTTCAACTTTTATTTACCACTTAACGTTATTACGTTAACGTACAAGTATTAAACTTTCAAGTTAAACGTTAACCATTTATTTGAGTTTACATGAAACCCTAATTTATTATAACTACGATTTTTCATAAATAGTAAAGTACAACATTTTATACCTAGAGTACAAGTCATTAAAGCACGGAACCTAGCTATACTTTAATTTCCGTTACAAGCCCTAATATACAACTCTATGATTTTGTGTGCATGATATATTTTCAAAATACTAATGTACAAGTCTTTCAAGCACATGTACAAGTCTTTAATCCATACAAGCTTAATGCTTATATAAATCATATTATAAACCTCAATGTACCTATTTTTAAGCACAAGGTACAACCCTATAATGCACAAACCTTAAAATTTGATTTTCTTATAATTTACAAGTCTAAAGTACAACTCTCCAATGCTTGTGGTACAAGCATTTTATGCATATATATTAAACATGACATTTACTTAAATTAGACTAACCTAAACTAAACAAATACTAACTAGATTTTTAACTAAATCCAAAGCCATAAATTCCTAACTAGTTACAAATTACTTACACATCACCTTGTTCCCTAGATTTTCCACCCTTGTGGCTAGGGAATTGAACAAGTATGCACCTAGGTGTTTTCTTTTCAAACCATACGAACCTTTTGGCACAAAATGGAACACATAGTGATTTATTCTATAAACCACAAGAACCCTAATGAACATGAACTAGCCACATCATCATGTCTCTTCTACCCTTGGTTAAAATTGCAACACTTAGCCTTGTTGGAAACCATTCGAACCAAGCTACTTAGCTACAACAATTACCACACAAGACCAAATGGTCCATGAATTTACACCTCACCTTGTTCCCTATCTTACACCTTCTTATGGTTATAAACCATTACAAGTAGCCAAATTACCTTCCACAAACCCAAATCCTCCTTGCCTATATAAATCGATACATATTCATCCTTTTTACTCACCATCTATTCAAAGCACACAAACACTTCCACACTCATATATATTCTTGTTTTAAGCCCTAAAGGGAAGTCTAGGAAGATTAGTCAAGAACCTAGAAGGAAGGAAGAAGTCTTATTCAACTTAGAAATCCATTTGGTCTCATTTTTGTTCTTGTCAAACCCCGAGCATGTAAGTCTTTTAAACTCATTCCATTTCGTTATAACTTTTAATATTAAGTGCCTACTGTTAAAAAGGATTTTATAAAAAAAACGTAGCAATTTGAATCACCTAAAACGAATACACGAGTCAAAAGATACGGCCAAACGAAGTTACCAAAAATCTGTCCAAAACTTTCTGTGAACAGAAGGGTCGGGCACGCGAAACGAGGCACTTCTGGTCCGTTTCATGAAAAGGTTAAAACCTGAAAGTTGTCCGGAACGACGTTTTCTTCAAAAACTCAGGAGCACGAGTCCAGAAAACGCATAACGAAGTCATAATTTAATAAAAATCCCAACAGCTGTATTGATTTTATAAAAACCAAACGCCCCTACTTGCGCCCCATTTATTTGCATCATGTTAAAGGTATTAGGGCCAACCAAAGTACCTTTGTGAAGACCACCTAGGACACTCTAAAACGCCCCTCTAACCCGGTTGAAAAGCCTAGTCGTCATGCATAAAAACGACACACCATTAGAGCCATAAGTCTTAAAAACCAAAAGTACTTTACAACAGGTCTTTGGGAAAAACTTAGAATTTTTGATAAATTCGAATTTGAATCATCTTAGAAAACTTAAAAATGAGTTAAACAATATATTACAAGGTTGCATGCAAAAGATATAATGTTTTATGGTTTGAAAACAAGATTTTCAATTTGTCAAAACTAGCCTAAGTAGCCCTTTTCGACAATTAATATCTTGCTAATTAAAAGGTTGTAAAGTGTGAGAGTTACACCATTTTAAAGAGCCCGCTGCAAGGATTTTAAAGCCCCAATAACGTCTTTAAAAACTCTTATAGTCTCTTTTATAATCAACCAAAAAGAAGGTGACGCGTGAACTTTTCATAAAAAGACCTTGCATGCATTTTACAAAATTTGAGTCGTAGGAGTTATAGAATGTTAGATAATAACTTAAAAAGAGTTAATTAACATATTACGATGTCCCTAGGCGACACCGTAAAAGTTAATGAGTCAAAAATGAAATTTCCTTAAAACGCGTCGTGGCCAAGTGGCCATGTTCACGGACTTGTTTCTCCCTAACCAAAGATGACTAGGATATGAGACCTATACCATTTAGAAGAGCTTACAGCAAAGTGTTTAAAGAGTCAAATGCGTTGTAAAAAAACTAGCTTGCCTCGTGTAAAATCTGTCCTCGTTTGGCCCTGTTATTGCCCAAAACCAACAAAAGGCACTTAACCCCCTACTTTAGAAAATCATTGCGAACAAACCGTAAGAGCTTAAGACCTATAGTTTGAACCATTAGAAAGACTACCGGACAAACTCTTGAAGGGATCAAGAACTTAGTAAAAACCTTTTAAGGCCTCGCTTATATTTACCCGCACTTTTGTCAATTTAGGCCTAAAACAAGTGAATATTTCTTATAAAATTACAAGTATAAAAATTATAATTTTTGAAAGATAAAGTTTTCTTGGGCTAAAAATGTAATTTCTTCAAATTTAATTATACAAGGGCTGATTTTGTCAATAACCCATAGTTGAAGGTATAAAGTGTCATTTTTGAAAGTGCAAGGGTAAAAATCGTAAATATTCAAAATGGTAAAATATAACATAAAATATTTAACAACTTGGGTTTCTATAAAATTTATTATCCATCATCCGAGCCATAAAAATAAGAACGATAAGTATTGCTAATTTTTGAAGAGACTTCACGCTACCTAACTATCGATAAAGCATCGTTATCACATAAACTTGAATTTGAATACTAAAAACATGATATACTAACTCAGGTCACGATTCGGAGTAGTTTATCAACTTTACTTAATTTGTTTTCCATCCAGACTACTGGAACATCGAGGTGAGTCATAGCCCCTCTTTTCCTTATTTTGAATGTTTTGGGGGAGATACATGCTCAAATATTGCTTGATATTTTTACATTTATTTTAAACTCTTATGAATTACTGTGAGTTTGTAGCCCCACTTTTAGTCGTTGAATTGTTTTATAAACTGTTTTGGAGGAGATACATGCTTAACTACTCGTATTTACTTTCACAAGTACTCTATACTTTTACATATTACTGTGAGTTCGTAGCCCCGTTTTTATACTTGTTTATTAATGCTTTGGGGGAGATACATGATCAACTAATTGCTTTCACTTTTATAAGTACTCTAAAAACTTTTACATATTACTGTAAGTTCATGGCCCCTACCTTTACTTGTTTTTAAACTGTTTTGGGGGAGATACATGCTCAATTACCTATTTTTACTTTCACAAGTACTTTAAAGCTTTTACATACTACTATGAGTTCATAATTACACTTTATACGCTTTGCTACAAACTTGAACACAAGTACTATCTGTATGCGATCCTGATTGCTATTGCTTAAGTACTTACGGTTGCCACTAAAAGTCCCTCATATCATGAACCATTAATCACTTGCGAGTGAACGCGAATATAGTGAATAGATCTATTGGCAGTTGACGCCCCATTTGTGTTAGCCGTATAGGTAACCAAATGCACTCTATTTGAGAATACTAGGAGAATGGCAAACTCCTACCTGAGGGCATTGTTGCTCACATCATTATTATGATGTTTGTAACTTACATCATTATTATGACGCGTTTGTGTTAAGGTTTGCGTTCATGAGACTTAAGGCAATATATACTGTGTTGCAATGATACAAATGCTGCAACTACTGAATTTATGGGTGCAACAACATGGCCCAACCTTGAAACTTGTGTTCAACTGATTTCTAAACAAACGAACTATGGGTGTATAACAATGTAGCCCACTACTTGTTGTATAGATATCTGTATTTATTACGATTATCACTGAAACTCGAAACTACTGAACTCAACTGTTTTATCTATAAACTCTATGAACTCACCAACCTTTGTGTTAACACTTTTTAGCATGTTTATCTCAGGTTCATAATTTACGAGGATGGCACGAAAGGGCACGGATACTCAAGAAGGCTATATTATCATTCGAAAACTTATTTAATAAACTGTAAAACCACTGGGACCTCATTTTGTAAACTCTGATATTTATATAAATCGAATGATAAATCTTTTAAAACGACGCAATTAGGGTTCGTTTTCTATTGTTATAACTGTTGTGCCATGAAGTAACACCCAGCTTGAAATTCCGCTGCGTATCACGAAATTTGGGGGTGTTACAACTCGTATCCATACAAAATAAAGGTGTGTGAGTTTGTAGTGAGTATGAAACTCACGAGTGAATATTGATGTGGGTAAGCTCACTCACCGGTGAATGGACTAAAAAAGACTCACAATGGTAAGTGATTCACCACTCGGTTTGTGTGTAAATTTTTTATTATTTATTTGGTTTATGAGTGTGTGTGGGGGTTATTAGTAGGGTTTATTTGTATAAAGTGGATATTTAATAAAAATGTGACTATTGTGAGATGGATAACAGGGTGAATGGTGAGTGGATTGTGAGTGAAAAGTTGGAGAGAGAAAGTTGATGTGACGCTGATGTAAAAGATGATTGAGTGTTTTTTGTGGTGACGGATAAGGGTAGTCTTAGCTTCTTAGTACCTTTGTAGTCTTGGAATTTTTTTTTAATATAGTAAAAAAAGCAGTTTGATATTCCTTCCTATTTATCAAAAAAAAAAATACCGGTTTGGTTATTCATAACCTCTTAAAATTATATATTGACCCTTTATTTATTAAAAGAAAATGCTAAAAGTAGGCACGTATAAGACATTAAGGGTGTGTTTGATTAATGCTGAATGAAATAATTCAGTGCTGAGTATATATGAATTAATCGGTCAGCGTGTTTGGCAGATTATAAAATGGCAACTGAATGATAAAAGGTGTGCTGAGCGATTTTGCGTGAGAGAGTGAACAAAATCATTTAGTGGGCCTCTTATTTACCCAAATACCCAAATGTTGTACGTTCCTATCATACTTTTCTAATTACTACGTATTTAATTTGGAAATAGGTGATGTAATCGATGCACAAAGCGACCAACAACTTGGTTATCACAACACTTTTAAAATCTTATTTGAAACTGAACAAAGTGATTGTCTATATATTTCTTGGACAACTAGTATGATGTAATTGTTAAAATATAACTACATTAAACTAAATTTTTAAATCTATATTATTATTATTATTATTATTATTATTATTATTATTATTATTATTATTATTATTATTATTATTATTATTATTATTATTATTATTATTATTATTATTATTATTATTATTATTATTATTATTATTATTATTATTACTAATTTTTTTTTGAAGAAATTGGCAGATATACATTTCGGTCGGGTTACCCAAACTGTTGAATCTACATTCCATCTTATTCGTCGACAGATGGCGTTATGGAGCTCACTGAAGGAGGATCATACTTCAGATTAGCTTAGGGTGGCTCCGATATCTGGATTGGGACAAACTATGAATGCCAGGGCTTATCGTTGTGTGCTGTGCTATCGATTGGGTGTTCCTCTTTTCACTGTTCAGGTACCGTGTTCAGCCTGTTCTAAGGTATTTACTGGAGATATTTATGGGGATCACGCTGTTTCGTGTGCGGGTATTGTTGGCATTAAACATCAGCATAACCTTGTGCGTGATGTTCTTGTTGATATATGCTCTCGGTCTGGAATTTCAGCTCGTAAGGAGGTGGATATTGGGCTTTATGGAGATAGGGACAGATCCTTACGACCGACTGATATATTACTTTACTCTTGGGATAGTGGGCGTGATGTATGTGTTGATCTTACGGGATCGTCGCCCTTGACGCAATCTGGGATGACTGATTTTATGCCAGGGCGTGCGGTTATTGATGCCGCACAACGTAAACATGTCAAGTACGATGCCAAATGTACGGATATTGGATATGGGTTTCTCCCCTTTTCTTTTTCTTTTTTTGGAGAACTTGAGAAGGATGCAGTAACCTTACTAAAGCGTATTCGACGATTCTCTATGACTCAAGACATTGGAGCGCGTGCTGCAGTTCATATTTTTAATAGGATTGGTTTTGCCATTGCTAGAGGTGTGGGGGCCCAGTTGGTTTCTCGGCTTCCCACTAATTTTTTGTAAATCCTATGAGTTTTTAATAAAAGTGTAGATTATTATTATTATTATTATTATTATTATTATTATTATTATTATTATTATTATTATTATTATTATTATTATTATTATTATTATTATTATTATTATTATAAAACATCACTTCATTAGAAAATTATAGGATTTACAAAAAATTAGTGAGGAGCCGAGAAACTACTCCTCTAGGTATAGCAAAGCTAATCCTACTAAAAATATGTTCAGCAGCATGTGCGCCAATCTCCTGAGTCAACGAGAAACTTCGGATGCGCTTTAGTAGGGTTACCGCATCCTTCTCGAGTTCTCCAAATGAAGAGAAAGAGAAGGGGAGAAACCTTTATCCAATCTCCTCTAGGTATTTGACACGTTTACATTGCGCTGCTACGGCCACCGCACGACCCGGTGCGAAGTCAACCATATTAGTTTGTGTCAAGGGAGACGACCCTGTCATATCAACACATACATCCTGCCAACCATCCCAAGAATAGAGCAATATATCAGTCGGACGTAAGGATTTGTGCCTATCACCGTAGAGCCCAATATCAACTTCTTTATGAGCCAAAATCCCAGATCGAGAGCATATGTCACCAAGGGTATCACTCACCACATATTATTGTTATTATTATTATTATTATTATTATTATTATTGTTATTGTTATTATTATTATTATTATTGTTATTGTTATTATTATTATTGTTATTATTACTATTACTATTATTGTTGTTGTTGTTGTTATTGTTATTATTATTATTATTATTGTTATTATTATTATTATTGTTGTTGTTGTTGTTGTTGTTGTTGTTGTTGTTGTTGTTGTTGTTGTTGTTGTTGTTGTTGTTGTTGTTGTTGTTGTTGTTGTTGTTGTTGTTGTTGTTGTTGTTGTTGTTGTTGTTGTTGTTGTTGTTGTTGTTGTTGTTGTTGTTGTTGTTGTTGTTGTTGTTGTTGTTGTTGTTGTTGTTGTTGTTGTTGTTGTTGTTGTTGTTGTTGTTGTTGTTGTTGTTGTTGTTGTTGTTGTTGTTGTTGTTGTTGTTGTTGTTGTTGTTGTTGTTGTTGTTGTTGTTGTTGTTGTTGTTGTTGTTGTTGTTGTTGTTGTTGTTGTTGTTCTTGTTGTTCTTGTTGTTCTTGTTGTTCTTGTTGTTCTTGTTATTATTATTATTATTATTATTATTATTATTATTATTATTATTATTATTATTATTATTTAATTATTTATTTATTTATTTTTTAATAAAACATCACTTTATTAAAAAATCATAGGATTTACAAGAAATTAGTGGGGAGCCGAGAAACTAATTGGGCCCCCACTCCTCTAGCTATAACAAAGCTAATCCTACTAAAAATATGATCAGCAGCACGTGCACCAATCTCCTGAGTCAACGAGAAACTTCGGATGCGCTTTAGTAGGGTTACCGCATCCTTCTCAAGCTCTCCAAAGAAAGAGAATGAGAAGGGGAGAAACCTATATCCAATGTCCGCACATTTTGCCTCATACTTACCACGCTTACGTTGCGCTGCTTCAATGTTGCAAAAATCGTGAATCGGTAGTCGGGCGGTCGTCTACCCTATAGCGAGTAATCAGTCAAGTCGGGATTAATCGGTGATTAATTGGATTGGTATTTCCTGCAGTTTTTTGGTATTTCTGGAGACCAAACAAAAAATCAACCGATTCCAAGCCTGCTATGTTTGCAAACCTCAATAAAAGGCTCAAATTCTGATTATGATGCACATTGTGCGTTATAAATGAAATATACGATCCCCAAATTAAGTAGAATGCCTAAACTATTATTCTTTTAAAATGACCGATTTGGCGGATTTTTGACCGATTCAACCGAATTTTTGACCGATTCGGCCGATTAATCGGCCGATTCAGCCGATTTTTTGACTGCTTAGTGTTGAATTTTTTCCTAGGCCGATTCTTCGACCGATTTTCAAAAATCGACAGGGTACTCGGCCAATTAACGATTAATCGGCGATTAATCGGCCGAGTTGACCGATTTTTGCAACATTGATTACTATGTTATACATTCATTTTTTACATTACAGGTTCAACAAATGAACATTATTAATCAACATGTTTCATCTAAAATAATGACATTTGAGGTTAAAATGGTAATTTTCATTTATTCGTAAACATTATTCTGAACATTTATCAAACAGTTTTTTTAATTCAGAAGCATGCTCATTCAGCACCTTTGAATTATTCAGCAGCTTTGATTTGTTCAGCACTTAATAGTACAGTTTTATCAAAAAGCCCCTAAGACATGCATCGAATGTTTGTACCTTAATAATAAATTATCCACCCGTGCATATAACTACTCTCAACTGACATAATGTACAACTACTTGTGCATCCTTTTAACTTTTAAATGTAACCCTTATCAGTACAAATAATAAAATCCTTTATTAAATAATTTAATTTTCTACTTGTGAGAGCATAAATATATTTTATAAAACCAAAAACATATTTGGTTTTATAGTGATTTTTCAAAATGTTTAAATCGACAGAGAAATCACAACTTTATACAAGTTGTCATCTGACCATTAACCAAAGACATCCCCAACAATGTTTACTATTTTTTTTTCGCCGCTAATTGTTAACTGAAAAAAGATGAAACTAAAACCAAACCTAATTTGACAGTGAATTTACTTGACTGACAAAAGCATTTACAACAAAATACGAAAACAGAATTATTTATGTCATATCAAATGAGGGTAAAGTTGCATTGAAGGTGTATGCATAACAATACTAAAAAAAACTAGTAAATAAGTTGTAGTCTCATTTTGGATTAAGTTGTGTGTTTTTTCTCTTTTGTTTGTAGTGGTAGGCTAGTTGGTAGCCTTTTTATCGGGTATTACAAATCTTTGATCAATGAGCCACTCGTCAAAATGACTATGATGCTTATTTTCCGAAATTTTGTGCCAATTTTTGATTGTTTATGCAAAAAGTTGATAACACATTGTTGGAGGTTTAAGAAAGCATATAAGAAGACGACTAATCAAAGTTAACAAAATTAATGACAATAAAATATATGCCGGGTGCAGTACGTTCTTGATAAACGTAACGTATAACCTATAAAAATACACATTATTTTATGTCAAGCACCGTTCCTTTTCTTTTGTATATTGTATTCTGTCACTAAAAATATTTTTATTTTTTAGAACCATATTAGTCTTTCTTCATTAAAGATGTTAATGGTAAGTAAACACAAGTTAGATGAAAATTTATTACTTTCCTTTAATGACTTGATCGTCAACTTATTACGCAACTTTACCTATTTTGCTTTACCAATGATTCTAATCATTTTAATACAACTATATTTTAGTAGGTTAGTTAAGGCATGATCTAAAAGGAAAAGTTGGATAGGGTTGGTGAGTTTAGGAGTGAAACACGGGTGTTTCTTTCTAGACTACCATATTTTATTTTTTTTTTTATTTTTTTTTTTATTTTTTTTCCCTTTAAATTCTCAAAGTAGTCTGATAGCCTAGTATTAAACATAAAAATTATGAACCATAAATTCAATATCTATAGAGGCCGCGTAACACTAACTTGGTATAATAATATTACTTAAACACTAAAAGTTACATAAACAGCAATTGATATAATTTTCCTTAATATATGTACATCAAAGAAACCAAGGATGAAATATATAAAAGGTACTTTTTGATTGTGGAATATGATGAATTGGTTGAGTACAAGTTAAACCACAAACATCATGAAAGGAAAATATGTGACATCAATGCATATGATTTCCCGCATCTTTATCATCTACAATTCTTGCTTTTATAGAGTATTTTATGTTTTTTGGTATCGATGTCTGAAAAGGAGTTTAAGACTAACAATTTAAATTATAAGTTTAAATGATAAAGTTAAAAAGATTTATGGAAAAGCATATTTTAAAAGAACAATGGCGTTGGGAACTTTAACACTTTTATGTTATGTTCCTTGGGTCATTTATTTGCACAAGTACTCCTTGATTTTCAAATGTGTTATAAGAACCCCCAACGGCAATACTTGTTTTGTTACTAATCCTATACTTATAGAATTCAAGTTTCTTAAAACTACTTATTATAAACAAAACTGCTAAATAAACTAGACGAATACCTGTACAAAACGACGGTGTATAGCGGCAAATAATTATACTTGCAAAATCATGATTTTGTTTTGACCCTTGATGCAAAGCGTGTGTTTTTTGAAATACAAATCGTATTTTTTTTAAATTAATATAGTGTGTGTGTTTTTGAAAAGTTGTCAACTTTAGAATTGATCAAGTTTAAGGTGCATTAAAGGGTACTTAGAGGTAATTTAGGTAAACTACATTTAAGTTTCAAGATTTAAGATTTCGAAAATGAATATTATGACGCTTAAATAGTAGAGATTAGGGTAAAAGCCATTTATGCTTAATGTACTTTATACCGAATCTCATTATGCATACTAAAATCATGAAAAACTCATTATGCACTGTGAATCTGATGTTATCAGGTTATTTCCACGTCAATTTTTTATAACTCCACCTTGTTCGGTTTTAACCCAGTTTGACCCGAGGCCCAATATTTAAATATTGACTTCCACTCGATATATAAAGACTGCCTTCCACCCGATCATTCATACTGCCTTCCACACGATCATATTCCGCGGTCATTCCACAGTAATCACAACCCATCACATCCATATTTTTTTTTTATTTTGCAATAGCCCTCATTCGTGCAATGGCAGGTGGAGCAAAGTCGTATTAACTGATGATATGGCCGATTATATGTATGCACAATATGGAAAGACTTGGAAGGTAGACGATGAAGTGAATGATGAGATGCTAGACGACTTATGAAATTATGCTATGGTGAAAGGTTAGTGCATTTGTTGCATTGTTCTGTATACGGTGAAAGGTTAGCCCATTGTTGCATCGTTCTTGTTTAGAAGTTAAATTTTCCCTTCTTGTTTAGAAGTTAATTTTTCCCTTTTGATTTGATTTACTGCACAAATGTCCCTAATGACTTGATTTACCTTTTTGTTGTTCATATGCCCCGATCATTCCACAATAATCACACATGGCCCTAATGACTTGATACATAACCTTGAAGATGTGTTTGGTAAGGCAAAAAAGGCAAAGCAGGAAGAGCAACAAAAGAAGGTGAATATAGGTATGCATTTTGTTAATTTGCCTTTTTGCTGTTGCCTTAATGACTGCATTTTAGGTTAGTGTATTATTTATACACTGCATTTATGGGTTGTTTGAAAGTATATTATATATGTACATTTAACATGTCTTAACCTATTAACTTGTAGATGATAAGGGAAAGGGAAGAGTGCATGAGGTTTGCGATGCTCTTGAAAATAGGATACAAAACCTTAAAGATGTGTTTGGTAGGGCTAAAAAGGCAAAGGAGGCAAAGTAGGCAGAGCAACAAAAGAATGTGAATAAAGGTATTGATGAGTGTGTAAATACTCATCATTTTTATACAAAATAAACTGCAAATTCATCTGAAAACACTCAGAAACACATCTAAATGATCAAAATATCACAAATCAGTGTTTTATGTGTTTCAAATTCAAAAATATCAAAATCAGATGAAAAACATATCAATTTTGCAAAAATTGCAGTTTCAATCCCCCAAGTTTCAAGAATTGTCAAAAATAGTCCCTGAGCCCGAATTTCAAAAGTATAAATCACCAAAGGTCCTTTTAAAATCAAAAGTTGTCAAATTTAGTCCTTTGGTGAAAAATATCAAAAGTTTGAGAAATTTACAAAAATAGTCCTTCAACTTTCAAAATTGGCAAAAATGGCCCCTGGAAAATTGCAAAATGGCAATTTTAGTCCTTATACTTTTGAAGGTTGTCACTTGTGGTCCTTGGTATAACTTTTCTGAATTGGCAGCATTGGTCCTTTAAATTTCAGCAATTACACTTAAGGTCCTTGTAATTTAAAACTCTTTAAACCATTATGACCCTTGTCAAACCAAATGGACCCTGCCACACCCTTTGGACCCCTGTCAATATACAATTGTGAACCCCCTTTTTATAATATCTGGTCAAACCATCCAGTCAACCCATCCTTCCCCGTTTTCCCTCCTCCCTGTCTGCTACCACCACCCACCAGCCTCCTTCTCACATTTCCATGTCCCCCCTCCTCAGTATACATCCAAGGATCATTTAATGCCCTTTCACCAACCATATCTACCCCAACTGGCTTATAAGAGATTTGGCGCCAAAATCAGTTTTGAATGGTGGAGATCAGTTCTAGAGCATCCAATGGTCAGGATTGTTGGGAAAGATTCAGAGGAGAGAGGAATAGCTTTTGGATTATAAAATGAAGCAAAAGGAAGCCAAGAAAGGAGTCTTCTAGTTTTTAATTTTCTTTCTTAAGTAGTTTTTTATGTAAAAGTGTTATTTCTGTATTAGACTTGTACTTTTTGGTTAAAATGTATTAAACTTAAGTATTCAAGTGTATTGCAATTAAATTCAAGTACCAATTTCAGTTTGAGGTTACAATCATCATTTTGTGTTCACTGTTACAAATTTCCAAGTTTAACTCTTGTACACAAACTTCAATCATCACATTTCTCAGTTCTTAGTAGCTTATACAAGCTTATAAAGGCTTTTTATAAACTTAAATTCAAGATTTAAACACATTTGGATAGTGGTCAAAGAAAGTCAAACAGGGGCATAATTGGCATTGAAGATGGTCAATGGGTGAAGCAGCTATGGATGTGGTTGATATTGAGCTAGGTTAGGGGTTTGGATAGGTTAGAGGTCCATTGTTTCAGTATTGGCTAACCATTGTGGTTTGGACTTTTGTAAGTGAAAATTCAAGTTTTATTGCATGATGTGTTTTTTGTACTTATAATCTGCTCAAATCTGTTCTTTCAGTAGTGTTTAAGTTAATTAAACTTAGTTTAATCATAAATCTTAGTTGGTTCAGTGGTTATCACATTTAATTTTCAAAACAGTTGATAAATAGGGGTGTTTGGATCTGTAGCTTAGTGTATGTTTGAGGTTTGTTTTGGCTTAGAAACCAGTTGGTACATGTCTACTAAGTACTTTTTAGTACTTACCTGTCTTACTTATGTGTTTGTAATCCACAAAAGTCAAAATCTACACCCATTGCATCCAACAGTTAACTGTTGAAGTTTTTGGAAAAGCAAATCATTATTTTGTGTTTAAAAGTCATTAACAAAGGTTGTTAAAGCTTCATTACATCATTTAACACCATAATCAGTCAAGAAATTGGATTCAAACTTCACTTAAGTCAACTCTTATCTGGTTTTCAAAAAGTCAAATTGGTCAAAAAATCAGAATTGTGCAGATATTGCAGCTTCTCCACAGGTTTCATTAAAGGGTTTTAAGCTCTGAGTTTTTGGTTACAAGTAGTGCTCTAGGTGGTCTATAAGACCTAGTATCTGTTTTTAGCTCAAGCCCTGTGGATAAGCTTGTGCAGTGGCTTAAAGTGAGACCTTTTTGCCCTGCACCAACTCAGTGTCAGCTGAGTGGTTTCTCAGATTTTAGCCAAGCTTGCACAGGACTCATTATAGCTTGTTAGAAGCTAATCTTTTGGTCAGAGCTAGTCACCTAGGTCTAGTTTAGGACTCAATAATTGGTTTTTAGTTTAGGGCTTATTTGGTTGCTTATTCTTGGTCTGCTAGTAGGTACCCATTTTCTGTTTTTAGCTTTAAATCAAAATCATTAAAACTGTGAAATCTTGTTAATCAGTGTTTGTAGCTTGTTGATTTGAATCTAATTTGGTCACTTTTAGTTAATCATAGCTTCTGTTCTAGTGTGGTAGCTCATTTTAATCATTTGGCTTATTTAGTGCTTATTTCAATAAGCACTATCACATCAGTTGCTTATTTCTCTACACAAGTACCTGTTTTTCTATTTTTCATAGCTTCTTAATATTATTTTAGAATTTTCCTGAAATTTTCAGATTTTTATAAGCTGTTTTGCTATTTTTCCTATTTTTAATTAGTTTTTAATACTTTTTAAATAGCATTTAATACAAAAAATTAGAAAAAGGTTCAAAAAAATAAGTTTTCAATTTTCTTAGGCTTAGATAAATATAAAAAGTGAAAAAAGTAATTTTCCATATTTTCCATAGTTGATTTGGTAATTTTTAGTAATTTAATTAGTTTTTAATAGTTTAAAATCCATAGAAAATAGAAAAATAGTCACAAAAATACAAAAATAGTTTTGAAAAGTCTATTTTGATATTTTAGACTTTTCCAAGTCTTAATCTTATTTTTCTAGCTCATTTTCCTATTTTCTTATATTTTAGGTAATTAATTAATAGTTAAAAATAGTTTTTAATTAGATAATTAGTTTTAAAAATAATTTTATTTTTCTAAATATTTTCTTATATCATTAGGTTTGTAAAAACTTCATTTTCATATTTTTAGGGTTAATATTGATTTAGTTTCACTTTTTATTTTGTACGTCGCGTAGATTTTAATTTAAACGTACGATTTAGGTTTTAAACGTTCATCACTTTAAATATAGTGATAGCGTTTATTTAATAGGTTTTATCTTTTTAATTTTCTTTAATTTGCATTTAAGGCATTTTTAATTTGTTGCCTTTTCTCGTAGTTATAATATCATTCATAATCCTTTTTCTGTTCAAACTTCTCGATTACTAGACGTTGATTTATCCATTGCATAGCTCGCTGGGACATAACGACCCGGGGAGACTCTATACTCCTCTGATCTTAATTGCATTAGTGTTTGAGCAGTCTTTAGTCTTTTAGACTTGACTGTTTAGCACCGATCAAATTTTGGCGCCGCTGCCGGGGAGCTGTGCTGATTTATCTCCCGTTTTAGCAGATTAGTTGTTTGAATCCTCACTCATTGTTTATATCATCCATTTCTGTATATATATATATCCATATTTTCTTCTAAAAAATCCAAAAACCCAAAAACAAGCAAAAACGTATAAAACACAAAAATATTTTTCTTTTATTTCTATATATGTATCAAAATAAAAATACAAAAAGAATCGTCGTTTTCTCTAATAATTAACAACTTAAAAGATTACCACCGAAAACCAAGGCAGTGCACTACCTAACTGGGGGTGCGACCATAATAAGTTCCCGAACTAAAGATATAAAACTTGCCTTTGTGTCCATTGTGATTGGTGTACCTTTTTCAAAGAAGCCATTCATCTTGGATTATTGGTTAAGTTCACTGTTGTTTTGCCTCGATTTTGTGTTAATTGATTTTGTTGTGATATCGACGTTTCAGAACCAGAAAACCCAAAAGATTCTTCTCACCACCATTTTTGCAAAACGTCTTCATAATTCTCATTCTCATGTGAAAGATTTCATAATTCCATTTCTCTCCTTAACTCTGAGTTTCCTTAGAGTTAATTCTTGTGTATGCGCACTCGCTCTTCTAGATCTGTAAGCCCATTTCGTGAGCTTGTCAAGATTCCAAGAAGGCGTGTTCGTAGACTTTCTGCTCCATCAGTCGGATCTGAGATCCGGACTGTTCACACTACTTCCGCTATCATGGCGGATGAGATTCCTATGTGTGAGCTTCTCCAGGCACCCATCGACGGGTATGGAGATGCTATCGTGGTACCAGCCATCGTGGCTGAAAATTTTGAACTCAAGACCGGGTTACTGAATCTTGTAACTTCAAATCAGTTCTACGGTTTTGAGCGGGATGATCCTCATGCTCATATAAGATGGTTTAACAAGATTGCATCTACCATCAAGTATAAGAATGTCCCTTCTGATGCTGTTAAGCTCCTTCTGTTCCCGTTTTCTCTTGAGGGGCAAGCCCGGATTTGGCTTGAAAAACAACCCCCTCAGTCTATAGAGACATGGGAAGATCTGGTGAAGAAATTTGTGAATGAATTCTATCCACCATCCAAGACCACGAGTCTTAAAAATGAAATCATCAAGTTCACTCAGAAGTTTGATGAATCCTTCAGTGAATCGTGGGATCGTTTCAAGGAATTGCTTCGCAAGTGTCCTCACCACGGTTTCTCCGAGTTGATGCAACTCGATACTTTCTACAATGGAGTGAGTCAATCTGATCAAGATTCTCTCAATTCCTCCGCGGGAGGAAATTTCCTAAGCAAAACTGTCAAAGAAGCTTTAGCGATCATCGAAAACAAGTCTAAAGTCCGCACTGCACGAAGCAAGCCGGTTGTTTCCCAAGTCAGTGTTGGTCCTTCTTCTTCTTCATCGCCCGTGAGTCAGTCTAGCACCGATGCTAAGATTGATAAACTCACGGAAGCTATCCAAGCTTTGGTTCTCTCCAATCAGAAGAAAGTCTCTTTTCCACAAACTTCGCCTCCTGCTGAAGTTAAGAAAGTGGAAGTCTGTGTTACCTGTGGTGGCCCCCATGCTTATTACAACTGTATGGCCACTGATGGTAACCCCTTTGAAGCTAATGCTGTGGGCGGGATGTCTAATCAAGGAGGCAATCAATATCGTGCTCCTGTAGACCCGAACCACCGTCCTAACCACTACTCTGGACCTCCCGGTTTCAATCAGAATCAAAACCGTAACCAGAATCAGAATAGACCAAACCAAGGTTTTCAAAACCAAGGTCATTTCAATCAAAACAACGGTTTTCAAAATCAGAATCCAAATTTCCAACATCAAGGAAATTACAATAGAAACCCAGGTCAGGGAAATTTCAACCCAGGGTATTCTCATGGAAACAATCAAGGGAATTTTCAGAATCAAGGCCCTAATCCTAACAATAGAGGCCAGAATTTTCCTGTGCAAACTCAAGCCATTGTTCCAACTGGCCCATCATCTGATGAGCTGTTGAAACAATTCATGAAATCCCAAGAGGAAATGAATCGGTTGTTGGTCAGCCAAATTTCTGACATCAAGAAGTCTTTAAATGATCGACCCTCGGGCTCAGGTACTCTACCTAGCAATACGATCGCTAATCCGAGGGGCGATGCAAAGGCGATCACAACCCGAAGTGGTGCTTCATATGCTGGACCTGCTGTTCCTACTACCTCTTCTTCTTCTATCCCGAAGGTAGTGGAAAGCGAACCTCCAAAACACAATGGACCCACGACTCCAATGCCCCCTCCTCCTGTGGCATTTAGTCAAGTTACCAAGGAAACAACGGACAAAGTGCATTATTCAAGTCCACGAAGTACCGCACATGTCCAACCTTCGGTAGTCCAACCTCAAGTGGTCCAGCAACCCAAGTCAAATCAAGGAGTTGTTTTTGAACCTCCTGTAGCTCCTGTTGAGAATCAGAAATCCAAATCTTCTCTTCCTTACCCTTCACGGTTACATGAGCAAAAGCTCCGCGAGAAAGCTAGTCATCAGATGGAAAAATTCTTTCAGATTTTCCAAGAACTTCACTTTGACATAAGCTTCGCGGATGCCATCATGTTAATGCCAAAGTTTGCATCTACTCTGAAACATATGCTGAGCAACAAAGAAAAGCTGTTTGAAATGGCTAAGACTCCTTTGAATGAGAATTGCTCAGCAGTGTTGTTAAAGAAGCTTCCCGAGAAGCTTGGAGATCCCGGAAAATTTCTTCTTCCTTGTGTTTTTCCTGGGATGATTGAATGCTTTGCCCTTGCCGATCTTGGTGCAAGCATCAATCTGATGCCGTATTCAGTGTGGAAGCAACTGTCTCTTCCGGAACTCATTCCTACCTGCATGACTCTCGAGCTTGCAGATCGTTCTATCTCGCGTCCTCTTGGCATTGCCGAGGATGTATTTGTGAAAGTAGGAAAGTTCCATTTCCCAGCTGACTTTGTGGTCGTTGATTTCGATGCTGATCCTCGAGTTCCCCTCATTGTTGGGCGGGGATTTCTGAGGACGGGCCGTGCTCTTATCGATGTATTTGAGCAAGAGATCACTCTACGTGTGGGTAACGAAGCTGTTACCTTTAACCTCGATCAGACTTCGAGGTACTCCTCAAATTATGACACTGAATCAATTAATCGAGTCGATTTGATTGATATTGCTTCAGAGGAGTACTCTCAAGAGTTTCTTGGTTATCTTCATAATTCTGTGAGTGGGAATTCCAATTCCACCACATCTTCTCATCCTATCATTGCCGACTCTTCCCCCTCTCTCACTCCGTTTGAGGGAGGTGACTTCCTTCTGGAAGAGATCGATGAATTCTTGGCTACTGATGAATCAATTCCGCCTGGAATTGATGGTGTGTATGATTCGGAGGGGGATATTCTTTATCTTGAGCAGTTGCTCAATGAAGATCCATTACCTTCACTCCCTCCGAAAGAGATCTCAATTGAGGAAATCAAATCAGTGCAATCATCTACTGAAGAATTTCCCGAGGTTGAACTTAAGGACCTACCTCCTCATCTCGAGTATGCATTCTTGGAGGGTGATGATAAATTACCCGTCATAATTGCTAAAGACTTAACCGAGGAGGAGAAAACTGCTCTCATAAAGGTCTTGAAGTCACACAAGCAAGCAATTGCTTGGAAACTCTCCGATATTAAGGGTATCAACCCTGAGTTTTGTACTCACAAAATCTTAATGGAGGATGACTTCAAGCCAGCAGTCCAAAGTCAGAGAAGGGTGAATCCTAAGATTCACGAGGTTATCAAACAAGAGGTTCTCAAACTTCTTGATGCCGGTCTAATTTACCCGATCTCTGATAGTCCTTGGGTTAGCCCGATAAATTGCGTTCCAAAAAAGGGTGGCATTACTGTCGTCACGAATGAAGAAAACGAGTTGATTCCAACTCGATTGGTTACGGGTTGGCGTGTGTGTATTGACTATCGAAAGTTAAATGACGCCACCCGAAAAGACCATTTTCCTCTACCCTTCATGGACCAGATGCTTGAGAGATTAGCAGGGAACGAATACTATTGTTTCCTTGATGGTTTCTCAGGATACTTTCAGATCCCCATTGATCCGCTGGATCAAGAAAAAACCACATTCACCTGCCCATACGGGACGTTTGCCTACAGACGTATGCCTTTTGGCTTATGCAATGCTCCTGGCACGTTCCAACGTTGTATGATGGCCATTTTCCACGACATGATCGGGGAAACTATGGAGGTGTTTATGGATGACTTCTCGGTCATTGGGGACTCATTTCAGACTTGTCTCTCCCACTTAGACAAAATGCTAAAACGGTGTGAAGACACCAATCTATGTCTAAACTGGGAGAAGAGCCACTTTATGGTCAAAGAGGGCATTGTCCTCGGCCATAAGATTTCTAAGAATGGGATCGAGGTTGATAGAGCAAAAGTTGATGTCATTGCTAAACTACCTCATCCCACTACTGTCAAAGGTGTTAGGAGTTTTCTAGGTCATGCCGGGTTTTATCGTAGATTTATTCAAGATTTCTCTAAAATCGCCCGGCCTATGACCCATCTTCTCGAAAAAGATGCTCCTTTCATCTTCTCTCCTGAGTGCATCGAAGCTTTTGAAACACTTAAGAAAAAGCTTACAGAAGCACCCATTCTAGTTGCCCCCGACTGGGACTTACCCTTTGAGCTCATGTGCGATGCAAGTGATTTTGCAATCGGTGCAGTCTTGGGGCAACGCAAAACCAAGCATTTCCAGCCAATCCACTACGCGAGCAAAACTATGACTGAAGCTCAGACTCATTACACCACTACGGAAAAAGAACTATTAGCTGTGGTGTATGCGTTTGAGAAGTTTCGGCCATATCTCATCTTGACCAAATGCGTGGTGTACACGGATCACTCGGCACTCAAATATCTCTTTGCAAAACAAGATGCAAAGCCGAGATTGCTCCGTTGGGTTCTCCTCCTACAAGAATTTGATATCATCATTCGTGATAAAAAAGGAGCTGAGAACCTGGCTGCTGATCATCTCTCCCGATTAGAGAACCCTCATCAAAATGTGTTCGAGAAAAAGGAAATCAATGAAACATTTCCTCTCGAAACACTCAATGTGGTTTCTTTTCGTGGAGATTCTTCTACCCCATGGTTTGCGGACTTTGCAAATTACCATGCGGGTAACTTTGTGGTGAAAGGGATGTCGTCCCAACAGAAAAATAAATTCTTTAAAGATGTGAAACATTATTTCTGGGACGACCCCTACTTGTTTAAAATCTGTGCGGATCAAGTCATCCGGCGATGTGTGTATGGTCAGGAAGCCGTTGACATTCTCAAGGCTTGCCATTCTGGACCTACTGGGGGACATCATAGCCCCAACTACACCGCCAAGAAGGTGTTTGATTCGGGATTCTATTGGCCCACGATCTATAAGGATGCCCATGAATTCGTCAAAACCTGTGACACTTGTCAACGTCACGGGAACATCTCACAAAGGAATGAAATGCCGCAAAACGCCATTCAAGTGTGTGAGATTTTTGACATCTGGGGCATTGACTTTATGGGGCCATTTCCTTCTTCTCACGGAAATAAGTACATACTCGTGGCCGTTGACTACTTGTCAAAATGGGTTGAAGCTAAAGCTTTACCCACCAACGATGCCCGAGTTGTTGTGAAATTCTTGAAATCTCTCTTTGCTAGGTTTGGAACTCCACGAGCCATCATCAGTGATCGTGGTACGCATTTCTGCAATGACCAATTTGCAAGAGTCATGCAAAAGTATGGTGTAACTCACCGTACCTCTACTGCGTACCACCCCCAAACAAGTGGGCAAGTGGAAGTTTCTAACCGGGGGATAAAAAGAATTCTTGAGAGGACGGTTGGTGAAAACCGTGCCTCTTGGTCTGATAAGCTAGATGACGCACTCTGGGCCTTCCGTACAGCTTACAAAACACCCATCGGGTGCACTCCATACAAGCTGGTGTACGGGAAGGCATGTCATCTTCCAGTTGAGCTCGAGCACAAGGCATACTGGGCCTTGAAGCATGCTAACTTTGATATTCAGACAGCGGGTGATCATCGGAAAGTTCAAATGAATGAACTAAATGAACTCCGTGATCAAGCTTACGAGAACTCTTTGATCTATAAACAAAAGACAAAGAAGATTCATGACTCAAAAATCAAGAACCGCGTTTTCAACGTTGGTGATAGAGTCCTTCTTTTCAATTCAAGATTGAAGATTTTCTCGGGAAAGCTCAAGTCCCGTTGGTCTGGTCCATTCACTATCGCTAAGGTTTATCCTTATGGCACCATTGAGTTATCTCAACCCGATGGTCCTAATTTCAAAGTGAATGGTCATCGAGTGAAGCATTATTTTGGAGAGGACATTCCATCCATGGTTGTCCCGGATCTTCAAACTTTCCCCATGAACCAATGAATGCGGGGATCGAGTCAAGCTAGCGACTCGGTAATCAAAAACAGTAGCATGCCATATGGGTTTTCACCCATATTTCTGTTTTCTCACCTCTTTCTACCACCCTAGTGTGGGGGGGTTGCCCACATGTTTCTAAAAAAAAAAAAAAAAAAAAAAAAAAAAAAAAAAAAAAATCCTTCTTTCTAAATAATGGCCGTAATATTTCCCTTTTACGTTCTTTGTTTCGGCATAACTGCCGGTACATTGAATATTGAGGGCAATATTCATCTCTAGTGTGGGGGGGATTCTCACGAATTTTATCATGTAATTTTACCACCTAATCCCCCCGTTTTTGGCCAAAAATTTTTTTTTGGAGTAAGTGTTCTACACTTTCTCATCTGGTTATCAGTCCGCCATGTCTGTAAGACAAAAGGATTGGCTAATCCAGGAGCAAACGGCTCTTGGTAAAGATTTCTCAAATCCGTTTATATGGCTTGCAATTTGCCCAAAATTGTATGGTTCTTCAGCTCCCCATCATCCTCAAAAGATAATGAGTTGGCTAGCCCGCAAGATTATGGCTTGTGGTAAAGGCAGTGGAAAAACCATAATTGGTATTCAGCTCACCAAAGATAATGTTGATAATTTATCTAAGAGTTGGCTAGTCCAGAAGGGTACGGCTTCTGGTAAAGACAAAATCAAATCCGTTGAAAGCTGGTGGTTTGCTCAAAATCACATGGTTATCGGTGTACCATGGTTCTTACTTGAACTGAAACATTTGGCTACTCCAGAAGTAATGGCTTTTGGTAAAGAGTTTAAAATCCATTATGTTTTCTCAAATCATTGCTAGGGACTAGCAATATCTCAGTATGGGGGATTGATGAGTGTGTAAATACTCATCATTTTTATACAAAATAAACTGCAAATTCATCTGAAAACACTCAGAAACACATCTAAATGATCAAAATATCACAAATCAGTGTTTTATGTGTTTCAAATTCAAAAATATCAAAATCAGATGAAAAACATATCAATTTTGCAAAAATTGCAGTTTCAATCCCCCAAGTTTCAAGAATTGTCAAAAATAGTCCCTGAGCCCGAATTTCAAAAGTATAAATCACCAAAGGTCCTTTTAAAATCAAAAGTTGTCAAATTTAGTCCTTTGGTGAAAAATATCAAAAGTTTGAGAAATTTACAAAAATAGTCCTTCAACTTTCAAAATTGGCAAAAATGGCCCCTGGAAAATTGCAAAATGGCAATTTTAGTCCTTATACTTTTGAAGGTTGTCACTTGTGGTCCTTGGTATAACTTTTCTGAATTGGCAGCATTGGTCCTTTAAATTTCAGCAATTACACTTAAGGTCCTTGTAATTTAAAACTCTTTAAACCATTATGACCCTTGTCAAACCAAATGGACCCTGCCACACCCTTTGGACCCCTGTCAATATACAATTGTGAACCCCCTTTTTATAATATCTGGTCAAACCATCCAGTCAACCCATCCTTCCCCGTTTTCCCTCCTCCCTGTCTGCTACCACCACCCACCAGCCTCCTTCTCACATTTCCATGTCCCCCCTCCTCAGTATACATCCAAGGATCATTTAATGCCCTTTCACCAACCATATCTACCCCAACTGGCTTATAAGAGATTTGGCGCCAAAATCAGTTTTGAATGGTGGAGATCAGTTCTAGAGCATCCAATGGTCAGGATTGTTGGGAAAGATTCAGAGGAGAGAGGAATAGCTTTTGGATTATAAAATGAAGCAAAAGGAAGCCAAGAAAGGAGTCTTCTAGTTTTTAATTTTCTTTCTTAAGTAGTTTTTTATGTAAAAGTGTTATTTCTGTATTAGACTTGTACTTTTTGGTTAAAATGTATTAAACTTAAGTATTCAAGTGTATTGCAATTAAATTCAAGTACCAATTTCAGTTTGAGGTTACAATCATCATTTTGTGTTCACTGTTACAAATTTCCAAGTTTAACTCTTGTACACAAACTTCAATCATCACATTTCTCAGTTCTTAGTAGCTTATACAAGCTTATAAAGGCTTTTTATAAACTTAAATTCAAGATTTAAACACATTTGGATAGTGGTCAAAGAAAGTCAAACAGGGGCATAATTGGCATTGAAGATGGTCAATGGGTGAAGCAGCTATGGATGTGGTTGATATTGAGCTAGGTTAGGGGTTTGGATAGGTTAGAGGTCCATTGTTTCAGTATTGGCTAACCATTGTGGTTTGGACTTTTGTAAGTGAAAATTCAAGTTTTATTGCATGATGTGTTTTTTGTACTTATAATCTGCTCAAATCTGTTCTTTCAGTAGTGTTTAAGTTAATTAAACTTAGTTTAATCATAAATCTTAGTTGGTTCAGTGGTTATCACATTTAATTTTCAAAACAGTTGATAAATAGGGGTGTTTGGATCTGTAGCTTAGTGTATGTTTGAGGTTTGTTTTGGCTTAGAAACCAGTTGGTACATGTCTACTAAGTACTTTTTAGTACTTACCTGTCTTACTTATGTGTTTGTAATCCACAAAAGTCAAAATCTACACCCATTGCATCCAACAGTTAACTGTTGAAGTTTTTGGAAAAGCAAATCATTATTTTGTGTTTAAAAGTCATTAACAAAGGTTGTTAAAGCTTCATTACATCATTTAACACCATAATCAGTCAAGAAATTGGATTCAAACTTCACTTAAGTCAACTCTTATCTGGTTTTCAAAAAGTCAAATTGGTCAAAAAATCAGAATTGTGCAGATATTGCAGCTTCTCCACAGGTTTCATTAAAGGGTTTTAAGCTCTGAGTTTTTGGTTACAAGTAGTGCTCTAGGTGGTCTATAAGACCTAGTATCTGTTTTTAGCTCAAGCCCTGTGGATAAGCTTGTGCAGTGGCTTAAAGTGAGACCTTTTTGCCCTGCACCAACTCAGTGTCAGCTGAGTGGTTTCTCAGATTTTAGCCAAGCTTGCACAGGACTCATTATAGCTTGTTAGAAGCTAATCTTTTGGTCAGAGCTAGTCACCTAGGTCTAGTTTAGGACTCAATAATTGGTTTTTAGTTTAGGGCTTATTTGGTTGCTTATTCTTGGTCTGCTAGTAGGTACCCATTTTCTGTTTTTAGCTTTAAATCAAAATCATTAAAACTGTGAAATCTTGTTAATCAGTGTTTGTAGCTTGTTGATTTGAATCTAATTTGGTCACTTTTAGTTAATCATAGCTTCTGTTCTAGTGTGGTAGCTCATTTTAATCATTTGGCTTATTTAGTGCTTATTTCAATAAGCACTATCACATCAGTTGCTTATTTCTCTACACAAGTACCTGTTTTTCTATTTTTCATAGCTTCTTAATATTATTTTAGAATTTTCCTGAAATTTTCAGATTTTTATAAGCTGTTTTGCTATTTTTCCTATTTTTAATTAGTTTTTAATACTTTTTAAATAGCATTTAATACAAAAAATTAGAAAAAGGTTCAAAAAAATAAGTTTTCAATTTTCTTAGGCTTAGATAAATATAAAAAGTGAAAAAAGTAATTTTCCATATTTTCCATAGTTGATTTGGTAATTTTTAGTAATTTAATTAGTTTTTAATAGTTTAAAATCCATAGAAAATAGAAAAATAGTCACAAAAATACAAAAATAGTTTTGAAAAGTCTATTTTGATATTTTAGACTTTTCCAAGTCTTAATCTTATTTTTCTAGCTCATTTTCCTATTTTCTTATATTTTAGGTAATTAATTAATAGTTAAAAATAGTTTTTAATTAGATAATTAGTTTTAAAAATAATTTTATTTTTCTAAATATTTTCTTATATCATTAGGTTTGTAAAAACTTCATTTTCATATTTTTAGGGTTAATATTGATTTAGTTTCACTTTTTATTTTGTACGTCGCGTAGATTTTAATTTAAACGTACGATTTAGGTTTTAAACGTTCATCACTTTAAATATAGTGATAGCGTTTATTTAATAGGTTTTATCTTTTTAATTTTCTTTAATTTGCATTTAAGGCATTTTTAATTTGTTGCCTTTTCTCGTAGTTATAATATCATTCATAATCCTTTTTCTGTTCAAACTTCTCGATTACTAGACGTTGATTTATCCATTGCATAGCTCGCTGGGACATAACGACCCGGGGAGACTCTATACTCCTCTGATCTTAATTGCATTAGTGTTTGAGCAGTCTTTAGTCTTTTAGACTTGACTGTTTAGCACCGATCAGGTATGCATTTTTTTGTATTCAAGCTTTAGTCTTATTGAGTCAAGCTCTTGTCTCATTGGTAGCATAAACACAACAATTTATATATTCCTATATTTGTAGAAGTGATTGACATATATCCAGTGATAAAGATGTTTCTAGTGATAAAGATCTTGTTTTATTGACTGATGTTAAGTTTCCAGTCACTGATGCTGATATGATGATGTTTAAGGAGAGACCCAAAGCTCCCAAAAGACAAGTTGATTTCACTTCCACTTACACTTCAAATGCACAAGTTGATGTTAAAGCTTCCAATGCATAAGCTGCTTCAACTTCAGCTCCAAGAGGGTTCAAAAAATAGCCATGATTGGATGCATAATTGGTTTAAGAGCTCCTAATGCTCCAGAAGTAGGATCTAAATTCAATGGATATTTTGTATTAGGATGTTTAAAAACTCTTTACTTTTGTTGCTACCTTTAGACTCTACTAATATTAGTATATGAATTGGCAATTCTGCAAATTTTTGTAGTAAAACAACCCTTTACTGTTAATATTTGTCATTTGGTAATGTTAATAAATTGACCTATGTAATATGCATGATTGCTATATATATTTGTGTTGTTTTAGCTTTTATTTTAGATCATTTGACTTATGTTTGTAGTAAGTAGTAAGTATTATGTCTCCAACAATATTACAATTTGTAGTTTGAGTGTTGTTTGTACTTTAAGTTATAAAATTCAACTCATGCAATGAGCATTTGCAGTTTGTAGTTTATGGGTTGTTTGGAAATGCAATTGCAGATTGCATTTGCACACTCAAACAACTGTGTTGTTTAGTATAACACGTTAAACTACAAACTGTAAATGCACTTGAAATTAGTCAATTATAATAAGTTTGTACTTTTACTTATAAAAGTCAACTCATGCCATACGCATTTGTAGTTTGTAGCTTATGGGTTGTTTGGAATGCAATTGCAGACTGCATTTGCACACTCAAACAACTTTCATTTCTAAGAACTATATCCTTATAGGAAACTGCATTAGATACATCTCCAATTTGGAAATGGCATTTTGGACAACCTAATAAGCCTTAATGTAGTTTGACATTAAAAAGTCAAATTGCATTAGATATACAGTAATATCCAAACACCCCCTTTAACTTGGACAATCAAAATTTAGACACTGAATTTGGAAGCCTAATGCAGTTTGACTTTAGAAAGTCAAATTGCATTGGATATACAGTCATATCCAAGCGTCCCTTTTAACTTGGACAATCAGATTTTGGATATTGAATTTGGAAGCCTAATGCAGTTTGACTTTAGAAATTAAACTACATTGGATATACAGTCATATCCAAACACCCCCTTTAACTTGGACAGTCAAATTTTGGACATTGAATTTGAAAGCCTAATGCAGTTTGACTTTAGAAATTCAGCCTGCATTGGTACAGTCATATCCAAACACTCCTTTTAACTTGGACAATCATTTATTTATTTTTATTTTTTTTGTGTGTGTGTATGATACGCTTACACAGCGCGTTCGGGGTCAAAGGAACTTCCTTTTCGTCGAGCAAGTTTTTCAACATCCTAGGCAGTGAACCTAATCGTTGTAGTGTAGTATTAGGGTAAGCCACGGGTATTGATATCGTTCTCTAGGGGAATAGGAATGCTAGTGAGAAGTTACTACGCTAAGGTTAAGGTTGAGGAAGATTATTTTTTATCTTTTTTATGTTTTTTTAGGAAATTGAAAGGTACGAATCTCGGGTATTGGATTTGGGGGGGGTTGGTATTTCTACCGATTACTCTCCTATTATCTATTTATCTAAACTAAGGTGGTGGTAGTTTATGTCTAATTAATGTGTGCTCGTATGATAGTTTAAAGATGTGTTTACTTAGGTTTTACTACTCCTTAATTATCTCCTATTGATGGTTGAGTTGTCACGTCTTATTCTTAGTTGCGTTGTGTGTCTAAAGTTGTAGGGTATGCATTTCTCCCTAACTCTTTGAACTTACCAAAGGGTCTCGTCTACAAAACCCACTAGGGATAATAAACTCTTACTCTAAGGCACTCTTTGGATGGTTTAGCTTACAACTACTCAGGTAATTATATTCTAAGGTTCACAAAGATGAATCAAGCATTAAGTACACAACGAATGACCTATCGCATTACTAGATCATTAATCAACTAAGATAAGAAACAACCAATCAATATTTAATAATTAAGTTTCATATTCCCTAAGCAAACACACAAATAAATTAGCCGGACATGGAGAACATGCAAGCATACACACAAATAATCAAAGACATAATTGAATTGATGAAGTAAATACTTATCTTGATGTAAGATAGGGTTTGGAACCCTAAAATACTGTACAAGACACCCTTGGTTCGGTTTTAGGTTTTTACTCCACAAAGACTCTCCTAAAACTAAAAAATTCGGATTCTATATATAATATTACATATGCGACGGCGTCACCTTATGTTTTGTGACGCCGTCGTGTCGCCGTCATTAGGGTTTCGTCTTGGCCACGTTAACCTTGCGACGGCGTCACCTTATGTCTGTGACACCGTCCTCTTCAGCTTCTGACGTCGTCTGGGTCGCATCTAGGCCGTCTGAGTAGCAACGGCCTACTCTTTTAAAGCCCGACGTCGTCACTTGAAAATAGGGCTTTTGGCTTCTGTATCGTCACAAAAATCCTCCGACGGCGTCGCGATTAACACCTGACGCCGTCGCCTTCTGTTTTCAGCAGCTTTGAGTGTCTCGATTCTGACTTTGGCCATTTTCTTCGTATATTCGCGCCTTTTCGTCCAAATAAGTGCCATTCCAGCATTTTGCCTTCAAGAGACCTAAAAAGTGAAAAGGAACGATATTAAGCAATAACGGATACAAAAGTGATCAAATAAGGACTTAAACGACCCCTCAAAATGGTACCTTTTAAAACCTTATCAAATATCCCTACACTTGTTATTTGCTTGTCCTCAAGCAAATGTGCTTTTAGCCAATTAATTTATAAGTTAGGGGTCATGAAGCATTGATTTAAAACGGTCCACAACACATATAAGCCCCGCAAAAGTCATAACAAGCACGGAAATTACATACTAGCACCTCACATGGGGTGTTTGGATACTCACATCTCTCTCGGGTGTATATATGAAATATAACAAATAGGAAATGGAAGATAAACACTCATTAACCGGTCCTAGTACATATATTACCATAGGCTTGAGAATAGATCAAACCTCCATCGCTTTGGCGTAAGCACCTAGGAAAGACTATCAAAGAGGTATTTTAAAGGGTTGTAATGTTAGGCTTATGGTAGGGAAACAAGGGTTTGGTGGTATAGGCTATTTAGTGGTGGCAAGTCAAAAATCTCTATGTTAAATGCATACGAAGAATGGCGTTGCTAAGCCAAGACTCGACACTCTAAAACTCTAGGTAACGGAAATAAACAAACATAAATTTAAAAGATAGATGTAGGATGGTAGCCCGTTTTTTTTTTTTTTTTTTTTTTTTTTTTTTTTTTTTTTTCATACACTTTTACTCTACCATCCTCTACGGTAACATCAAAATGATAGGGATTTATAGGCACATCCCTACACTTGAGTTTTTATTACTCTAACACTAATTTGACCCGAATTGAAAAAATCAAAACACTTGGGGTACATTATTATGCAAACAAAGGGAATTTGAATAACGTTCCCTTCTCGTCATTTCATAAACTTTAACTTTTCCCATGAATCCCAATCGTCCCAAAACTGTATACAAAGGATATGACTCGACTTAGCAACTTATGCAAACAACCAGATAATTGAACTAAGGGTTTAGGGTGATAACAAACATTTGCACTAAAAGTGAGTGCATAAGGGGTAGGCTAAGGCGATTTGGGTGTATATTTGGGGGTGGGGTGTAAACAATGCTCTTCATTGATATTTCGGAAAAACCCAAACATCACGAGAACCGCGAAAAGGATAGGCTCTGAGGGGTTAACTAGGGGTATCGTGTACTAAAGATGAGTACAACGCAAAGGGTGTGGGGGAATTACTCAACCGATGTGGAAGAAGTAATTATATTACGGGTATCAAACAAGGGTTATCCTAATGCCTCTTATCATTTAGTTATTCCTAACTACACAAGTGTAGTCTCACTTGCGATCTCGGAATGCATCACAAAACAAGTTCTAGAATCTAATATACTACCGGTTCACACTCTAAGCATTGAAGATGAATGCTTTTAATTCCTACTAATCTAAGGGCGATCCTCACATTTTGGGTGGAATTTGGGTGGTAAAGGGTTTTGTGCTAGTCATATAACTTCCTATCCGTGAGACGCTTTTGTTAAGACTAATGGCCCACTCCTATATGTCATGAAAAATTTCAAATTTGGTGCCAAAATTACCCTAACCGACATTTTCTCATGGTTTATTACACAAACACAATTGGACAAAGCAAATAATCAAGGATAAGCATAGTTTCAAAGTTCCCGTTTTATTTTCCCTCCCTACACTTAAACTGAACATTGTCCCCAATGTTCCCCGAAAGTATCAAAGTTATGATAAAAGAAGGTAATCAAAAACGAAAGAAACTAATACTCCCCTGATTAGCTCGGTAGGATCCGTGTGTGAAGTAGTGGTTAAATCATTTCCAAGAATAATTTATGCGTGAAAAGCTCCTCAATCTTATGTAACTTCTTCTTGATAAATTAAACCTGCACACTTGAAGAAAACAAACGAAACCTTCGCGTAAAATCGGCGGTAATAATATATATAACTCGATTTAAACTAGGATATAATGCTTGTGGAATGGATGTTTACAGAATTTCTAAGAAAATTAAGACCTGGAAAATTCCAAAAATTTATAAGTAGCTCAGAAAACGAGAAAAAGTAATCTGATGTTTTTACTCCTTCCTGACGCCGTCAGGTTATCCTGACAAAAACGGTTCTGCGATTTTCTGAAAAAAATTCTGGAAAATTTACATCTTTAGAATCTGGAAAAATTTCTGCAAAAACATCCATTATGACTCGATACAAGCATTTGACTCGAACAAACAAACATATATATCTTTTATTTAATTGTTATTCTCATGTTTACGTTTCTTTTGAAAACGTGTGTAATCTTCCCTACACTTATCCCTTATGTAAAATACCTTTATATGCAATTAAGACGAGGTTAAAAACAAAATAAAGCATTTTTACAAATTTAAACATGAGGATAAACAATTAATAAAAGATATATGACACTAACAAGCAAACAATTAAGCATGGGTTGCCTCCCACGAAGCGCTTTTCTTTATTTAAGAGTCTTGTAGCTAGACTCGTAGTCGTACTCCTACGTTGCCTCGTTTTGCATCCTCAATAAGAATTCTATCATGTTGACAAAATTTTCATCGACTCTATACCTAGGCCCTAGGGTCAAGCAATCCTTATAATAATGCCTCCTTCTTTCCCACATGAATTTATAACCTTTTTCAACATCTTCCTTGCTCTTGTCCTCAAAAGCTTTGATGTTGTCTCGATCATAAATGGACAAGTGGCCATACTCATTTGTTTTCCAAGGCATCCTATAGGTGATCTCATCGGTTCCTTCTTTAAACCTAACTGTTCCATCATGCTTGTTATGGCTCATTCTAGATGTTTCAACAAACGGTTTCCCTAGCACTACTTGGGATAAACTATAGTCAATGACGCATCCTACATCTTCTAGGACCATAAAATCAACTAGGTAGGTGAAATTTCCTATAAAGACATGCACGTCCTTGACTCTTCCCACAAAGTTGCAAACTCCTCCTGGATACTTAGGGTCTCTCTTAATATTAAGTCGCTCATTCATAATGTCATTGTAGACAGCAGATGACATTACATTAATGGGAGATTCCGTATCTATGTAAGCGTGGTCGACACTCCTATATCCGATCATACAAGGGATTTTTAGGTTCCAGGGGTTTCCTCTCCTAATCTTTGGGCATATCCTAATGATAGGTGATCGTGGATTATCGATTATGTATTGATGGTACGCAACCTCTTCCTTAGTGGGGTAAAGATTGAAGTAAGCACTATTTTCCACATCCACGTTGTTGTTAATCATGCCATTGTCCGAATTACTGCTGATCATAGAGCCAACTACAGAGGCGCTGACTACTTTCTCAACAGCTTCCCTAATTGTACTATCGAATATTTTCTGCAAATCCTGAAGGTCGGTGTTTCTACTCACATAGCGGCTTCGACGGTTGTGTTGGTTATTGGTTTGGGTTTTGAGTGACATTGACTTATTTGGTGTTGGGTTATCAAGTGGTGGTTGGTTATCATCTTCCATGATGAAAAGTGATGGGTGTTACAAACAAAGGTCACGAAGAAGGGGATAGACTAAAAGGAAGCTAAAAATAAGAAAAAATTTACTTGATAGGAATCAAGCAAAGAACCTAAACGAGGTGGACTACTAACTAGCTATTCTATTCCCCGACAGCGGCGCCAAAAACTTGATACGCTTACACAGCGCGTTCGGGGTCAAAGGAACTTCCTTTTCGTCGAGCAAGTTTTTCAACACCCTAGGCAGTGAACCTAATCGTTGTAGTGTAGTATTAGGGTAAGCCACGGGTATTGATATCGTTCTCTAGGGGAATAGGAATGCTAGTGAGAAGTTACTACGCTAAGGTTAAGGTTGAGGAAGATTATTTTTTTATCTTTTTTATGTTTTTTTAGGAAATTGAAAGGTACGAATCTCTGGTATTGGATTTGGGGGGGGGGGGGGTTGGTATTTCTACCGATTACTCTCCTATTATCTATTTATCTAAACTAAGGTGGTGGTAGTCTATGTCTAATTAATGTGTGCTCGTATGATAGTTTAAAGATGTGTTTACTTAGGTTTTACTACTCCTTAATTATCTCCTATTGATGGTTGAGTTGTCACGTCTTATTCTTAGTTGCGTTGTGTGTCTAAAGTTGTAGGGTATGCGTTTCTCCCTAACTCTTTGAACTTACCAAAGGGTCTCGTCTACAAAACCCACTAGGGATAATAAACTCTTACTCTAAGGCACTCTTTGGATGGTTTAGCTTACAACTACTCAGGTAATTATATTCTAAGGTTCACAAAGATGAATCAAGCATTAAGTACACAACGAATGACCTATCGCATTACTAGATCATTAATCAACTAAGATAAGAAACAACCAATCAATATTTAATAATTAAGTTTCATATTCCCTAAGCAAACACACAAATAAATTAGCCGGACATGAAGAACATGCAAGCATACACACAAATAATCAAAGACATAATTGAATTGATGAAGTAAATACTTATCTTGATGTAAGATAGGGTTTGGAACCCTAAAATACTTTACAAGACACCCTTGGTTCAGTTTTAGGTTTTTACTCCACAAAGACTCTCCTAAAACTGAAAAATTCGGATTCTATATATAATATTACATATGCGACGGCGTCACCTTATGTTTTGTGACGCCGTCGTGTCGCCGTCATTAGGGTTTCATCTTGGCCACGTTAACCTTGCGACGGCGTCACCTTATGTCTGTGACGCCGTCCTCTTCAGCTTCTGACGTCGTCTGGGTCGCATCTAGGCCGTCTGAGTAGCAACGGCCTACTCTTTTAAAGCCCGACGTCGTCACTTGAAAATAGGGCTTTTGGCTTCTGTATCGTCACAAAAATCCTCCGACGGCGTCGCGATTAACACCTGACGCCGTCGCCTTCTGTTTTCAGCAGCTTTGAGTGTCTCGATTCTGACTTTGGCCATTTTCTTCGTATATTCGCGCCTTTTCGTCCAAATAAGTGCCATTCCAGCATTTTGCCTTCAAGAGACCTAAAAAGTGAAAAGGAACGATATTAAGCAATAACGGATACAAAAGTGATCAAATAAGAACTTAAACGACCCCTCAAAATGGTACCTTTTAAAACCTTATCAGTGTAAATGGGTGAATTATATTAATCAAATCATAAAAACTGAGAATACAATAATGCAAGAGACACTCAAGGATACTTCCCACTTGACTAAATTTCCCATACTACTACCTCATTCCTTCAAAAATTGTAGCTCCCAACCTCACAACTAAGAAGGATAGGCATCATCAAGTTGGTATTCCACCATGTAGCCTTTTAAAGGCCTACAATATCAAATGTGACTCAAACCCAAAGTTGGAAACTACTGGATCATACTAATTATATACTTAACTTAGACTACCAATTAAGCTTGCATCTAGAACCTCACAATCTAACTGGTAGACATAAGAACAAGTAAGAACTTTCTTACTCAAGATACTAGCCATAAACTGTCTACAATACACTGAAATTTCTTCATCCAAACACCCCCATATCTCCCTTACACAATGCTTCCATCAGATTTTCCATACTGCAGCTGAACATTCCACTATTTAGCAACTTTATAAGTGTGGATAGACTTCTTTACAGTAAGGCTCATCAATTGCAACCTCACATGATCAATAATATTTTGTAACATAATTCCTGCAGTCTTGGACAGTTAAATTTTGGATATGTAGCCTACTGAGGCTTAATGGAGTCAAATTGTGTTAAGAATATACAAGTACATACCAAAGTGTGTTTCAACTTAACATGACTAGCACATAAAAACTTAACATTAATAGCACATAAACTAATAGAAAGCGTTCAAAGATACAATACAACTTAAACTGACACAATAATAGTTAATCTAAGAGATAAGTTACACATAAAATCCTAATAGTTGTCTCTAATGTTCCTCATACAACTCGTGTTCTTGTCTACAATTGTCCACCCACTCTTGTTCAACCCTTGCTTCCCTTGCTTCTTCTTCTAATGCGAGGATTACTGCTTTTTTATCTAATTTGGGTTGATCATGTTGATCAGTAACATTTCCACCAACATGCAACTCCAATTCAACAATTTATTATTCTTCTAACAGCTTCATTACTTCTTCTTCGTCTAACATTTCACTCCCACCTACACCACTTCCATTTCCAGGAACTGTATCCTTATGGAAAACCTTAACCACGTTTTTCATTGTAATGTTAAGGTAATGCATTGATGGTTTAGGAGAAAAACTGAAAATATTAGCAAGTATCAAAGAAGCTCCTAGAGTAATGTCCTTTCCATAACCCTCTTCATTAATGACTTATGATGTATTGTACCGGATATTGTACCTGACAGATAATTGAGAGTTACTGTGAGATCTCCAAGTGCATTCGGAGCACAAAACTTGATTAGTGCAATAATTTGGTCAAGTTTCTCATTTTTGAGAAAGTTTGATACCTCCTACACACACAATCACAGTCCCCCCATTATCATTCACAAACCAAACTACGATAAACCATGACCCACGAGTAAAATCCTCATCCTCAACCACATCCTCAACAATTTTCCTAATATAATCCTGTGTTGAGATTACACACTCCTTCTCACCTTCCAGAATATCCTCTTTTTTACGAAGCTTTGCCGCTTGAACAATACCTTCAGGACCCGGTATTATCCTAACCGACTTTTAATCACATTTATCAACATTAGGGTTTTGCGATGAAACTAGGGTTGGGTGGTAGTTATCTCAACGCGTATGTGTTGGCTGTTGCAGGGACAAAGGACGGGGGTTAGGCAAAGATTAGAATCGTCTACATCAAGTGATAATTTCCCATCCTAATTTGGGGGTGAATCTGTAGGATCTTGGTTTATCACAAGTTAGGCGTAAAGAGATAAGGTTTAGAGAGATAAAGAGGATGGGAACTTTAGAGAGACAAAGAAAAATGTATTATGAAAGCTCCAACCCTTTGCCTTGGAGGGCAAAGGGTATTTATAGGGTACAAACATGAGACGCCTCTTTAAGGCTGTGGATCAGGCATACAGTGGGTAAAGACCCGTCTGTCCTCCACGGTGTTACAAAGTAAACTAAATACTATCATAGACTTACTATGACTACGAGCTTTCTAACGAGCATACATTGTTGAGGTGACCGACACTTTAAGTACTGAATTTTACTAAATCCTAACAATCTCCCCCTAAGGGAGGTCACCTCAACTTACAATGATTACAAACTGATATAATATTTCGTTGTTCTTGGTTTCTTTGAATAAGCACTTTTGTTCTTTAGCTCGTAGTCTTTGATTCATCATGTTCTGCATGTTTTGTTAGTTCAATAGGAGGTCTTTAACTGATCCACGTGATGTTTGAGTTTTTGAACCAGCTTTGAGATCATCAGCAACCATAAATCTCTGACTCTTCCATTGTGGTGTTGATAGTATGTGAAGTTGTGACTTTTGGACCGACATGCTCACATTCTGGATTTTGATATCTTCTTATCAGAGTAGCGGAAGCTTTTAGTTGATTCATGATATTTGCAGCAGCGTAGCAGAAGCATGGAGTGAAAATATCGGAGTCATTGATGCACTAATCATGATTTCTTTGGAAATGAATGTGTTGTGTGAGCATGCGGCTTATGGATTGACTGCTTCATTCTGATCAGCTGCAAACGTCGGGCGTACCTGCATACAATAGTTAGCAATAAAGTGCACGAAAGTGTCTTTGGCCACTTTCGTTGAATTGAGGTACACGGCCCACGGTTCCCAGTTGATCAGTACAAGTACTGCCTGTGATCAGGTATAATTCCGAAGAATTTCCTTGACAGGGTTTCGCAGCTGCTCTAGCTGTTCTCAAACCGGAACGTCTCAAAGAAGACAACACGGAGTGAGTGAACCAGCGAATAGAGATTCACTGATTGATGAAAATAGATTTGAAAAACAATCGTGTATCGCTCAATAGAAAGTTGTTTTTGCAACACAGCGACGGTTTTAATGAAAATCAATTATCAATCATAAACACCTTTTGAATTGAAATATTTGTACACGGTTGAAGTGCTAAAGAAAAGAGTTTATAAGCACAAAGATCGGTTTTTCAAAGGTATCCGTCAATCCATAACCTGAACCAGGATTGATTCAAAAGATTGAATCGCCCCATTGTTTCTGTTCAGTTGTCACATGGTTGATCTATAGAATAGATCTCACATGCCACCTACCAGAAGCTTGTTTGATGTTGGCTCCAGAAGGCTTTCCATCTTCATTGTGAATATGTATGCATATCACTCGGATGTTCTGGCAATACCACAAGGATAATGCGTAGGACTCAAGATATTATCTCTCTCTTCCACATTGTGTGAAACAGAGAGTCTTCATTAAAAGTGTCCTAAGGAGATTTATTGATGATCTCGTGGCTCTAGACTCAATTTGTGCATATTTGGATCCTGTGCCGGAGACTAGGGAGAGGGTCTCCTTCTTCAATATCAACAATCTCTAAGAGAAAGTCGATAGATTATGTTGGTTCCCCGTGAGAATGAAACAAGACCTTTTAAGAGGAACTTGAGTGGTTTGGGAAGTTGAAGTGCAGTGCGTCATTGGGCTTGTCTTCAATACCGATGTTACCTTGGTAACCACCAGTAGCATATGAATTGAACCCGGTATCTGCCCTAAGGTTGAATAATTGGAGGGCTATTTGTTTTCACCCTTTTCTCATTCAATTCTTTTTCATTCTTCAACCCCTTCAGTGCTTACCGAGACTTCATAGCTAGAACCTTGTTGGGTTTATTCAAGTACTAGCTCAGAATCAGTCCGCACTCTTCCCATATCTCATTTTTCACCTTTTTTTTCTTCAATATACCTAAGGACTTCTACACTATCTAGTGGATTGTCCCTGGGTAGATCCCTCCGGTTCTGGCGGATCATGGGAACAAATACCTAACCTTGTAATCCTTATATCACCATACATAAAGTAAAGTTGGTCGGTCTATTTGGTATTGTTCATCTGCCATTGGAACCAATTGAAAACCATTTGAAAATCAGTCCAGATACTTGTGATATATTATCAAAGCATTTTGTACCTGAATTGTTTTTTTGATATTTTTAGAACAAGAGCTCCCCCTCAACATGTGCTTCAAATATTTGAAATTGTTTTAGCACACGGAGGCAAGAGGAAGAATTAACTTCTTTGATTTCCATTTTCTAAAAGATATCAACAACACTTCCTTGATCAAAACAGGTAGATAAAGCATATAAGGGAAGGATGAGGTTTTCATAAACTTGCTCCCCCTCAATATGTGCCTTGAGGTTTGAAAGAGTTTTGCACATACAAGAGGGAACCTGCACATTGAAATAAATTGATCACGTTTCAGATCTTTGTGGTTTAAGATAGATGCTCCCCCTCAACATGTGCATGGAAAATTTGAAATTGTTTGGCACATGTGGGAAGGAGAGCTTGTACATCCTTATAAAACCATTTGCCGAATTATCGGATTAAATCCAATTTAAATCACAAATTCTCCCCCGATCACAGTTATCAAATCATTTGATATTTGTGATCTCTGTAGATTTAAATTGATTTTGAAAGCTTTTAAGGAGAATTGTGACTTGATTATGAAAGCGTTTTATCTGATAAGGATCGGATTTTATGATTTTAAACTTCATTGAATAAACATGCATGATTATCTTTTGAAAACAATTGTATGACAAATAACTTTTTGATTTAATTGAAATCATTCTCCCCCTCAATCAATGACATAAGTGGTTGATTGAGAGATAGATATTTTTACAAACTTTTAAGTCCAGATGATTATAAAAAATAGAGTCCGAGTTATTTTTCAAAACAACTAGTTTTCATTGGATAGTAAGGATTAGTTTAAAGAATCAGAGCAAGAAATTTGAAAACCAAGATAAAGCATGGCTCTGTTCTTTCTTTGAAAAGCGGGTTACTGCCTGAAATGACAATAAACCATCATTTTTCTTTGTCTCAATTTTTTGAGACAATTTTTTAATTTTTTTTTTTTTTTTTTTTTTTTTTTTTTTTTTAATTCGAACTTCATCTAGAGACCCGTGCCATTCTTTGAGTGACACCTCAAAGTCCGTAGATGTTATCGAACCGACAAGAAAAACATGATAAATAAACAATATTTTTGAAGATTTTGAAGATTTTCTGATTTTTATGGATTTTGAAAAGTTTTATATTTTTCTATTTTTGTTTTGATGGTTTTATATTTTTGTATTTGGTTTTTGAAAAGATATATACAAATAAAAGATAGAGTCGAACACCTTTACTCGTCGACGTCTTCCTGAAGACGTTTGAGTGTTTCTGGTTGAAGGCTCTTTAAGCCTAGTCGTGGAAGAATAAACTCAAAGCGTTCTCGAGAAAGAGCTTTGGTGAAGATGTCTGCTAGTTGATATTCAGTCCTTACGAAGTATAGTTCAACCACACCGTTTTCAACTTGTTCCCTGATGAAATGATGTCGAATGTCGATGTGCTTTGCTCTAGAGTGTTGAACATTGTTGCAGCAGAGAGCAATGGCAAATTTGTTATCACAATACATAGGAACTTTGTTGAATACAAAGCCATAGTCAGATAATTGGGATCTCATCCATAAGATTTGAGCACAACAAGATGACATGGCTATGTATTCAGCCTCTGTAGAGGATATGGAAGTGCTCATTTGTTTCTTTGAAGACCAGCTTACGAGCTTGTCACCTAAGAATTGAGCACCACCTGAAGTACTTCGACGAGTGTCTTGACATCCTGCATGGTCAGCATCTGCATAGGCTGTTAGAGACATACCGGAGTCCTTCGGATACCAAAGTCCCATGTTAATGGTTCCTTAGAGATACCGAAAGACTCGTTTAACCGCTTCAAGGTGCTTTTTGGTAGGCTTAGCCTGGTATCTAGCACACATGCATACAGCGAACAAAATGTCTGGTCTACTGGCTGTGAGGTACATCAGGGATCCAATCATACTACGATATTTCGTTTGATCTACTATTATCCCTGAATGGTCCTCATCCAGTTTTGTACGCTCCACCATAGGAGTGTCAACAGGGTCACTAGAGGTAAATCCAAATTTCTTTAAGATTTCATTAGCGTATTTAGATTGATTTATAAAAATGCCTCCGGGACTTTGTGAAATTTGTAATCCCAAGAAAAATGACATTTGTCCCATCATTGACATTTGAAATTTGGAGCCCATTGATTCGGTCCCAGACGGTCAAGTTTTCTCACACAAGCTAGCCACTTGTGAATGGCTAACCTTAAGAAACTTAAAACAGCCTGGAAACAAATGCAATGAAGATCAGGAGAGTATAGTGTTTCCCCAGGTCGTTATGTCCCAACGAGCTGTGCGAAAATAGTCAAACGTGTAGTGATCGAGAGGATTTGAACGGAAAAGAGATATGTTTGATTATAACTAAAGAAAAAGTACATAAACTACAGGGGCTTAAATACAAATTAAAGGAAATTAAAAAGTTAAACTATTTTAAATAAACGCTATCACTATTTTTAAACTGATGTTTTTGATTTTACTTTTACAAATTTAAATTAAAAAAACTACGTGACGTACACAAGAAAATGTGAAACTGAAGCAATATAAATCCTAAAAATATGAAAATGACATTTTTACAAACCTAATGATAAAAGAAAATTTTTAGAAAAAGAAAATTATTTTTATTACTATTTATCTAATTATTATTAATTAAAAACTATTTTTACTTATTTAATAATAACCTAAAATACAAGAAAATATGAAATAAAGCTAGAAAAATGAAATTATGACTTGGAAAAATCTAAAATAACTAAAGAGAATTTTCAAAACTATTTTTATATTTTTCTGATTATTTTTGTATTTTCTATGAATTAAAAACTATTTAATACTACTTAAATTGCTTAAAAATTCAAATTTAACTAAGAAAAAATCTGAAAAAATATTTTTTTGACTTTTTACATTTATCTTAACCTAGGAAAAATGAAAAATTACTTTTTTGAAACTTTTCTGAATTAATTGTATTAAATGCTAATTAAAAAGTACTAAAAATTGATTTAAATGAAGAAAAATACCAAACTGACCTAGAAAAATCTGAAAAATTCAAGATAATTCTAAAATAATATTGTGAATCTAGGAAAAATATAAAAACAGGGGGTTGTGTGCAAGAATATGGAACTGCTATGACAAGTGCTTATGAATAAGCACTTATTTTAAGCAAATGGACACCAAAGGCCACCAACTGATCACAGAGGCTATAAAATGCTAAAACTACTAAAATGCAACAAGTTACAACTGTCTCAAACCTATAAAACACAAGTTGCACAGATTTGCTGAATTGAGCTTATTAGCTAAAAACAGTTTTTGAGGCTTACTTTGCAACACAAGAATAAGCTACACAATAAGCTAATACTAAAAAACAAAAGAAGGAACCTAAAGAAGACCTGGATGACTATCTCTAAACCAAGAACCAGACTTGGGCAAGCTCTTATGAGCCCTGTGCAAGCCCTACACAAACCTGTGCACACTTAGTATTCACTGAGTTTGTGCACAGGGGAATTAAGACCAAATCCACAAGCCTTTTTGAAGCTTATAAAAATTTGACAAAAATCTACAAAAATGATGACAAGAAAATAGACCAACAGGAGTTTTTAAACCCCAAGTTTCATATGATTAGGCTCAGAAATGAATCCAAGAAAAATCACCCTAGTTGAGCTCAAAATGACTTTTTCACTTTTGACTATTTAAAGCAGTTTTGAAAGTTTGACTTATTCGAACTTTGAATCCAATTTGTGGACAGATTATGATGTTAATAGATGAAATAAGCTCAATGCAAGCAATGTCTATGAATTCTTAACACAAAACAAGCTTTTGGTTATTTAAAATCTCAACAGTTAAGCTACTAAGACAGTTTAAATGAGATTTTGACTTTGAGCTTTGCAGATGCAAATTTTAAGACAGCAATGAGTACATATGAGCTAGACAAGCCTGAAACAACAAGTTTTATCCACTGAACTAACCTAAATCACAGATCAAGCAGCAAATCCAAACACCCTTTAAAGACACTGATTTACTGTTTTTCTAAGCTAAACTCAAAACCAAGCTGAACTCATTACTACACTAGATTAGGATAACCAACTGAGACCTAGATCAAGATAATTACTCAATATTTAAACACCAAAGCTCAACTGCTCCATTTTGACACATGTGCAGACATAACTTAAAACATGCATATAATTGAAAACTTCCATTACACTAGAGATATTAAGCTAATTAATATTAATGTTTAACAGAATTGAAGCTTATTAACAAGAAAATATAGATTCAAGCAGATCAAAGAAACTGATACTCACAAGAGGTCCTAGCCACAATGGCTTGAGATCAATTAAACAAGGGACCACTATCCTAATTATATCAACCCAGGTAGCTCTGAATCAACCCAAAACCAACACTGCATCATCCCATGTCCATTTCCATCCCTGCTTAACCAAAATCTTCTCACAGTTGACTTTTGTTGACCAAGGACCAAAGTTACTTAAAACTGCTTTAGGAGCTTACTAACAGCTATAATAAGCTTAAGTAAGCTTCTTTGAACTTAAATAAGCTACTTGGAGCTTAAGTACAAGAGCTTTGAAACTGAAATTCTTAACAGTGAACCATAGAACATGAATTGTTAACACAACTTGAATTGACACTTTAAAAACAGTTTTAATACACTTAAATAACTTAACTTGATACAATGAAACAAAAGATTACAGTTTAGAACTTAATTAAAAACATAAACATAAAAACGACATACAATTTTAAATTTAAACTAAGTACTCTTTTTCTCTTGCCTCTTCTTCCTCTTTTATATACACCATATGTCTTCTCTCACCTCTCTGAATGAATCCCACTAACTTCCAGAACCATTGGATCACTTGGGAGCATTTTGGCCATTGGATTGGTTTTGGCGGGAAAAGTGGTTTTTGACCTTGGGCTCTGAACTAGCAGCTAGGGGGGGTGGCATTAATTGTAGTGTGTTGTGATGATGAGGGGGGAGGTTTGAGGAGATAAAGTGATGGGAATATGCCTGAGTTGTGCAGGGCAAGTGGTGAAGAGGATAAACAGTGGTGGGAGGGAAAAGGGATATCGTTTTACTGGTGTTGACCAAGGGTCCAAAAAGGAAAGGGGTCACAGGTTTTGGCAGGGGGTCAATTTGGTAATGGCAGGGGACCAAAATGGTATGAAGGGTCATGGTTAGCTTATTTTGACAAGGACCAAACTGCAATTATCCAATTCTTGAAGGACCATCTCTGCCATTTTCCAAAGTTGACACAAGGGTCACTTTTGACAAGTTTCAATAGTGCAAGGACTATTTTTGACATTTTCAAATTTTCAAAGGACCAAACTTGACATTTTTTGAAAGTTTAAGGACCTAAGTTGTAAATTTGCAATTTTGAATATCAAGGACCAATTTTGACAACTCATGAATCCCTAGGGACTTAAAATGATATTTTTCTTTATTTTGTTTTACCAGGGACTCTTTTTGACAACTTTTGAAACTTGGGGGACTAAAACTGCCAATTATGCAAACTTGATACGTTTTTCACCAGATTTTGATATTTTTGCATTTAAAACACATAAAACACTTATTTGTGATATTTTTATCATTTTGATGCATTTCTGAGTGTTTTCAGATGTTTTTGCAGTTTAATTGGTACAAAAATGATGAGTATTTAGACACTCATCACCCATCTCCATAGAAAAACGATCACATTCATTAGGGTCAGTCGAGGCAAAAATAATATCATCAACGTAAATTTGAACGTGGATTAAATGTTTGCCTGACTTTCTGGTGAACAATGTTGGATCAACTGCTCCTTTGCTGAATCCGGTGGATAGAAGAAACTTTGATAGCGTATCATACCATGCCCTTGGAGCTTGCTTCAAACCGTAAAGGGCTTTTTTCAAGCGATAGACATGAGTAGGATGCTCTGGATTCACAAAACCTTCTGGTTGGCTGACGTATACGACTTCTTTAAGATCTCCGTTGAGAAAAGCCGTCTTTACATCCATCTGATAGACAATCATATTCTTACTTGCAGCATTAGCCAGGAAGATTCTGATTGCTTCGATGCGTGCAACAGGAGCAAAAGATTCCTCAAAGTCGATACCTTCTTCTTGACGATAACCTTTAGCAACTAACCGTGCCTTATTTTTCAGAACATCACCGTGCTCATCAAGCTTCACTTTGAAGATCCACTTGAGAGCAATGATCATTGCACAATCTGGAACTGGTACTAATTCCCATACATCTAGACGATCAAACTCATGAATTTCTTCTTGCATTGCATTAAACCAGCTGTCCTCAGACATTGCAGTTTTAACATCTTTTGGTTCGATCTTGGAGAGTACTGAGTTGAAGAAGCACCATAAGGCATCAGTAGCTAATTGTTTTCGAGTTGATACGGAACGAGAAGGATTCCCAATGATGTTATCCAATGGATGGTCATGTGTCCATTTTCTAAGGTGTTCGTGTGGTTGTTGTTGAAGGACTGATGTAGCAGAGTTTATATCCCCTGATGAAGATGGTTCAAGTGTTGGTTCAGGGGCAAAGATGTTTTCAAATGGAGCATCTTCGGGAGTAGCAAAGGGATTAACTTTATCATTGGTGCCAGAAACAATTCCATGATGTACATTCGATGATTGATGATTTGCAGATGAGACAGAGTAATCAGCAGCAGGCGCTTCTTGACTTAATGATATTGAAACTGGGGGGTTGACTTCATTGACCGGGATAAGAGCAGCCTCTGATGTTGAACTTGACAGATAATTGGTACTTGACTCATAAAGTTCATCAAACATTGGATCAAACAATTTCTTCAAATCATCTTCAGATGGAGGTACATATGGAGTTGCTGGAGAGGAGTTCGGTACAAGGGATGAACCAATGGGACTGTTTTGAAGTGCGGGTCCAGAACTGGATTGTCCAGGAGCCATTTGACCGGTCAGCTCATCGAACGTAACGTGAATTGTTTCCATGATATTTCGGATTCTCTTGTTGTAGATTCTGTAACCCTTCTTGTTTGGTGCATAACCAACAAAAACTCCAATATCTGCCTTTGCTCTTAATTTTCCTAAGTCTTGACCGTCATTTGTTGGATAGCACAAGGCACCAAACACACGAAGGTGGGAGAGATCAGGTTTTTGTTTATGAACTAGTTCATATGGAGTTTTTCCATGAGAGGTGTGTATAAGGGAACGATTTTGGGTGTAGCAAGCAGTGGCAGTGGCTTCAGCCCATAAAAACATTGGAACCTTTGAATAAATTAGCATTGTTCTTGCGGCTTCCACAAGAGTTCGATTTCGTCTTTCAACAACACCGTTCTGTTGAGGAGTTCGTGGAACACTTCTTTGATGACTGATTCCAACACTTTCATAAAACTGAATTAAGTCTTTGTTAACAAACTCTGTGCCATTGTCAGTTCGAACAATTCTGACAGTATTGTTGAGTCGAACCTGAAGCTGTTTGATGAGTTTGATGATGACATCTGGAGTTTCATCCTTTGTCCTCAAAAACTTAACCCAAGTAAATCGAGAGTAGTCATCAACAACTACTAGAATATATTTCTTCCCATTTATCGTTTGCACTCTCATTGGTCCGCACAGATCCATATGAAGGGTATGAAGAACTTCCATTACTGAGTTTGTGGGTTTTGGTTTGTGAGCATATTTCGTGCTTTTTCCCAATTGGCAAGCTGAACAAAGGTGATCTTTTTCATATTTTAATCTGGGTAAGCCTCTGACAAGATCCTTTCTGGCAAGGTTATTAATGGTGCCGAAGTTCAAGTGATTGAGACGACGATGCCATAACCATGACTTTGTTTTCGAAGCCTTTGACAACAAGCAGATTGGAGAGGACTTCATCATGTCTTCGATAGAGATGGTGTATAGGTTTGAACCACGAGTTCCTCTTAACAATTCCACACCATCAAGTTCTCTAACGAAACAAGTATGTTTTCTAAAAGCCACTTCAAGATCGGAATCACAGAATTGACCAACAGAGAACAAGTTATGACCAAGACCTTCCACATAGTATACCCGGGAAATTACACTATCTCCAACCACATAATCTCCATAACCCATAATAGCTCCAAAATGGTCGTTTCCAAATCTAACTGTCCTGATGAATTTGCTCACGAAGTTCATGAGCCGCGACCGGTCTCCAGTCATATGCTTGGAACAGCCTGAGTCCATGTACCACAGAACGATTTGAACGATCTGCAGTTGAACACAGACAAGAATGGATAACTGGATAATTGGGATCCCCATGCAAGAATGGGTTCCATTTTGTTAGTAACAGTGATTGGGACACCCACATCAGAAATATAAGCAATGGAATCATTAGGAATAGATGCAGTGCTGGTGTCTGTATTTGTCCTATTCAAAGTATGTTCACTTCTTAAGGAAATAGTTCTACCAGTAGGCATCCATTTTCTAGAGGGCATTGTCTTATCAGATTGAGGGCAGAACTGATTAATCTTATGGCCAACAGGTATCCATTGATAACCTATCTTACTAAATGTTCTTCCTGTGGGTTTCCACTGTTTTCTAACTTTCTTACGTCTTTGCCTTTTAGTAAGATTTTTAGCATTAATAATTTTAACAGGGCATTTGACAGCATTAGACAAAACATTCACACCACATTCATGATTAGCAACAGAATCCAAGCAGACATCATTACATGGTTTGCATATAGTAGCAGAATTCGAATTAATTATAGTAAGCTTATAGCTAATACTAGAATCAACACGATTCGTTTTATTCAACTCAAACATAGTGTTCCTAGGGTGATCTTCTACTCTTTTCCAATGCACATTCTTAGCTTGCAAGGTCCTATCATTCCTTGTATTGCCTTGAGACTTTGACCTGCTTGCTTTAATGTCACTGATTACTCCTGTAGAGGGAATGGGAACATTATTTTCTTTTACTAATTTTTTCATTTCCTGTTTAGATGTGCTGGGATCTGAACTACTTGAAGGCATATTAGGCATACTAGAGTTCGCATTCATGACATTGGGCATTGAATGAGTTGTATGCTTGGCACTAGGCATAGAACAAGGTATCAAGGGATTGACTTGCTCACCTAAGGTTTTAGGGAATATTGTAATTAAGCATTCTAGAAGTTCTTGAGATCGTTTGGCATATAAGCATGCATGGCCAATTGCATTATCAAGTGGTTTCTCTAACTTATCCTCTTCTACAATCTCACGGAGACATTCTAGGCTGTCTTTAAGGTATGAGAAATATGTTTGAATAGCAAGTTTGTTATTCCTAAGATGAGGAGGAACATATTTCACAGTCAAAGCATATTTATTACAGACATGCACCTTTGAAGCACCATTCTCCCCATTTGTCATTGGCATTTTCCCTTTTACCTGACTCTTCAGATTCTCAATTTCCTTTTGCAACGAGGTTATTTTTTCATTATTTTTGTTACGAGTGACTTTTATTGACTCAAATAACTCATTGAAATGACGTTTAACCTTTTCATTTTCCTCTAGAAAACTCTCATTTTCCTTTTGTAAAGCATTAACCAAGTTTTGATGATGAAAATTTTGAGAGTTCCGAGAATCTAAAGGAGGAGGCATTCGGGAGCCAGTCACATTGTTCATTTCACCATTTAATTGAGAAATTTGGGCTTTCAACTTCCTGATCGTGTTACAGTGAGCTCGAATATGTTCATCACGTTTGCTAATTTCAAAAACTGCATCAAATTCAGGAACATCCAAGGATGTCTTGATATTTGAGGTTTTAACATTTTCTTTCAGATGTTGATATTTTAATTGCAAAGCAAGATGCTCAACTTCCAATTTAGAAAACTGTTTTACCAGGTTATCATGATCATCCTGTTCAACCTTATTATGCAGTTTAGAGTTAGTTTTTTCAAGCTCAATGACACGATCATGGGAGACTTTCAGAGCAACAGATAATTCATGAAATTGAGAAGCATTAATGGAACAATTTGTAGCAGTGTAAAACATATCTTGAGCAATACATTCAGAAATAAGATTCTCATTCAAGGTACGCAAGTTCTTCCTCTCAATCTGATTATACTTTAGTTCTCGCTCATAGTCACTAACCTCAACAATCATCGCATCAAATTCCTTTTCCATTTCTTTAATATCAGAATTAATTCTAATTTTAAGACTCTCAAATTGACCTTTTAATTGTTTGAAGAAAGGCATGACCTCGGTTAAATAACATTCTTTGGTTTGCTCAAAGCCCCTTTCCCCCTCAGTTATCCCTGTAGGTGTGATTCTCTTCTTACACTTTTTCTCAAAATCAACAAACAGCTGATAAACAACATATAGGCTGATTAAGGTCCTGCTATTAGTGGCAATAGATCTAGGAACTAGGTTCATTGGTGTATTAGGAGGATACACAGTTGCTTTTGGCAATTTCCTAAAGGGAGGGTTAGTAACAACAAGATTCTCTGCTTTTTGCTTATCTAAATCCATTTTCTAGAACACTTGTTCGGGAGTTAGAAGTGTCTGAGGCTTAAACTTATTTAAGGAGATCCAGTTTTCCTTAGTGTAATCATGAGGTTTGATCGTTATGTTATTCTTTTTACACTCAGGATTTTCTAGCTTCTTGTTCATTTTCTCCCTAGTGACTTCATCTGATTTCTTATCTTCCTCAGTGCACTCAACGCAACTAGGTTTCTGCCTAGGTTTAAGGATTTCATTACCATCATAAAGTACCTTATGAGCAGCTCTAGCCTTTTTAATAACCTCTGGACTTGGTTCCTCAACAAGGGGAACGCTATGCTTATCGTTTAAAACTCTATGCTTAGTGATCATGTGAGCAGTCTGAATGGTATTCCCTTGTACGTACAACTTATTCTCAAGTTTGTTTTTCAAAGTTTTTAGATTGGAAAAATCATTCAAAAGTTTTGATTCCTTAGCATTGAATTCTTGCTTAAGCATTTTCACATTTTCTTGAAGTTCTTGTTTTTGCTTAGCAGATTTAGAAAGCTTTTCTTGTAAGGAGTTTAACTCTTGTTTTAATACTTCTTCTCTAAAATTACTTTTTCTAATAGTTGTACGCATTTGGTCATCCATTTCCTGCTCACGGTTGGTTAGCTCGAACTTAGCACGTTGTTCATAAATGGCCACTCGTTCTTTATAGGCATTAAGTTCAGAAATAACAGAATCATTAGGGGCACATGCAATGTATTCATCAAAGACATAGTCATCATTGACTGCAGAAGATGCATCACTTGATACAATCTCACTTTCACTTTGTTTCACATATTGATCATATGGGACAATGTTGATATTACCCATATTTTCAATATCTGACTCAATAGTTTCAGTTGATTGTACTTTGTCATGCATCTTTTGCACATCAGCATCATCGTATAGTTTTAGTACCTCAGAAATGATTTTGTCTTTGAATGGACCAGCTTGTGATGATGAAGAGACTATAGGAGAGACCATTGGAGAAATGCTAGCCATGAAAATGGTTTGTGCAGTAGGTTCTTCATCAACATCAGAGTCGTATGCATCACAATCAGCTACTTGAAAGGCATTCTGATGATTATGGTCTATCTCCTGAATTGGTTGCTCATCCACATCTGCATCATATGTCTTAGCATTTCCTTCAGCCAAGAACAACAACTCCTCTTCATCCAAGGCTGCACCATTATCCTGAGCTTGCACAAGCAACATCTTATCCCTGAAATACTCGGCATTCTGAGGGCGTTTTGGCGATGTGCAGTTCCTTGCAATGTGTCCCTTACCTCCACAGTTGTAACATTTGATTGGCTTTGCTTGACCCTGGTTTCCATTCCTTCCCCTATTCTGATTTGCAGCATAGCCTCTACCAGCTCCACCTCTTCCTTGTTCGTACTGCCTTTCTTGAACTGGTTGTATTGTAACCTTTCCATCTCTGACCAAAGCATGGTTGTGTAGATTGGATGCAGTCCTGATTTCATTGTTAGTGTGAAGTCTGTTGGTATGTGGAGAGAAGGTTAAGTTTTGTTTAACCATAAGAGCTAATTTATTGATAAAGTGTTCCATGACTGCATTGGCATCAGGTTGCTTATATCCCGAATCAGGAACGGGCTTGTGATTATCATTTCCAGTGGGTGTGACTTGTGATGCTTTGGTGAAGAATGCAGTCGTATCATTTGATGAGCTTGTTTCTCCTGGTTGAGATTTGAATTGTTCAGGAATCCTTTTTTCAAACATAGCATGTTTCTCATTCTGAAGAAGGAAGGCATACAATTTCTCATAGTTGGTGTTCTTTAGTCCTTTGGTAAGCTTCACAGAAGTGACAAACTTGTGCCATTCGGGATTCATGTTGTTTACGAATTTTGAGTTCAGCTGAATGTTTGGAATAGTCATCTTGATATTCCTCATATCATTCACCAGCTTGTGGAATCTCACGTAATATTCATAGACACTTTCTTCAGGTTTCATCTTAAAGTGCTCGAATTCATCATACAGTTGTGATTCTCTGTCTTCGATGGTCAATTCAGAACCCGAGAGTAGCATCTTGACATTATCCCAAACTGCCTTGGCTTCTGTGTTGTGATTGATAAGCTTGTAGATATCTTTTGGAAGACCCTGAAGTATGATGTTTCAAGCCTTGACATCAGCATCAAATCTCTTTTTCTCCTTATCACTCAGCTCATCATATGTCTTTGGTCTGTCTAATCCAAAAATCATTGTACCATCTGCTGCAGTATCAATTATGTCTCTTGTGGTCTCAACCCGATAAGGTCCTTCATCAATTGACTTAAGGATGTTAACTCCATTCTCCTTTCCTAAGCAGTACAGCCTGATTCTGTGTGACCAAGACTCATAGTCAGTTCTATCAAGCATGGGAGGACGAGTATCAGATCCTACAGCTTGCACATCATCAGCAACGGAAGACATGTTTAAATTCTACGGGATTTTACAAGTCTTTGATTTAACCAGGAAATAGTTTCTTTCACGGGATTTTACAAAATCAAAAGAGAAACCGTAAAACTTATACACTTATGCGTAGATGAAAGGCTTACGCGTAGGCAGCAGCTTAGGCGAAGCAACAAACTTAAGCGTAGACACAAGCTTACGCGTAGACAGAGTTTACGTGTAGTCTAAAGCTTACGCGTAGAGTTTAAGGATAAAAGGCATAAGTTTATGCGTAAACCAAAGCTTAGACGTAATAACCTTATGCGTAAGTTTCCCTTAGGCGTAAGACAAGCTTATGCGTAAGAAAAGACTTATGCGTACGAATTTTTACGCGTAAGTTTTATGCTTATGCGTAAAATTAGGGTTTTACCCACAAAAATCTCTTACACTTCACAGTGCACGAGATATCCAAAGTCGAAGTGTTTTTCAGGCTTATCCAAGCAAGAAGAACACTGAGTAACCACCAGAAATGAAGATCTCGTGAAAAACACTTTACGCGTAGGATTCAGCTTACGCGTAGAACTAGGGTTTTCATATGCGTAGGAAGTACAAATTTTGCCAAACACGTTTTTATGATCAAAACCGTTTAGTAAACCAGATTATAATGATGATACAACCTTAAAAACATCAAAACAACAAAGCTTGAGGATCAAAACCACGAATCTCTCTTATGCGTAAGTCCGTACACACGTATCCAAACACTCTTAAAAACCAAGAAAAACTTGTAAAGTTTGAACCTTTTTGCAAGAAACTGAAATTTAAGCACTCAATAAACCTTAACCCACAAGAATCTTGGATTAAAAAGTGTAAATTTTAAAGCTTTAAGGATTCAAAAATACCGTATACGAGACTACCACTTTACGCGTATAAACCAAACCTTAACCCAAGAATAACTATCAAACCAAGAACATGAGAGATGGATGATCAAACCATGGCTCTTGATACCATTTGTAGGATCTTGGTTTATCACAAGTTAGGCGTAAAGAGATAAGGTTTAGAGAGAGAAAGTGGGAGAGGATGGGAACTTTAGAGAGACAAATAAAAATGTATTATGAAAGCTCCAACCCTTTGCCTTGGAGGGCAAAGGGTATTTATAGGGTACAAACATGAGACGCCTCTTTAAGGCTGTAGATCAGGCATACAGTGGGTAAAGACCCGTCCGTCCTCCACGGTGTTACAAAGTAAACTAAATACTATCATAGACTTACTATGACTACGAGCTTTCTAACGAGCATACATTGTTGAGGTGACCGACACTTTAAGTACTGGATTTTACTAAATCCTAACAGAATCCATCTTGTTGATTTAAACCGATGATGGTGAGGTTCGTAGTGGTGGTGGTGGCGGATTTTAGTGGTGTTTTGATTCGCGGAAGGAAGAAGAAGAAGAAGAAGAAGAAGAAGAGTTATGAAAATGCCGGTAACATAACTGGAAGGAAGAATAGATAGAAGAAAATGGCTAGAAAATTTTATCTGACCTGGAAATCAACGTGGACAATTTGGATGAGGTGGATATATTGACTGAGTATTAAAAAGTCAACAAACCAGTCAAACCGAAAACTAGTCAAAAGCATAGTTAATAATGAGACAAAACGGAAACTAGATTAAGCATAATGAGTTTTCGTGGGTTCAATATGCATAATGAGACTAGGTATAAAGTACATTAGAGATTATGATGATTTTTTTTAAACTATTAAATATAAAAATTATATTCTTCTTCTCTTCATAAATCATATATATATCGAGATTGTTAATAATAAAAAGTCTTCTCATTCCATGCATAGACCAATCAACATAACAATGTTTTGTTACAATAAAAATTTCAGGACATTTAAGTTTTCTAGAATAGATTAAGGGGTATTAACCATGTTACAATGGTTCTATCAATTAAAGATTTCCTAGAATAGATTAAGGGGTATTGTTTAGTCAAATTCTGACTTAATTATCCCTGACAAGTATTTGAAACATTAAATCAGCCTAAGTTAAGGATAGTTGATCACGTCATAGATCCAACACTCTCTATGATAGAGTCAACACGTAAATCAAAGAGCAAAGTTTACCTTTGACATAATGATCAGCACATCTGATTATTATCAGCTATCTGAATGACTCAAAGATGGAGCACCTTTAAGAGAACCTTAGAGAAGTCAAAGTAAAAGACCATTGAATGAAAGAACGACGGTTTAACAGGACTCACTGAGTGCTCACATATCTGAGGATAAACACCTCATATATGTTGTATATCTTCTCAGCCATAACAGTCTTGCTTTGCAAAAGACAAAGTTCAAAACTAAATGAAACTCTGTAACCTGATATCGGAGTCAGCTAAAACAGAGGGCAGAGTAGTGACAAACCCTTGAGCTCAAGGATTGAAAAATGCCCTTAGGTCTTTGAAAATAACTTATCATCTTAAGCCATGCAGACAAACCAGTTGCACTTATCAGATACACTCAGAGTATTTCTTCAACATACTTGCAAAGCGTATCCTTGGAGCTGACTGAGGTACTCAACCACACTTAGGTGGGAGTAATTTGAGCTAAAGTAAAGCGGGAAAACCATTAGGAAGATAAGGATTCATCAAGAGCAGGGAAAGCAACTTGCATGTATAAGAGTTTTCCGCACAATAAAGCAACACTAACTACACAAATGCACGAGTACCTAACTTCCAGTTTGCTTCTAGTTTAGTTATTACTATTCTTGTAACTATTAACAGTGTATTTCTTTTTGTCTATAAAAGAGAGGTTAGTAGTAATGATAGGTAACAATTCCACCTCTAGAAACACACTTCCTCTTCTAAGTGGGATCTTCCTCTTCATAGCTTGAAGAGAAGCATTTGTCATTAATAGGGATAGTATTCCGCAACTATCCCTCGTAAAGGCTTCACCTGAGAAAACTAATAAGTGAGACTGATACTGTAGTAATCTACAAATGGGTATTATTAGTTGATCATGGTCAAGATTGTGTAACCATGCTATTATTTCTAATGAACATTGGTTATTTTTATTTTCTCAAACTTTTGTTCTTACAATTCATGGTGTTGCATAGATATATGGGACCAACAAGTGGTATCACAGCGGGTGGATCATTTTCATGATCTAGATCCGTTCTTGAATAACAACTAATAATACCAAGCCATTCTCGAATGACGGCTAATAAAATTCGAACCCGATCCTCAACAAAAGCCCCACACAAACATTCCTTTTCCATAACATCCTAGAAAGTCTTTTCAAACAAGATCGTTGATCTCAAATCATTCTTGTACGAAAAGTAGTTCCATCTGCCTTCTCTCAAACCATTTATCCACACCACTCTTAACGCCACTGTTACTCTAAGAGTTTCAAGTACCTTTGACCTAAAACGTATTAATATGAATGACCAAGTTCAAAGTAAACGTTTTACATCCCAAACGTATCTTAGATGGCAAGAGCTTCATGAGAACTCAGCCTCTCATAAGCCATAAGAGGTAAAATTTAGGAATGTTACATGGTTAACCCTAGTAACAAAAAAACAATGGAAAAGAGTCTTAAGAGGCTAATAATAGAGGGGATGAAAAAACAATTAGGGAAAGAGGATGCGTCTACAGGATAGGTTCAAATCATACATCAGGGAATTCTCAGATACTGGAATAGTCCCTGTTCCTACACCACGTAAGACGCAATCAACAAATGATGATAATCAATGATTTTCTTTCAACCTTTGTTGAAACTCATCTAGCAGGTCATGTTAATACAAAGAAACCATAAAAAACATTTATTTATATTTTATGATCTTCTAATGTTTTGTCGATAACAAACTTAAAATCATTTTAACGAAATAAATAAAATACGTAAAAGCTTTGAGCTAATAGTTACTAACACACTTTTACTAAAAATATTAAAACCATTAAAACATGTTTAGCTAAATAAGTTATATAAAACTAAAGACATTTTTATAAAACACTTACAAGTAATATTGTTTAATTACATTTTATAAAAATGTATATGTACTTTGTATATGTTGTAATGGGTAAATAATGGGTAAAAACCAAAGTTCATAACCCATGACACAAGACCCATGATCCATTGACTAGGTACAATGAATCTTGTTGGGTATGAACCAAAGTCCATAAACCATACCCATGGAGCATGATCCATAACCCATGACCCATTGCACGACATCATGCATGAAGTCATGTTGGATATTATCCATGATCCATAACCCAAAGTCCATGACCCATGACCCAAGATCCATAACCCATTGACCCATGGTACATTGTATCTTGTTGGGTATCCATGATCCAAAGTCCATGACCCATGGTCCATAACCCATAACCCGGTTTGCAACCCAAAATCCGGACTAAGTTGACCCAGTAGCCGGATCCCTTGGGTGAGGGATCCGCCGGAACCATGGGAAATTAGGCTTGTTTTGCCTATAAATAGTGAGCCATTTCTCTCTTGCTCACAACCCCTTTTAGACATACTTTCTCTCTATGTTCTAACCTCTCTAACCACATATCCCAAAGGATCATTCTATGTAGTTTTATCTTTGTGTGATTCTCTAGGTTCCTCTTAAAGGCGAGATCACCACCTCTTGAAGACGTGCAAGCACAAGGTCATAAGTTTCCTAAGCTTCGTCATCATCAAGACCACTAAAGTGCATCTTGTTGATAGTTCTTTTCTCCCTCCATAAATTGTCGTGTTGAAGGCATTAGTGAATGGTGTCGAAGGTGTACATTTGATATGGTGCATCGATGTACAAGTTGGTGGTTTGGGTTAAAGGATATTGATATCCTTTCAAGTATTGTAAAAAGGAGTGTGTCTCCTTTGGTTAGTTGTGTTGGGTAGTAGTTCCTCCTTTGTAATGGAACTCGGTATCTAGCCTTGTACCGGATAAAGTGTAGGCGACGTTGTGATAGGTTTGGTTATACCTCGTGGAAGAACTCGGTGTCTAGCCTTGTACCGGATAAAGAGTAGGCGACGTTGTGAAGGCTTCTCCGCCACATTAAGGAGCTTGTGTTGTGTAGTGCTTAGAAACTCTCGAGTTGGGTACTCGGGGAGTGGAGTAGGACAAGGAAGGTGTCCTTGTAGCCGAACCACTATAAATACTCGTGTTGTGGTTTTGTGTTCCTTTACTCTTTATCAATTGCATTACTTACTTATATGTTCATCTATTAATATCTAACACACGATCTAAATGGATTGACATAAGTGGATCTAAATACTTTAAAATGAAGTTTTAATCGGCAAAACTATTCAACCCCCCCCCCCCTTATAGTTTTCCACAGGTCATATAATGGAAATCTTGCTTATAACTGAGTAAAGCAGATAAACGTAAGTGTGGAAAACTAGAAGGGGGGGTTGAATAATTTTACCAATTAAAACTTCGTTTTAAAACATTTAGATTAACTTATGTTAATCTATTTGGTTGTTTATGTTGGACGTTGATAGATAGATATATAAACGTGTAATGAAAGATAAAGAGTAAGAAGCACATAACCACGACACGAGTATTTATAGTGGTTCGGCTACAAGGACACCTTCCTTGCCCTACTCCACTCCCCGAGTCACCTACTCGAGAGTTCGTAAACACTACACGACACCAATCTCCTTATGGCGGAGAAGCATTCACAACGTTGCCTACTCTTTTTCTGGTACTAGGCTAACCATCGGGTTCTTTCACTCCAAGGTGAACCACACCTATCATAGCGTCGCCTACCCTTTATTAGGTACTAGGCTAAGTACCTAGTTCCATTACTATAGAGGAACTACTACCCAACACGACACAACACCTAATCCCAAAGAGATCCACTCCTTATTACAACACCATCAAGGATATCACCATCCTTGAAAATAGACTAGTACTATATGTATAACGATGCACCTCATCGATTATACGACCTAGGCATTCTTCCCTAATGCCAATTGATTTGATTCCTAGGCATCCCTCACAAATGCCTTTGACACAACGCTTGGCACCTTTCACTAATGCCTTCGTCTTGACACCTTTAGCATTCTTCACTAATGCTTTTGACACGGACGTGAAGCACCTTTCACTAATGCTTTCGTCTTGACTCTTTCGGCATCCTTCACTAATGCCTTCAACACAACACATCTACGGAGGAAGAAAGAACTATCAACAAGAGAACCTCAGTTGTCTTAATGATGACGAAGCATGGCAACTCATGGACTTGAGCTTGCTCGAATTCAAGACTTGGTGATCTCACCTTTAAGAGGAACCTAGAGAATCACACAAAAACAAAAGACAAACTACATAGAAAGATCCCTTAGGATCAGTGGTTAGAGAGGTACAATACTTGGAGAAAGTATGTGTGAAAGTGGTGAGCCAAAAGGAAGAAATGGCTCACTATTTATAGAGGAGAAAGTTTACTGTTCCCCGGATCCCTCCCACAAGGGATCCGGCTAGCGTAAAGCTAGGGATCCGTGGGACGCTCCTCTTTACCCATGGGTATTTTGGTTATGGGTCATGGGTCATGGGTTATGGGTTGATCCATGGGTTTCATATTAGATACAATGTATCTCATGAGTTCAATGTACCTAGTCAAATGGTTTGGATAAAACCATGGGTTATGGGTCAATACCATTTGTTAGTTTTTACCCATTTTAGTATATACTAGTTTTAAGTATATATTTACCCAAATATATAAACACTAGTTGTTGTACATATGTATTACTAAGTCATAAAATCACTTATACTTGTTTTAGTGTTTTATGTGAAAGCGTAAGTGTGTTAGAAAACTATTGGCTCAAACAGTTTACGTATTTTATTTGTTTTTTTAAAATGATTTTACGTTTGTTATCGACTGATGAGTGTCTAAATACTCATCATTTTTATATCTTTTAGACTGCAAAAACATCTGAAAACACTCAGAAACGCATCAAAATGATAAGAATATCACAAATAAGTGTTTTATGTGTTTTAAATACAAAAATATCAAAATCAGATGAAAAACGTATCAATTTTGCATAATTGGCAGTTTTAGTCCCCCAAGTTTCAAAAGTTGTCAAAACTAGTCCCTGAAATCCAAAAATGTAAAGTTTTATCATTCATGGTCCCTGAAATATTCTAAATTGTCAAAAAAATGTCCTTGAATGAAACTTTTGGAAAATTACAAGTTTGGTCCCTAGAGTTACAAAATTGGCAGTTTTAGTCCTTGGACTTATAAAAATGGAATTTTATGCAACATTTGTCCTTGCACTAACCAATAATTGCAGGTTTAGCCCTTGTGATAACTTTGGGAATGTTACATTTTCAGTCCTTTAATAAACAGAAAATTGCATATTTAGTCCTTGTGTTAACTAAATACCAAACGGACCCTTGTATTGTTATTAACCCAACAAATCCAAAGCACCAAACCCAGCCAAGTACCCAAGTCCAATACCAGTCCATTAGCCCAAAGTTTAAAAAATTAAAAACCGCTCTACTGTAGCTTCTTCTCTACCACAACTGTTATGCAAAACCAGTGGTTTCCTTACCACCACCACCTGTCCACTACCTTTCCACCTCTCCCCTACCTGTCACCATCCCCTTTCCACCTTGCAAAAACAGCTCACTACCTCAATTAATGCAGAAACCAACTCTATGACTTTTTCCCGCCAAAATGACAAATGGGCGGTTAAGATGATTTCCAGAGAAGAAGCAAAGTGGGAATTGATTAGAAGTCGACAAGGAACAAGAAAAGTTAAATAAATATGAAGAACGAAGCAGTTTGGATATCTAAGTAGTGTAATTTAATTTTCCTTATGTCGTTTTAATAAATTTTAGCTTTCCAGTGTATGTTTAAGTTTTTAAAGACTTTGTAATCATTTCTTAGTGTAATAAAAACCTACTTTCAGTTTCAATTTCAGTTATTGTTTATGAATTCAGTTTTTGCTTATTTCATTGTCTAAATTCTCAAAGTACTTAAATGTTGTTCTTAGTTGTTGCTAAGAATTGAAAAAGCTCACATAAGCTCTTACAAAGCTCTTAAAAGCTTTAGAAACTTTAAAATCCAATTTAGACTTAAAAACTCAAAAATACAAAATATTACTCAAAAATAGTTAGAAAATAAAAAAAACAATGGAAAAGAATGCCAGAGGTTGAAGCATGATAATCTATGGATTGAATTTGGTTTAGAAGCTTTGTGGAAAGCTGTAGGAAGTATTCTTATGTTCTCAGTTCTCAGTTTGTGCATGAACTCATCTTGTAAGCTATTTTTTTTATATTTACATATTCTAGTATAAGTGTTTAATTCCTGTTAATTCTAGCTTAATCCTGTTTAAATATAGTCATTTTAAGTTATTAAATAGCTTTCTTGTTTTAAAAACTTCTTTTAAAGTTATAAGCTTCAAAACTGCCTTATAAAGGGGCGTTTGGAATTGCTTTGTAAACTATAATAGAGTTTGTTCCAGCTATTGCTTTTACTTGTTTCATGTCACATGAGTATCTAATGACTCATTTCTACCATAAAAACATGTGCTTATTAGTTAAAAAGTCAAAAGTAGCTTTAATATTATACTACTTGTTCACTGTGATAAATTTATGTTTCATAATCATGCATATTAGTTTAAAAGTTGTTTATTTAGCCTAAATAAGTCTTAAAGTAGCTTAATACATCATATTCAGTCATTAGAATCAATCCTAAGTTCATAAAAGTCAACGTAGTTCATAATATAAAAAGTCAAAATTTCACTTGGTCAGTTTTTGAATAAACTTTAGAATTTTAGTGTGTGCTCATTATTAAGATTTAGCTTAAATGCTTTTGGGATATTAATATTTAGCTGCTAAACAAAATTAGAAAAATACTAGCTTGTATCTTATTAGCTTATAAACTGCTTATCTACTTGTCTCTTTTGAACCCTTTTCCAAAGAATCTGTCCTGTGCAACAGTAAGCTTATGCTTATTTGAATCTTATTAAGTGCTTATTTCTAATTTTCTGTGCTTAAGTCAGTTGTAATACTAGCTTATTAACATTTGTTTAGCTTATTTTCAGTCAACTTTAGCTTATTGAGTAGCTTATAAGCCACTTGGCTAAACATAGTACTTATTCATTTTTACTTTTTGTTCACTGTTGAGAAATAATAAGCTCAAACTATGCTTATTAGTGATTTTGATAAAAAGTTCTAGTTATGAAAATTGCTTATTTTATAGTGCTTAATTAGTTTGTAAAAGAAAAATCAAAAAAATAAATAGTTAGCAAAAAGGGAGTTTCTGGGATTCGAACCTGTGACCTCCTGGTTCCCTTGCACGCACACAGCACTCACACTCCAACCATCTGCGCTTGGGACTTCCTTGGTTCTTTTCTTGCACAATCAAATATTTAACTAGTCTTTGGCAGTTTTAACTATAAGCCCTTGTTGCTTATTTCCAGCTTATTTCACAAAACACCTTCGACATTTTTTAATTTTCCTAGAATTAGTAATAAGCAAAATAGTTTTTATGAATTTCTCAGATTTTTCCCGAAATGTTTAGTATTTTTAATAATTAATTTAGTTTAAAATAGTTTTTAATTCATAATAAAAAATATAAAAGTCTAAAAAATATAATTCTTTTTTCTAAAATTTTCTTTTGTCATTTAGGAAGTAAGAAAATTGTTTTTACATTAGTAGGCCTTTTATTTCACAAATTTTACGTTTTTGCTTGCGCACTCGCGTAATTTTTATAAATAACGCTCGTTTTCATTTTAAGTCACGTTTTTAGATAATTTAAGTTTACGTTTTAGTTAAAATAGTTTATTTAAGTTATTTTATTTTATAAATCACAAAAAAATCATTGTAAAAATAGTGATAGCATTTATTTAATATATTTTAACTTTTTAATTTTCTTTAATTTGCATTTAAGCCGCTGTAATTTATTAATCCTTTCTTTAGGTATAAATATCTCAAAATCCTTACTAATCACTATCCTTAGTGATTATTCGACATCTGTCTGTGTTAAACACCAATTCATCCTCCGTGGGACTTAACGACCCAGGAATCCCCTATATTCCTCTGATCTTAATTGCATTTGGTTTCTGAGCAGTTTTAAGTTCCTTACGGTTAGCCATTCACAAGTGGCTAGCTTGCGTGAGATAGCTTGACTGTTTTCAGCACCAATCATCGACAAAACATTAAAAGATCATAAAATATAAATAAACGTTTTTACGGCTTATTTGTATTAACAGTAAGGCTAATTCTATGGGAGGAGACTATTGAACTAGAAAATGCTGAGAAAACAGTCTTTGACCATGAATAGCCTAAAATAAGTCGCTGAAAAAGACTTAACAACCCCTGACTCTAAAGGTTCGCTTAAACCTGGAAAGTCAAGGTTTCTAAGTCTGTTTTGCTTTAGCAACAAATTCATAGGTATGAGTTGTAACTTAGGGATATCAATACGGAAGTTAACCAAGAGTAAGAAGGCACAAGCAGCACTAGTAACACCTCAACCCGGGCCACTGATACATAAGGGATTGAAGAGAATTAGAAGGAACAAGAAGATTAGAGAAAGAGTGATAGATTGATACCACTATCTTTTTTGTTTAAATGTAAAGTTGTAAAATAATATACTATTCACTACTAGCAAATGCACACACCAACATATGCCCTTTCTATGAACCAAGTTCCTCAAGACTGATTCCTAAAATTTCCCTGACCCTTGAAGACCTGGTAAAAAATACTATTCTCATACCTAATAACCTGATCCTTCCATTTGTCTCTTAATATAATCAGAAACTAAAGGGACGTAACCCTTAAAATGGTAGATTAGGTTCCAAACAAGAGAAGAGTCTGGCATCCTTTCATGGAGAAGCTCCAAGACTTGAGAGTCTCTATAACATACAAGACCTAAGACAAAGCTTAAGGATAAAGCCAAGCATCTGAAGAATGCTGAAGAAATCAGACATCTGTTTAATTATATGTAGATTATTGGTTGTGAACCAGAGTGTAAGAAGATGCCTGTTTGATCACTTACCTCTAATAGATTTAGACCACTAGAATAGATACATATAAACTTGGTGTAAATCTGTAACACCCCCAATTTCGTGATACGCAGCGGAATTCAAACTGGGTGTTACTTCATGGCACAACAGTCATAACAATAGAAAACGTACTCTAATGGAGTCGTTTTAAAAGATTTATCATTCGATTTATATAAATATCAGAGTTTACAAAAATGAGGTCCCAGATGGTTCCAAGTTTACAAAATACATTAAATTGGTTTTCGAATGATAATAAAATTTATAGCCTTCTTCAGTATCCTTGCTCTTCCGTGCCAGCTTCCGACATTATAGACCTGAAATACATGCTTAAAACTGTCAACACAAAGGTTGAGTGAAATTCATAGAGTTTTGGAAATCAGTTGAACACATAATGTTTGTATTGTGAGTTATAAATTCACACCAATGGTTTGAAAACCAAAACAGTTATTATTACACGATACGGCTGCCTCAAGTATATGATACTTGAGCCCGCTTTTGTTTGATACGGCTGCCTCAATACGTTGTGATACTTGAGCCTGCTTTTGTTTGTTAATGATGGTTACTTAGTGACAATAAAACAATCAGATAAGCATATAGTTTGAAAGCAATGTGTTCGATTTAAAATAAAGCATGTATCTCCCCCAAGGGTTTGTAAAACAATTAAGTAATAGAAAGTGGGGCTATGAACTCACCTCAGAGTAAATGATATCAAATGTATAATGAGAATGATGGATATGCCGTGAGAACTTCTACGAGCAACCTAGAATAGGATGTTGCGACTTAGGTTTGGAATAATGTTTAGGAAAACATAAACCATCCTATATACGTCTCTATGTTGATCATGATGTAGTACATGGTATTTGTGTATGTCATTTATAGAAATTGTCTAGTTGTGAAAACGTATTTAGTTTATATATATCATACTACCGTTCGGGCCATCATAATTCAGAGGTTATGTAGTAAACGTTCGAGGAGCTAGGACACTTTAAATCGTAAATCCAGCAACTCGTCGATACGTTTTACCCAAATGAAACCCCTCACATGAAGCTCCCTACTATTGTAGCACTTAGTAAATAAAACATATGTTTTGAGTGAAGGTTGTTATAACATAAAGTTTATCATGTTTTAATAAGTATCTAGTTTTTACAAGTTCTCGTCGTTTCATAAGTAGAATTACCATAGTTAACGGTCTTGGGCAAACAAGCCTTGAGGCTTTAGCCATGGCCTTGCCGTGACTTTGGTCTTGACTACCATGGTCTTGAGACTTAGCTTTGGTCTTAGCCGTAGCCGTTGTCTTGGCTTATGGCCATTAGGCCTCTTGTTTTGCTTTTAGTTGTGACAAAAGTATAGTTATGTGACTATATTTACGGCAGTTTCTGTTTTTGAAAGATTTATGGCCTGTTTAAGCGTTTTCAAGGTCCGAGCTTCTTTGCAACCGAAGGAAAACGTCGTTCCGCACAACTTTCGTGTTTTAACTTTTTGATGATTCGGACCAGAAGGGCCTCTAAAAATTTCGGATTTTAGGCAGTAAGCTATTTTGGCAGATTCATGTTTTAGTTTCGCTAATTTCTTTTTGTCATAACTTTTGACTCGTGTGTCCGTTTCGGGTGATTCAAATTGCTACGTTTTTGTTTTAATATTATCTACAAGAATATGAAAAGTATCAGATCTATATGTGGTCGATTTTGTGGAAACTTTGTACAAAAGTTTATCATTTATACACTTACTAACCCAAGTTTAACATATAGGTTCTTATAACTTGTTTTAAAGATTTTTGTACATCATGATCCAACATAGTAACTATATATATAGCATGAAATAGTTAAGATTATGAATAATAAAGATGAGATGATGGTGGTGATAAGTTGCTTACAACTTTTGGCTTTCAATAAGAAAGGAGTAACTTAGTAAGGATAGGACTTTGATTGATCGCGAAAGACTTCGGATTGAGCTAGCTTTCCACACCTTGGCACCCTTGAAAACTTGAAGAGTTGGTGATGAAGTACTAAGTGACTTGAGTGGATCTAAACTCAAGAAGATCACTTAAACTTGCTAGAGATTTGATGTAGTAGCTTGATCTTTGGAACTTCCTTGCAAAAACTTGGAGTTTATGGATCAAATGATGGAAGATGTGAAGGATTTATGATATGAACGACCAAGAACAGATTGTGGAGGTCTTTAGGATGTATTTTACTTCCCATTTATAGGAGGGTAAGTTTGGTTAACCATATATTGGGTTAAATATTAACCATGGTTAAGTTAGGACACTTGTAAAGATCTAAATGTACCATGGTTAGGATGATGCCACCAAAATGATGAATCCCCCCCCCTTAGGTCGGCCTAAACAAGATAAGATGACTTAGGTGGTTACGGAGTGAGTTTTGGTTCCGTTAATCGCTAATCGTAAGCCGTTAAGCCATAAAACGTAAAATCGGGTATCGTAAAAATAAGAAACTTGTATGAATGATTAAACTCATCATTATACTCCATCTAAAAATATAAAATGGGTGATAAGTCTCATTGGGTGCAAAAACGCTGCTTAAAGCTGAAAATACGGGTCAAAAACGCGTAATACGCAGTTTTTCATAAAAGAACGAAATTTTAGGGAAACGACCGTGAATTTATTTAGAGTAGACTAAAATTAGTCTAAAAGTGATATGAGATATCAAAATGTGGTTTTCTTCATACGCGGGATAACTTTACAGTTATTCGTGAAGTTTAAAAGTTACGCGATTTATGCAAAAATGTAGAACGTATAAGGTTAATTCCTTTATGGTCAAAGGAGGAGGGAAATATGTTTGACTTTTCCAAAAAACGTAAAAGTTTCAAAAACATATTAGAAACACAGTGCAGGAATCGTTAAGTCTGGATGTAAGTAGAATTGTTTAAAACGTAAGTTTAGTTTTGTTCTGCGCTGGGCTTATTTGGTAATATTAAAAATAATAAATCTTAAAAATTATCAAATTAATCATGAGTGATCTAAAAATTTATCTGATGCGAGGAAAATTGTCAGAGTTGATTTTCGTTATGCGCGTGATGTTTAAACGGTGGACCGTCTAAAACGAAACTTTAAAACGATGTTTACTTAATAACTTTTGCGAAAATGATCTAACGATGGTCGAACTCTCAGGTCATTACTAAAATAATTTATCTTACGAGAATGTGAAATAAAAATTTTACGGGCTGAATAGTGAAAGTGAATAGTAAATGTGAATAGTAAAAGGGAATAGTAAATTCTCGAAAATGAAAAGTAACCTAAAAATGCGGGTGGTTACAGTCTCACCCCCTTAATGGGAATTCCGTCCCGGAGTGTGTTACCCGATGTTGAATTGTCTAGGGAAATGTGGATGTATGCGCCGAATTCTAATCTTTGCGTTCTCAATTTTCTGGTCATAGAATGTATTATGTACCATGTGGCTTAAGTTGATAACCTAAAGGGTTTTGTTAAAATCTTATAGAGTCCAATGTACCTAAAGTTTGCCTTTTCCCGATTCTCAAAACGAATCATATCTTATTGTATCGAGGCTATCAATAAAACCTTAATTTCTAACATGAAGTTTTTGGTGATAGTGTGAGGCATGGAGCCTAATTTGTATTTGTATAGTTTCCTTAGTTGTTTCGTGGGTGATCTCTGACACCTTAGTCCAACAAATGGTTAATTAACACATTCGTCTATATAGTGCCTCAAAATGGAATAGTTTTGTTGTTGTTAGGGTAACTGTTGTTAATCAAAGGTGTAAGATATTGTTGATGTGAAATGGTTTGTAATGATGTGATAACTGTCGTTGTAGGGAAAGTCTTGCTAGTGGAAGTGGTTATCCAAACCATTTCCAAAGTTGATCCTGTCTTAGGTGGTTTCGAGATGAAGACTATATCGTATAGTGTTTATGTCTACTAGTGTTTCAAATAAACGTGATACTGTGAAGTTTTACACACTGAATTTCAATGGGGTTCAGATAATGATGTGATATGTTGACGATTAGAAGAGTGTAGCGTACGCTTACCATTATTCTTAGGTAGAGATGTCAAGTTTGTTTTAAAATCAAAGGTGAATGACGGAATGATATCCTTGAAATCTAATCAGGCTAGTACTTCTAAGAAATGACGAGAATATTTGATGACTATCCCAAGATAGTAGTTAGGATTATTTCATAAATGAAAACTTTCAAGAATGAAATTAGGTAGTATAAATAAGATGTTAAGATTTTGCTGAGTGGTAAGACACTATTGTGTCTCTAGATCTTTGGAATGAATTCCGGTGGTTTATCGAGTTTAAGTAGGAAATTAACCTGAATATAACCCTTGTATAACTGTTCTCAGTGTTTGAAAATTTTAATTCAAACATAGTTAATCAGACTATGTTCCACTATTCCAAGGTTAAATATAGGTGATTAGGCTATATTTAGCCGAGGTTCGATAAATTTTCCAAATATCTAAGTTAGGTATACTTGTGATATGTTCATAGCTTTTGAGAAATTTTCCACTAAGCAAAGGCGATATCAAACCATTCAGTTGCAAGTCCTGGCCATAAAAGACATGTAACCTATGTTTTCACATTCCATTGCATAGAAGATAGTATGGGTAGATAAGTGTGGAAAGGAAATTTTAAGTAATTCTAAAATAGTCCATACTTGGCTAGAATCACGAACCTTTAACAATGAAGGTTTCAGAAGAGAATTTTGTTGAATGTAGAGAAAGTTGCTGAACTTCAGCTTTTGTAGATGATGAGTCAGTTTATCTTTTAGAAATCTCATTTCTTGTATTTCCATTAGGGAAATTGATAGACTGTGACGGGTTTCATGTAAAACAATATCATATAATGTTTATAAGATAATTTTTAGAGACTATTGTATAACTTACAATATTTGAGGAGTAGTTGAGACCATTGTGCAACTCACAATGTCTAAGAAATGATGGAGAGATCATTGTGTAACCCACAATGTCTTGAGAAATGATAGAGAGATCATTGTGTAACACTCACAATGTCTTGAGAAATGATGAAGAGACCATTGTGTGACACTCACAATGTCTTGAGAAACAAGTGAGACCACTGTAGGGTTTACAGTGTTTGAGAATGTAATAGAGACCGCTGTAGGATTTACAGTGTCTGAGAATGTAATAGAGACCACTGTATCTCACAGTGTCTTGAAAAATGAATGAGACCATTGTATCTCACAATGTCTAGGAAGTAGGAAAGACCATTGTAGGATTTACAATGTCTTGGAGGAAGTTTCGTAATCCTAAAATGCACAAGTAGGTACATGATTGGGAAAATACGATGTGTCGTAATGCCTTAGAAAAGACATACACAAATATGTTTAGTCTATCGTTTAGCTAAAATAATTGAAAATGTGTCGAGTGTATATGTCAATATACTAGTATGTTTTTGTAGCTTAAAATGTTCAAAAGTCACATAATCGTCTGGAGGATGGAAGGCACGGAGAACGGAAGGCTATAAAATGTTTTTGTTTGAAAAAGTAGTTATAGTTTAAGTCTCAATTAGACCCGTTTCTCTATAACTGTGGCTCTGATACCAATCTGTAACACCCCCAATTTCGTGATACGCAGCGGAATTCAAACTGGGTGTTACTTCATGGCACAACAGTCATAACAATAGAAAACGTACTCTAATGGAGTCGTTTTAAAAGATTTATCATTCGATTTATATAAATATCAGAGTTTACAAAAATGAGGTCCCAGATGGTTCCAAGTTTACAAAATACATTAAATTGGTTTTCGAATGATAATAAAATTTATAGCCTTTTTCAGTATCCTTGCTCTTCCGCGCCAGCTTTCGACATTATAGACCTGAAATACATGCTTAAAACTGTCAACACAAAGGTTGAGTGAAATTCATAGAGTTTTGGAAATCAGTTGAACACATAATGTTTGTATTGTGAGTTATAAATTCACACCAATGGTTTGAAAACCAAAACAGTTATTATTACACGATACGGCTGCCTCAAGTATATGATACTTGAGCCCGCTTTTGTTTGATACGGCTGCCTCAATACGTTGTGATACTTGAGCCTGCTTTTGTTTGTTAATGATGGTTACTTAGTGACAATAAAACAATCAGATAAGCATATAGTTTGAAAGCAATGTGTTCGATCTAAAATAAAGCATGTATCTCCCCCCAAGGGTTTGTAAAACAATTAAGTAATAGAAAGTGGGGCTATGAACTCACCTCAGAGTAAATGATATCAAATGTATAATGAGAATGATGGATGTGCCGTGAGAACTTCTACGAGCAACCTAGAATAGGATGTTGCGACTTAGGTTTGGAATAATGTTTAGGAAAACATAAACCATCCTATATACGTCTCTATGTTGATCATGATGTAGTACATGGTATTTGTGTATGTCATTTATAGAAATGGTCTAGTTGTGAAAACGTATTTAGTTTATATATATCGTACTACCGTTCAGGCCATCATAATTCAGAGGTTATGTAGTAAACGTTCGAGGAGCTAGGACACTTTAAATCGTAAATCCAGCAACTCGTCGATACGTTTTACCCAAATGAAACCCCTCACATGAAGCTCCCTACTATTGTAGCACTTAGTAAATAAAACATATGTTTTGAGTGAAGGTTGTTATAACATAAAGTTTATCATGTTTTAATAAGTATCTAGTTTTTACAAGTTCTCGTCGTTTCATAAGTAGAATTACCATAGTTAACGGTCTTGGGCAAACAAGCCTTGAGGCTTTAGCCATGGCCTTGCCGTGACTTTGGTCTTGACTACCATGGTCTTGAGACTTAGCTTTGGTCTTAGCCGTAGCCGTGGTCTTGGCTTATGGCCATTAGGCCTCTTGTTTTGCTTTTAGTTGTGACAAAAGTATAGTTATGTGACTATATTTACGGCAGTTTCTGTTTTTGAAAGATTTATGGCCTGTTTAAGCATTTTCAAGGTCCGAGCTTCTTTGCAAATGAAGGAAAACGTCGTTCTGGACAACTTTCGTGTTTTAACTTTTTGATGATTCGGACCAGAAGGGCCTCTAAAAATTTCGGATTTTAGGCAGTAAGCTATTTTGGCAGATTCATGTTTTAGTTTCGCTAATTTTTTTTTGTCATAACTTTTGACTCGTGTGTCCGTTTCGGGTGATTAAAATTGCTATGTTTTTGTTTTAATATTATCTAAAAGAATATGAAAAGTATCAGATCTATATGTGGTCGATTTTGTGGAAACTTTGTACAAAAGTTTATCATTTATACACTTACTAACCCAAGTTTAACATATAGGTTCTTATAACTTGTTTTAAAGATTTTTGTACATCATGATCCAACATAGTAACTATATATATAGCATGAAATAGTTAAGATTATGAATAATAAAGATGAGATGATGGTGGTGATAAGTTGCTTACAACTTTTGGCTTTCAATAAGAAAGGAGTAACTTAGTAAGGATAGGACTTTGATTGATCGCGAAAGACTTCGGATTGAGCTAGCTTTCCACACCTTGGCACCCTTGAAAACTTGAAGAGTTGGTGATGAAGTACTAAGTGACTTGAGTGGATCTAAACTCAAGAAGATCACTTAAACTTGCTAGCGATTTGATGTAGTAGCTTGATCTTTGGAACTTCCTTGCAAAAACTTGGAGTTTATGGATCAAATGATGGAAGATGTGAAGGATTTATGATATGAACGACCAAGAACAGATTGTGGAGGTCTTTAGGATGTATTTTACTTCCCATTTATAGGAGGGTAAGTTTGGTTAACCATATATTGGGTTAAATATTAACCATGGTTAAGTTAGGACACTTGTAAAGATCTAAATATACCATGGTTAGGATGATGCCACCAAAATGATGACTCCCCCCCCCCCTTAGGTCGGCCTAAACAAGATAAGATGACTTAGGTGGTTAGTTTTGGTATTATCTTGGTTACGGAGTGAGTTTTGGTTCCGTTAATCGCTAATCGTAAGCCGTTAAGCCATAAAACGTAAAACCGGGTATCGTAAAAATAAGAAACTTGTATGAATGATTAAACTCATCATTATACTCCATCTAAAAATATAAAATGGGTGATAAGTCTCATTGGGTGCAAAAACGCTGCTTAAAGCTGAAAATACGGGTCAAAAACGCGTAATACGCAGTTTTTCATAAAAGAACGAAATTTCAGGGAAACGACCATGAATTTATTTAGAGTAGACTAAAATTAGTCTAAAAGTGATATGAGATGTCAAAATGTGGTTTTCTTCATACGCGGGATAACTTTACAGTTATTCGTGAAGTTTAAAAGTTACGCGATTTATGCAAAAATGTAGAACGTATAAGGTTAATTCCTTTATGGTCAAAGGAGGAGGGAAATATGTTTGACTTTTCCAAAAAATGTAAAAGTTTCAAAAACATATTAGAAACACAGTGCAGGAATCGTTAAGTCTGGATGTAAGTAGAATTGTTTAAAACGTAAGTTTAGTTTTGTTCTGCGCTGGGCTTATTTGGTAATATTAAAAATAGTAAATCTTAAAAATTCTCAAATTAATCATGAGTGATCTAAAAATTTATCTGATGCGAGGAAAATTGTCAGAGTTGATTTTCGTTATGCGCGTGATGTTTAAACGGTGGACCGTCTAAAACGAAACTTTAAAACGATGTTTACTTAATAACTTTTGCGAAAATGATCTAACGATGGTCGAACTCTCAGGTCATTACTAAAATAATTTATCTTACGAGAATGTGAAATAAAAATTTTACGGGCTGAATAGTGAAAGTGAATAGTAAATGTGAATAGTAAAAGGGAATAGTAAATTCTCGAAAATGAAAAGTAACCTAAAAATGCGGGTGGTTACAAAATCAGAGAGTAAAAAGAAGCATGTTTGCTCACTTACCTCTAATAAACTTATACCAACTTAGAATCAGATGTTTAGATCTTCAGTCTTGATGGTAAATCAAAACGTAAGAAGAAGTCGTTATGCTCACTTACTTCTGATAAAACTTAGGCTAAATATATGTACAAATAGGGGGAGATTGTTGAGTCAAACTATGACTTAATTATCCCTCTCAAGTATGTGAAACATTAAATCTGCCTAAGTTAAGGATAGTTGATCATGTCAGAGATCTAACTCTCTCTCTGATAGAGTCAACACGTAAACCAAAGAGCAAAGTTTACCTTTGACTGAATGATCAGCACAACTGATTATCATCAGCTATCCGAATGACTCAAAGGTAGAACACCTTTGAGAGAACCTCAGAGAAGTCAGAGTAAAAGACCACTGAATGGAAGAACAATGGTTTAACGGTACTCACTGAGTGTTTACATATCTGAGGATAAACACCTCAGATATGTTGTATATCTTCTCAGCCACAACCGTCTTGCTTTGCAAAAGACAAAGTCCAAAACTTAATGAAAAATTTATAACCCGAAATTGGAGTCAGATAAAACAGAGGGCAGAGAAGTGACAAACCCCTGAGACCTCAAGGACTGACAAATGCCCTTAGGTCTTTGAAAATGACTTATCATTTCAATCCAAGCAGACGAAGTAGTTGCACTTATCAGATACACTCAGAGTATTTCTTTAACATACTTGCAAAGTGTATCCTTGGAGCTGACTGAAGTACTCAGTCACACTTAGGCGAGAGTAATTTGAGCTAAAGTAAAGCGGGAAAACCCTTGGGAAGATAAGGATTCATCGAGAGCAGGGAAAGAAACTTGCATGTCCCAGAGTTGTCAGCACAGTAAAGCAACCTTAGCCACACGAGTACCTTACTTCCAGTTTGCTTCTAGTTTAGTTATTACTATTCTTGTAACTACTAACAGTGTATCTCCCTCTGTCTATAAAAGGGAGGTTAGTAGTAGTAATAGGTAGCGATTCCACCTCTAGAACACACTTCCTCTTCTAAGTGGGATCTTCCTCTTCATAACTTAAAGAGAAACATTTGTCATTACTAGAGATAGTATTCTGCAACTATCCCTCGTAAAGGCTTCACCTGAGAAAACTACTAAGTGAGACTGATATTGTCGTAATGTACAAATGGGTGTTATAGTTGATCATGGTCAAGATTTTGTAACCATGTTATTAGTTCTAATGAACATTGGTTATTTTTATTTGTTCAAGATTTTATTCTTACAATTCATGGTGTTGCATAAATATATCGGACCAACAGGTATTAAGTTTCAACTTTCAAAAATTTCAAGAATTAATAAATTCAAGAAATGACATGCACCCCTTATATGTAGTAAAGATTCGTACTAGGCTTTTTATTATTATTATTATTATTATTATTATTATTTGAAAGGCAAGATTTGTACTAGTTTGTATTAGATGATAGATTGTCACAAACCTGGTTGTGGGCTTTTGGTCTATTATGATTTTTAATATGATTTATGTAATCACATCATAAATATAGTATCAATAATCAGTATCTCTTACGAGGTTTTATCAATCTAACATGGTATCCGATCATGTCTCATCCTGAGACCTAGTCGTCAACCTTGAGCCGAAGTCTCTAGCCATCCCTTCAATACCTTGTCGTCGTCATTTATCCGTTCTCTAAATAGCAATCAATTTTAGAATTAAACCAATCCGGTCACTGTTTTGATCATAATTCCCAAAATGTAAGGAGTTAAATGACGTCATCAGCGTCATTAGATACGCAATGAAATTTCAAATAAAAACATACCATATTCACCGCCATAGCCTTGTCCACGCGTCGTAACAAGTCGTCGCATTTAAAAAAGAACATGGCTTATTGTGTTGCTTATAACTCTCAAACAGCTTAGATTTAGATGACGCTATCAATGATCGTGCTTCGCAATTAAATCCGGAAAAATGTTACCGAAATGGCCGCCTCCACAGGTCGGATGCGCCGTCACTCGTTATAAGTTCAAAAATTCATCAAAAAACAAATCTCTCTTATTCATACATACATTTATCCGTTGCGACTAGTTACTATCGAGGTCTTGATTCTTCATCAAGATAACTATCTTTGCTTTAGTTTATTTTTAGTAATTATAGTTTGTGTGATTTCACCGCTCGAATTGTGAAGGAGTATTAAACGATAGGTGGCCCAAGCCCGGCTGTAGGCTTTGAGACTGTTAAGGTTTCTCATATATTTTATGTACTTGCAGTATAAATATCGTATCAATAATAGAATATATGTTACCGGGTGTTAGGAATTGGAAATTCCATGTTAAAGTGTCGGTCACCCCAATTATAGTCTAGCATATGTTAGCTCGTAGACTTGTAGTTATTTACGTTATTTATCAGTTTATTAGTTAGTTATTAGTTTAGTTTAGCGTAGTGTAACACCGTGGAGGAAGGACGGGTCTTTACCCACTGTATACCTGATCCACAGGTCGATAGGAGGTCGTTATATTTGTAAGTATAAATACTCTTTCCATCCTTGGAAGGGGTGGTGCTTCTTAATCTAACATTCCATAATTTACAAAGCAACTCTCTAGCAAGAACACCCATCTCTCTACTTTCTCTCTCTAAAATGGCTATCATATATTTTGATCATCCAAGACCACCCGAATCATCAACACAATAAATATATTGATCCTACAATTGGTACCAGAGCCAAGGTTGTTGTGTTTTGATGATTTTTTTGGTTTTGATACTTGTGTGAAACTGTTTTTTTATGTATGTTTGTGGGTGTAATATTTGTTTTTTTTTGATAAACTGTTCTTAACATATTCTTAACAAGTGTTGGTATTTTTGTTGGTCAAAAATGTCATGTGATGCCTTCTTGGTCTCAAATCTGTCTTGGTCAGTTTTATGTCCAACCTGCAACTGTCTTGTGATTTTTGTACCATTTTCATGGTCAAACATTGATATCAAATGGGTCACATGATGATTTTTGGTTTAAACCGGTCATGCTTTTGGGTCAAAATGGGTAAAGAGTATCTTTGTATGTCTTTTTCTGGGTTTAAACTGTTCAAAAAAAAAAAAAAAAAAAAAAATCTGGTCATGTCATTCATACTAGCGAGTTGTATTTCCTTTGACTTTTGAGTCAAAAAGTCAATAGCGAGTTGTTAAACATATAAACATCAATGTCGCGAGTTGAGTAAGAATCTGCCTAGCGACTTGTATTTACAAGTCGTAGCGAGTTGCGTGTTGAAGCTGTTATAGCGACTTGTTAGTTAACGTGTTAGCGACTTGTGACAACAAAAGAAGTAGCGACTTGTTCTTGTAAAAATCTAGCGACTTGCTATTCACTTTTGGTAGCGAATTGATATTTATCAAGTAGCGAGTTGACACTTAAAGGCTAGCGACTTGTGATGTAAAGAAATATGATAGCGAGTTGTTTGTATAAAAGATGTAGCGACTTGTGACACTTGCTAGCGACTTGACATGAACTGAAGAAAAGAGATGAAGAAAGAACAACCCACGACCAGAACAGAAATCATATACCAAACGCCTACTCATTCAACTTCATAAAACCATCATTTCAAATCATCTCTATCTCATCCTACAGCTACTCTCAACAATATCTAGTACTCAAAACTAAGTATTATATACAAAGATCTCAGAAGTTTCTTCGTGTCTCTCAATGAAATATTAAGACTCCAAGGTCTTTGACACGAAAGTTTTCATCCATAATTGATCATTACATACACGTTAAAGTACTTTCCGAATCTTAAAATTTTAAGACACTAACAAGGATGTTAGCTCCGTTTCTTTGGTTCGTTCAAAAGTTAATGATCTCAGGTTCTCCTTATCGTGGGTTAATGATTTCTCATGACCTTTTCAGATCCATATCACCACAAAGGAATACATCATAGATCTTTTAAACAATATCCGAACATAAAAAGGGTGGTATAACAAACGTGTTATAACCCTTATTTGGTTCGTTCTAACATCCTTAACTTACACACAAACAAAGATTAAACCTACCTTGATTCGTACGTGAAGTCTAAGTGATACTTCGAGCCAACCCTGTGGCAAATCAAAGCCTCGAGCCATCCCTGTGGCGAGGTCATTGTGAACATCAAAGAAAGGATGGAGGCGGATTGTTTTAGGGTTTGGAGTGAATCAGTTAATTAGGGGCGGATGTGTTTATGTGAGATAATTAGGGTTTGATGCAGTTTTTGGGTAGCGACTTGTTTGTGGGATAAAAAAGGCGGAGTGTTTTTGTGTGAGTGTTAGGGTTCGTGACTGATATTAGGGTTGTGGTATGTGCAAGATATGTGTGTTTTATACCCGAAAATTAGGGTAACACTAGGCTTAGGACCGTTGGTTTATATGGGCTTGTGACGAAAAAGTTATTTAGGAGTTTAAATGGGCCGAGCAGCAAACTATTAATTCATGGGCTCAAATGGACCAAAACAACTTTGTCGGTTGTCACGGGCTGATGGTCACACGGTGCACTTTCAATGTAATAGATATCCGAATTTTTTTGTTTTCATAAATTTGGATACATTTTAATGTATTGATTATGTGTGATATTTTGGTGCTTCGCAAATTTTCACGGATGGGATTTTGTTAATGTGCTTTATACAAATGAATGTGATATGATTCTAATGTGATTGGGCTTGGTATAGATGCAATAAGTGTTGTAGTCATGCTATGGACTGTGGTCAAAATTAAGGACGTTGGTAATTGGATTGATTATGTGATATTATGATGGGCTGACAATGTCTTTGACCGGATATGGGCTTAAATTGATTTCCGATGTGTGGTTGAATTTATTTTAAACCAAGGTAAGATAAATTGGGTATTCTTTTGAACGGGTCAAGATAATTGTGTACATTTGAGCCACTTGAAGATTTTCCTACAAGTTGAGATGTTTTGATGAGATGTGGAGTGATGATGAGATTTTTTGAAGTAATTTATCGATGAGAGTGATTGAAGAGTTTTGATAATGATGAGATTCGTATTGAGGTTTGATACTTGGTTTATACATTTTCACGAATAATATTTTGTCACAGCTTGAATTGATAACTGGAACTAGGCTGACTACGCGGTTGTTTGTTTGGTATCTCTTATTTGAAGTTGAAGTGAGGTTTTCCGGGCACGTTTACTTATTTCATCTTCTTTCTTTCTACCCTTCCGCGAAGATGACTTGTTTGGGCATTTACAGAGTGTGATAAAGACTTGGCTATTTAGTTACGGTTGTGATTCTTTCTCGCTTAACCCACAACGTAGCTATCACTTCGGTGTCTCACGCAGTTGAGGATACGTCAAGAGGTTTTGTACATTGGGTACACCGTTTCTTTCTCACCAGGATTAGTACAAGTTTAAGTAACAAATCTGGGAAATTTTACTTCTTGTTCAAGTTTGGTATATCGGGTTTACTTCTCCATGTGGTCACTATAATAGCCGACAGAATGCGTGAATGATGTGTTTACCAAAGCATTGATTGGATGGTTGATGATGTTGGATATTGAACCGTTGATAAACCGCTGCATGTTCCCCTAAAACAGATATTCACTGACACCAATATTGTCATAACAAAGTCAAGCTGACATTGTTTACGGTTTAGTCTTGATTTTGTAAAATCCCGCGAAAGAACCTATTTCTCGGTTTAAATTATAGACTTGTAAAATCCCGTAACAATGGAAACATCCTGATAATAGTAAGGTGCATTTCCGGATCTATCTTACGGTTTATTCTTGGTTTTGTAAAATCCCGCGAAAGAAACTATTTCTCGGTTTAAACCATAGAGTTGTAAAATCTCGTATTGATGGAACCATCTTGGAGAAAGGAAAGTGTATTTCGGGATCTTACTTGATGCTGGTGCTACGGTTTCTGTTTCGAAGAAGAGATAAAAGGATGTACTTCATGAATTGGATGTGTGTTTGGATATTCATCATGGCAGTTTGGTTATTACATGGTTTTACGGGGTTATGTGCTTTTAACCATGGTCGGGATGAAACCATTATCAGAGTTCACTTAAAACGTCAAAGGAGGCTAGAGTTGAGATTTTAACCAGAAGATGTGACAACGGGGTTAATTCAATATTATTTATTTGAGGTTGAAGTGAAATATCACGGGCGAGTGTACTTAGTATCTGAAGGTATCGGGGATGGTTGGATGAAGATTCTTCAAGATCCTTGCTTCAGCTTATTATCAAAAACGAAGACTTGGAAATCTAGTTATTGTTAGGTGACTTTTACCTTTTCTTTTTACCACTTGGGGGAATTGGGCTCTTATCACCACAAAATAACTATCAATTAAAGGAGTTACGTTGTAGTGCTCAGTGTCACATTCAATTGTGGATTTTCAAGAGGTAATGTACGTCTTATACTTGATGGTTGGTTGGTTGAAGAGTATAGAGTACATAGAGAGTACTTAGAGATGATAATGGAAATCGACACCGCTCTTTGTTACATATGTGCAAGTTTAAGTCACAAGTTCAGGGTAGTTTACTTCAGGATCAAATTCATCATATTGAGTTTTCTTCATCAGTTGTCACGACAAAGAGCCTACAAAATGATAATGGGGATGATTACATGTTTTACCAAGAGATGATGAAAAGAGAGAGATTTATGACGTATGAACACAACAGTTCATGCCTCGTTCTCTAAAGAAAATAAAAGTGTACGTTTCAGTGCGCTTTATCTTTAAAATAAGAGAAATCTTCTTATGACGTTTGGATACAACAGTTCAAGCCTCGTTCCTCAAAGAAAAGAAAAGTGTACGTGTCAGTGCGCTTTATCTTCTGAAGAAGATAAATCTTCTTATTATGACCATTCTCATCAACATGCTTCATACTTTTTCCATGAGCTTCAGTCATCAAGTGAACTGGGCTACTGTTGATTGTTTTCTTATTCCACTTTCTCAACTATAATGACGATGGCGACATCATGTGCTAATTTTGCGGGGGAGAAGTGTGAATAGAATTCATTTGGATGATAATCACTTGTTTAATCAAGAATGGCATCTCCGTATGCAATTCTTGAGGAGGAGAAGAAGTGTGATAATACTTCATGGTTGATTTATATTTGTGAATATATGGTCAAACGGCTCCTAACTCATGTAAGAACCGAGCTTCTTCTTATCGGATCATCTTTACATGGAGTTTCTTCAAAGAGCCGTTGTTTGACATCTTCACTCGGATTGAGGAGTTTATCAACAAAGTGCTTCCGGTTAATGCTTCACGTATACATCAACATGATGATTCCGAACAATCTCTCTGTTCTTGTTTGATGTGATTGGTAGTTTGGTGTTACCATCTTGTGTGTTCATTGCGGCCTGATTGCTGATTTCTTTGATGAACATCTTTATGTTCTTGTTTGATTGGGAGGGATTTTAGTTTAGGGGATTTGCAAGATGTAAGTTAATTGGGATGCTTTTTGGTGTGAGTTGAAGATGTTAACTATCTATTCCCCAACTGAACAATCTTGAAGAAGGTCGAGTCTACAGTCTGTTCTACATTTTCTGCTACATGTTAGAAGACTAAAGACAAGTTGCATTTAACAATCTAAAGACTTCTTCTTAATCTGTGCATTTATCAAACAGATTGTTGGTTTAGGGGAGAGCACTAATTGGGGGAGAGTGAAATGTCGAATTTAATCCCCAATTAGACTTGCTCATATTCTTCAGCAAGTTGATTCCCACAAGAGTTCAAGTGTTCTTCTCAACAAATTTCTAGTATACGGGCTTACAATGAGTTGCTGATTCTGAAGTGTCAAAACCAGCAAGGGGGAAGGAGACACACATCTAAACACAAAGCGAGTAAACTTGATGAACTTAATTCTTCTAAGTGATTGAAGATATCCCGAGAAGACAAATGTTATTACCGCAGAGAAACTCAAGGTTTGACTCATGGCGAGTAAACTTGATGAACTTAATACTTCTAAGTGATTGAAGATATCCCGGGAAAACAAATGTCATGACCGTAGAGAAACTCAAGGTTTTACTCATCAAGGATTTTAGTGTTATTATTCCAACGACGTGGGGGAAGTGATGTAAGAGAAAGTTTCTGAAGATAAAAAGAGGCACACAAGTGTGTGATGATTTTGATGTTATCGCAATCATCAGGGGAGAGAGAATTGTGTACATTGGGGGTGCTCAGCTGTTTTACTTGAGGGCTTAATCAGTTATTCAGAGATATAATCACTTATTCCGGTGTTGACATCCGCAGAGATTGTCACCCGCAGAGATATTCAATGATTCGGCATGCTTCTTCAATGTTATCGGTTATTCTCTCTTTGGGCATTCGGGTACTTCGAGTTCTTGAGCTTCATACACTTTCTTCAGGGGGAGAGAAAAGTATACATCGGGGTTATTCTTTGGCTACTGGACTTAATCTGCTACTTCGATGGTATAAGTTTCTTTGTCTTCGGGTATATGTGTATTCGGGTTCGTGAGCTCTAGTCTAAGAGACTGACTGCATCATTTCATCTACTTGGAGGAAGTGTTCTCTTGACACCTTTTGGAATGGATTTCTTCAGACTTCAGTGGAATGAAATTTGAGAAGAGTTATTTATGTGTGGGATGATACGTTGTTGTTCTTCTATTGGATGATATAACCCCGAACGATGAATCACGGTGATTATTCTTAAAAGGAGCAGCATGTTCGATGATAATGGTGTGCTTCTTTGTGCACCTGTCTAAGAGAAGCTTGAAAGAAAACTTTGAATCTGCTCAGCTATAGGATTTTCGGTTTGGGGGGAAGCTGCCAAAGTCTCACTTTCAGATGGTTCAAATTCTTTCTTCAATGCAAGAGCCTCGGAAGCTTTGGTGGTGAATGTTTAAGAAATGATGACTTCTATCTTCTACAACGGGGCTGCTCGATATCCTTATCTCGGTACTCGTATCATCATCTTCTTTAACTATATCATCTTCTCTATCTTTGTATATATTTTTTAAAAACCAAATACAAAAATATAAAACCAGCAAAACAAAATAGAAAAACATAAAATCTTCAAAAACCCATAAAAATCAGAAAATTTGAAAAATACCAAAAATATGTTTTTCAAGACATGTCTTCTGGTATCGATAACATCTGCGGTCTTAGAAATGTCATTCAATAATGGCACGGGACCATAGATGAAGTTCGAGCAGGAGGTGTAAATATTATTTTTCCAAAACATGTCACAAAAATGGCTTGCAGTTACTTCAGACTGTGACCCGCGCTAAAACCATGGTTTGCTATTATTTCAGATAGCAACCCGATCTTCAAAAGAAAGGAAAGTGTTGCGCTAAACCAATTTTTCTAATATTTCGTGCACTTATCCTAAAAGAAAACAAGGAAAGCATGTCGTCAAAAAGATTGTTGTTCCTACACAAATGTTTTTCCGTCTAATATTCTTCAGAAAAATATTTGTTGTGTTTTCAAAATGGTGGAAATTGAGTTGCTTGTAAAATCAATCAGTTTCAGAGTTTTAGTAAAAATTTGCAAACTCAATCAATGACTTCAGCGCTTTTAAACTTTTCAGAAAATGAGTCATTGATTGAGGGGGAGAATGTTTTCAAATTTATATCATCTATCGGGTTTTTCTATTTATCCTAATATGCTTAATTAAAAATATTGTTAACCTATGTTGAAGGACTAGGTGCCTAGGATATGATTGCTAGGATTAGATGATTAGAGTTTGATAAACACATTATTCCCATGCTTTATATTAACTGATTGATATGTTGAATTGACTTTTATTAGTCGATTGCTGTTTGGTGATGTCGACCACCATATATCTGTATGTGTGTTCACTAACGTATGCATGTATATTGGTATATAAGAATGTTCCCGATCCGGATCCCACAATTTAAGATGATTGGATGCCGAAAGGAAAGGGTAACTATATCTTGGGTTGACAAATGAAGAAACGGAGCTTAATTGGACTTCTATGGAGTGTTGGCATGAAAAATGCAACGTAAGAGGTCTCATTGCATCAGCAGATGGTTTTCTTCTAAGTGATTGAAGAAACGAAGCTTAATTTGACCTCAGTTGGCATTAAAATGCAACGAAAGAAGTCTCACTACATCAGTAGATGGTTTTCTTCCAAACCCTACAGCAACAACAACGGAAACTTCTCAACCACCTAACGTATCTTTGTGCAGGGATACCATTTTTCAAAATATATTAAATTGTTTTGAAAATGGAAAATATTGTTTTTGAAAATAAATCGGATTCAAAGTTTTGAAATCAACCGGACTTTATTTTGTCAAATCTTAAGTGATTTCAAATTAAATATTTTCAAACGATATTTCTTCATAAAAGTCCGTTTGTACGAAATTAAGTGGTGATCTAAAGATTTAATGTTATGTCATGGTATGATTTTTCTTTAGAATCAAGATCTGTCAAAATAAAAAAATTTCTGTTCTTGTTTGATTGTGAAATTGTTTTATTTTACTAAAAGATCTCTTAAAACAATTATACCTGACACTAACAATCTTTAATGTCTTAAACTGTTCCTTATCCATCATTTTTCAAAATTAAATCTTGCCACATCTTTCTCCTAAAACTTTTAAATGATTTAAATCTTTTGGGATCACAAATCTCAAAAGGTTTGAAATTTTTGATCGGGGGAGAGATAGTGATTTAAATCTCAAATCTGTTTTAATGGAATTGGTTTTAGTCCTTCAAAGGCACTCCTGCCTCCATGTGCCAAACGATTTCAATATATGATGCACATGTTTGAGGAGGAGGATTTATCCAAAAACAAGATGAGTATTTAAACCAGGCCACAAGTTCTCCCATGTTTTCTAAACCTAATTAAATCACTTGAGATCCAAAATCTCAAAGGGTTTGATATTTTTGATCGGGGGAGAATTTGTGATTTAATATGAAATTTGATAAAAGGTGATCATTTGATTCAATGTGCAGGCTCTCTCTAATATGTGCTAAACTCTTTCATATATTGATGCACATATTGAGGGGGAGCGAATGGTTTCTATTGGTAATCGTGAAAAGTGCTTCAAAAGAACTCTTGCCTCTATGTGATAAAATGATTTCAAATATCCTATGCACATATTGAGGGGGAGAATTTACCAAAGAAAATCAAATGGCTTTTTCTATGAAAATTGTGATTAAAGAAAATATTTCAAAGTCCTCTTGCCTCCATGTGCTAAACAATTTCTAAATCATATGCACATGTTGAGGGGGAGGTTTTCTAAATGATCAAAACTATTAAGGTACAAAATGCTTTGATCTCGTATCACAAGTACCTTGATTGTTTTTCCAAATGATTTTTCAATTGGTTTCGAGAAGGAATGAACTGTACCAAAAGACCGACCATTTTACTTTATGTATGGAGTTATAAGGATGGTGAGGTTAGGTATTAGTTCCCATGATCCGCCAGAACCGGAGGGATCTTCCCAGGGACAATCCACTAGAAAGTGTAGAGTCCTTAGGAATGTTGAAAAAAGGAGAAAAATGAGAATATGGGAAGAGTGCGGACTGAGACAGAGCTAGTACTGGAATAAACCCAACAAGGTTCTAGTAATGAAGTCTCTGTAAGCACTGAAGGGGTTGAAGAATGAAAAAAAAAATGAATGTGAAAAAGGGTGAAAATAAATAGCCCTCCATTAATTCAACCTTAGGGCAGTAACCGGGTTCAATTCATATGCTACTGGTGGTTACTAAGGTAACACTGGTATTGAAGACAAGACGTCATGGACCCAGTGACGCACTGCACTAAACTTCCCAAGCTACTCAAGTTCCTCTTAAAAGGGCTTGTTTCATTCTCACGGGGAACCGACATTATCTATCGACTTTCTCTTAGAGATTGTTGATATTGAAGAAGGAGACCCTCTCCCTAGTCTCCGGCATAGGAAACCAAAATGCGCAATTGAGTCTAGAGCCAAGAGATCATCTACAATATCTCATTAGGACACAAAATTAATGAAGACTTGCTGTTTCACACAATGTGGAAAGTGAGTATATATATAGAGTCCTACGCATTATCCTTGTGGTATTGCCAGAACATCCGAGTGATATGTAAAAATATTCACGATGAAGATGGAAATCATTCTAGAGCCAACATCAAACAAGCTCTTGGTGGGTGACATGTGAGATCTTTTCTAAAGATTAAGCTTGTGACAACTGGATAGAAACAATGGGGCGATTCAATCTTGAATCAAACTTGGTCCAGGAATGGAATTGACGAATACTTTTGGAAAAACCGTTCGATGTGCAAATCTTCTTTTCTCCAGCACATCGAATGTGTATTCATATTTCAAACTCAAAAAAGTATCTCTGATTGAAAAAATACTTTTGGAAAAACCATTCGATGTGCAAACTTCTTTTATCTAGCACTTCGAATGTGTACTCTTTTCAAATATAAAAAGTATTTATGATTGAAAATTGATCTTTCTCATAAAACCTTCGTCGTATTGCAAAACTCTTTCTTCTAAGCAATACGCGATTGTTTTTCAAATCATTTTTCATCAATCAGTGAATCTCAATTCGCTGGTTCACTCACTCCGTGTTGTCTTCTTTGAGACGTTCCGGTTTGAGAACAGCTAGAGCAGCTGCGAAACCCTGTCAAGGAGATTCTTCGGAACACTACCTGATCACAGGCAATACTTGTACTGATCAACGGGGAACCGTGGGTCGTGTACCTCAATTCAAGGAAAGTGATCAAAGACACTTTCGTGTGTTTTATTGCTAACTGTTGTTTGCAGGTACATTTGGACGGTTGCAGCTGATCAAAATTGAGAAGTCAATCCAAAGCCGCATGCTCACAATATCCACACTTAATTGAAGAAATCATGACTGGTGCATATCTACATAACCTGGTTTTGATATTTTTATACTATGCTTCTGCTACGCTGCTGCAAATATCATGAACTAGTAAAGCTTCCGCTACTCTGATGGAAATATGTCATGATCCAAAATGTGAGCATGTCGGTCCTAAAGTCACAACATCACATGAAGGCAACACAACTATGGATGATCCAGAGAGATTTGTTGTGGCTGATGATCTCAATGAAAGCTCGAAGATCATCAAAGATGTGGATCAGTTAAAGGCCTCCACTAAAAGTACAAATCAATGCAGACTTTGAAGAACCGCTACTAATGCACAAAGATTGCGGAATTGAAGAATTGAAGTCTACGAGCTCAAGAACAAAGACAAAGAAAGTATGCTAGGATGCAAAATGTATTTCATGGGGTGACCTCCCTTAGGGGGAGATTGTTAGGAATTGGAAATTCCATGTTAAAGTGTCGGTCACCCCAATTATATTCTAGCATATGTTAGCTCGTAGACTTGTAGTTATTTACGTTATTTATCAGTTTATTAGTTAGTTATTAGTTTAGTTTAGCGTAGTGTAACACCGTGGAGGAAGGACGGGTCTTTACCGACTGTATACCTGATCCACATGCCGATAGGAGGTCGTTATGTTTGTAAGTATAAATACCCCTTCCATCCTTGGAAGGGGTAGTGCTTCTTAATCTAACATTCCATAATTTACAAAGCAACTCTCTAGCAAGAACACCCATATCTCTACTTTCTCTCTCTAAAATGGCTATCATGTATTTTGATCATCTAAGACCACCCGAATCATCAACACAATAAATATATCGATCCTACACCGGGATTTATCAATCTAACATTTTGGTTGGAAGTGACTAGTTGGTGTTTCCTTGTTTGTGCATACCGAATTATATAGAGTGTAGCTTAGAAATGTTATAGACGTGATAAAATACAAATCTGAAATCAAATATACAAGTTTGGTAACATATCTCTTTTATCCTCAGCTAGTTTTGAAAAGTTGAATTGAGTTAAATGATATAATTGATAAGATGCAGGGATAATGACTGGTAAATGAATTTTACTTTGTCATATTATCATTTTATATATATCAAAATATTTTTTTTTGTTGCTATTTTACGTATTTGATTTGTATTTTGTGTCACTTGTGTGTATTTTGTGATTTCTTTTTGTCCTCCCGAGTAATAAGAGTGTTAATAAATTGAGAGAAAAAGTCACAAAATACACACAAATAACGCAAAATGCAAATTGAGCATATAAAATAACAAATTTTTTTTAATTCAATACATATAAAAAAATAATATAACAAATAAAATACATTTATAGGCTATTATCTTATAAGATCTAAGGATTGAGATCCTCTCATGTTTCATTTGAACATCAGAGGTTACGTTGAGATTTTTGTAAATGGAAAGAAAAACATAAATTAATTATTATAGGACTTTTATTTTATAAATTAATCATTATGAAGAAAAAACTAACTAACATGACTTCTCATGTTCAAATGAGACATGAAAGGATCTCAATCAAAGATCTAATATATAAGGTTGGTGACATCTTTCATCAACACACATCTAGTTTAAAAAGTGAAATCTTAATTGAACTTATTTTATGTGTTTTAATGATTTTGGTTAGATTAGTGAGCCTAACCATTTCCGCTAATCGTCAAGGATAACACAGCGTGTTGTGATTAGGGCGGCAATTCGGGTTGGATTCGGGTTGGTGGGTCATAAAACCTCAGCCCGAATCTGACCAATTTAAATTATCGGGTCAGCTACGTCAACTCTAACATGCTTACACACAACCTAAACCCGACCCATTTAACCGTATATATGCTTGTGTTGGCGGGTTAAATAGGTTACACAGTTTGAATAGGTTAAACGACTTTCGAGTTGACCTATTTAACCTGTTTTATATACAAAAGTTGGCACATTATACGAGTTAAACGGGTTTGCAGGTCGACCGGTTTAACCCATATAATAAAATATGAATAATTTTTAATTTAAGAAAAAAAATCTTAAACGGGTTGACGGGTCGACCCGCTTAATTTTATTCTCAGCCCGAAACTGACCTGTTAATTAATGGGTTAGATGTGTCAAGCTAAACCCGACCCAAAATCTATTTAAACTCAACCCGAATCTATTAATTTTCGTGTCGATTTTAGATCTGGTATTGTGTCGAGTGACAAATTGCCACCCCTAGTTGTGATATATCTTTAATCTGTAACATATAAAGAACAAATATATTCTTTTTTAAAATTTAAAAATTAAAAAGTGAGTAATGTTTTTATATCAAAAATATCTTTTCAATCTTAATGCTTTTAATTTTAATTTTTTTGTTTAATATGCTATAAAAAATGGCTGACTTAGGTTTTTGAAAAAAGGTTGTCATATATTACATAGCCAATATATTTGATTATATTTCTCGTAGTTATAAAATTATGTTGCTATTCACGGTTTCGATTGTAGGTTTTAGTTCTTAGTTTAGCACGTCTTATCTTGTGGTTGGATTCTTAGTTACAATTCTCTCTAACTTTATTCGAAAGCTAAGTTTGAGAAGCATTTAATAACTGTTATTAGATTGTCACCTTAGTATATATACAATAACATCACAATAACTAAAACACTTTCGTCAACTAAAACTGTTATAAACGCAAATGGGTCATATAACACACCACCAAAATCTCACTCACTCTCAATACAATACAAAAAAAACCCAACAACATTTGTGAATTGCCCAACGTGAAACTCAATGGCGAGCGAACACCATTAACAGTGTAGAATGACAGCGCCATCAAGGAAGAAAAACCTAATAGCATGTTGTTATTGATGTACACCATGCACTCTTATGTAAAGAGGCCAAGTCTATTAGTATTTTTTAACTTTATGTTCATTTTATGTGTCTTGCTAAATATAGCAAAATGGATTCATCGATATTCTGTCCCGTCAAGTCGAAGTTGTTAATATTATCTGTTTTTTTGTATGAGTACGCTGAAAGGGAAAATTATATTAAATTGTGCACATTTTAGAATTTGTTAGAATGAATCGTAGATTCTAGGATTCACTTCGCACGCTATAGAAATTGTGGTATGTGCCAAAAGATGGTAACTATATTCTATCGATAAATATATATACTTAGCCAAATGTTTTAAAGAAATGTTTATTGAGAGATTTATTGACTTATAAGATTGTCATATATAAACTACAACTCTATCGATTTAACCGTAAATTGTCGTTTACACCGAACACATGACTTTAACTAGTGAAAACTTAGTAGCAATTCTGCTTAGTATGTTTTTTTATATGAACATAATATATTATGCTCATTAAAAAAACATCCACATGACCACATTTTATACTTATTTATATTAAAGTTGGTATGTAGAGAAAAACACAAAAGAAGCATTTTGAATTATTAATTGATCACGAGAACATCTAGAATTAATACAGTAGCAAAATGTAAAGATCTTGGATGCATTTCTAGGTGGTCATGTGCACCTAGAACATAAAACCACGTAGAAAGCAATATATATACTATCAAGTACATATATAATGGGAAGTGATTTACACATTTTTATACTAATTGATTGGCACATTCAAATTATGAGTATTTTAATTTTTATATTTTTATAAAATGAAATTAAGTAAAAATGATATGAGAGTATAAATATCAAAACACTCATAATTTAAATATGTCAATCAGTTATGAAAATATGCAAATCACTTCCTAAACATAATTGATTATAAAATACTCTGTACATAATACATGATATCAGTTGTTTAAGGCTAGTCCCAGTCGCAACCTGGGACGACCTGGGATAACCTGCGCCACGTCAGCTTTCTCTCTCCAGCGACCTGGGACAACCCGGATGCCCCAGTCGACGACCCAAGGATTTTTTTTTTTTTTTTTTTTTTTTTGAAATTGTGTGTTAAGAAGTGTGTTTGAGGTGAAGTTGGTATTTATAGAGGGGTAAAATTTGTTTAAAAAAAACTTTTTTTTTTTTAGTTTAATGTCATTTTTATCAAACTAAGCTTTTCACATCGGTCGGAAATCCAACCGATATTGCAAATTTGGCCACAACGACCGATCTTCCAACCGAGTGCCACATTCGTGTTGCCCGATGTTTAAATCGGTTGCCGAAGGAATTTTTTGGTGACAACCGATGTCAACCCTTATGACTGCGACAAGCCTAACATACTGACAAATATATAGTAGAATATATCAAAGCATATACTCCATGTATTTCTAAGTTCCAATTATGCATTACGAATGTACCTCAGATGATGGCATACAAACTATTAGAATCGCGAAAAATCTGATAATCAATTATCATTCATGATAAAAAAAATATATATACATCACAAGTCATGCACAATAAGATAACTAACCTGGTTAAGCCTAATATTAAATAATAAATAATGCATGAGCTAATCTTATTCGAGTAATACTTTCCTCCAGTTAGAATGAGAGGTCTTTAGACGTTCAAAATAAAACGAAACTCAAGAAATAAGGCACTCGAAAGACCTTTGCTGAAGATATCCGTATATTAAAACCGAGAAGGAACGTTTAAAACACGTACTTGCCTAGAAGCCACATACTCACGAACAAAATTTATATCTATCTTAATATGCATAGTACGCTGGTGTTGCACCGGATTAGTAGATAGGTAAACGACATTGATATTGTCATAATAAACAATCGTAGCAGTATGCCGAGGAGCATGTAATTCCTCCCAAAAGACTACGAATCCAATTTCGGCGTTTTTCCATCGTTCTGTTAAAGCTAGAGTTAGTCGAAGTCGTATTGATTGTGTTTATGGGCATGATAACGTTATGTATGAAGGTAGTATGGTGCCTAATGTTTTCGTGACCCACTATATAGGTTTTCTAGGGGTGAATGGTGACACCGTAAATTTAAATCATGAGGGGTTGTTCTAAAATCACTTGAACTCAGACCGAGCTAACCTAATGATCCGTGATGTTACGGATTTTGAAATTCGTACAACTATGTTCTCTATCGGGAATGACAAAGCCCCGGGGCCTGATGATTTCACTACGGTTTTCTTTAAGAAATCATGGGATGTCGTGGGAGGTGATGTGTGTAGAGCGATAAAGGATTTTTTCGCCAATGACCAAATGTTGAAAGAAATCAATCATACTATCATCACGTTATTGCCTAAGGTATCTTCGCCATCTCGTATTAATGATTATCGTCCTATTTCATGTTGTAATGTCGTTTACAAATGTATTAGTAAGATCATTACAAACCGTATTAAGGATGGTTTAGATGATGTGGTCAGCAATAATCAATCGACATTTATTCCGGGCAGAAGCATTTTAGATAATATTCTTTTAACTCAAGAGTTAATGCACAATTATCACTTGAATCGAGGGCCTTCGAGATGTGCCTCCAAGATCGATATTCAGAAGGCTTATGACACGTGAGTTGGAAATTCTTGGAAGAAATTCTTTTCGGCTTTGGTTTTCATCCTCGCATTATTCATTAGATTATGGCATGTGTTACAAGCACATCGTTCTCCATCAACGTTAACGGTTTTACATGGCTATTTAAAGGAAGACGTAGATTTCGTCAAGGAGTACCTATCTCTCCTTATCTGTTCACGTTAGTTATGGATAATCTAACTCTTATCTTGAAGCGGAGGGTTCGACACGAAGATAATTTCGCCTATCATAATAAATGTAGCAAACAAAAAATTATTAACATTTGTTTTGCAAATGACTTAATAGTTTTTGCTCATGGAGATGTTCATTCGGCTAAAGTGATTTATGGATTCTTTAGACGAGTTTAAAAGTGTTTCGGTACTAGTTCCAAGTATCCCTAAAAGCACTGTTTTCTTTTGTGACGTTCATGATTAGGTTAAAACGTCAATTCTTCATCTCATGCCATTGAAGAAGGTTCTTTACCTATAAAGTACTTGGGAGTGCATCTCATCTCGTCAGAATCCTCCATAAATATTGTAAAATACTTTTGGAACGTGTTAAGAAAAGAATAGTCGATTGGAAGAACAAGTGGCTTTCGTTTACAAGGAGGTTGCAACTAGTTCGATCGGTTTTTTCATCTATGCATGTATATTAGGCATCCGTTTTATCCTACCGGTTGGTATTATGTATGACATTGAGCGGCTTATGTGTGGTTTTTTGTGGTGTCAAGGAGAAATGAAGTGTGGCAAGGCTAAAGTGTCTTGGGAGGATGTGTGTCTTCCTAAGTCTAAAGGTGGCCTAGGCATTCGCCGTTTAAAAAAATACAATGTCGCGTTGATGACGTCGCATATATGGAAGCTCGTAACCAAAAAGGAGTCATTGTGGGTTAGACGAATTCATGCCTATAAGTTGAAAGATAGGAGCTTTTGGGATGTGAGTCTAGCTGCTGATGTGAGTTGGGGATGGTGAAAAATACTCAAAATATGTAATTGTGTTAGACACCATCTTCATTACAGTTTGCGTAAAGGTGATAAAGCTTCGGCTTGGTTTGATAATTGGGATGATCATTGTCCCCTGATGAACCATTTGACGTATCGAAGAGTAATAAACGTAGGTTTCTCTCTTCAAGATAAAGTAGTAAACGTTATTTCGAATGGTGTCTGGTTTTGGCCAATTGCATGGTACAATCTTTTCCCAATCTTAAATCAAGTTACTATTCTTGTGTTGAATGATGAGCAAGAGGACACGTTGTTATGGAAAAACCAAGATGGCGTGATGTAAGAGTTTTTTGTTCTTGAAGTATGGAACATAATCCGTGAACGCGGAGAGGAAATTGAATGGTTTCATGTGGTTTGGTCGACCTACTGTATCCCACGACATGCAATACACTTATGGCTCGTTATGCGAAAACGTCTCAAAACACAAGATATGCTACAATAATTGGATGTAGGAAGGGATGTAGATTTAACTATGCTTCGATGCCCGTTATGTAAAACACAACCCGACACTCATGAGCATTTGTTTTTTGAGTGTGCTTATTCGGTTAAAGTGTGGACACAAGTTATAAAATCAGCTAATCTCCCAAATATTTCACCATTTTGGGATGATATTATGGATTCGATGATACCACGGTCTTCTCGTAACAATGTGACAAGCATTGTTGGTCGACTAGTTGTGGCTGCAAGTTCATACTTTGTGTGGCAACAAAGGAACAACCGAATCCATGGCAAAGGTGAGAGGAATCAGGAGAATGTTATGAACGTTGTGATTGATATGGTGAGATTAAAGCTTGCATCCATAAGGTTCAAGCAAAATATTCGTGTGGATAGGCTAAAGTTGACTTGGAAACTATCAATTGAGGATCAAAATTGAACATGCTGGTACATGGAACTAGAGACATTTGATCGCTTTCCTGCTTTATTTAGTTAAGTGTACTCTAGTGGTATTTGGTTATTGTGCTTATGAGTTGGTTCATAGCACGGAGTTCATATTTTTTTAAGAGTGGTTCATTGCTACTCTTACGGGTACGAAACTCATATTATTTTTATTAATAAATTCACCGGGTACAAATCCTTTACCCAAAAAAAGATCCGAGCAGTTTCAATGACAACATTAGAAACACTCCTATTCAGCCTTTGCACTAGAACGAGATGAAGTAATATGTCGTTTTGCAGACCATGGCAATAGATTATCCTCAAGAAAAAAGCAATACGTATAAGTGGACCGTCAGGTGACTAGACAACCAGCCTAACCAGCATCGGTGTATGTTTTGGGAAATGATCATATCATAATAAATATTTATATGGCTAGAAATATGTGAGCCTATAGGGTCACACACGTATACACAGATGTATCATTTATATGACGTATATATTGTATTTACGTTATATAATAACCCACGTTTATTAAGATCGAGTAATGGGCTAATAATTAACTAAGTTAAACTAGTTAATTGGATTGGACCAAACTAATATGGGAAGCCCATGAGACCCTCATATGTGGCCAGAAGGGGAAAGAACCTTGGTGGCAAAGTGTAACTTTGATATGTCTATTATGGAATGTGATTATGATAATCCCATAACACTCTAACAAATTCACCAAAAATTGTCTCCGCTCTCCCTCTTGAAACTCACGGCTAAGAACCCTAATCCATCTAGGGTTTTGATTTTGATCTTCTAGTCATCTCCTGTTGTAGATCATGACTAGCTAAACACAATTCAGGTTATCCTACTAGCATGGGGTGGTACACGAGGACGTGTAGTGTAGACAAACATAGAGGTGGTCTTATTTGATCACTATGGTTTTATGTGGTACTATGGGGTTGAAGAAGAAGATAGTCTTGCATTCAATCCGCGCGGCGTACGCTACAAAGGTACAATTTACTTGTTAAATACGATTAATCATATGGCACTATAGATCCATTATTGGTGACCTTTTCCTCTTCAATTATTTATGTATTTACATGATTTATATATATAATCACCAACAGTGGCATCACGGGCCATTATAGTAGTTATATGATTATCGGGGATGCGTAAAAGTGGCCTAAAACGTGTTTTTTCAACATTTTGTGAATCAGTTTAAAAATAGACCACATGGAATTTTTATGTGAAAAATGGACTTTTATTAAGTCTCTAAATCTGTAATTTGTGACCCTAATAGCCACGAGTTACGTATGCTAATCGGGTGCGTGTAAAAGTGGCCAAATCGTGAGGTTTTTAGACTATTTGTGAATTGTTTTTACAACAGCCACTAGGGCATTATTTTCAATGGAATTTCGACCCTAATGAGGTCTTAGAAGTATTACTTTATGACAATAAGGCCATTGGTTACACGCTTGGATCAGGGTTTATATCATATCAATTATTTTCTTCTATTCGTTGGCTAACAATTTGATTCTTGTTATTTATTTATGATCCATGAGAAAAACATGCATTTTTGCTCATGGACTTAGCCAACAACTTGTTATTACATTATATTATGGTAATATTATGTTTTGTATGCAAAGCCGATGAAAACTTAGACCTTTATGTGCATTGATTTGATGTTGTGTTTGTTGTAGTTTATTTTCCGGGTTTTTGCCATTGTTTCGACATTTTTCTAGTAGCTTAAATTGTTGGCTGTTGATGCGTTCACACCGATCTTTAAATTTATAAACAAGAATTACCGGTTAACTAGGAACACATTCGGGCAAGTATACCCTAGTCAAGTTGTAGTATAGGGTTTGGTAAGTCAAAGTCGTTCCAAGAGATTTGGTTGCACTTCAAGTGTCATTTGTTTGTTTAAGAAAGTAACAAGTTGATGGTTATGATTGTCACAGATCAATCCAACAAGAAAAGCAATATGAGAACAAGCACACAAAGAACATACATATTTGGACAAATGAGCACAAGGATATTAGAATGTTTAGTTTGGAAGACATATTATCAAAGGTAATCCTTACGACCTATAGAATCAATAATAATAGATTAGTGTTTGATAAATCAAATATGCATAAGCCTCAATCAAATGGTCATGTCATGAGCCTTATGCCTAATCCAACAACAACAAAGAATTCCTTTCGGCCTTTAGACTTTGATGTTATTAATTCGTGAAGTTTCATTTACTTGAAAGATGATTAGAACACATATTCAAAAGGTGTCTTTCGACCCATAATCTAAATTAAACATTTCACTTGTTATGTTTATTAATTCTCTTGCGCAATCGTCACAAAGTACAAGACCAAAATCATTCGTCGACTAATGACATGGAACTAACCATTATTGAGAATCCTTTCGACCATTAAACTCAACAATGATCAACCAAAACAATAAACAAGACAAGTTCCAATTTAACCAAATATGATGTTATCATCATATTCCAAACAAACACTACAAATATCCAAACATCCCTTTATTATAAGTTATCATATGAACAAAAAAAGTATAAAACCAACATTAACAAGACAAGAGCACATCATAAGAATCACATAATCAACATAATCAAAGAAACCAAACATGATTAACATTAAAAGAGAAAATACCAAAGTTCATAAGATGAAATACAAAGTACATGAATCCTCCAATGTTCCTCAGCTAATTATGACCTTCTATTAGATCCCACAACTTCTGGAAATCTCTACTTACAACATGTAACAAGAGGCGAAAGTGTTTGGTAACAAGGATTGATGGAGATGTATGGATTATTTGATGGTTTCTTCTTTGTTTCCCATGAATTCTGCCCAACCAACCCCCCAACACTTCTGGAAGAAGGCTGAAGGGTGGTGAGAGAGATGAGAGTTGGATTAAAATGGGATGAGATGAGATGGAATGGAGAGGGATGATTAGAAATGCTTGCAAATGGTCCTATTTATACTATTTTCAAGGCTTGGGGTTATAAATGCTAAACTTTGCCTCCAAGGAGCTTAGAAGCACCTAGAATACATGTAGGAAAGATCTAGAATTGTTGGATGTAAGTATGGAGCCTTAGTGATAAAGAAATAGTAGACCCAGGCCTCCTAGCCGATCGATTTGGTCACCAGCGGATCGGCTGGTCTTCTTTGACAGCCCTTCAGCCGAATCAGTTGCGGGGCCTTACGGATCGGTTGGAGCATTTTGACAAAAAATGGTAAGCATGAAAGTTGTAGCCCTTTCTCTTCCGGTTCTGTGGCCGCTTGAATCACCTAAATCGGAGTTTGTATGCTCAAGATATGGCCAAAATGGTGAAGGTGTGTCGGGGAACAACGAGGCTTCCAATATTTCTTCATTTGAGCTTCTTTTCTTCATTTATTTCTCGTTTTCCTTCTTGAACTTTATTCTTGAGTCTTTGTACCATCATCTTGATTACTTTTTCTTCTCGAATATACTCCATAAGTCTTGCTTTTGTGGGAAATTCTTCGTACATGAATAAATCTTCGTTTTTTTTTACTTTTTTTCCGTCTTTTTCTCCACTTTCCTGTACTTGGCTACAAATGAACTAGCATACACACTTTTATACGATTAAGTAACAAAATTATATGATTATAACCAAATAACATACATAAAAGCATGGATAACGCTACTAAAAACATGCATAATTTAAGCGTTATCATCTGTAGCCATTGTTTGGGCATTTTTAGTAGCTAATATATTAGTAAAATAGTTCTATTTAACTGCTAAATTGTAATCGACGCTCGATTTGGAATGGAGAAAAAGTTAAAGGTGAAAGGTTAAAAATGGACCTGTCGATTTGGAATGGCGACAAAGTAAACATATATTTCTTGGAGTTCTAATGAGCCTAAAATTATGAAATTTGATGTATAGGTAGTGGACTCAATGGGATACAACTTTGCAATTTGGAGTTTTTATTGGGGAAGACTCCTTTATGGACTTTTCGGGCTCTCAAGTGGATGAAAGTTTCAAATCATCATGTTGGAAATAAATGGCACATTGGGTTCTACTTGCTTTTGATAGGTCTTAGAGAGCAAATGAGAGCCTAATTCTTGGTTATTTTGGCTTGTCCCTTAGTTGACCTCTTGGTTTTCATGATGGCTCATGAAATCGAGTATAGGATTTTTATCGGTTGAGGCTTTGGTACTTATGTGGCTGTGTGTTTATTTCTTGCATTTGATTGATGTTTGACATGTTTGCAATTTGAAATGTTTTTCAAACTTAAAGTGAAAGATAAACCATTTTGAAAACTAAGTCTTTTGATTTAGTTAAACTAAGTTTAAATTGGATTTGAAACTTAAAATCATTGTTTTACAATAACACTTCAACTATTTTTACTTGTTATTCTTATTTATTATGTATTGTCATTTCTTTTATATTCAGTTAGGAAATATATTAGAGTTTAAATGGACAACTTAACACATTAATAATAAAACAATGATTAGACCTAAGTTAAGAAATTATTTTTAACTTGTGCTAAGAATTAATGCATGCTTCTTCGTACACTTTTTTTATTCACATGTTTTTTTTATCAGAATGTATACCCATTATAATTTTAAGTCTTGCCGTCCAATCTTTTGAGGACACTTGCAATTACCTTTTACCTATGCGTGAGACCTAGGTGAATTGCAACCTAAGGTGATTATCCTTTATGCGTGAGGCCTAGACCCATTCACATGTTCTCAAATTAGATGACTTAATTGAGTTAAACCAGTGAGATCCTTAACCCGAGGCAAGGAATGGAACTATACATGCTTACATGACACCAGTTGCCTATTTACTAGTGTCGTGGGTCCTATAAATATCTAAGAGTTGCACATGTAATACAATTGGTGATCATCACCTACCACTAGTAAATCAACTGATATGATAGTAGAAGATCAATGTGGATCTTATCCTTTTCATAAATTAATGGTTTCTATTATAAACATAGGTAGTTAATTTATAAAAGGATAATTACCGAAAATACCAAAATTGAACTTTGTAAATTTTATTAATAGTATTAATGCAACATAAGCCATAAACAATAGTTTGTTCTTTTTTGAAGATGACAAATCAAGTCTTCTTTACTTGTAAGAAAAAGAGAGACTCGGTCATATCCTTTTTTCTTGTTCGAGAAAGCTATAATAGGAACGCCTGAATTGTCACAATTCTAATCAAACTCAAAGTGAACTTACTTAAGAAATCGTCATGTTATTCTTTGAAGTCAGTTTCATAAGCCTTATTCCATTTTGTAATCTTTGGAACATATAAGACATTTGGATAACTAGAGAACATGTTTTCTATGGCTACCAAAAATGATAACATCTTGAAAGCGTCAAGATACCTTATGAGTTTAATTAGAAACACAAATATCACCGAAAAATAAGTAAAAGCAATAACTAGCATTATTTACCTAGTTGTTTGATTTAACCCAATAAACCAGCTAAGGTACTACACACCCCTATGGTAACGTAGACCAATTATGGAGGAATTACATGCCCATTTTCAAGTTATATAACGGCAAAGATGGCTAGTCCACCATCTATATAGTGGAACCTGATACTCTTCAATGAATATCTAAGTACATGTTTACTAGTCCATGCGACATACATTAGAAATAATGTGTAGACATTCAAAGAGTAGGGACGTTAATAAATTGCTACTTGCTTTTGAGTGGTGAAGAAACACTTATAATGTTGTCTGATCCAGTGGGGGCATTGCGGTTTATCTCAAAATGACATACTGGTAATGTTGTCTGATTCAGTTAGAGCTATGAGCTTATCACTTTGTGAGTGACCCATTCTATTTCTAGCTTATCTTGAAATAATACATTACTTTCCACATATTTGAAGCGTAAGAGTTTTGTTAGGAACACGTTATTATTATGAAGTGTCGGTCATTATATTTTTAATTGGTCGTTAGTTAATATGGTTTATAATTGTTTGTATTTAAATATTCGACTCATGTAGTAAGCCCATGAGCCGTGATGAAAGGTTCTTCTAAAACCTAGGGCAACACCCTCATTTGTGTAAACACTATAAATACCCCTCCCTTCAAAGGAGAGGGTGTTTATGTGTGTTATGTGATATAATGGTGACCTCACAAGTGCTATCAAGAGCCAAGGGTAGCTTAGGTTGTGATTTTATCAAAATTAATAATTGTTTTTGGTTTTTACATATTCTGCGAGTAACGGATTTTTTCAAAATCACAAAATTAGATTAAAACTGAAAAAGATTATTACTTTATGATAGTTTAGGTTATATTAGGTAAGATCTGGTAGAAATCGTGGATTAAAAACTCGTTTTGAGCTAAATTTTTAGAGATTTTGGAGTTAAGTTACGGAGTCCTGCGAGTAAGGTTTGAATTTCTGCGAGTAAGGTTTAAAGTTCTTCGACTTAGCATCAATTTATGTGAGTTAGTTTGTGAGTAAGGAACAATTTTCGAGTAAGGTTTTCGAGTAAATGTTTGCTCTAAGTTTTGAGTATACTTTCCGAGTTAGGAAATCAGAACTTCTCTTTTATAATCCTTTCTACTAAGGGTTATATATTTCTTGAAGTTTAATTCTCCGAGTAAGAAACACATTTGCGAGTAAGAAACATCTCCGAGTAAGAAAAATCTTCGAGTTAGAGAATTCTGAAATATCTTCTGAATTAGGAAAGCAGAATTTCAAGGTTTTAATTTCTATAAGGACTATATTCTCCGTGGTAATACTTTCTTCGAGTAAGATATTTCTGCAAGTAAGATAGTTCTACGAGTAAGATAGGTTTGTAAGTAACTATTCTGTGAGTAAGACATACTGCGAGTAAGGACTATTTTCTTCTACTTAAGAATTTTACCAAAACACCTAATCTATCTAATCCTAAACAACACCAACCTTCATTATCTTTAAAGATCCATATCATTCATCAACAACAAACATGTCTCAACCACCATATTCTTATTATCCTCATTACCCTTATTATCCTCATCAACCACAACAATCCTCTCCTCAATATCTCACACAACAAGCTCCTCGGCAACCATCACCTATAAAATAATTTCCTAAAAAACAACACTGGTTTTCTCGAATGTGCGAAGCTGTCACAAGTCAACAATCCATTCATGAAGCTGGTTTGGATACTCGTCCTCCAATGCTTACACCAGGAAACAATGTGCAATGGGCGAGTAGATTTCTAAGGTACATGGAACTCAAGAAACCTCATGGTAAGTATCTTAAAAAGGTGATACTAGAAGGACCCTTTCAGATGCCAACTGAAAATGTTCCAGGAGACCCTATAATCGTTCCACCAAGACCTGAAACTATAACAATTGTTCCACTCAGGTGGTTAACACCTGAACAACTAATTCACCTTGAAGATGAAATTTCTATGCAACAAATACTTCTTGGAATTCCAAATCCAATCTATAAAAGTATTGATGCACAGAAAACTGCTAAAGCTATGTGGGAACATGTACATCTCTTGATGGAAGGCACTGAACTTAACAAAATTGACATGGAGTCTACAATGTATCATAACTTTGATGTATTTACCACTGAACCTGGGGAATCACTAGAATCATATTATCATCGCTTCACAAATATTGTCATGATTTGGAAAGAAACATGATTCATCTGCCAACCATTGCAATCAACACAAAGTTTCTGAACTCCTTAGCACCCAATTGGCACAAGTATGTAACCTTTGTTCGACAAGTCAAGGATCTTCATGGTGTAAAACATGGATTACTTTATGATTATCTGAAACATCATTAGGATGAGGTTATTAAATACAGAGTTGCTCGTGGTACACATGGTTTACCACCGCTACCAATTGTTGATTCGATTAAACTCATGGCACATGGATATCCTACTCCTTATCCCAAGTCAAACCATGATTTTGATCAACAAAAACATCACTTTACTTACGCACCACCAACAGCAACCCATCAAGTTCATCCAGATGCCAATTTTGTCACCATGTACTATGCATAAACTGATGATGGTCCAGATGATGCTTTTGATGATTTGAATCAAGGAATGGCATTTCTTTCAAGAGCTTTCTCCAAATTCTATACACTGTTAAAAAATTGTCTTCGCTTCTCATCAAATCCTAAGAATCAAGCAGTTGTACAAGGTGGAAGAGAACTAGTGGTCGAAGGATGATAACGAGTGGTTATGCTGGAAATTATGGGAAGGGTCAAGCAACATCAGGGGTTCGGGTAATATGAATAATTCTGGAAATTTCAAGAGGAACATTCAAGTTGTGGATATAGGGAATTCACCGATTTTGGGAACTACTCTTTGTTGCTATAGCTGCAAGAAGCAAGGACATCTTGCTAATGCTTGTCTTGAACCACAAACCAAAGGGGCTGATTACTACAAACAAGTCATGTTAATGGCATACAAAGATGAATCAGGAAAAGAACTCAATGAAACTCATAAAGTTTTATGGCAGATACTTTATTAGATGATGAATATGAAAATTTAGAGGTAAATGTTGCAGTTGTTTTTATGGCCAATATGCACGAACATCACTCCAGTGAAACAGAAAATGGACATATCTATGATACAGACAGTCTATCTCAGGTACATGACACTGACATATGCCTCATCAATGCGATTGTATCTACATCTGCACATGAAGAACAACAATCTTTTCAACATGACTCGTTACTAAATCCTAATGAAGTTGATCAAATTAATCATGTGGTTACATTTGATGAACAAAGTGACAATGAAAATAATGAGCATCTTGAACAGAGTGAAGTTTTGCATGGTCCAAATTTAGAATATCTTAATTCATTACTTCAGCCCATGTAAGTCCAAACTGTAAAATGTAATGAGATAAACCAAAACCTTAGAGCAGAGATTACCTCATTTGTAACAATTCGCATTTTCGGGTTTTTACTATTTATCTCAGGAATTTACTATTCACTTTTACTATTCACTCCATGATACCCGCACCACCTTTTGACTAATACATTTTAATTTACCTTGTCAACTCATATACCTAGTCATCAACTAGATATTATTTAGATAATACCTAGTTAAATATCTTACAAAATATCTCACTAAGAGAAGTAAAATTGAAAGTCTCTTCTTAAATATCTTACCATTCTAGGCTTTAACAGCGTTTACGTGCTCCGTCAAACTTATCACTCATTTAATATGCTAAGATAGGTTATATTAATAAGTTTTAACATTTTTATAAGTTTTATATTTTTACGATACCCGATTTTACGTTTCGTGACTTTACGACTTAGAGTTAGCGATTACCGGGACCAAAACTGACTCCGTAAAAGCAAGATAACATCAAAATTCATACCTAGTCATTCAAGATAGAGCATGAACGAATTTTTAGTGATTCACCAAGCCTTGTTGGCTTGGTGATAAGTCTTGAATTTATTAGTCATATACATGTGCTAGTTACTTAGTATTTAAGTCTTAAACTTAAGACTTAAGTCTTAGGAAATATCCTATAAGACATCATCTAAGACTTGATAACTCATAAGAACTCATTCATTTTCCTTTGTTTCATCCTCCATAACCGAACCTCAATAAATCCCTACACCGTTCATCTTTGATCTTCATACAATAAATAACATACCAAAGTTCAAGACTTAAGTGCTCTCTACCTAGTTCTTAAGTTTGTTTCATTATTCCATGGTTGAATTAGAAGTTATACAAGGGTTTAAGGGGCTGAAGTTACAAGGTTCTTACAAGGTTAGATCAAGCCTAGCAAGGGTTAGCAAGATGGATAAAAGATTCGAAGCTAGGAACTTTGGTTGAAAGGGTTTAGGTTTTAGTGTCCTAGTTCTTGGTTCTTGATTTGTTTCATCACAAGGATTGTAAGCAAACTCTTGTGTTATCATTTGCTTACTGTAAATACTAGTATTTCATGTATTTAATATGTTTTATATGCTTATTATGGTTGATTGTGCTTGGATAAATGGACTAAACCACTAGAAATCGTCAAAAGGACTAGTTTTGCAAAACAGAAACTGGACAGGGGCTGTAAACGTAGTTACTGGGTAAAATACGTGGACTAAAAAACTTAGGTAATAACATAGGATTATAGATCTATGTCTTGTGGTCATTTTTACGGGTGGCTCGTGCCGTAACTCATCCCGGTGAATAAACTAGAGCCAAAACGGCTAAACGTGTCCAAATCTGAGTAACAGATTTCAAACGGGTAAAACTCATAAAACTTGCATATAACCAACTGTTGGTCAAAGAACAAAAGTTGTAGCTAACACCCTAACTTGAACGTGGCCGCTGGCCGTGCGTTAAACGGAGTTGTAGAACTCGACTTATAACCAAAATTGTGAGACAGTTTGCTGCTGATTGAAATAACTAGTACATCCAAGGGTAAATTAGTAATTTCACATTAGTTAAATAATTTCTAGGGCAGTAGGGCCCACTGATTAGTACATTCAATTACCTTTCCGAGGACATAAAAACCGAGTCGTGATCATTTACTGTTTAGAAGTAACGGGTAGATTTAGACGGGGAAAACCTAAATATAAGAAACGTAAACACTTATACGACTTCACAAATGTTAAGTATCCAAGCATAATTGGTGTAATAACTATATAAGGCATGTTATACATTCACATCGTTATTTTAGAACCTAAGACTCAACACATATTCTAGGTTACGCGTAGGGGTTTCTCGGCTTATCCATCGATTCGTTATACATTGGATATCACATTTATTAAGGTGAGTTCTTAGCCCCGTTTTTAATACTTGTTTTACAAACTCTTTAGGGGAGATACATGCTCAACTACTTGCTCTTACTTTTACAAATACTCAAAACCTTATACTTGATTGCATTATACATGATTGCATTATACTTGATTGCATTATACTTGATTGCGTTATATTTGATTGTGTTATACTTAACTGGAAAGTCTCCCAACATACACGGAGCAGTCTAACTGGAAAGTCTCCCAACATACACGGAGCAGTCTAACTGGAAAGTCTCCCAACATACACGGAGCAGTCTAACTTGAAAGTCTCCCAACATACACGAAGCAGTCTAATTTGAAAGTCTCCCAACATAAACGGAGCAACACTAAGTGCAATTATGTGAACTATTATGACTGTATGTGTGCTTGACTATAAAATGTACTATATTTTAGCAGTGGGTTGTAAACACACAGGTTGCAAGTTTTGTATGGGCAGAACTTGGAACTGAGTGGATTTACAATGCCTTTGCTGTGTGAACATTCTTTAAAGGCTTTACATGTTAAACAAACTCTATGAACTCACCAACCATTGTGTTGACACTTTTTAGCATGTTTATCTCAGGTCATAAGGCGATAGCTAGAGTTTGAAGCATAGAGTCGCACGACATATTTTGGAGACTTACGCTTTTATCATTTACCATTCGAAACATTTTGTAAACATTTATATATTATACTTTGGGACCTCATTGTTTGTAACTCTGATTTCATCAATCGAATGGTAACTTTTCAAAACGTCTCATTTAGAGGTCGTTTTCTATAACTTGTACTTTGTATTATGAAGTAGCACCCCAGTGACACAATCTTCCGCTGCGGTATTTTGGGGGTGTTACAGATTGGTATCAGAGCATTGGTTATAGAGAACTAGGTTGGATTTAGAGCCTAGACTATAACTACTATATACGTTGAGACCTTCCTCCCTATCGCCTTGCACACTTTAGACTTTTTCATAATTTTAGAACCTAAGAGAGATTTCTATGAAGTGAATGAAACACCAAACATCATATGAGTCGATTAGTCCAAGCATTTCATAGTTACTCCTAAATTATACATAGCCTGATCACCTATGTCTAATTCAGAAAGAATCATGCAATAAAGGGAGTAGTAGTCTCATATGTGTAAGCAATTCAGTAATCGAGCCAAATTTTCAAAAGATTTTCTTCAAACCACTTGTTTCCAGTTTGATCCGAGTGACAGTTCTTATTTGATGAGTTGCAAAGATCAAGCTAGAAACTAGTTGTTACTTAAACCGATTTAGCCTAATCGTATAACAGTTCTTGTTTGATGAGTTGGGGGATTAAGTAAAAATCGGTTACCTAAAAGTCTTTTGAGGGTTTTGCTCGAGAATGGGAAAGCTTGCCTCATCAAACCTAACCATAAGAGAGCATGTCTTTAGGATGGGAAATGGTCACGATAGCACAAGAACGTACATAGTTGGGTGAGGAACCCATATACATGAGCATTGACGAAATCCCTTAGACTATGCACACTGTAAGTATTGAACATCAACAGAACTTCGGGACGAAGTTCCCTTAAGGGGTAGAGACTGTAACAATTCGCATTTTTGGGTTTTTACTATTCATCTCGGGAATTTACTATTCACTTTTACTATTCACTCCATGATACCCGCACCACCTTTTGACTAATACATTTTAATTTACCTTGTTAAGTCATATACCTAGTCATCAACTAGATATTATTTAGATAATACCTAGTTAAATATCTTACAAAATACCTCACTCAGAGAAGTAAAATTGAAATTCTCTTCTTAAATATCTTACCATTCTAGGCTTTAACAGTGTTTATGTGCTCCGTCAAACTTATCACTCATTTAATATACTAAGATAGGTTATATTAATAAGTTTTAACATTTTTATAAGTTTCATATTTTTACGATACCCGATTTTATGTTTCGTGACTTTACGACTTAGAGTTAGCGATTACCGGGACCAAAACTGACTCCGTAAAAGCAAGATAACATCAAAATTCATACCTAGTCATTCAAGATAGAGCATGAACGAAATTTTAGTGATTCACCAAGCCTTGTTGGCTTGGTGATAAGTCTTGAATTTATTAGTCATATACATGTGCTAGTTACTTAGTATTTAAGTCTTAAACTTAAGACTTAAGTCTTAGGAAATATCCTATAAGACATCATCTAAGACTTGATAACTCATAAGAACTCATCCATTTTTCTTTGTTTCATCCTCCATAACTGAACCTCAATAAATCCCTACACCGTTCATCTTTGATCTTCATACAATAAATAACATACCAAAGTTCAAGACTTAAGTGCTCTCTACCTAGTTCTTAAGTTTGTTTCATTATTCCATGGTTGAATTAGAAGTTATACAAGGGTTTAAAGGGCTGAAGTTACAAGGTTCTTACAAGGTCAGATCAAGCCTAGCAAGGGTTAGCAAGATGGATAAAATATTCGAAGCTAGGAACTTTGGTTGAAAGGGTTTAGGTTTTAGTGTCCTAGTTCTTGGTTCTTGATTTGTTTCATCACAAGGATTGTAAGCAAACTCTTATGTTATCATTTGCTTACTGTAAATACTAGTATTTCATGTATTTAATATGTTTTATATGCTTATTATGGTTGATTGTGCTTGGATAAATGGACTAAACCACTAGAAATCGTCAAAAGGACTAGTTTTGCAAAACAGAAACTGGACAGGGGCTGTAAACATAGTTACTGGGTAAAATTCGTGGATTGAAAAACTTATGTAATAATATAGGATTATAGATCTATGTCTTGTGGTCATTTTTCCGGGTGGCTCGTGCCGTAACTCATCCCGATGAATAAACTAGAGCCAAAACGGCTAAACGTGTCCAAATCTGAGTAACAGATTTCAAACGGGTAAAACTCATAAAACTTGCATATAACCAACTGTTGGTCAAAAAACAAAATTTGTAGCTAACACCCTAACTTGAACGTGGCCGCTGGCCGTGCATTAAACGGAGTTGTAGAACTCGACTTATGACCAAAACTGTGAGACAGTTTGCTGCTGATTGAAATAACTAGTACATCCAAGGGTAAATTAGTAATTTCACATTAGTTAAGTAATTTTTGGGGCAGTAGGGCCCACTGATCTGTTTAGTACATTCAATTACCTTTTCGAGGACATAAAAACCGAGTCGTGGTCATTTACGGTTTAGAAGTAACGGGTAGATTTAGAGGGGGAAAACTTAAATATAAGAAACGTAAACACTTATACGACTTCACAAATGTTAAGTATCCAAGAATAATTGGTGTAATAACTATATAAGGCATGTTTATACATTCACATCGTTATTTTAGAACCTAAGACTCAACACATATTCTAGGTTATGCGTAGAGGTTTCTCGGCTTATCCATCGATTCGTTATACATTGGATATCACATTTATTAAGGTGAGTTCTTAGCCCCGTTTTTAATACTTGTTTTACAAACTCTTTGGGGGAGATACATGCTCAACTACTTGCTCTTACTTTTACAAATACTCAAAACCTTATACTTGATTGCATTATACATGATTGCATTATACTTGATTGCATTATACTTGATTGCGTTATACTTGATTGTGTTATACTTAACTGGAAAGTCTCCCAACATACACGGAGCAGTCTAACTGGAAAGTCTCCCAACATACACGGAGCAGTCTAACTTGAAAGTCTCCCAACATACACGGAGCAGTCTAATTTGAAAGTCTCCCAACATAAACGGAGCAACACTAAGTGCAATTATGTGAACTATTATGACTGTATGTGTGCTTGACTATAAAATGTACTATATTTTAGCAGTGGGTTGTAAACACACAGGTTGCAAGTTTTGTATGGGCGGAACTTGGAACTGAGTGGATTTACAATGCCTTTGCTGTGTGAACATTCTTTAAAGGCTTTACATGTTAAACAAACTCTATGAACTCACCAACCATTGTGTTGACACTTTTTAGCATGTTTATCTCAGGTCATAAGGCGATAGCTAGAGTTTGAAGCATAGAGTCGCACGACATATTTTGGAGACTTACGCTTTTATCATTTACCATTCGAAACATTTTGTAAACATTTATATATTATACTTTGGGACCTCATTGTTTGTAACTCTGATTTCATCAATCGAATGGTAACTTTTCAAAACGTCTCATTTAGAGGTCGTTTTCTATAACTTGTACTTTGTATTATGAAGTAGCACCCCAGTGACACAATCTTCCGTTGCGGTATTTTGGGGGTGTTACATCATTAACTGTTGAACTTGAGAATTGTCGAAAATGGATAAATGATTTTGAAACAAAAACCAAAAGAGAAGAAAGTTTTGAGGTGGTCTTTCAAAATTTTACGTTAACGCACAAAAAATCGAACATCAAATGCACGAACATGTTGCTTCAAATAATGAAAAGATTTCAAAAATTGAACAAGAAAAATCTGAACTTCAGAAACATATTGAAATTCTTCAAACTGAAATTTGAAACAGTAAACAATAGTTTTCAAAGAATTGGTCAAATTTTTCTGAATTCAAAAATAAATCTAAAAAACGCGTTGATGACCCAATCGATGAAATCCTTTGATTAGAAAAACGGTTAAAAGATTTTGGAACTATTGTTTATAAGATTGGCCACTCAATTGAACAAATTGAAATGACAACTTTACAACCGAGTCCTGATGACTCAAAACATTTCGCTCTTGATTACAACCACCCACGTTTTCTCAACACAGCTCTCAAGGATATACCCAAATTGTATAGTGTTCAATGTCTTTTTGATCCAAGCATGCATCTTGTTGTATTTGATTGTGAGGAACAATGGGCACAAGAAGATCAAGTTCGATTAAAATTGCGTCAAAATGTAATTTTACCATATGATTAAACATCTCAAAATGCTTATTACAAACTTCATGTCACATCAGAACATTCATGTTCTATTTCTGAAATAAATGAGCCATCTTACGTGGAAGGTCCCGTTCACATTGTTGCACAAATAAATGGTCCTTTACTGTCCTCTTGCAATAGCGACTCTTTGCCAAAAACGCCTAAACCTTGCTTACTACTACGGTACTTTCAAACGTTTAAGGAAGACATTTCCTTTTTAGAAATGGCAATTGAGAAAATTTTTGAATTAAAAGCATCAAATTTGCAGTCACCTTATGCAAGAGAGCAAAAACAAATGCTTCAAACACAACTTTTACCTCACATCGCACATTTGTGTCTGTGTGCAACACGCTGGGAAAGGGAACTTCAACAAGAGATGACTTCAATGATTGAAGCTTTCAACACACTCGAAAATTCAGTTTCACAAGAAAACGCAGAAACAAAGATCTTCAAACTGACTTTGATCAACTTTTGGAAGATGCTCTTTGTGCTAATATTGCATCTGTAGTTTTATATTGTGAATATTCTTATTTGTATGATAATGTGTTAATTGCTGAGAATCACACTATGGTACAATCATTATAAATGGAAAATCAAATGTTGAAACAAGAGGTTGAGAAGTAAAATAGGAAAACGAGAATTTTTTTTCACAAAATGATGATGTCCAATCAAAACTTTCAATTGAGATTTCTGAACTTAGACACAGACTTCAATGGTGTCAAAATCAGACAATTAATTCTGAGTTAGCTTTGCAAAACCAAAAGGAAAAACTGTCTTTGGAAAAAACATGGACATCAAAAGTCAAAAATCTTGATGTCGAGAACGTATCTTTGAAGTGTCAAAATTTAAAATATGTAAAAGAGATTGAGCAGTTAAAACAAGAATACCAAGTCATTTTTTATCTCTTAAAACAGAAACGGAGAAAATTTTTGAATGACAACAATGAACTTGCGGAATGTTACGCCAACACTACACATTTAAACATATATCTCGATGCGAAAATTCAAGAACAAAAACACAACATCATTGAGCTACAAGAAAAATTAAAAGCTATAGAACGTGGAAAGTTTGTAAACACAAACGTGATTTCACCAGGAATGTATAACATTTCCACATCCCCCAAGAAGAATACTTCTGGCAAAACTCAAGAAACTAATTTGACTCCTTCCATTTCTACTGGAATAGTTGCATCTACTAGCATTAGAATATCCGAGAATAAGAGACCAAGAGGAAACACTAGGATCTCACAACATAGGAGAAGCACTCATCCAGCACCAGAAGTAGAAATTCATCTTAGGAATTTGAATAAAACTCATATTACATCTGATTTAGATTCAAATTTGGAAAATTGTAATCGTACTATCAGTGTGACGAATGATAAATCCTTGAACGTTTCAAACCTGAATGCATCTCGTATTTTTTCGTAAAAGCATGATGTATGGTAATCATGAAAAATGTGTTGCAAATTCTCTGTTAGCTCATTCTAGGAAACCTATAACTGGCCCTCCACCTAGGCCCACTATAGTTGCGAAATCTATTTTAGGGAAGGAGCACAGTGTAGTTTCTAAGAATGTTGTACAAAATCCCATAGCTACAAAAGCGTCCCCTAAGAAAGTGGCATCACCTTGTGACTTCACTAAGACAAAAGCACGAAGTAGTTGGACACGGAAAAAATGGTTGCAGCATACATCTAGCTTTAAGTGGCTTCCTAAATGTGCAAATATGTGTACCTCTAACCTAATGGAACCCACTAACTCTTCGGGTTCCACTGCTACCATCATTCCTCCCTTGTTGTCTTCGTGAGCTAAATGTGATCTAATTGGTTATGTGGATTATTGATAGCGGCTGTACCCGACATATGACAGTTAATCTCAAGTTGTTAGTAAACTTTTTATCAAAGTTTATCGGTACGGTCAGATTCGGGAATGATCATTTTGCTGCTATCATAGGCTATGGAGATTATGTAAATTGGAAACATCAAAATTAGTCAGGTTTATTGTGTTGAAGGTCTTGGAGAAACCTTTTCTCAGTTGGACAATTCTGTGATGATGATTTGGAAGTCGGCTTTCGATCCAAAACATGTTTTGTACGAATTTGGAAGGACATGATTTACTCACTGGCAATCGAGGCACAAACCTTTATACCATTCCAATGTCAGATATGATTGTATCTTCACCGATTTGTCTTCTTTCAAAAGCAACTTCGACAAAATCATGGTTATTGCACAAACACCTTTCTCATTTAAGCTTCAAAACCATGACTGAACTCGCATGACATAAGTTAGTTGATGGTCTCCCAATTCAGGTACACCAAAGATCATTTATGTTTGGCATGTGAACAAGGAAAAAGCAAAGAACTGCCTTTCCTTCAAAACAATAACCAAGTTCTCAACATGTTCTTCATTTGCTTAATATGGATTTATGTGGTACAATGCGTGTACAAAGTATGAATGGCAAATGCTACTTTCTGGTTAATGTTGATGATTACTCATGATGGACTTCAGTTTATTTTCTTCGAAGTAAAGATCAAGCTCCAACAATGATTATCACCTTTCTCACAAAGATTCAATTTCAGCTTAAAAATACTATTAATTCGTATTCCAATCGCAAAGGTCCGATGGAATTCCAGAAGAGGTCCTGAATTCATTTGGGAAGGAGAAGACAAGATTCACAACAATTACCCACACCTCTTCACATATAGCACACCGACATACAACACACACTGAATCTCGGGACAAAATTCATTTAACGAAAGAAGACTATAACAACTTGTATTTTCCAGGTCATTACTTGTCTATAAACTCAAAACAATTCATTTTGAACATTTAAATATTTACTTTTATGTATAACCGAACTTTAAAAGTAAACCAAAATTAGTCTAAGTTTAGTCTACGTCAAACACGTGTCATATGACTTTTACAATCATGTTTTATTAGTCTATGCATTTTATTTTTCAAGTTTTACGTAAAACGCCTACATTTTACATTTTAAGCTTTCATACATGCATGTAAACTCCACCACCTTTCTATATATATACTTATACATATACATTCATTCAAAATATAAAATTTTCAAAATTTAAATCCTCTGTTATATATTGCTGCCCCTATACTCCAAAAGAAGCATAACCAACGTCATTGTTTCACTACAAATCCATTTCGGTGATAAACTATTTCTTATGCATATATGTGATCTTAATTCACCTCTCAAAACACAACCAAACCTTTTTCTTGGTTCCATACACACAAAAAGATGGGAGGAACCAAGACACAACCCATTTTTGGTTAGGAAACTACTATTGATATCAAAATGAAATTTGTGTTTTACCTAAACTATAATTATGTAAAATAGTGCACCTAACAACTCTCACAAAACTAAACACAGACATATTACTTTATTTCTCTCTTGAACTCAGCCAAACACCAAAATGAAAAGGGTGCATAAGATATTGTTTCATTACTTAAATTCAAGTATTGGTTAAAAGGTCTTGAAAAGCTAAGGTTTTGCTTATTTTGGGGTTTTAGTTATGTTTCTTTGGTTTCTTTTGCACTAATCACTCACCATCATCAAGTAAACATCATGAACTTATTTACATAATTATATTTATATTTAAATAGCATGCCATGTTCATATATGTCACCTTTACATACTTGTTAATGTTGAAAATTGAGCAAAAGTTAAATTTAGAAACACACTTTCTGCCCCAAAATCAGAGCCGTATATATCAACATGAAAACCCATCCTAAATATTTGTTCGGGCCAATCCAATTTTTACATACTTATATTTATGTCTTAGGTAGTATCTAAAAAATTTCACAAGTTTTAGAGTTGGTTTACTATTTTTAATAAATGATATGCGATCGTTAGTCAAAACCGACAAGATTCTGAGTACCAGATTTCATTCAGATAAAACAGCCTCTTAAGAGCATTTTGGTATATCTAGCTAGTTGAAACTTTTGAAGATGAGACTCTAACTTAAAATTAAAGATTTGGATGGAGTCATGACGATAAGTTACGAAGGAGATAAGACCCCTATAAGATAGGTCAATGTTTCTGATTTTAAAAAGCTTTGATACACCACTACATTTTTTACTTTATAAAATAATTGGTGAGGAACTGAGATGAGTGACTTACATTTCAGAGAGTAGACTCGAAAAAGATGAACCTAAGCTTTTGAACCAAATGGTTTCCTTAGAAAACGAATGAGAAATTGTCTAATTACGAGAAAACTTTTCTGAAAACGAGTAACAGCAGGTCACAATTTGTTTTAATATAAACTGACACCAAAAACTTATTCTCGTGAACTGGGACTTTGAAATAATGAAAGTAGACATGTTCACCTACGTTTATAGAGTTTAACAAAGAAAAAGGGATTAAATAATTAGATACGTTCATTTGAAGTCGGTTTAAACTTAATAAGTAAGACCTTGTATTATAGGGTTAAGTGTTTAAAAACGCTAGTGACCACTTTCGAGCCTTTTTATGAGAACCTTAGGCTTAGACTCATTAAAAGCGATAGTTGATTTTTTTACAGCCCTCACGACATACTTGATACTGGAATTCTAAACGGCTCAAACCAATAAGACACGGAGATGTTATGACCCTCTAAAGATGAGCAAAACTTTGGACACTTATTGAAAACTTAATATTAAAAGTTGAAACTTGCGTTTTAGTATGTTTTGAGTCGTAAAACCTCACTATAAGTATGTAAAGGTTCCAAAACTTTATAAACGCATACACATTTAGTACATTTGGCATTTTCCCTGAAAGGACTTATTATTCTAGGTCGCGTTTAGGATTCCCGTCGTTACTCTACATTTTACTATTCCGGATACTTTGATTACTTGAGGTAAGTTTCATAGCCCCATTTTAGATGTTTATACTTTTTGAAATGCTTGGGGTGAGAATACATTTCTTGTTTTTATTTATGGATACAAGTATTTTAAACAATTATACACAAATAACCGAATGAACCGGTCAAACAACTATGTACATACATGACCGAATGTACCATTCAAACCATTATACATTCACGAATGAATGTACCGGTCAAACAAACATTAAATCTTGTTGTTTACTTTTACAAATACTTAAACCTATGAACTCACCAACTTTATGTTGACATTTTAGCGTATATTTCTTAGGTGTTTGGTTTCACTAGCTTGTATTGCATTGGAGCATAATTCATAGAGTCATAACCTGTATTCATACCATCATGGATATTTTTAGCATTGTCTTGACATTCGATGTGAACTTAAATAGTTTTCATTCGTGATGTGTAAAACTTGTTCTTGTTAAAACATGACCTAAGAAACTTATTAATACAGTTTCGCTTCAGGTTTCGGTCCTGTTAACGCTCAGATTGTGCATATTTTTAGTAGCGTTATGTGTGCTTTTATATCTGTTATTTGGTTATATTTGCGTGATTATAGTACTTAAACACATCAAAAGATGTTTGTCTAGTGTTTATAACCAAGTGCAGGGAAACGGAAGGAAAATAAAGAAATATTCAGCAAATTGAAGATTCCCGTTTCAGTAAGTCTAAATCAGTATCTCAAGGACCTTTGAAGACCATAGTGATTGAAGAACCAAGTTCTACAAGATAAAGAGAAGAAAAGATCAAGTTTCCGTAACTCAGGAAATCCAGCCGGATCGGTTGGAAAACGTCCAGAAACAACACTATGACCATCACCAACCGATCGGTCGCAACCCGCAACCGGATCGGTTGGCCGCCTTTGTAGAAGACCAACCAGATCGGTTGGTCGTATAACCGATTCGGTTGGAGAAGCTGCAGTTGCCAAATCTTCATCACTAAGCTTCCCCTTTGCATCCAAACGATTCTAGGTCCTTATCTTGGTGTATTCTAGTCCCTTCCTTGCTCCTTGGAGCCCAAGTTCAGCAATTAATACCCTAGGCTTTGGAATTAGTATAAATAGAGGCCAATTGTGAGCATATGAGACACACCTCAAATACAAATCTCTCTACTCATCAAACAAAGCCTTAAGCTCTCAAAAATTCGTCCTTAGAAGTCCAGGGAAGTTTGGAGTTCCAGAAGTTCCACATTTGGAGGCCAAATCACCAAGAAGTCTACCACAATACTTTGGGAATAATTACTACACTATTTGTAATCTTATTCCAAGCATTGTAAGACTTTTAATCATGTTTTCTAATGTTCAAAGTTCTGAGTTTATGTTCATGTTTGCTATGAGTGGCTAGTTTCTTTATACACTTGCTTAAATGATGTTGATTATCATATGATTAGTTAGTGATTGTGTTAACATGTTTTAATTCAATTTCAAGTTGATTCTAAGATCCAATTGTGCTAAAGTTTCATAGTGACATTTGTTAATCAAGTTTGGCTAATTGATAGTAATCGTTGGGGTCGAAAGAACTTATTGTTATTCAACTACATAATCATTTTGTCTATGGATGATTGTTTTTACCCATTATTCTTGATTATACAAAGGAACTAAGGTGTGGTTGTAATAGAAACGCTTTTTGATTATCAAATTGGATTGGTTGGAAACATCTAAAAGGTCGTAAGATTAGTTGTTGAGAATCAATTGTAGCCTTTTGTCTATGATCGGTTACCTTTTGTATTGACCATTTCTTAAGCAATTTGATGAACAAATGGATGTTTTTGTGTTTAAGTTTATGTATGTAGACTTATGAAACTTGAATTGATCTTGAATTGATTGGTTAAACGTAATGCTTGTTTTTATGAACTAAAATCTTGACGAAGGTTTAACTTGTAAGAATAATAGATTAGTCTTCCAACTAATTATCATAACCAACATGTTAAGAGGTTAACACAGTCACATTAATCTATGATATGAAACTAGTTTAAGCAAGTGTAGTTTTTAATCATCTGAATTTCATTATATCTATTTGCTTTGTTATATGTTTTGGATAGACTCTGTTAATTCAAACTTGTGTTTAGATTCACTCAAATCCCTGCGAACGATCCCGACTTACCTTCATAATCTTGCTATAACGGACGAGTATACTTGCTCGTATGTGTTATTGGTAATATTGGTAATTCACCTTTTATAAATTTAAAACTTGTACACATCCAGCACATCAAGTTTTTGGCGCCGCTGCCGGGGATTTGATTGTGTTTCAACAAGTTTTTGAATTTCCCTCAGTCAATTCAACGCAAAAAATTTTCTCAGAAACCTTAACCGGATCCGGTTGTCCCTCAACCGAATCGGTTACAATTTTACCCATCAATCAACTGGTCTAACCGATCGGTCTCATTCTGCAACCGATCCGGTTACCCACTCTGTCCCATAAAAACTGTTTTCGTTGTTTGTCCGTGTGTTTAGATATTGCCTGGATTCTCTAGGACATTGTATGAACACTCGAGCAGCGGGAATAGAACCACTCTTATCAACCCCGAACGTTTGATTCGAAGAAGAAGAAGAACACTTTTCATACCATTGGAAAATCGTGTACCCAGAGTACCAAACCCACCATTTGATAACCTCATAGAAGCCAAAATTGTTTACAATCCTTTCACCAATTTACCTTTTCCCATGGCGGACGATCAACCCATGTGAGGAACCAACCGAACCGTAGCACCAACCCCCGAAAGTGCTATCGTTGCTGTCAATCTTGGTGACAACTTCACCGTGAAGGGACATCACCTTTCTATGATCAAAGACCGACAATTCGATGGCCGTGCGCGGGCCAATCCGCACAAGCACATTGCCTAATTCATCGAAATTTGCGGCATGTTTCGTTATGGCAACACCGATGCCAATGCCATCAAACTCAAACTTTTCCCATCATCACTCGCTGGAGATGCTAAAGTATGGTACAATGAATTAACCCCAGGAATCATCAATACTTAGGAGGAGATGAGGCAAGCTTTTGTAAGCCGATTCTTTCCACCTGCCATGTTTGATCGATTAATGGGAGAAATTCGTGCTTTCACCCAAAACCCAAACGAATCACTTGTCGAAGCTTGGCTTCGAATGAAAGATTTGCTTCGTAGTTGTCATGGACATGGATTATCAAAAGGAACCATTATCCAAATCTTTTACCATGGACTAGATGAAATCTCTCAAGGCATCCTTGATGCTGGAGGAATTTTTCTCTATAAGACTCCCAACGATGCACATCAATTACTCGAAGATCAAGTACTTCTCAAACTTGATTGGTCCAAAGATTCCAAAACCAAACCTCTCCGAAAAACAATTGCTTATGTCGAAAACACCGATACCTCAAAACTCATGGAGAAGATGGAAGCGTTAACCTCAAAAATCGACTCGCAGTACAAAGATATCAAAGAAGAAATGAAGGAAATGCGAGACGGATGCAACAATTGTAGAGGAAATCATCCATCGTCCGAGTGCGACGATAAACCTATGGGTGGACCAAAGGAAGGAGAAGCAAATTACGCTCAATGGAGGATACCGTGGAGGAGGATATCGTAGTAATTATTACGGTCGAAATTCTAGAAATTGGCAAGATCGCCGACCAAGGGATGACAACCGTGATTCTTAACCACGAACTGACGATCCACAACCACCAAATCCCGACAAAAAGATGGAAGAAACCGAATTCGAGAAAACCATGAGAGAATTCGTAGCTAGTCAAAAATCCGCAAATGATTTTATCAAAAATCAATTTTTCAATCTCAAAGCCAAAGTTGAGCAAGGACAGAAAAATCATCAAGCATCTATCCAAGATCTTGAAAACAAGTTTGGCAGACTTTCTGACCAACATTCCTCTAGACCATCTGGTTCATTGCCAAGTAATACCCAATCCAACCCAAAACCATCAAATGATAAGACGTACCGTCCACCACAAACAAGAAATGAGCATATCAATGTTGTCTTCACAAGAAGTGGTCTCTCATACGATCCACCATCAAATCCTAGTGAGAACACTCCTGTCACTCCTGATAGTGAGGATGAAACCGAGGAACCAAACACAACTCAAACCACCAAAACGAAAAACATTCCATCCGTCAAGGCATATACACAAAAGATTCCTTATCCTCAACGCCTAAAGAAAGAAAAGATGGAAGAGCGTTATAAAAAGTTCATTGAAATAATCAAAGAGGTTAGACTCAATGTTCCTCTCGTTGATGTCTTAGCCGGAATGCCCAATTACGGGAAATTTTTGAAAGAACTTCTTAATAACAAAAGCAAGCTTGAGCAAATATCAGCTACTTTTCTTAACGAAGAATGCTCAGCTATTGTCCAAAACAAGATCCCACCGAAGCTCGGAGATCCTGGGAGCTTTCTTATTCCATGTACTTTCGGGAATAATGTTAAATGCAATGCTTTAGCCGATCTTGGCGCAAGTATCAATTTGATGCCTTATTCGCTGTATTCCAAGTTGTGCAACAACAGCCTGAAACTAACAAAAATGAGCATCCGATTAGCAAATCATTCCCACCAATATCCTGTAGGAATTGCCGAGAATATGCTTGTTCAAGTCGGTAAATTCATTTTTCCTGTGGACTTTGTAATCTTGGAAATGGAAGAAGATAGTAAAGTTCCACTCAACTTAGGAAGACCTTTCCTAAATACCGCCGATGCAATCATCAAAGTGAAAGGAAAAGAACTCAACCTTGGAGTTGGGGAAGACCGAATCACTTTTCTAATCGATAAAGCAATGCGCTACCCACATTCCAGTGATGACACTTGTTTTAACATCGATATTATTGATGAAGTCACTGATGAAGAGTTAGACGCATTACTTAACGAAACCAACCCATTCATGACTACTTCTGAAAAAATCAATGAAACAGACTTTGATAAAGAGTTTGATGATTTCATGAAAGTAGAATTCGAAGGAGATAATTCAGAAGAAGAAGAAGAAGTGGAGGAAGAGGATGAAAATTTTGAAGAAATAACTTTCAATGACGAGATGCGAATCAAATCATCTATCGAAGAACCACCCACAGATCTCGAACTCAAACCTCTCCCAGATCATCTTGAATATGCTTACTTGGAGGAAAACTCTCTTCTTCCAGTAGTCATATCTTCATTGCTCGAGGATAGTGAGAAAGAAAGTTTAGTTTCCGTCCTCAAAACTCACAAACAAGCTTTCACTTGGAAAACATCCGACATCCCAGGAATTAGTCCCAATTTCTGCAAACACAAAATCAATTTTGAAGAAGGGATTAAACTTGTGGTAGAACGTCAACGTCGACTCAATCCCAACATGAAAGAAGTTGTTAAAAAGGAAATCATAAAACTTCTCAATGCTGGAATCATTTACCCAATTGAGGATAGCCCTTGGGTAAGCCCTGTTCACTGTGTTCCAAAGAAAGGAGGAATGACGGTTGTGACTAATGAGCGAAATGAACTAGTTCCAACTAGAACTGTCATTGGTTGGTGCGTTTGTATTGACTATCGTAAGTTAAACAAAGCCACCAGGAAAGATCACTTTCCGCTCCCATTCATGGATCAAATGCTTGAAAGACTGGCAGGAAATAAGTTCTTTTGTTTCCTCGACGGATTTTCAGGATATTTCCAAATTCCTATCGATCCTAACGATCAAGAAAATACCACTTTCACTTGTCCTTTTGGAACATACGCATATCGGCGTATGCCTTTTGGTCTTTGCAATGCACCTGCGACTTTTCAAAGGTGTATGATCGCCATATTCCAAGACATGCTAGAAACCTCCATGGAAGTTTTCATGGATGACTTTTCAGTCTTTGGAGACTCGTTTGAAGATTGTCTTTCTAACCTCGATAAAATGCTCGAAAGATGCGAAGCTGGACATCTTGTCCTTAACTGGGAAAAATGTCACTTTATGGTAACCGAAGGAATTGTGCTTGGCCACAAAATCTCTAGTGCAGGAATGGAAGTAGACAAAGCAAAGGTCGATGTTATCTCGAAACTTCCACCACCAACTAACGTCAAAGCCGTTAGAAGTTTTTTAGGACATGCTGGTTTTTACCGCCGATTCATCAAAGATTTTTCCAAAATATCTCGTCCGATGACAAAACTTCTTGAGAAAGAATCTATCTTTGACTTCAATGCAGATTGCATAAAAGCTTTCGAAACACTGAAATCTCAACTTACTAGTGCTCTGATCATGGTTTCACCTAATTGGTCACTACCTTTCGAACTTATGTGCGATGCAAGCGATTTTGCTGTTGGAGCCGTCTTAGGCCAACGTGAAGGAACACACTTTCGGCCTATATATTTTGCTAGCAAGACACTGAATAGTGCTCAGCAAAATTATACCGTCACCGAAAAAGAATTACTGGCCGTCGTTTTCGCATTCGACAAATTCCGATCATACCTCGTGCTCTAAAAAACAGTCGTTTTTACCGATCATTCAGCGCTCAAATATCTGTTTACCAAGCAAGATGCTAAACCACGTCTTATTCGATGGATTTTGTTACTCCAAGAATTTGACATCGAAATCAAAGATAAGAAAGGAGTAGAGAATCTTGCTGCTGATCACTTATCTCGTCTTGAAAATCCCAATCTTGAGGAGTTAAAAGAAAAGGAAATCGATGATTATTTTCCCGATGAAACTCTCATGACCATCGATGGAATTGACGATCCTTGGTTTGCTGACTTTGCGAACTACCTCACAGGAGGAATTCTCAGAAAAGGTCTAACTCATTCTCAAAGAAGCAAATTCTTTTCGGAACTTAAATACTATTTTTGGGAAAAGCCATATCTTTTCAAAATGTGTCCCGATGGGATGATCCGAAGATGTGTTTCTGGTTCCGAAACCCGAAAAATTCTTGACGAATGTCATCATGGCCCAACTGGGGGACATTATGGTCCTTCCACCACAGCTAAAAAAGTTTTTGATGTTGGATTCTATTGGCCAACAATATTCAAAGAAGCACACACACTTGTTCAGAACTGTGACGCTTGCCAAAGAACCACCAATCTTTCTCGAAGAGATGAAATGCCATTAACAAGCATTCAAGTATGTGAAATATTCGATATTTGGGGAATAGATTTCATGGGACCTTTCCCTAAATCCCACAAATTCGAATACATTCTCGTTGCTATAGATTACGTGTCCGAATGGGCAGAAGCTGAAGCTTTACCAACAAACGATGCTCGTGTCGTCGTTAATTTCCTAAAAAAGCTTTTCGCTCGTTATGGAATTCCAAAGGCATTAATAAGCGATTGAGGAACCCATTTCTGTAACCAACAAATGGAGAAAACCATGAAAAGATATGGAGTTCATCATAGATTCGCAACAGCCTATCATCCACAAACCAGTGGTCAAGTTGAAAATACCAACAGAGCTCTCAAAAGAATATTAGAGAAAACAGTGAAGGACAATCCTTCGGTATGGGCAAAGAAACTTGACGATGCTCTGTGGGCATTTTGTACGGCTTATAAAACTCCAATTGGCACAACTCCTTACAGACTCTTGTATGGTAAGACTTGTCATTTGCCGTTCGAAGTTGAACATCGTGCTTATTGGGCTCTCAAAAACTGTAACACCGATCTCAAAATAGCTGAAGAGAAAAGATTCCTGCAATTGCACGAACTCGATGAATTAAGACTCCAAGCTTATGAAAATTCCAAACTGTATAAAGCTAGAACAAAAGCTTATTACGATAAAAAGCTACGAATTCGAAAAGAATTCAAAGCCGGAGATAAAGTTCTGCTTTTTAATATGAAATTCAAATTCAAAGCTCCTAAATTACAACCAAAATGGTTTTGACCACATGTCATTAAACATGGATATCCATCCAGGTATGTCGAACTCTATGACAAACAGGGTGGAAGTTTCATTGTTAATGGGCACCGAATCAAGTTATATTATGACAAGGAACAAACGAATGAAGTTTCAGTTGCAACAGTTTCCCATGAAAATGAATTCGAAACTATCACCTTTGTAGCACCATTTCCAGGAAGAATCCCACAAATTGTTCCATGGAAACCATCTGCTGAGTTCGTCTGGGACGATATCGAAGCTACTGGTGAAGAATTCATGTACATCCCCGAACTTTTCAAAATGTTCAAAGCTGCCCTTGCGGCTAAATAAATTCGGGAAGATTCGAGTCAGGCTGATGACTCGGTAATAAAACAAGCGCTTCTCGGGAGGCAACCCGTGTGCTTTGATTTTCTGTGGTCACTCCCCAAAGTTTAAACCTTTGGTTAAACTTAAGTGTGGGGGGTGCCACCCTTTAATAAAATCTTTTGTTTGTTTATAAGATTGTGTGCAGGTGATGATTTCTCCAGTGGACGCTAGGAATGAAGAAAGAATTTTAAGCTGAATAACTCGTTGACATATCTGGTTTCATCTCTATTTTCCCTATTTCTATACTTTGAAGTTCGCTTTTCATTGAGGACAATGCCTAACTTAAGTGTGTGGGGGGGGGGTGAATAGGAAAAATTAGAGTTTTCATGCTTAAATTTAAAATTTTGTTTGCCCTTGTGAACTAGTTATTTTCACACGTTTAGGATTATATATTAGAATAACTGTATCATACCTCTGGTAAAACTGGTAATATTTGAAACTTCGAGATGTGTTCCGATTATTATTGCAATCCATTCTGGGATCGATAAACATTTGCTAGCACATATTATACCCTTTCCACTAAATTGTGAGGATTTGAGCCTATTTCTTATTAGCATACATCTTTTATGCTTAGATCTTTTACTATGTGCCGGTGATTTTATTTATTCTAGAACTTGTGCTTGTAAATCATTACCAAACCGCAGTGAGATTGCATTCGTGCGATATAAGTGAATTCGTATGATAAAGAGGCACCTTAGGATTTAACCCAAATGGCCTTCCATTTTACATTTAATATTAGCTAACCACATTGGTTAGTTAACCACCCACATGGACCCATTTGTAGTGCTCATTTTTAGCACTAGATACCCCTAGTTACACCCTCTGAGCCATCCTTTTCATTTTTTGCTTCACCCAGAAAATACAAAAAGATTTTACACTTTTAACCTTAGCCTATCCCGCATCAATGTCTAAACGGTTGGTTGCTAGTCGCTTGGAAAGTGAAGATTGTTCAAATGATTATGAGTACCACATCCTATGAGATTGATTGAGCCATGTGTTATCTGAAAAAAAAAGTATGAGAACATAATAGCCAATGTGCTATGTTCGTGGAACAATTGTCATGGCACAACGAAAAGCTGTGGAAAGCGGAAAAGAAGAAAGCAAAGCTATAATCATTTATTTGGTTCGTGGAATGTTTGGTAGCTAGCAACATGGGTATTAGACTTGACCTTATTTTTCTTTTAAAACCAATTTCATAAAACATCTCCATGCCTTATCCATACCCTTAACCCTTAGCCATATTATTATAACCCGAATAAAAGCCCTCTTTAGATGTTTTTACTTGGTGCTCACGCCACATCGGTGGAGTTTTGTTTCTTGTACAAGCTTATGGTAATAATCTAATCATGACTGAGCAATGTGTGTGATTTATCTTGTTACTCCACTAAAATGAGTGATTGACTGAATTATATTTCGTTCCTTTTTCGTGAGGTGTTTTGAAATGTTAATCATGCAAGAAAATCATTGGATATTGTCAAGCATCTTGATGTTTCACCTTTATAAAGCATAATTGATGAATCCTCTCTCGTATTTATACTTGCTTGATTTGCATCACATTTTTCATAATCACGATCGTGTACCAGTGGATGTTTTTCCTAGATTTGCTTGAGGGCAAGCAAAGTTTAAGTGTGGGGGAATTTGATAACGCTCAGATTGTGCATGTTTTTAGTAGCATTATGTGTGCTTTTATATCTGTTATTTGGTTATATTTGCGTGATTATAGTACTTAAACACATCAAAAGATGTTTGTCTAGTGTTTATAACCAAGTGCAGGGAAACGGAAGGAAAATAAAGAAATGTTCAGCAAATTGAAGATTCCCGTTTCAGTAAGTCTAAATCAGTATCTCAAGGACCTTTGAAGACCATAGTGATTGAAGAACCAAGTTCTACAAGATAAAGAGAAGAAAAGATCAAGTTTCCGTAACTCAGGAAATCCAGCCGGATCGGTTACAACTGTAACCGGATCGGTTGGAAAACGTCCAGAAACAACACTATGACCATCACCAACCGATCGGTCGCAACCCGCAACCGGATCGGTTGGCCACCTTTGTAGAAGACCAACCGGATCGGTTGGTCGTATAACCGATTCGGTTGGAGAAGCTGCAGTTGCCAAATCTTCATCACTAAGCTTCCCCTTTGCATCCAAACGATTCTAGGTCCTTCTCTTGGTGTATTCTAGTCCCTTCCTTGCTCCTTGGAGCCCAAGTTCAGCAATTAATACCCTAGGCTTTGGAATTAGTATAAATAGAGGCCAATTGTGAGCATATGAGACACACCTCAAATACAAATCTCTCTACTCATCAAACAAAGCCTTAAGCTCTCAAAAATTCGTCCTTAGAAGTCCAGGGAAGTTTGGAGTTCCAGAAGTTCCACATTTGGAGGCCAAATCACCAAGAAGTCTACCCCAATACTTAGGGAATCATTACTACACCATTTGTAATCTTATTCCAAGCATTGTAAGACTTTTAATCATGTTTTCTAATGTTCAAAGTTTTGAGTTTATGTTCATGTTTGCTATGAGTGGCTAGTTTCTTTATACACTTGCTTAAATGATGTTGATTATCATATGATTAGTTAGTGATTGTGTTAACATATTTTAATTCAATTTCAAGTTGATTCTAAGATCCAATTGTACTAAAGTTTCATAGTGACATTTGTTAATCAAGTTTGGCTAATTGATAGTAATCGTTGGGGTCGAAAGAACTTATTGTTATTCAACTACATAATCATTTTGTCTATGGATGATTGTTTTTACCCATTATTCTTGATTATACAAAGGAACTAAGGTGTGGTTGTAATAGAAACGCTTTTTGATTATCAAATTGGATTGGTTGGAAACATCTAAAAGGTCGTAAGATTAGTTGTTGAGAATCAATTGTAGCCTTTTGTCTATGATCGGTTACCTTTTGTATTGACCATTTCTTAAGAAATTTGATGAACAAATGGATGTTTTTGTGTTTAAGGTTATGTATGTAGACTTATGAAACTTGAATTGATCTTGAATTGATTGGTTAAACGTAATGCTTGTTTTTATGAACTAAAATCTTGACGAAGGTTTAACTTGTAAGAATAATAGATTAGTCTTCCAACTAATTATCATAACCAACATGTTAAGAGGTTAACACAATCACATTAATCTATGATATGAAACTAGTTTAAGCAAGTGTAGTTTTTAATCATCTGAATTTCATTATATCTATTTGCTTTGTTATATGTTTTGGATAGACTCTGTTAATTCAAACTTGTGTTTAGATTCACTCAAATCCCTGCGAACGATCCCGACTTACCTTCATAATCTTGCTATAACGGACGAGTATACTTGCTCGTATGTGTTATTGGTAATATTGGTAATTCACCTTTTATAAATTTAAAACTTGTACACATCCAACACATCAGGTCCATTTGAATCGCCCAAGATTGATTCATAAGTTTGAATCGCCCCATTGTTTCTGTTAAGTTGTCACATGGTTGATCTATTGGATAGATCTCACATGCCACCTACCAAGAGCTTGTTTGATGTTGGCTCTAGAAGGCTTTCCATCTTCATTGTGAATATGTTTATATATCACTCAGATGTTCTGGCAGTACCACAAGGATAATGCGTAGGACTCATAAGATATAATCTCTCTTTCCACATTGTGTGAAACAGAGAGTCTTCATTGACAGTGTCCTAAAGAGATTTATTTGATGATCTCGTGGCTCTAGACTCAATTGTGCACATTTGGTTCCTATGCCGGAGACAAGGGAGAGGGTCTCCTTCTTCAATATCAACAATCTCTAAGAGAAAGTCGATAGATTATGTAAGGTCCCCGTGAGAATGAAACAAGCCCTTTTAAGAGGAACTTGAGTAGCTTGGGAAGTTTTAGTGCAGTGCGTCATTGGGTCCATGACGTCTTGTCTTCAATACCAGTGTTACCTTAGTAAACACCAGTAGCATATGTATTGAACCCGGTTTCTGCCCTAAGGTTGAATTATTGGAGGGCTATTTCTTTTCATCCTTTTTCATATTCATTTCTTTTTCATTCTTCAACCCCTTCAGTGCTTACCGAGACTTCATAACTAGAACCTTGTTGGGTTTATTCCAGTTCTAGCTCTGTCTCAGTCCGCACTCTTCCCATATCTCACTTTTCTCCTTTTTTCATCATACCTAAGTACTCTACACTATCTAGTGGATTATCCCTGGGTAGATCCCTCCGGCTCTGGTTGGATTATGGGAACGAATACCTAACCTAACCATCCTTATAACACCATGCATAAAGTAAATTGGTCGGTCTTTTGGTATTGTTCATCTGCCATTGGAACCAATTGAAAACCATTTGAAAATCAATCCAGATACTTGTGATATAATATCAAAGCATTTTGTACCTGAATTGTTTTTTATATATTTAGAAAAAGAGCTCCCCCTCAACATGTGCATCATATATTTGAAATCGTTTTGGCACACGGAGGCAAGAGGAAGGATTCACTTCTTTGATTACCATTTTCTAAAAGATATCATCATCACTTTCTTGATCAAAATTAGCATTTTTCATACTTTGTTAAAGATAATTTTTGGAAAGAATGTGGTTTTCAAAAACGTTGCTCCCCCTCAATATGTGCATAGAGATTTGGAAGTGTTTTGCACATATTAGGGAAAACCTGCACATTGAAACAAATCAATCACGTTTCAATCCTTTTTGGTTTGAATTAGATGCTCCCCCTCAACATGTGCATGGAAAATTTGAAATCGTTTGGCACATGTGGGGAGGAGAGCTTGTAAATCATTATACAACCATTTATCGAATTGTCAGTTTAAATCCAATTTAAATCACAATTTCTCCCCCGATCACAACTTTCAAATCATTTGAGATTTGTGATCTCTGGAGATTTAAATTGACTTTGAAAGCTTTTGAGAAGAATTGTGACTTGCTTATGAAAACATTTTACCGATAAGGATCAAATCTGAGACTTTAAACTCCAAAGATTAAACATGCATTAGTATCTTTTGAAAACAATTTTATGACAAATAACCTTTTGAGTTAATTGAAATCATTCTCCCCCTCAATCAATGACATAAGTTGTTGATTGAGAGATAGAGATTTTGACAAATATTAAGTCCAGATGATTTTCAAAAATTGAGTCCGAGTTATTTTTCAAAATTATTAGTTTTCATTAGATAGCAAATATTTGTTTAAAGAATCAGAGCATGAGATTTGAAAAAAAAAAGATAAAGTATGGCTCTGTTCTTTCTATAAAAACGGGTTATAGATTGAAATGACTATAAGCCTTTGTATCACCTTCTCTCAATTTTTTTTCTTTTTTTTTTCTTTTTTTTCTTTTTTTTTTTTGAAACAAATTATGAACATTCGAAGACCATCTAAAGACCCGTGACATTCTTTGAATGTCAACACAAAGTCCGTAGATGATATCGAACAAGGAAAACATGACAAAATAACAATATTTTTGGGATTTTTCAAGATTTTCAAATTTTTATGGATTTTGAAAATTTTATATTTTTCTATTTGCTTTTTGTTGGTTTTGAAATTTTGTATTTTGCTTTTTGAATAACTATTTACAAGAGATGGATGAAGAAAAACTTTTACTCATCTTCTTCCTCTTGAAGACGTTTAAGTGTTTCCGGCTGTAGACTCTTTAGGCCAAGTCGTGGGAGGATAAACTCAAACCGTTCTTTAGGAAGAGCTTTGGTGAAGATGTCTGCTAACTGGTATTCAGTCCTCATAAAATAAAGTTCCACCACACCGTTTTCCACTTGCTCCCTGATGAAATGATGTCGAATGTCGATGTGCTTTGCTCTTGAGTGTTGTACGTTGTTGCATGAGAGAGCAATGGCACTTTTGTTATCACAATACAGAGGGATTTTGTTGAATTCAAAGCCATAGTCAGATAATTGGGATCTCATCCATAGGATTTGAGCACAACAAGATGACATGGCAATGTATTCATCCTCTGTAGAGGATATCGAAGTACTCATTTGTTTCTTAGAAGACCAGCTCACAAGCTTATCATCCAAAAATTGAGCACCTCCAGACGTACTTCGACGTGTATCTTGACATCCTGCATGATCAGCATCTGCATAGGCTGTTAGTGACATACCGGTGTCCTTCGGGTACCAAAGTCCCATATTGATGGTTCCTTGGAGATACCGAAAGACCCGTTTAACCGCTTCAAGGTGCTTTTTGGTAGGCTTAGCCTGGTATCTAGCACACATGCAAACAGCGAACATAATATCTGGTCTACTGGTTGTGAGGTACATCAGGGATCCAATCATACTATGATATTTCGTTTGATCTACCATGATCCCTGAGTGGTCCTCATCCAGTTTAGTACGCTCTATCATGGGAGTGTCAACAGGGTCACAAGAATCAAATCCAAATTTCTTTAAAATTTCATTTGCATATTTAGATTGATTTATAAAAATGCCTCCGGGACTTTGTGAAATTTGTAATCCCAAGAAAAATGACATTTGTCCCATCATTGACATTTGAAATTTGGAACCCATTTCATTTGAAAAACGGTCACATTCATTGGGGTCAGTCGAGGCAAAAATAATATCATCAACATAGATTTGAACGTGAATTAAATGTTTGCCTGACTTTTTGGTGAACAATGTCGGATCAACTGCTCCTTTGCTGAATCCAGTAGATAGAAGAAACTTTGATAGCGTATCATACCATGCCCTTGGGGATTGCTTCAAACCGTAAAGAGCCTTTTTCAAGCGATAGACGTGAGTAGGATGCTCTGGATTCACAAAACCTTCAGGTTGGCTGACGTGTACGACTTCTTTAAGATCTCCGTTAAGAAAAGCCGTCTTTACATCCATCTGATAGACTAACATGTTCTTACTTGCAGCATTAGCCAAGAAGATTCTGATTGCCTCGATACGAGCAACTGGAGCAAATGATTCTTCAAAGTCAATACCCTCCTCTTGACGGTATCCTTTTGCAACCAATCGAGCCTTGTTCTTTAATACATCACCATGATCATCAAGTTTTACTTTGAAGATCCACTTTAGAGCAATGATCATAGCACAGTCAGGAGCAGGTACTAATTCCCATACATCTAGTCGATCAAACTCATGAATTTCTTCTTGCATGGCATTGAACCAGCTGTCTTCATTCATGGCAGTTTTAACGTCTTTTGGTTCGACCTTGGATAGTACGGAGTTGAAGATGCACCATAAGGCATCAGTTGCAAGTTTTTTACGAGTGGACACTGGACGAGAGGGATTTCCAATGATGTTGTCCAATGGATGATCATGTGTCCATTTTCTAAGGTGTTCGTGTGGTTGTTGTTGAGAAACTGAAGTAGCAGAGTCGATTTCTCCTGATGAAGATGGTTATGATGATGATTCAGGAGCAAATATGTTTTCAAATGGGGCATCTTCAGGAGTAGCAAAGGGATTATCTTCATCATAGGTGCCAGACACAATTCCATGATGTACACTCGATGATTGATTATTTGTTGATGAGACAGAGTGATCAGCAGCAGGCGCTTCTTGACTTAATGACATAGAAACTGAAGGGTTAACTTTGTTGACAGGGATAGGAACAGCCTCTGTTGATGGAATTGACAGATCATTAGCAATTGGCTCATAGTGTTCATCAAACATTGGATCAAACAATTTCTTCAAATCATCTTCTGAAGGAGGTACATAAGGAGTTGCTGGTGAGGGATTTGGAACAAGAGTAGAACTGATAGGACTACTTGATAGGACTACTGATAGGACTACTTGATGAAGAGTGGAACAAGAGTCGAACATGAAGTTGCTTGATAAGTTTGATTATGACATCTGGAGTTTCATCCTTTGTCCTCAAAAACTTTACCCAAGTAAATCGAGAGTAGTCATCAACAACGACTAAAATATATTTCTTCCCATTAATCGTTTGCACTCTCATTGGTCCGCACAAATCCATATGAATGGTATGCAGAACTTCCATTACTGAGTTTGTGGGTTTGGGTTTGTGGGCATATTTCTTGCTTTTTTCCAATTGGCATGCTGAACAAAGATGATCTTTTTCATACTTTAATCTGGGTAAGCCTCTTACAAGATCATTTCTGGAAAGATTATTAATGGTGCCGAAGTTCAAGTGATTGAGACGACGATGCCATAACCATGATTTTGTTTTTGAAGCCTTTGACAACAAGCAGATTGAAGAAGACTTCATCATGTCTTCGATAGAGATGGTGTATAGATTTGAACCACGAGTTCCTCTTAACAGTTCCAAACCATCAAGTTCTCTAACGAAACAAGTATGTTTTCTAAATGCCACTTCTAGATCTGAATCACAGAATTGACCAACAGAAAATAAGTTATGACCAAGACCTTCAACATAATATACCCTGGAGATTACACTTTTGCCAACAACATAGTCTCCATAACCCATAATTGCTCCAAAATGGTCGTTCCCGAATCTAACAGTCCCGATGAATTTACTCACGAAGTTCATGAGCCGCGAGCGATCTCCAGTCATATGCTTGGAACAGCCTGAGTCCAGGTACCACAGAACGATTTGAACGATCTGCAGTTGAACAGAGACAAGAATGGATAACTGGGTAACTGGGATCCCCATGCAAGAATGGGTTCCATTTGGTTAGTAACAGTGATTGGAACACCCACATCGGAAGTAGAAACAATGGAATAATCAGGAATAGATGCAGTGCTAGTGTCCGTATTTGACCTATTCAAAGTATGTTCACTTCTTAAAGGAATAGTTCTACCAGTAGGCATCCATTTTGTAATGGGCATTGACTTAGCAAATTTAGGGCAAAACTCATTAAGATTAAACTTACGGCCAGTAGGTATCCACTGATAACCAATATTACTAAATTTTCTTCCTGTGGGTTTCCAATGTTTTCTAACTTTCTTTCGCCTTTGCCTTTTAGCCTTCTTAGCTTGATTTTTGACATTAACAACTTTGGCTGGACATTTAACAGCATTAAGCAAAACATTCACACCACATTCATGATCAGTAACAGAAATCAAACAGTCATCATTACATGGTTTGCAGATAGTAGCAGAATTCGAATTAATTACAGTACGCTTATAGCTAATACTAGAATCAATACGATTCGTTTTATTCAACTCAAACTTAGTGTTCCTAGGGTGGTCTTCTACTCTCTTCCAATGCACATTCTTAGCTTGCGAGGTCGTATCTTGCTTTGTATTGCCTGGAGGCTTTGACCCGCTTGCTTTTATGTCACTGATTACTCCTGTAGAGGGAATTATGGGAACATTAGTTGGTTGGGCTACTTTTTGCATTCCTGAACTAGACGTGCATGGATCAGAACTACTTGAAGGCACTTTAGAGTTCACTTTCTTAATACTGGGCATAGAATGGGTTGCATAATTGGCATTAGGCATAGATCAAGGCATCACAGCTTTATCTTTTGCACCTAAGTATGTAGGACATGTTGCTCTTAAACATTCTAGCAGCTCTTGAGATCGTTTGGCCTGAATGCAAGCAAACCTAATCTCTCTATCAAGTGGCTTATTTATGAACTACTCTTCTACAATCTCACGGAGACATTCTAGACTATCCTTAAGGTGTGCGAAATAGTTATGAAATACAAGTTCGTTATTTCTAAGATGAGGAGGAATGTATTTAACAGTCATAGTATATTTGCAGTCTGCAGATGACTTTGATGCAACATTCTCATTAAAGACAAGTGGCATTTTCCCTTTTTCCTGACTCCTCAGATTCTCAATTTCCTTTTGTAAAGATGTTATTTTTTCGTTGTTCTTGTCACGAGTGACTTTCATTGAATCATATAACTCTTTAAAATGTCGTTTAACCTTCTCATTTTCTTCTAGAAAACTCTCATTTTCCTTTTGTAAAACATTAACCAAGTTTTGAAGATGAAAAATTTGAGAGCACTGAGAATCTAAAGGAGGGGGCATTTGGGAGCCAGTCACGTTGTTCTTTTCACCTTTTAATTGTGAAATTTGGGCTTTCAACTTTCTGATCGTGTTACAATGAGCTTGAAAATCTGTTCGTCACGTTTGTTTATGTAGGATATTGGATTTCACTTACATAACATAACGTTAACACACTAAGCACATAGATGATTTTAGAGAGAGAGAAAGTGGGATATTCTAGTAAGAGAAACTTGTGGAATATTAGATTACTAAAGAACATCCAACCCTCTACCTTGCAAGGTAGAGGGTATTTATAGGTTACAGACTAAACGACCTCCTGACTGCCTGTGGATCAGGGATACAATGGGTAAAGACCCGTCCTTCCTCCACGGTGTTGCACTATACTATTCTACGCTACTACTTATTTAATAACTAACATAAATAGAGACAAGTCTGCGAGCTAACTTTGGCTAGATAATAATTGGGGTGACCGACTCTTTTACTTATGGAATTTCTAATTCCTAACAATCTCCCCTAAGGGAGGTCACCCCATAAATTACATTGTGTATCCTAGCTTTCAAGTAAGTCTTCATTCATGAGCTCGTAGACTTCTTTTCAACAAAGTAATCAAACCAAGTGCATCTGTGGAGAGTGCAATATTGAACAACATAAATGAATAATTCGTGGAGGTTGAGTGTCTGATCCACTGTGATTGCAATAATTTTGAGCCAGCTTTTGAGATCATCAGCTAACAAAAATCTCTGAGACATCCATTATGGTGTTGGTATTATGTGATGTTGTGACTTTCGGACCGACATGCTCACATTCTGGATCATGATATCTTCTCATCAGAGTAGCGGAAGCTTTCGTTGATTCATGATATTGGCAGCAGCGTAGCAGAAGCATGGAGTGAAAATATCAGAGTCATTGATGCACTTATCATGATTTCTTGAGAGATGAATGTATTTGTGTGAGCATGCGGCTATGGATTGACCGCTTCATTCTGATCAGCTGCAAACGTAGGATGTACCTGCATAAAATAGTTAGCCATAAAGCACACGAAAGTGTCTTTGATCACTTTCATTGAATTGAGGTACACGGCCCACGGTTCCCCGTTGATCAGTACAAGTACTGCATGTGATCAGGTATAACTCCGAAGAATTTCCTTGAAGGGTTTCGCAGCTGCTCTAGCTGTTCTCAAACCAGAACATCTCAAAGAAGACAACACGGAGTGAGTGAACCAGTGAAGTAGAAATTCACTGATTGATGAAAAGAGATTTGAAAGACAATCGTGTATTGCTCAATAGAAATTGTTTTTGCAATACAACGAAGGTTTTAATGAAAATCAATTATCAATCATAAAACACCTTTTGATTTGAAATATTCGAACACGGTCAATGTGCTAAAGAAAAGAGTTTTTAGGCACAATGACCGGTTTTTCAAAGGTATCCGTCAATCCATAACCTGAACCAGGATTGATTCAAAAGATTGAATCGCCCCATTGTTTCTGTTCAGTTGTCACATGGTTGATCTATATAATAGATCTCACATGCCACCTACCAGGAGCTTGTTTGATGTTGGCTCCAGAAGGCTTTCCATCTTCATTGTGAATATGTATACACATCACTCAAATGTTCTGGCAATACCACAAGGATAATGCGAAGGACTCAAGATATAATCTCTCTTTCCACATTGTGTGAAACAGAGAGTCTTCATTGAAAGTGTCCTAATGAGATTTAGATGATCTCGTGGCTCTAGACTCAATTTTGTGCATATTTGGTTCCTATGCCGGAGACTAGGGAGAGGGTCTCCTTCTTCAATATCAACAATCTCTAAAAGAAAGTCGATAGATAATGTCGGTTCCCCGTGAGAATGAAACAAGTCCTTTTAAGAGGAACTTGAGTGGTTTGGAAAGTTGAGGTGCAGAGCGTCACTGGGTCCATGACGTCTTGTCTTCAATACCAATGTTACCATCAGTAGCATATGAATTGTACCCGGTTTCTGCCCTAAGGTTGAATAAATGGAGGGCTATTTGTTTTCACCCTTTTCTCATTCAATTCTTTTTAATTCTTCAACCCCTTCAGTGCTTACCGAGACTTCATAGCTAGAACCTTGTTGGGTTTGTTCCAATACTAGCTCAGTCTCAGTCCACACTCTTCCCATATCTCATTTTTCTCCTTTTATCATCATACCTAAGAACTCTACACTAACTAGTGGATAGTCCCTGGGTAGATCCCTCCGGTTATGGCGGATCATGGGAACACATACCTAACCTTATCATCCTTATATCACCATACATAAGTAAAGTTGGTCGGTCTATTTGGTATTGTTCATCTGCCATAGAAACCAATTGAAAACCATTTGAAAATCAATCCAGGTGCTTGTGATATATTATCAAAGCATTTTGCACCTGAATTGTTTTTGATATTTTTAGAATAAGAGCTCCCCCTCAACATGTGCATCAAGTGATTGAAATCGTTTTGCACACGGAGGCAAGAGAAAGAGTTAACTTCTTTGAATTTCATTTTCTAAAAGATATCAACATCACTTCCCTAATCAAATCAAGTAGATAAAGCATTTTCGGGAAGGATGAGGTTTTCATGATTTTGCTCCCCCTCAATATGTGCTTCTAAGTTTGAAAGAGGGTTTTGCACATACTGGAGGGAACCCTTTTTGAAGTGCAGACATGATCACCAAACGATTAGAAGCCATTTAACATACAATCAAGGTACCTTAGAAAAATGGAAAGTTGTGTACCCTGATGTCTTGAATTTGCTCAAAAAAAATGCTCCCCCTTAATATATGCTACGAGATTCGAAAATTGTTTAGCACATATTGGAGAGTAGTATGCACAAAAAGTTGGTCATCTTTTAACATCTTTCATATTTATATCACATTTTCTCCCCTGATCAAAAATTTCAAATCCTTTGAGATTTTGGATCTCAAGTGATTTAAATATGTATGAGACAAAATATTTGTTGGAGAAAAATGTGTCTGGTTTTATGATTAGAAGTGGACAACACATATGTTCCCCTTTTTGATGCAAGGGGAAACCACAGTACATAACCTAGCACTATTACATGCATTACAGTTGTTCAAAGTTAGTACACCACATATTACACAAATTTAAAACACAACAGAAGCTGCTTCCCGAAGACGTCTTCATTCAGTTCTCTGAAGAAGTTTGTAATGACCACCCCGAAGCCTACCACCAACAAAACTTTCAAGGCTGCGGAAGATCCTTCGAGTCTTGAGTCTTCGCCTGATTGCAGCAATGAAATCTTCACACCGCTTTTTGTCATCGTCAGTCCAAAAGGTAGTCTTTACCCAAGATTTCATATCAATTTTGATTTCTTTCACTCTGGTGTCAAGTTCTTCTTCAACCAATTTGAGAGTACCGTCACTAAACTTGTAGAGCTCACATAGTCGCATAAGCATGCGAGACCCATATCTGTCGGTGAAGATGACGGCTCTAGGGGTGTCAAGGACTTTGTATTCGCGATGAAATTCATGCCCTGTTGCATTCCATTGTGGACTTGTAAGGTTGATCCTGGTTTGGTAGCTTTCTATGCCAAGCTGAAAGTCCTCAACTCGTTTTCGAATGACTAAGCCCCTGATCCAAAGAGTGACAGCTGCAGAGAGGGCCTTTTTCTCACGGACAGGTAAATGCTCAAGGTGTCCTTGAAGATTCAAGAGATAGAGATCTTCGAAATCATTTGGCAGAAGATGTTTGAAGTCATTTTCCTCAATAATATACACTTTGAAGTCTGCTCTTTTAAGGACTATCTTCTTCAAATACTCATATCCATAGATAGGGAAGATCTCTACACAAACAACACTTAAGATTTGCAGCTTTGATCGAACATCATTGCGTCTTTTATCAGCACCATGTCTTTCGATGTAGAACTTCTTCTTTTTGAACCACCAGTGAGAAATACCATATGAAGCGGCAATATCATACTTTCGTTCTTCATCAGCCCAAAATTGATCAGGAACCATCTGTTCAAGCCCCTGATCAGAGTAGGTTGCAGCTTTCATCTTTGAAATTGATAGAGCTGGTCTTCTTTCAGCAGAGCGAGCACACAGATAGTCCAAGTCATGATTGAAGAAGAATTCAGCCTGAATGGTCATCTGACCAGGTTCACCACCAAGAGGAAGAGATTTGTTGACATTGAAGCAACTAATTTGCTCACTGACTTGGTCATTCAGCATCTTATGGCATTCTTCCATCTGATATTGAAGATGATTTGCATCTGAGTGAAAGACTTTGACAATTTCATAAGCTTGTCCTTCAAGATCTCTTGGAGTTATGGATGAGATACTCTTCCGTTCACAAAACCATCTAATAAAGCTTCCCATATCACCAGTGTAGAGCAGAAGAGAGTCTTCAGCTGGAACTTCATAATTATTGGTGATAATTGATGCCCAATTGTTGTCAGGAATAATCGAGTCAGACTCTGGGATGGTCCATGTAGGTTCAGGAGTAGGAGGTCTATCTTCAACAATGCAACTTTGAATTGTGTCCCTTGAAAGTGCTACTCTAAATGTGCTAGTGCGATTCCCAGCCATGTAAGTATCAAACCAATCTTCTGATGGCTTAGGAATATGCTTTGTTGATGCATCATCTTCATCTGGTTCCGAATCTGCCATGACATGCGACTCTTCGTGAACCATTTGATCATCAGGAATAGAGGTGGATGTGGATGTGAACCTTGAATCAACCGTCGTCCAAGCAGCAGATTTCTTCTGAGTACTTTGTTCTTTTGTAGGACTTGATTGATTGGAAGGTTTTGGCGGTGATGATGGTGGTTGTGGTGGAGGTGTGTTGGTTGTCGTAGAAGATTTACCAGCTCCAGAGATTCCAACACCCCCTGTTGGAGGTGGAGGTGGAGGAGGATCTTTACGGTCTTTCCGTAGTGTTTCCAACACAATGGCCCTCCTTTTCTTCTTAGCTTCCTTTTCCCTGATGTCAATTAAGTACTGTTCATGATTGTCGTACTTAATTGATTCTTCAAGTGCCTCATATAGCTTCTTGTGGACCTCATGCTTGTCCTCTTCAACATCATACATCTTTTCTAAAAGATCAGCTCTCATATCGGCAATAGGTAGGTCCTTGAACCGTCTAAGAAGTGGAGCTTCCATTGCCCATTCCACAGCATCCTTAACTTCCCCTTCAATGGTGGCTGCAACCCCTTCATCGAAGTTGAGGTGCTCCAATCTATAGATACGATCCTCAAGTGAATCAACAGATTTCGGAAGTTGCCTTTCAAGAGCTTCTATCCTTTTTACTGCTCTGTCAAGCAGTTGATCTGAAGTAAGGATTTGAGGTGGTGACGCAGGTGGAGCATCCATATCAGCAACTGTAATGACCGGTTCAGGGGTAAGTGAAGATGTAGGTGGTGTTAGTACAGTTGATTGAGCAGGTTTGGGAGGTGGAAGTTCAGTTGTGAGTGAAGATGCTGACATCGGAGGAATGGTTGATGTATCTTGCTGAATGTTGACCGTAAACATGGATTGTGCAGTATCTAAGGGTTTGTCATTTAAGTATTGATCTCCGAAAGTGAAATCTGTATCAAGATCCTTAAGTGAAGATAGAGAGTTGGTAGACAGATTTGGTTCATCCATCTGCATGGTCTCATCAGATCTTGTCTCAAGATTCTCCTGTGAGACTTTATGCAACAAAGTATCAACATTCTGAACAGACTTGGTCTTACTAAGTGTAAGAGATTGTTTTAACGTTTCAGACACTTTTTCCAACCCAGATTGTTCTTTAGCAGGAGATGATTCAGTTCTTTTCTTCAGTTCATATTGATTGGTGGTACTTGATGGAGATGATGAGATTGTAAGAAGCAAGTGAGCGGCTTGTTCAGTTTCAACTCTAGCAACTCCTTTTCCTTTGTCTTTCGTGTTTGATGTGGATTGTCGAGGTAATTGATCAGGCTCTCTTAACACAACTCCTCCAACTGGCGTTCTCACATTATGACTTTTTAGGCTTTGCTGGATTCCAAGTTGCAGAGCAGCATCATCTTCATCAGTCAATCTCATATTACCCCTGGAAACCTCAGTTTCCTCAACACTATCCTTTACCACTTTCTTCTTCTTACTTTTCTGCTTCATGGATGTGGAGTCTGAATGTTGTGACCTTTCACGTCTCTTTTTAGGAAGAGAGGCATAAGACGCTTGTGAACCTGAGGTGGACTTGGGAGCATTGGGTTGTGAGGGAGTGGGTGTGACATTATCAGATGAACTGGCAGCAATTTTCATGAACTGTTTGAAGTAGTCCTTCTTCTTGATATCGTCCGTGAGTAGAATATCAGGAATTGGCAATCCAAAGATTTCTTTATCCATACCTCTAGGAACATATTTAAGGTTTCCTAAAACAAATTCATCTTCTGCTTTATGTAGAGTTGATTCAATCCTAGGGTTGAAGTTGTGAGTTTGTTGCAAGAACTGGATAACAAGTTTTGAAAATCTGATGCTGGGAATCACAAGCTTGTTCAGTTTCTTTCGGCCTTGAGCTTTGTTCAGAAAATTTGTTCTATCAGATATGAATGTGTTCATTGATAAAGAAAATTCTTCCCAAATACGATCTGAGACATTCACATCAACCTTATTGACAATACCCCATAGGATTTGCAAGATGAGAATTCTCACTTTATCGAACCCTGATGTTTTGCCAGATAAGCATAAGTTGAGAATAGTTGTAATAGCTCTCCAGGGTTGATACATGTGTCCAGTGATGATGTCGGAAGCCCTTAAAATGTTGTTCTGATAACCCAAACCAATTAGAAAGACAATTAAATCATCAGCACCAGGTGGAGATTCAGAACGAAGGTTGGGGTTGCATGGGGTGATTCCAAGAGCCTTGCTAAGAATGACTGAATCAATCACGAACTCCCTATCATCCAGTTTGCAAGAGTAATAAGTTGTGATTTTGTCCCATTGAATGGTGTTCCAGAATTGTTGAATGTAAATGGTGGGAATTGAGCATTGCTTGGTAATGGCACCAAAGAAGTTAGTGTTCTTGAGGATATCAATAGACACTTTGAGTATAGGATTTTGTTGCAACTTTTGTAGGTCCACGTAACAATTACTCTTTCCAATATCAGCCCATTGACTCCTAGGAAGGATTTCTTCGTCTGAGAGAACTTTGGGTGATGCCGAAGGGGTAACGTTCTTATCAGGGATTGAACTTGCCATTGATGATCTGAGTATACATATAATCAACAGTAATGATTGGGAACGAGTTAGATAATAAATGATTAGTGAGACCACATTGAATACACCCTTATGTTATGAACATACAAAACTCAGAAGCACAGACTGGGTTCCCATAGGCATATAGAGATAGAGTGAGTGACAATAGCGAGACATAAAGAATAAAGACACCATTTGATACAGTTTTCACGAGACGAGTTGTTTAGGAATTAAAAGGTTAAAACGCACATTTGCAAAGAAATAATGTCATGAACCAAGATACAAATGTAGAAGTGATATAGCAGATTGAATGAAACAAGATGTAACATTGAATAGCCACAAGGGAGTTCAAGAACAACTTGCTTAAACAAAATGTTATAGCAAGTTACAAAGAGTAAGTTGTCAATACAAGTTGCTACAGGAAATCCTGAATCAAGATTGTAAGCATGAGATTATCCTAGCAAATTGCCTTTAAACATTTTAATAACCCTAGACACCGAATGAAAAATAAACCAAACAAGTCTCTAGTCATAAATGGACAAGTCGCTAACCAAGACTAATTCGCTACATGAAAGCAAACTATGTCGCTAACTTGTAAAGACAAGTCGCCATCACCAGTGACACAGTCAAGTCGCTACAAGTTCAGTTCACTAAGTCGCTACATTTGCTAATTCGCTAACTTGTAAGACAAGTCGCCATGAACAGTAACATAGCCAAGTCGCTACATATCTGTTTATTAAGTCGCTACCATTATTAATTCGCTAACTTGTAAAGACAAGTCGCTGATAATAATGATACAACTAAGTCGCTACCCAAGTCGCTAGTAAATAATTCCCTAAGTCGCCACAATAGCTTAGTCGCTAAGTTGAGCAGTATTAACAGCAATAACTCGCTACGATGAACATTTAAACTAACTCGCTACCAAGAACAATATCACAAGTCGCTAATAAGAACAATTTTTTTTCTCAACAAATAAATGACCCAAACCACCATTTATACAACACCAGTACTTGGACACACATTAACAAACACTCAAGAACAGTTATACCAAACATTTAACACACTTGCGAAATCATCATTACAACAAAACATGATTACATAATAATTCGAACCTATGCGGGAATCAAATGTCACGAGACCCAAGCACGATGAGATCTGGATAGAAGGATGTGTTAGAAAAGCAACACAGACATGTATAGGATAACAAATAGTGAAAAATTAACTTCATACCACTCCTAAATCGCTATGTCGAATGCTTATGAAGAGAAGAAGAGAGATGAGAGAGAAAAAAAAATGTTTTAAGACTTAAGAGAAGAAAAAGAAGAAGAAACTAAACTAAGTCGCTAGGGGTAAGAGGAGGATTTTCAAGAAAGCCTAATTGTCACATTCGGTCCCTGTGGTTTAATGGCTAGTGAGGCAACTCGCTATCAAGGATTTTTTAACTAAGTCGCTAGTGTTTTAAACAGCAAGTTGTCAACATGGTCATGAAAAGTAGCAATCTAATCAAATTCTGCATATTAGACATTTATAATACATGGCCATAATTCTGTTAGCAGATAGCATATTATCCCAGAAAAGCACACAATCACAATGATAACCATGAATCAAATAAACATTCAATGCAAAACACTCAATACATGAGCACACAAAGATAGTCTCAAAAGCAAGACACGACAACAGACAACAGCCTACAACTGATCAAACACCATAACCAGCACAGAAGCAAATATAACCAAGAAACCTTCAAAAAAAAACTCTCCCCCTCAATCAATGTCAACAAAGACCATTGATTGACTTTAACCAACCCGTTATAGAATAAGATTATATCAGTTGTTCGAACTTCATCTATGATCCCGTATCATTATTGAATGATATTTCTAGGATCGTAGATGTTATCGATAACAACAAATAAATCTTTATTAGATGGATGAAAGAGACAAAACTTATGAATAAAAAAAACGAAGTTATAAACTGTAATGAAATATATAAAAAATTCTTAAAAAAAATCTTTTAATTTTTAAAATTTTAATTTTTAATTAATTAATTTTTTTTTTTTTTTTTAAAAAAAAAACTAATTTGTACTTAGATAAAATAGAGCGAGTCCTGATTTAAGGTGAATAGGAGTCAAAGTAATGGGTGCATTAATTCTGGCATGCTATAGCTCCTGAATGAGCCATATTCATTTCTGATGGAAACCAAGTCATGAGGTTCCTGATTGAGTTGAGCATTGTACCTGAAAAAGACTGAGAGCACATTGTACTTGAAGCACATGTAGAATTGTAAATGGGTGGGTTAGTGACATGATTAATCTCACACTTGGATGCATCACAGTATAATACAGACGTATCATTATTAGGGATCTCATTAGATTCAGTATTCTTGAAGATTTTTCCTGTGGGGATCCACTTGAGGCAAGATCTGGATATGTAAGTCCGTTTGACTCCTGTAAACTTAAATAATCTGCCAGTGGGAATCCATTTGAAACAGCTGCTGGCTGATTTGTATGTGTGCACAACCTTGTTTTGACTATTGGTCCTTGTGTGATTAGAATATTTCTTAGGAGATTGATCAGTCAACTGATGTTTAGTATGAGAGCTATTTGTACTTCTAGTATTACTGATCTTGGAGTATTGAACATTATCCTGAAGTTTGAGGTTCATCATATATGAACTAGGCGATGAAGTGACTGGTTTTGTCAAAGTAGCATTATTATCAACTTGGGAGGTAAGCCTAGATTTCGATGGTTTAACTCTTTCTGTCCTAAAGGCATTAGGCTGCTTAACTACTGTACGTTTAGAGTGGTTCTGAGTAGTTGACTTCCCCAACGTTGAAGGTTTTGCAAACTTAGTGTTCTTCCTAATTCCAATAGATTTCCTAAGCTCATTCTTTAGGGCAACAATATTGAAGCTCTTATCCTGAATTTGGGCTTTGAGGTCATCAATGTCTTTCAGCAAGAGGTTAGATTGAATGACTAACTTAGAATTTGTTTCCTCAAAGTTCTTTCTTAATGACTCATTTTCTTTTAATAGGTTGGACACACATAGAGCTAGTTCAGCATTTCTAGATTCTAGTGTATCACTCATCTCATGACAATCATATTTCTGCACATCTGAAAGAAGTAATTTCAGATTGCCTATGGTCGAATCTTTGTCCTGAATCTGGGATTTTAATTGATTAATTTCAAAAAATTCTCGAAATTCTGGAAGTTCCTGATTAATACAAGGTTTCTTTGCATAAAAGATTTCATCCTTTTGTTGTATTTCAATTTGCAATGAAATACAATGTTTTTCAAGAATTGAGTATTTGTTTGAAAGTTCATCATATACCCTTTTTTCAATCATGTTATTAGCTTTAGATTCAGGCTCAACCAAGATCGATTTCATGGTGTTATGTTCAGAGTAAGAGTCAGGTACCTTTACATAAGAATTTATGTGATCAGTTAAGTGTACCTTAACACTTGAGACCTTTTCTGACTTTGAGTATTTGAGATCAGTGTTGTAGTCTTCATCCTCTTTCATTGTGACTGAAATTCTGCATTCGGTATCATTCACTGGTTCAACTGGTCTATTGCATGACCTGTCACAATCGTTCCATAGTGTCTCTTGACACTCATTCAATTCATTCAGCTTATTATTCTCTTTTGCAGCTTCCTTGATGTATATTTCCATATTACTCATAAGTTGAATAAATGAGTTTCTGAACTCATGAATTTCCATTCCAGTGTGTTTCTTGAATGAGATTCCAGTCATGTCATCATCAAAATCTGAGGAATATTCTTTCCGGATAAGTGGCTGAAATTGATTGAGGATAGTTTGAAGAGCTGCATGAGAATCATCAGTTGAGAACTTTTCTTTGGTAATTTGAATCCTTAGTCGTTCTAAGTTAAGTAACACAGTTCTTGTCAAAGTGGGAAAATCCTGACGAAGGATAGCACTGCTTGTTCGATCCATAGTTGTAGATAATAGTAGTTTGAGAAGCTGATGGAGATGTTGAAAGGGCTCACTGGTGCATTCCATTTTGTTCGCATCATTTGTCAACATTAAGAGTGTCTCATCTGAGTTGTTTTAATTAAATGATGTTGAATCATTAGATGTAGAGCATTCAGGGAGGCATCCCGTTTCAATATTCTGTGTGGTATCATAGAGAGCAAGTACTTTGGTGATTAAAGGATCAGTGATGTAAGACATTGTGTATAAGTATCTTGCTTCACTACACCAATGTATTAAACATCCAAGTCGCTAAATACCAAGTATCTAAGATATTAGTACCAAGTCGCTAACACCCAAGTCGCTAGGGATTTAGAACCAACTCGCTAACTACTAAGTCGCTATACCACCAAGTCGCTAAAGTCCCAATTCGCTAAACAAAAGACAAGTCGCTAGATAGCAACTCGCTAAGCCTCTAGTCGCTAGCCAAATTTTGGCAGCAATTCACTAAGATACAAGTCGCTAAGGAATCAAGTCGCTAAATAGCAACTCGCTACTTACCAAGTCGCTAACACCAAGTCGCTACCCGTAGTGGAGCATCCACTACTTGTACTGTTAGTCGCTAGGCCTAAGTCGCTAACTCCACAAACTGCAACTCGCTACAAAAATGTAAAGCAAGTCGCTAGCAAGAAAAGAAATCCGTAGGTCAAGTCGCTAGCAAGAAAACAACACAAACATCACTTTTCAATCCAAAAACAACCCAACCAAGATGATTCAAGCTTACCAAATGAAAACCTAAACACTTGTGATGATTCTAAACATAAAAGTACTAACAAAATCCAAGCTTTAACACAAGAAATCAACCAAATGATGCACAAACCACTAAACTTTTTCAAACTCAAAAACCACCTAAAAACCACTAGAAATCCAAAGATGTGCAAGATATGATCTAACCATGGCTCTTGATACCAATTGTAGGATATTGGATTTCACTTACATAACATAACGTTAACACACTAAGCACATAGATGATTTTAGAGAGAGAGAAAGTGGGATATTCTAGTAAGAGAAACTTGTGGAATATTAGATTACCAAAGAACATCCAACCCTCTACCTTGCAAGGTAGAGGGTATTTATAGGTTACAGACTAAACGACCTCCTGACGGCCTGTGGATCAGGGATACAATGGGTAAAGACCCGTCATTCCTCCACGGTGTTGCACTATACTATTCTACGCTACTACTTATTTAATAACTAACATAAATAGAGACAAGTCTGCGAGCTAACTTTGGCTAGATAATAATTGGGGTGACCGACTCTTTTACTTATGGAATTTCTAATTCCTAACAGTTTATTTCAAAAAGTGCATCAAACTCAGGAAAATTTGAGGATGTCTTAATGTTTGAGGTTTTGACATTTTCCTTAAGATGTTGATATTTTAGTTGCAAATTCAAATGTTCAACTTCTAGCTTAGAAAACTGTTTTACCAAATTATCGTGATCATCCTGATCAATTTTCTCATTCAGTTATGAGTTTTTGTTTTCAAGTTCAATGACACGATCATGGGAAACTTTCAAGGCAACAGTTAATTCATGAAATTGAGAGGCAATAATAGAATGCTTAGTAACAGTATAAAACACATCTTGAGCCACACAACTTAATACTAAGTTCTCATTTAAGATATGCAGGTTCTTCCTTTCAATTTCATTATATTTGAGTTCCCGTTCATAATCATTTACCTCAACAATCATTGCATCAAATTCCTTTTCCATTTCTTTGATATCTGAGTTAATCCCCTTTTGAAGACTCTCAAATTGACCTTTTAATTGTATAAAGAAAGGCATGACCTCAGTTAAATAACATTCTTTATTTTTCTCAAAACCCCTTTCCCCTTCAGTTATCCCTGTAGGTGTGATTCTCTTCTTACATGTCTTCTCAAAATCAACAAATAGTTGATAAACAACATACAGGCTGATTAAGGTCTTGCTATTAGTGGCAATAGTTCTAGGGACTAACTGCATTGGTGTATTTGGAGGATACACAGTAGCTGCATGCATTTTCCTAAGGGGAGTGTTTGTTTCAACAAGTACATTAACTTTTTGTTTATTGATTGGTGCTAAACCGTCAAGTTTAATTACACAAGCTAACCACTTGTGAATGGTCAACCGTAACAAACTTAAAACAGCTCAAACACTAATGCAATTAAGATCAGAGGAATATAGTGGATTCCTGGGTCGTTAAGTCCCACGGAGGATGAATTGGTGTATAAACACTTGATCAGATGATAGAATGATCACTAAGGATAGTGATCAGTAAGGTTTTTGATGAATAATTACCTAAAGAAAAGATCTACAAACTACAGCGACTTAAATGCAAATTAAAAGAAATTAAAAAGTTAAAATATATTAAATAAACGCTATCACTATTTTTACAATGATGTTTTTGTGATTTTATAAAACAAAATATCTTAAATAAACTATTTTAACTAAAACGTAAACTTAAATTATCTAAAAACGTGATTTAAAATGAAAACGTACGTTATGTACGAAAATTACGCTGGAGCGCAAGATAAAACGTAAATTTTATGAAATAAAAGTCCTACAAGTGTAAAAACAATTTTTTTACGTACTATATGACAAAATAAAATTTTAGAAAAAAGATTTATATTTTTTTGACTTTTATATTTTTTATTATGAATTAAATAAGATTTTACACTAATTAAATGTTTAAAAATACTAAAACTATTTAGAAAAATCTGAAACTTTTTGTAAAAATACTTTATCACAATACCAATTTATGAAAATTACAAAACTTGAAAAAGCTACTTTAAATAAGCTCGAAATAAGCTAAATAAACTTAATAAGCTAAACTGACAAAACGTATATAAGAGATTATTTTGTGCAAGTTATGACAGTCAAAGACCCAAGGGCGCAATGGTATCCAGGTACACACATTCACTATCCCAAGGGGGAGGTCTCAGGTTCGAGCCTGCCTACCCCCTTTTTGCTAAACATTTTTTTTTCGATTTTTTTTTCTTTACAAACCAATTAAGCACATGAAGATAAGCACTTTTAATAACTATGACTTTTTACAAAAATGACTTATAAGCACTTATTCAGCCAAGGATTTTGTTACAGTATACTCTTTTAAATGGGAATAAACACTAGTTAAGTTTAAAATGCTATTAAGCTAGACAATAAGCTCAAATACAATGGAAATAAGCTCAGCTACTGTAATTAAGCTACTTTTACAACTGACTAAACACAAAAACTAGAAATAAGCACTGAATAAGCCACAAATAAGCACAAGCTTAAACTGATTTACACAGTACACTGTTTGAATCACTAGGCACATTCTAGCTACTTTTTAAGCACTTGAATAATCTACAAAATGAAAACAAACACTGCAATTAACTAGTTGACCAAGTGAGCTTTCCAAAGAACTAATTTACAAAGTTTAGCTTTCACAAATAAGCTCTTGAGAAGCTTTTGAAAAACTGATGAACACTGAGTTGACTGGTTTTCTTGAACAAAAATGGACAGAATTAAAAAGCTATTGCAGACCAACTAAATAAGCTAGAATTGGAAAAATAAAAATTGGAATCTTGAGCCAGCTAGGTGAGCTTCTCAAAAATCTAAATAACACAAGCTAATGATCACTAATAAGCTCTATAAGAGCTTATGAACTAGGCTACTAAATCTGTGCACAGGACAGTTTTTTAAATGAGGTATCTAAAACAAGCTAACCAATAAGTACTTTATAAGCTGATTAAAAGCAAACTAATATTTTTCTAATTTTCTTAAGCAACTAAAGTTTAATGTCCTAGAGGCTTATAAGCTGAATCTTAATATTAAGCACACAGTGAAATTCTAAGTTTTATTCAAAAACGACCCAATGAAAATTTGACTTTTTGATAAAAACTATAAGTTGACTAAGATGAACTTATAATCTATTCTACTTATTAAATATGTTATATTAAGCTGTAATAAGAATGATTTAAGCTAAAGTAACAAATTACAAGCTACTTTGATGAGATAAGAACTTCAAAATCCTAACAGTTATAGACTAGTGTGAGTTTAAAGGATATTTTGACTTTTCACAAAATAAGTACTAGTTTTTATACTTGTATTGAGTTCTTAGGTACTAATAAGACTTGAAACAAACAAGATCAACAACATAAACAAGCTTTACCAAAGTTAACCAGGTACAACCAAACAGTCCTTTTTGGGACTGTTATAAAACTTTTTAGTACTAAACTAGCTTTTCAGACCAAGAAATCTAGAGATTATCTTATATTAAATATAATGAGACTAGATTAAACTGAAATTAACAAGAGTTAACAGATAAACTATAAAATGCAAATTCTTAGAAAATAGCTTACAAATTGGAATGCAAGTGAAAGCTGAGAACCAAACACTGAAATCATACCCTATAGCTTCCCAAGAAGCACTAATCCCAAGGCCATCCAATATCAACCTTGCTCCAGCCTTCTTGTATCTTGCACCATGGCTTTTTATTTTTAAACTATTTATTTGGTATTTTTGTGAATTTTTATGTTTTTGATACTAAACTGTTTTTTTAAGTATCTAAAAGCTTAAATAAGCTTAATAGGGAGCTTATGTGGCTTACTCAGTCCATACTAACATATACAAACAACATTTAATCATTCATGATATTTTCAAGATAAGGAAAATTTGCAGAATCTGAATTATAACTTGATACTGGATTTGAGGTTTCACAAAAGATTAATTATGCAATAAACACTTGAAATACAGAGTTTGATAAGCTAAAACATACAAATAAGCTAAAACGACATTAAGTAATTTAAATTAAACTAGATAGATCTTCACAATGCTTCCCAATCTCTCTTTATAGACTTTTGAGGCTCTCCTTATGACTCTGAATCTTTCCCACCTTAATCCAACCATTGGATTGGTCAAAGTAATCGTATTCGTACATTTGGATATTTTGGCGCCAAATTTCTCAATAGCAGGTTTTCTGCATTAATGGGGTTTGGTTTGATGTGGAGGTGTTAGGAGACAGCTGGGGAAGAGTGTTTTAGATGGCAAGGTGGAAAGCAAGTGGTAAAAACCACTGGTATTGGCTCAAACAGCTGTGGGAGAGACGGGTGAACAGTGCGCGGTTTTTATTTGAATTTAAAAGTTGGGCCGGGTTGTGTTTTGGGCTAGCAGCTGGGTTTGTTGGGTTTGGATTAATATATAAGGGATCCGTTTGGTTTTGTAGCTAGTTAACCCAAGGACCAAACTTGTAAATCTGCCAAAGTTAAGGGTTGAACCTGCCAATCATCCAAAGGTTTTTACAAGGACCAAAAATGCCAAACTTGAATAGTACAAGGACTATTGTTGATTATTTTCCATTTTTAAAATGTCCAAGGACCATTCTTGTCAATATTCAAACTCCAGGGACCAAATTTGTAATTTTTCTCTAAACTTATCATAAAGGACCAATTTTGTCATTTATTAATAATACAAGGGTGATGTTTGAATAATTTCTATTTTTTAACACCCAGGGACTATTTTTGACATTTTTCTAAAGTTGAGGGACTAAAGTTGTAAATTATGATTTTTGAACTTTAAAGGGTTTGTTTTGACAACTTTTGAATCTCATGGACCTTAAATGACATTTTACAAGATTTTGAATTACCAGGGACTAGTTTTGACAACTTTTGTAACTTGGGGGATTAAAACTGCCAATTATGCAAACTTGATACGTTTTTCATCAGATTTTGATGTTTTTGCATTTAAAACATATAAAACACTTGTTTGTGATATTTTCATCATTTTGAAGCATTTCTGAGTGTTTTCAGATGTTTTTGGCATTTTAATAGTACAAAAATGATGAGTATTTAGACACTCATCATTTATCCATATCTTTCTTCCAAAAAATCTGTTCTGGAGTTAATTGAGTTTGAGGCTTAAACATGTTCAGGGAGATCCAATTTTCCTTAGTGTAATCATGGGGTATGATCGTTATGTTATTCTTTTTACACACAGGATCGTTAAGCTTCTTATCCATTTTCTCCCTAGATGCATCATCTATATTTCTATCATCTTCCGTGCTTCCAATACATGATGGTGTTTGCCTAGGCTTAAGAATCTCATTACCATCATATAGTACCTTATGAGCAGCTCTAGCCTTTTTACCTACCTCGAGATTTGGTTCCTCAACAATGGGAATACTATGCTTATCGCTTAAGACTCTATGCTTAGTGATTAAGTGAGCAGTCTGAATGGTATTCCCTTGTACGTACAACTTATTTTCAAGCTTGTTTTTCAAAGTTTTTAGATTAGAAAAGTCATTCAAAAGTTTTGATTCCTTAGCATTAAATTCTTGTTTAAGCACTTTAACATTATCTTGAAGCTCTTGCTTTTGCTTAACAGTTTTAGAAAGCTTTTCTTGTAAGGAGTTTAACTCTTGTTTTAACACTTCTTCTCTAAAATTACTTTTTCTAATAATTGTACGCATTTGGTCATCCATTTCCTGCTCACGGGTAGTTAACTCAAACTTAGCACGTTGTTCATAAATAGCAACTTGTTCTTTATAGGCATTCAGTTCAGAGATAACAGAATCATCAGGAGCACATGCAGTGTATTCATCAAAAACATAGTCATCATTGACTGCCAAAGATGCATCACTTGGTACAATCTCACTTTCACTTTGCGTCACATATTGATCATAAGAGACAATATTGCTATTACCCTCATTATCAATATCTGATTCATAAGTTTCAAGAGATTGTACTTTATTATGAATCTTTTGCTCATCAACTTCATCGTATAGTTTTAATACCTCTGAAATGATTGATTCTTTGGATGGACCAGCCTGGTGTGGTGATGAGACATTTGGAGAGACCATAGGTGAGATGCTAGCCATAAAGATTGTTTGGGCAGTAGGTTCATCATCGACATCAGAGTCAAATGCATCACAGTCAGCTACTTGAAAGGCATTTTGATGATAGTGACCTATTTCCTGAATTGGCTACTCATCAACATCAGCATCATAGGTTTTGGCATTTCCTTCAACAAGAAACAATAACTCCTCTTCATCCAAAGCTGCTCTATTATCCTGAGCTTGCATAATTAAAATCTTGTCTCTGAAGTATTCTGCATTCTGTGGACGTTTTGGAGATGTGCAGTTCCTCGCAATGTGTCCATCACCACCACAGTTGTAGCACTTGATTGGCTTTACTTGTCCTTGATTGGCATTCCTTCCACGATTCTGATTAGCCACATACCCTCCACCAACTCCACCTCTTCCCTGTTCATACTGCCTTAGTAGCTTGATTGTGTGGATTGGATGCTGTTCTGAGATTATTGTTGGTGTGTGGGAGGGAATTCATATTTTGACTAACCATGAGAGATAGTTGATTGATGAAGTTTTCCATGAGTGTGTTTGAGTCTGGAGGCTTATATGCTGGATCAGGAATGAGCTTGTAATTACCATTACCAGTGGGTATGACTTGAGAAGCTTTGGTTGTAATTCTAACATTGGTGTAGAAGGTTGTAAAGTCATTTGATGAACTTGTTTCTCCCTACTTAGATTTGAACTGTTCAAGAATCCTTTGTTCAAACATAGCATGTCTCTCATTCTGAAGAAGGAAGGCATACAGTTGCTCATAGTTGGTGTTCTTCAATCCTTTGGTTAGCTTCACAGAGGTGACAAATTTGTGCCATTCGGGATTCATGTTGTTCACAAACTTTGAGTTCAGCTGAATATTTGGCATGGTCATTTTGATATTCCTCATATCATTCACAAGCTTGTGGAATCTCACGTAATATTCATAGACACTTTCTTCTGGTTTCATCTTAAAGTGCTCAAATTCATCATACAGTTGTGATTCTCTGTCTTCCTTAGTTAATTCAGAACCCGAGAGAAGCATCTTGACATTATCCCAAACCGCCTTGGCTTCAGTTTTGTGATTGATAAGCTTGTAGATATCTTTTGGAAGACCTTGAAGTATAATGTTTGAAGCCCTGATATCAGCATCGAATCTCTTTTTCTCCTTATCACTGAACTCATCATACGTCTTTGGTCTGTCCAATCCAAAGATCATTGTTCCATCTGCAGCAGTATCGAGTATGTCTCTGGTTGTCTCAACTTGATAAGGTCCTTCATCAATTGACTTGAGAATGTTGACTCCATTTTTCTTTCTCAAACAATACAACCTAATTCTTTGAGCCCATGAGTCATAGTCAGTTCTGTCAAGCATGGGTGGACGAGTATCTAAACCAGCTGCTTGAACGTCCTTAGCTACAATAGAGATGATTGTAGGCACGTTGGTAGACATGTTTACAGATTTCACGAGATTTTATAACTTTATGATTAAACCGGGAAATAGATTCTTTCACGGGATTTTACTAAATCAAGAGAAAACCGTATTAGAAACAAATATTAACCAAGTCACTATAACCCTTGAACCAAGTCGCTAAGTCACCAAGTCACTAAGTAGCAACTCGCTAAACCTCAAGTCGCTGTGAATCAAGTTGCTAAGCACAAGTCGCTAAGACCCAAGTCGCTGAACACAAGTCGCTAAAGCACCAAATCGCTAAGCAGACAAGTCGCTAAAGAGCAACTCGCTAAGTATCCAAGTCGCTAAGAATCAACTCGCTAAGAACAATAAGGACAAGTCGCTAGAAATAATAGAGACAAGTCGCTACGCCAACCAAGTCGCTAGCCGAAGTGGAACCTCCACTACGTTGTACTGTTTGTCGGCTTGTCTCAATAGACAAGTCGCTAGGCTCAAGTCGCTACTCCTCTAACTACAAGTCGCTGGAAATTAACAAAGTAAATCGCTACCAAGAAAACAACTCCGAGAGCCAAGTCGCTAGGTAGAAAACTTTAAGAACAATACTTTTCAATCCAAAACAAGCCCAACCACAGTGATTCAAGCTTTACAAATCAAAACCCAAGCACTTACAATGATTCTAAACACAAAAGTACACTCAAAATTCAAACTTTAACACAAGAAATGATCCAAATGATGCAAAAACCACTAAACTTTTTCAAACCCAAAAACCATATAAAACCACTAGAAATCCAAGGATATGTAAGAGAGATTATCAAACCATGGCTCTGATACCAATTGTAACATATTGGATTTCACAAACACATCAAATCATGATCACATATAAGCGTATAATATAAGGTTTTAGAGAGAGAAAGAGTTAGAGGTTTGGGAACTTAGTGAGAGAAAGTAAAAGTGTTATTATGAGCTCCAACCCTCTACCTTGGGAGGTAGAGGGTATTTATAGTCTTACATAAAACGCCACCTACGGGCTGTGGATCAGGCATACAGTGGGTAAAGACCCGTCCGTCCTCCACGGTGTTACTTAACTAAATACTACTTAACATTAAATAACTACGACTACGAGCTTTCTAACGATTACATATACTTGAGGTGACCGACACTTTAATAACTGGATTTACTAAATCCTAACAGGTTTTATCAACGATTACCCTCTTCGTTAAAATTATCACACATTTAATATACTTAGATGGAGTATATTGATAAGTTTTAACATTTTTATAAGTATTGCATTTTTATGTTACCTGGTTTTAAGTTTCGTGACTTAAGGGCTTAACATTAGTAATTACTGGGACCAAACTACACACCGTAGAACCAATACTTACCACAAATGACAAGCACTTCACCACCTCATGGAGAGGTGGCATGCATATGGTTATCACAAGAGCCGGATGGCCTCTTCTTGATACTATTTGCATCAAAACATGACACCAAATACATTCTTAGATATATAAGCCTTTCTAAATTACTTCATATCAAAGTATTCTTGCAAATGTTATTGGTAATCCTTACAAGGTCCTAAGGTTGTTTTAGTGATTTATTGGGCAAGTTGGAAGATATACAAGCTAAATAGGGCTAAAGTTATAGTTGTCTTGAAGTATCTAGCACAAGGTTTATAGATTTCGCAAGAAATCAAGTGGTAGATGACTAGAAGATTAGGATAGATTTTTCCTTGTGGTTGTGTTGTTTTCATCCAAGACTTTGTAAGGATTATGTTTAGTTTTCATGTTTTTCTTTCATTTTGGTACTTATATACCTTGTATAAGTTGTATATATTGTTATGACTTGATTTGATGTTGTACATAGCTAAAACACAAGACAAAACTTATTTAGAACCTTTTTGATGCAACTAGTTAAAACTAGAGATGTATATTAAAAATTGACAAAATTTTATAGATTATGGACTTGGACAAACATAATAAAGATGTAGAGGAAACTATAATAAGAATATGGTCTTTGGAATTTCGTTAATTGGACTTGTGGTTTGAAAGTTGCGGCTAGTTAAAAGTTACTAAAATTTTGGTGTTGGGAAAATAGCACATTGATCTGATTTTAAAATGAAGTTTCGACGCCTTTCTTCCACAGCTTAAGTGTAAAACACAAAAGTTGTCCGAAATGATGTTTTACTAAATACAACGCGTGAATTTAAGCATGAAAGTGTAAAATAAAGGCTGATCACCACAGAAACCAAAGAGGGCTGTTTTATCAAAGTTGTTTTCCTAAAGCTTTATTGCGATAACCAAAATTTTCAAACTCAATGAAGTATCAAATTTATTAAGTTTTTATTAAAACATTACAAACATCAGTTTTATAAAATAACATCACTCTCCAGAAGACTTCAACTACTAAGGCTAAGGTTGAGGCCTCCTCCTTCCTGACTATCTTTGATGATCATGATGAAGGTAACTTCCTTTACTAGTTACTTATCATAACCGCCTTCATAGTTTATGTATCCTTATATTATTTGGTTAGGGTTTCTTGAGGCCTTCGAATTTAAGACTCCTTCGAATTGTCACCTCCTGATCTCCAATATCACCCCGTCAGCCTGAGAGGTCATATGGACAACCAAACTGCCGAATAGCTCTTCGAACTCCATGACCCTTGTTATGCAAGGCAAGCTGTTGATAATGCTGTTAATCGGAGATCCTGCGAGCTATTGAAGGTTGTGTATCAGGTCAAGGGTGAATGTAAGATTGTCAAGGAAAGGGTGAAAGCCAGGGAGGAAGAGTACAACGAACTGGAGGCTAAATGTGAGGCTGTGATAGCCAATTTTGATAAGAATCCTGCTGTCATGGTCCTTCATCAGAAGATCGTAACCTTATTAACCCAGGTCTAGGATCATTAGGACAACTTGGATAAGATGTTGTTGGAGAGCTAAAAATGGGCTAGGTATGAAGAGACTGTTTCAACTCTCAAGACGAAGGTTGCTACCCTAGAGGGTGAGCGAACAAAGTTGGAGGGAATCGAAACCAAGCTCCATCAAGAGGTTGAGAGTGTGAAATGGGATAGGGAGGAGGTGGCTTCGAAGGTCGTACCCTACATTGCTATAGAGTTGGCGCATAATGACGAGTTAGGGCAATTGGTGGGCCGGCTTGTAAGTTATGCCATTAGTTATGGAAGGTGTGTTGCATTCAAAGAAGTGGCGAAGATGAAAGAGCCGTTTGACTTGGAAAAGGATCCTGGCTATCGTGCTTCGTACATTGAGGAATATAATCAAGCCGAAAACAATCTTGACACTGCAGTCTATCTATTTCTCTCTGAAGCCATTGCATACCCTTTAGCCTTAGTTGATGTTCTTCTTTCTAAGAAGCCCCGGGTACTCCGTCGTCCTACACCTTTAAAGACCTTAGCTTCGTCCAAGTTTGTGAAGCCTTATTCTCCTCCATCATCAAAGACTGTTTCTCCTCCTCATCCAGAATGAAGGTCACTGTGTTGGTGATAATTTGATCCTGGGGGTGGTATGTACCCCCGTATAAAATAATTTAATTCTATGTCTGTCAGGCTTCAGCCTTAAAACAATTTACTTTTATGCTTGTATTTATATGGCTTGTGTGTCAGGACCGATTAACATAAGATTTATGTGGTTTGGAGGTCTAGGTTGGTGAAAGTAGATGAAGAACATCATCTTGCTTAGTGAGAGAAAGTAGAGAGAGGGAGAAGAAAACAAGGTTTTTATTGATAAGAACAAAAGAATACAATGCACCAAATGCTTCACCTCACCCCTCATGGAGAGTCATGAGGGGTATTTATAGGCTCTATCTTTGCCACTTACACAATACTAGTCCCTAAGGGCAAAGTATACTACGCGTCTAGTCCAATTCACATAAGTGACGTTATCTTTAGAAAAAGCGAGGCTAACAATCTCCCTCCAAGATAGCGTCACACGTGAATGGTTACAATGAGACCTATAAATACAAAACAAAGTAAATTACAAAAGTAATGAACAATGTTGACTTTCTTGAAGTACAGAGTCTCTGTAGTCTAGATACTGAGGCAAACTTGAAGTTCTCCCTTCCGATGACCTCGGCAAATGATCTTCTTGTAGCTCTGAACTTCAACTGTAACGGTCTAGTTTGGTTATTACTCCCTCCTAACTAGTGAGCCTTTTTTCTTTTTCTGCTCCCTCCTGAACCGACAACACTCTTCCAACACGTCTTTAATCTTCAGACACGCAGCGGAGAAAGTAAACTCTTGAAGCACAATGGTTGTCGTTCTGGGAACATCATAACATAACTCACTTAGTATTGCATCCAAGTTGGTAAAAAGCCCAGATGTACACCACACTACTTCTCCTTCTTCAGTCTTAAGCAAAAATCCCTTCGTAATCCAATCACGGAAGATGAAATACCAACTTCTCCCTCCTGATGGTTGCGAGCTATCGGAATTATCATAATGTTGCGTACATGCCGTATTACCTTCTTTGATGCAATATTAACATCATAGCTTGATCAAAATTCTGTGAGAATATGCCGTAATACTCTCAATAATTTTCTCTAACCAACCTTTAAATCGAACCTCCTTTGAATTCACCGGCTAAATGTAATGACCACATATGGAGATAGCCCGGTACGACTAACTTGAAAAGGAAGTAAGCATCCCAACTTGTGACTTGTTGCTTGTTCTAAATTTTTGAACAATCCACAACTTCATGTGACACTGAGCACAACAACGTAACTCCTTAAAGTGATGGTTACACACTGTGAGCACTACAACGTAACTCCTTACCAGTTATAACCAGATTTCAAATTTCATAATGTGCTCCAACAAGTTATCTTGAGACATGCATCCAACCAACCATCGTCTCAAAGATAAAGAAGTCCACCCGTGAAACGTCACTTCAATTCCGCATCAATAATACCGTACAAAAACTCCGTAGTCATTTTTTTAAATTTCTGTTCAAGCCGTGAATATTGTATCCCTCCGTGAAAATTATACCATAATACCAACTTGAAGTCCAAAGAAAAATAAAAACTTGTATCCAAAATATTGTAACACAACATTTGGATAACAAATTTTTGTCTCATTTTTTTCTTAAGCCGTATAAGCCAAATCCAGCGCAGCCCATTTCACTCAACCATGTATTACACAGTCCACGTAAATAAATCAGATACGAGGCCCAACATTAGATCCAATTTACCAAGAAGCCCACGATCCAACATCCTCATCCGGGTATAATAGCACCTCACTTAAACCTAAAACACACTTCTTATCACTAAACCTAAATATACTTCTTATATTGAACGCCTACCACTCAAATATTTCTCTCACCAAAACAGATCTGGGAAAGAATAAAATGCATCTCAATCTCAACTCTCATCACATCAATATCATGATCCCAGTCCACATCATTCAATCACAGATACTCAAACCAAAAACCCAATTACAACCTAACTTAAACCGATTTTGTTTCACCAACAAATGAATCGAGAGGTCCTGATGAAGTCTTCAAGATCATTATATGGTCTTAGGTAGGGTTGTATCCGATTGGATTTGTTGTTATCGTCCTTGTGTGTTCAATAATCGAACCAAGAAAGTATATCACATGCTTGTGATAATACTTTTCTTATTGTTCGAAGAAATAATGAAGTTTTGACTTCGAAATTGATCAATGATGCTTCATGGTTCAATTAATACAATCGATTAAAAGATTGCAAAAATGAACCTAACTGAGATCTATTGTATTTATCATGTCTTCGTATAGTTTAAAAGATAATGGATGGTGAGGGTTTTGATTGATATGGTTTTGATTGATAAAGGTTTGGACAAGTTTTCAGTTTAGGGTTCGAGTTTGATTTGAATTAAACCAGAAGAGTGGGATTTCTATTCTTGGACCAATGATGGATTGTAAATCTGAGGTCGTGATGGGTATAGGACTATAGGTATATGGTATTAGTGGTTTTTTGTCTGTTTTACGCGTAACTTCATTTTTCTTTTTCTCTTCAAATCCTTAAGCGTAAGACAGGTTTTAGTCATTATGCGTAGCCTTACGCGTAATGTCATGCTTATGCGTAAGCATACGCGTAACATTGCTTATGCGTAAGCATACGTGTAACATTGCTTATGCGTAGCTTATTCTTACGCGTAAGCCTAGGCTTATGCGTAAGAGCATATGCGTAACATTTCATACGCGTAACTTCACAGCTACGCGTAACACCTCTGAAGATTCCCCTTATGCGTAAGTTTAGGGTTTTGACCCTTTGACTTTTTCCGGCGAGTTTTTCCGACCATGTTATCCGACCAGTCTTCATACTAACCCAACAACATCATAAAAAATGCTTCTTTTTGACCATTTTGACCATATGAAGATGACCATATGACCACAATATTATGCACGGTTTGGTAACAAAAGTCTTGAAAAGACAGATATACATCATAGACTATTGACTTTTGACCATAAAGGATACTAGATCTTGAATAAAAACTGTTTACCACAAAAAATACGGAAAAAAAATTTTCCGACCCACAAATAACGCACAAAACAGTTTAAAAATAAGATTCAAACCACAATAAATCATCAAAAAATAACCATGGCTCTATACCACTTGTCAGGACCGATTAACATAAGATTTATGTGGTTTGGAGGTCTAGGTTGGTGAAAGTAGATGAAGAACATCATCTTGCTTAGTGAGAGAAAGTAGAGAGAGGGAGAAGAAAACAAGGTTTTTATTGATAAGAACAAAAGAATACAATGCACCAAATGCTTCACCTCACCCCTCATGGAGAGTCATGAGGGGTATTTATAGGCTCTATCTTTGCCACTTACACAATACTAGTCCCTAAGGGCAAAGTATACTACGCGTCTAGTCCAATTCACATAAGTGACGTTATCTTTAGAAAAAGCGAGGCTAACAATCTCCCTCCAAGATAGCGTCACACGTGAATGGTTACAATGAGACCTATAAATACAAAACAAAGTAAATTACAAAAGTAATGAACAATGTTGACTTTCTTGAAGTACAGAGTCTCTGTAGTCTAGATACTGAGGCAAACTTGAAGTTCTCCCTTCCGATGACCTCGGCAAATGATCTTCTTGTAGCTCTGAACTTCAACTGTAACGGTCTAGTTTGGTTATTACTCCCTCCTAACTAGTGAGCCTTTTTTCTTTTTCTGCTCCCTCCTGAACCGACAACACTCTTCCAACACGTCTTTAATCTTCAGACACGCAGCGGAGAAAGTAAACTCTTGAAGCACAATGGTTGTCGTTCTGGGAACATCATAACATAACTCACTTAGTATTGCATCCAAGTTGGTAAAAAGCCCAGATGTACACCACACTACTTCTCCTTCTTCAGTCTTAAGCAAAAATCCCTTCGTAATCCAATCACGGAAGATGAAATACCAACTTCTCCCTCCTGATGGTTGCGAGCTATCGGAATTATCATAATGTTGCGTACATGCCGTATTACCTTCTTTGATGCAATATTAACATCATAGCTTGATCAAAATTCTGTGAGAATATGCCGTAATACTCTCAATAATTTTCTCTAACCAACCTTTAAATCGAACCTCCTTTGAATTCACCGGCTAAATGTAATGACCACATATGGAGATAGCCCGGTACGACTAACTTGAAAAGGAAGTAAGCATCCCAACTTGTGACTTGTTGCTTGTTCTAAATTTTTGAACAATCCACAACTTCATGTGACACTGAGCACAACAACGTAACTCCTTAAAGTGATGGTTACACACTGTGAGCACTACAACGTAACTCCTTACCAGTTATAACCAGATTTCAAATTTCATAATGTGCTCCAACAAGTTATCTTGAGACATGCATCCAACCAACCATCGTCTCAAAGATAAAGAAGTCCACCCGTGAAACGTCACTTCAATTCCGCATCAATAATACCGTACAAAAACTCCGTAGTCATTTTTTTAAATTTCTGTTCAAGCCGTGAATATTGTATCCCTCCGTGAAAATTATACCATAATACCAACTTGAAGTCCAAAGAAAAATAAAAACTTGTATCCAAAATATTGTAACACAACATTTGGATAACAAATTTTTGTCTCATTTTTTTCTTAAGCCGTATAAGCCAAATCCAGCGCAGCCCATTTCACTCAACCATGTATTACACAGTCCACGTAAATAAATCAGATACGAGGCCCAACATTAGATCCAATTTACCAAGAAGCCCACGATCCAACATCCTCATCCGGGTATAATAGCACCTCACTTAAACCTAAAACACACTTCTTATCACTAAACCTAAATATACTTCTTATATTGAACGCCTACCACTCAAAATATTTCTCTCACCAAAACAGATCTGGGAAAGAATAAAATGCATCTCAATCTCAACTCTCATCACATCAATATCATGATCCCAGTCCACATCATTCAATCACAGATACTCAAACCAAAAACCCAATTACAACCTAACTTAAACCGATTTTGTTTCACCAACAAATGAATCGAGAGGTCCTGATGAAGTCTTCAAGATCATTATATGGTCTTAGGTAGGGTTGTATCCGATTGGATTTGTTGTTATCGTCCTTGTGTGTTCAATAATCGAACCAAGAAAGTATATCACATGCTTGTGATAATACTTTTCTTATTGTTCGAAGAAATAATGAAGTTTTGACTTCGAAATTGATCAATGATGCTTCATGGTTCAATTAATACAATCGATTAAAAGATTGCAAAAATGAACCTAACTGAGATCTATTGTATTTATCATGTCTTCGTATAGTTTAAAAGATAATGGATGGTGAGGGTTTTGATTGATATGGTTTTGATTGATAAAGGTTTGGACAAGTTTTCAGTTTAGGGTTCGAGTTTGATTTGAATTAAACCAGAAGAGTGGGATTTCTATTCTTGGACCAATGATGGATTGTAAATCTGAGGTCGTGATGGGTATAGGACTATAGGTATATGGTATTAGTGGTTTTTTGTCTGTTTTACGCGTAACTTCATTTTTCTTTTTCTCTTCAAATCCTTAAGCGTAAGACAGGTTTTAGTCATTATGCGTAGCCTTACGCGTAATGTCATGCTTATGCGTAAGCATACGCGTAACATTGCTTATGCGTAAGCATACGTGTAACATTGCTTATGCGTAGCTTATTCTTACGCGTAAGCCTAGGCTTATGCGTAAGAGCATATGCGTAACATTTCATACGCGTAACTTCACAGCTACGCGTAACACCTCTGAAGATTCCCCTTATGCGTAAGTTTAGGGTTTTGACCCTTTGACTTTTTCCGGCGAGTTTTTCCGACCATGTTATCCGACCAGTCTTCATACTAACCCAACAACATCATAAAAAATGCTTCTTTTTGACCATTTTGACCATATGAAGATGACCATATGACCACAATATTATGCACGGTTTGGTAACAAAAGTCTTGAAAAGACAGATATACATCATAGACTATTGACTTTTGACCATAAAGGATACTAGATCTTGAATAAAAACTGTTTACCACAAAAAATACGGAAAAAAAATTTTCCGACCCACAAATAACGCACAAAACAGTTTAAAAATAAGATTCAAACCACAATAAATCATCAAAAAATAACCATGGCTCTATACCACTTGTCAGGACCGATTAACATAAGATTTATGTGGTTTGGAGGTCTAGGTTGGTGAAAGTAGATGAAGAACATCATCTTGCTTAGTGAGAGAAAGTAGAGAGAGGGAGAAGAAAACAAGGTTTTTATTGATAAGAACAAAAGAATACAATGCACCAAATGCTTCACCTCACCCCTCATGGAGAGTCATGAGGGGTATTTATAGGCTCTATCTTTGCCACTTACACAATACTAGTCCCTAAGGGCAAAGTATACTACGCGTCTAGTCCAATTCACATAAGTGACGTTATCTTTAGAAAAAGCGAGGCTAACATTGTGTAAGCCTTAAACAATTTTATTTATATAGCCATAGTGGTTGTTTATCTTGTGCCCCCTCAAAGGGGCTAATCATATAAGGGATTTATAATCCCAGCTTTTGATATTTAGTCAACCCATGGGTTTAGACTTCTGCACCTCCCCCCATTTTATTTTATCTATTTTTTTATTTTTTTAACTAAGGCGCAAGTGTGGCCTTATTAAATGTTTATTAGTCACCAAGATTTTTTTTAAACTAATTCTATGTTTGTCAGGCTTCAACCTTAAAACAATTTACCTTTATGCTTGTATTTATATGGCTTGTGTAAGCCTTAAACAATGTTATTTATATAGCCATAGTGGCTGCTAATCTTTTGCCCCCTCAAAGGGGCTAATCATATAAGGGATTTATAATCTCAGCTTTTGATCTTTAGTCAACCCATGGGTTTAGACTTCTGCACCCCCCCCCCCAATTTTATTTTTTTTATTTATTTATTTTTAACTAAGGTGCAAGTGTGGCCTTATTAAATTTTCATGAGTCACCAAGATTTTCTAAGCAGCCTTCGCTTGTAACAGATGGTAGGGATCCACTCTATTTTAGCCCGAAAGGTTTCGAATGAAAACCTTTGGGAAGTTAACGTGAATTTATAGGATGTTAGTTTAGTTATTCCATTTAATATGAACACTTGTTTTGCTACACTAGTAAATTTCCCATGACACAATGTAATCTAAACAATCGTGCTAAAATGGAAAATAGGTTATCGTACATAAAACTTACGAAGGCTCAAACCGTTTACCATATGATTGGTTGGGTAGCCTGAAGTGGTTGATATCATGTAAGTTCCACTTCTATAAGCTTCCTTGATTACATAAGGTCTTTCTCATGTTTGCTCATGATTCCTTCACCGTTTTTGGTCAGGAGTGTATATTCTCCTATTTCAAAGGTGGAAGATTGGGTCCTTACTCCGTGGTACCTACGGAGCTTATTCTTGTAATAAGCTTCATGTATTAAGGCTACTTATTTGTCCTTATCTAAGTTACCTTCACTCGTAGCAGCCTCTTCCTGTGTTGGTTTCCCTAGTCCATCTGTGATTGGGTAAGTAACCGTTGGGATAACTGCTTCCGAACCATAAGTAAGGGTGAATGGAGTTTCCTTCGGGTTGTTACGTGGCAGGATCCGATGCGTCCATACCTCTTGTGGGAGCCCACCTTTGTTGGCTACGAACCAATTGCTTTTCTATATAATTCACTATTTTCGTATGTTCCTTGATGGGTGAAAAGATTGATAGATCTTTAAACCTGTGCAAAAATCCAGGAAGGTCCCTTCCCTGAACTGCTTATCTTCCTTCAAAGTTATTTTTTGCGGGACTCCGAATCTGCAAACTATGTATTCCCATATAAACTTTTCGAACTGTCTTTCGAGCGTTGAAATCAACGGCTTTGCCAACTTTGTAAAATACTTGGCACGACCAGGTTTTGATGGTGATCGAAGGGTATGATGATGGGAGATGAACTGCCAAGCCGTAGATAACCTGTTACAACACAAATGAAGACACTACGTTATGTGAAGCGCAGGGGTGAGACCCTGCGAATCACCTCCGGCGTGAGAGTAAGCATGGGAATGTGATTGCAAGGAGTGCATAAGTATAAAAATGTAGGTATTGAGAGCGTGTCCAAACCTGAATGACCTGCCTATTTATTTACAAGTGATGAAATAGGCTGGAGCAGACCTCTGCACTTGAACCGGTAAACGTGGGGGTGTCCCGCAATTTTAAGGGATTACAGGGAAAGTGTACCACGATCCCTACCTTGGCGGGGAAGCCTTGGTAAGGATAGAACGTGGGTTTTGACTTGGTCATGCCTAGCCTCAAGATAGTTTCATCGAAGGGCACACCCCGAAAGGTGTTTGGGCTTCGAGTGGCGAATTCCCTTACTGGTAACCATCTTAGAGATGATTGTACGCCACTAGAAACTATTCAGAGTTTTCTAGGTGTCACTGAGAATAGATCCCGGTCGAGTTCGGAAAGGAGATATTTAAGCCTAGAAAACTCCGAATAGTTTCTAGTGGCGTGCAATGTTCAAAAAATTATAGGATGTGATGTGCAATGTTCAAAAAAGATGAAGGGAATTAATTTCAAACTTAATTAGCAAAATAATATTGAAATCATCATCACATCTCATATGATGGTATGTTCTTAATTCAAAAAAAAAAAAGAAATAAATATATAAAATAAAATTTAAAAGAAAAAAGTTTTTAGACATGATGAAAATTGCTTTGCTAAAAAATAGCAAAATAAACATAAGTCAAATAAATAAATATATAGACGCGCATTTCCAGTGAGTGGGTTCAGACTCCTTCCTTTCTTTCCTTCCTTTCTTCTACATTTTATTAAATAATCTGAGTAACACAATTACATCATTAATTACGTAAACTTATTATATAGATCAGAGCATCATATTAATTACCACAACACCTATCTTCTTCTTCTTCTTCTTCTTATCATTATTATTATATATAAAAAGATAGTCTTTTATATTATATACATACAAAAGAAAGTGTTTATTTCCAGCTGGTTTGATCTTTACTAGAAAGAAACATTGTTTGTTTCGTCTAGGCCTCCTTTTTCTCTCTCTTTCTTGTTTTGTTTTTGTTTCTCTCTCTAGAAAAAAACAAAAACATAAACATAAACATAGTATATGTTTGTTTGGGGAGATTAAGGTTACGAGGATACAAAGATCTTAGATTTATAATGGTGGAACTTTTATGTTCTTTGAATAAGGTATGCTTTTTGTTTTGCATTGTGATTTTATATTTTATAATTTTTGTTTATATTTTATAAACTCATTTTTTCTGGACTTAAAACATGGAAATAAGCTTTTGGGTTAGATGGGTATGAATGATTCTTAAGAAAGTTTTGATTTTTATAGATTGTGACAAATGATGTTTTTTGGTAATTTAATTTACACCAAAATTTGTCATTTAAGTGGTTTAGACACTCTTAATTAGGAAGTAAATGTAGCTTCATTAGATTTTTTTAGACCTACCAAATCTATACCAAGGTACAACTTTTACTGCACAAGATACAACTCTGCTAGATTTGAGTTGGGGAAATGTTTATTTGTGTGACTAAAGTGAATCTTGTAGCTTGAAACTGGATTGGAATATTTTGTTTATGATTGTTTGGTTAAAGATATAAATTTTATTGTTTTTGCTTGTTTTTTAAGGTTATAAGTGTCAGCTTTTTGGAAACAAGTTATACAAATTTGCTGTAAAAGCTGATTAAGGGGGGTGTTTACTAAGTTTTAGCTCTAGCAGAACACGGATAATCACTTTTTTTAGTAGTTTGCCAAACCCTAGTTATTGATTATTTTTGTTTTGCTAATCTTTCCCCAAACGCGATTCCAAACACCCTTCTCAAATAAATGTAAATTTGTTAGATACTGTAGCTTCATTGTTGTTTGATTACTAATATCATGTATTTGAACGACAGGATACTATTACAATCAAGCCTCCTAAAAGGGCTTCATTGGTGTTAAGATTAATGTTATCAGCATTCGCGATGATGTGTGGTATTTATATATGTTCGATATGTTTAAAGCAAATGAACTTGCTGAACACAAACAGGTTTCTATACTTAGATGATTTCGAAAGGCCCTGTTATGACACCGTTGTAGATCGTTCTCAAGTACCTTACTTGCATTATCCTAAACCCAAAACGTTCAATAGGTCAGAATGTGCTGGAAATCCTGTGCATTTGTTTGCCATTGTGTCGATGCAAAGATCAGGAAGTGGTTGGTTTGAGACTTTATTAAATAGTCATGTAAATGTGAGCTCAAATGGTGAGATTTTTGGGCCAAAGAGTAGAAGAGAGAATGTTACATCCATTATTAAGACACTCGATAGAGTTTACAATTTGGACTGGTTTACTAGTTCTTCGAAGAATGAGTGTTCTGCTGCAATTGGCTTCAAATGGATGCTTAATCAGGTATATACCATCTTTGAATACTTTAAGCTTTGCATTTGTTATTATTCTAAACTTCATTTTAATTCTTACCCTCTAAGTTACATGACCTTTAGATTGTTTTCATTGACGAATTTTGGTATATAGGGGAAATGCAAATTTGGTCTTACATACTGACAAAAAGAGAACATTATGGATTTCAATATACATTACTACCCCTCCAATTTTTGTACGTAGTTAATAAAGGTATTTAGTTTCTGTTTATAAGGAATCATAAAATTAAAGAATTGCGTTTCTTCCAAAGTAAGGAGTAGAAGTTATATTCAGCCTGTAAATTTCACCACTCTAGATTCTCGGCTTGGTTAGTGTTTGGTGCACCTTTCTGTTGTTATTTCTGATTCTGTTACATATCTTCTAACAAATCCATCTTTTTTGTCACTGCAGGGATTAATGCAGCATCCTAATGAGATTGCACAATACTTCAACGATAGGGGCGTTAGTGTAATTTTTCTCTTGAGAAGAAATGTGCTGCGTCGATTGGTCTCAATACTTGCGAATGTCTTCGATAAAGATGCTAAGCTTCTAAATGGAGTCCATGTGTCCCATGTACACTCGCATGAAGAGGTTATTCTACATCCCAATAATTTATATTTTGTGCGTTTTCAGCAACAATTACTAAAATCTTGTTGGAGTTGTTTTACTTTTAGTAAAATTTATGCAGACCATCCACATCGACATTTTACATGCGCCTTAAAATCTGAACACTTTGGCTTTGTAAAATCTGAAAATCGAAATTAGAATCTGTTTTGTCCAATACAGTTGTGCAGCACGTTAAAACACCCTTATATAAATAACTCTGCTTAATGCTCATGGAAGATTTGTGCAACGACAATGTACCTTTCTCTTACCCATACATGGTCACATAATACACACAATGACACAAACACGACTTCTTATCTTTTCTTTTCGAATATTTGTTTACTTAGAATTTGATACATGTTTATCACATTAGCATGAGCTTATTCCCTTTCCTTTGTTTCTTTAGGCTACTTTACTTTCAAAATACAAGCCTAACATCAACATAACATCCCTAAAATCGGATTTGAGAGGGATGGAATCAACTGCCGTAAAAGCACTCAACTACTTCAATAGGACGCGCCACATCATAATCTACTATGAAGATCTCATGAAAGACCCCTCTGTAAGTATCACTCGTTTCTGAATTCCTGACTATTCTTCTTAGTTCTGTTATTATCATACTTGTTGTGTTTATTTTACGTGTTGTACAACTATCATCGCACAAAAATACAACCCACAAAGAAAAAATTCGATATAGCTCAAGAAAGCTGATCTTTTTTTTTTTTTTTTTTTTTTTTTTTGCAATGTGGAAAATAATGAAAAATATTTCTTTTTCTGATGACTGCAGAATAAGCTCATAGAGGTAGAAGATTTTCTGAAGCTGCCACAAATGAATTTAACCAGTCAACAGGTCAAAATACACAAAGGGGCGTTATCGGAACACATCAAGAACTGGGAAGAAGTCAATAAGACTCTCAGTGGAACAGCTTATGAGAAATTCCTTCAAGCTGACTATTGACCGCGGCCTTGTGTAAATAACCTCTGTTGCAACTAATTTGAACCACATAGGAGCTGAGATACACGCCCATCCCATAACTTAAGAATTAACCAAAAATGGTGGTTTTCTTTTTCATATAGTGTCGTTCCTCCCCAGATTTGTTTTAGGTTATACATTTGTTGTAGGTGTTCTTTTGGTTGTAGGAAACATTTTGAAAAGGTGTAAGTAGGTTAGAAATTTTCGGTTAGTTTCTCACTAGCCAAGTCAATGTTCTATGGGGTTGTTTATACGTGTGTCAAAGTCTATTTGACAATGCACATCAAGTCAATCAATTTGTGTTCTTTCAGATCCCCTTGTTATTTTGTGATAAGCGTTTTTGCATTCATTTGATATGATGAGACTCCGAACCATTTAGAGGTTTGTATTTGAAACTGACAGTTGGGGTATCGTAACTAATTACTAGAGGTGTATCGACTAGCGACGCACAGTGACCTTTAATTTTGGTGTGATTTTGTAACATTCACTATTGTTGAATGCATGTATGCGCTCATCTTTCTGTGTAATGTTGTATGCTTCTGATAACAACTGGTAAAAATTTATGGATTTTGTCATACTGATACAGTAGTATTTATCACACTGGAAATCATTAATGATAAATACATTAATGTACTTGACTTTCAAAGTTGACCCAAGGTCTTTTTTATTTAACGTTTATTTTTAATAATGTCCTAAAGAAACATAATAATGCTCTAAAGAAACATAGGGACTGAATTATCTGGTGGTAGCTTCAGCCTATTTATGTAAAAATTAGTCAGTTTGAGTTGTATCTTTTAGTTTGACCCGCCGAGTTTCATGTGACATGAGTCAATCTAGTTCATCAAAGTCGGCCATGTTTGATCTTTTTCTTTTCTTTTTTGTTTTAGAATATATGATAAGTTTGAATTGATCGTGATGATTGATGATGTTTCTTTTAAGTTTAAAACCTACATTGTCGAATTTTATGTGTTTGATATTGTCTGATATATGTTTTATAAACATATTATGCGATTAATATTGAATTTTTTAGGCTTTATGTATGTTTGGTATTAATTATTAAAGGTGTTAAGTTAGCCGAAATATTGCAATATACTTAAATGAAAAATTGCGTTGACCCGACGATCGAATCGGTAACTCGGTGACTTGACCGGGGTTGGTTCAAGATCCGATTTTTAAAACATTATTATTTTGTTAAAACCATGTGAAATCAGTAAAGTAAAAACAATTCAAATAAAAAACAAAGTCGCCTGGAATTGAACAAAGGTCATATGGGTTGAACGTGTTAACTGAATCGAATGAACAAAACGTATTCGTAACAAGAGATTGTGTATAGCAATAGCAGTAACCAGTAGCAGTAAGCAGTAGCTGTTAGCAGTAACAGTTTTTTTCTATAAAAGTTTTTGATAACGTAGCTATAGGTGTAACGATAATATGTAAAACAACTCTTAAATGCTACTTCGGATGTGTTTGACGCAGAGCGTTTAAAAACATTTAGGAATAATGAGCGATGAGCGTTAAGCGTTGTGACCAATGTCACTTGTTACTGTATAAATTTTAAAAATTCACATTTATTATAAAGAATAAAACAACATGCGTAGTAAAGAAACTAAACCGAAAACCAAAATACCGATTTGATGGTTCGGTTTCAAATAACAGAAAAATAGATTTTTGCAGTACGGCTCTGGTCTCTATCGAAAAACCAAATTGAAATTACCGCATCGAACCCACTCCGTCATATTCAAAACTTTTTCTTATCTAAAATAAACCCGTTACAATTCATAATTTTGTATGATAAAATGCTTTTGCTTATACCTTTCTAATTAATTATTTCAAACACGTTTTTATTGGTTAATTATATTGTGTGTATTTTGAGTCCTTACAAAATTACCTTTTTTTTTACTTTCAATTCATCATCAAAGTTTTTTATATTGTCCATTTCATTTGGTTTTTACTATTGTCTAGATTTATAATCTCATACTAATACACACTATTTTGTATAAGTGTTTCAGTCCATAATATAACGTCGTAATATATTTATTATATAATAAATATATACTAAAGAATAATATTAATTAAAAAAGGACTTTAGAAAGGAAAAAAACTACAGAATCCAAAACAAAAAACCGCAAAAACCAAAACTGAAAACCTCACGGTTTGAGATTGTCATTTTGTAGAAACCGCAAATTTAGTTTCGGTTTGGTTCTTACCAAAATCGCACCATCCTCAAACCTACAAGAAATATTACTACCTCCGTCCCAAAATTATAGTCTCCGTTTGACTTTTTCGGTCTTTCTTTTTCAACTTTGACCTTTATTATTTTAATTTGTGTTATACAATAATTGATAAAACTTATATCAATGAAAATACATTTAAAAACCCAATGAATTCATATATATTGCATCAAGTATTATATAACACAAACAAAAATACTCAAGGTCAAAGTTGCAATAGAAAGACCAAAAAAGTCAAAAGGAGACTATAATTTTGGGACGGAGGGAGTAGCTCTTAGTGTTACATGGCATATTCATCATATATAGATAGAGGCACTAAGGCTGACTTATTGGTAAAATGATTGTAACTATTATTACTGAAATGCAGAGCCGTCTCGTGGATTTCAGTCCGTGTCATTACTACAAAGAGGCCCTCAAACACATACATAATATACATATGTATAAGTAGTGCATGAATTAATTAAGATCTCATATTGTGTTCATATATATAATAGAAATGCATGAAATTTGGTGGCCCTCGTCAAATGATGGCCCTGTGCAATCGCACCTCTTGCACTCCCCCAAAACCGGCCCTGCTGAAATGCAAAGTTATTCAAGTTTAATTTTGTTCAGGTGCTAGTAACTCCAAAGTGGCCACGTCAACTTTTCTGAAAATGAAAATAAGAGTGCGTTACTAGAAAACTTTATATAGAATTAGTGCAACTCTCACGATTTATTTATTTATTTTTTTGAAAAAAAACCTGTGCATGCTAAGTTACCAGCTTTTTTCGTCATTTAAATGATCGACACCATATGCATCAACTAAGCACCACATGATAAAATTAATACTAGTCAAACGGCTAACTTTTTTCAATTTTTCTAAGAAGTTGACTTTAAACATTTTGTTGATATGAATATTCCATGAAAACTAAGATAAAGGCAAGACTTTATACAGCTTGTACATTTGTTTATGTTCGTAGTCGTTTTCATGATGTTATTTGTATATATATTTTTTTAAACAGTTGACTAATCAATTGATTCCTTTTAGATGAAACTCACAAAGAAATAAATACTACGTATAAAACAAGATAATTAAAATATGCAAAGCTGCATACATTAATGTATAATCCAAATCACACTCCATCCATGCTCAGTTCTTAGTGCTATTTCATGATTGATTAATGGTGGCAAATTTAGCATGTCGAAATTCGATTGAGCTCAAGAACTCTTTTTAGACCTTCAACGGTGCTACGTTGATCTTTTTTGAGCGAAAACAAGTTCGACTATCTTTAGCTACATGTCAAAACAAGTTTATCCTTTTGAACCAAAAACAAGTTGATCCACATATTTAATGCATTAAGAGTTATTATAAGGACAGTATTATGAAAATATTAATGTAACTAATTTTGGGGTTTTAATGAGTCTTGCCTTGATAGTTGATACAGTTAACCCATTGTGAATGAATCAATGAAATATGCCAATACGGCCCATTAATGACTTAATATTTTAGGGCCAGCAAGCAAATCAGATCCAGTACCATAATTCCATATTGTAGCTTGTAGGTTCAGATAACTCATTTGCAACTTGCAAGGTCGTTTGTTGGAATGATTGCTTATTATGGCGGCGTTTGTTTCGGCTTATATAGCAGGGCTTATGGTTTATTTGGATTTAAACTTATGTTTCATTAACTTACTTTTTGACTTTTTGTGGCTTATTTTAAAATTTTCCGGCTTATATAAGTTCATTATGCAAACATAATGAACTTATATATGCCGGAAAGTTTCAAAATAAGCCATAAAAAGTGAGCTTATGAAACATAAGCCCAAAACCAAATAAGCCATAAGCCAATGTAAGCCGAAACAAACGGCCCCTATTATTTTTTCTTCTAATAGAAGTTGATTTCACTGAAATTAAACGGTTAAAACTTCTTCACACTATCCTAAACTTTTTAAAGTTCAAAATTTACCCTTACATAGTTTATAGTGAGGATACAAAAATTTGTGTCAATTTTTATTACTCCTTTATAAGTAAAGCATTCATGACAAGATATTATAAGTGTTAGAGTGACATTGTTGCAACTAAAGATTCAGCTTTGCGCCGCTTAAATTTATGAAAGAGAAAGAATAAAAGTAAGCTTTCAAAATCTTCAACTAAATAAGAAAGTACACGATGCTTTAGGTAGTTTATTGTTTGGTACATGTTAAAATACTCTTCAACAATGATAAAATAACATGATCATGCCCATCAAAATAACGCATTTGTTTTTAAAAAGGAAGAGTATAACAAAGACAAAAGAACGTGGTCTTGAATTAGAAAGTTCGTGGTGTGACTGAATCACTGTCCTTGTCAGTGGAGGTGAGCAATTAACTAATTAAAAATGTGTGAAAAAGATCAAGTGGGTAAAAAATATTCATAGCTTGTCAGCTATAATTTTAGCGTGGCTGAGTACCTGTTAGACCGGATGCAATAGTTACTACTTTCACCGTCGTCAGTTCGTCTCCTTAACTCCATATTAAGCATTACTTCTTTCAAAGAAAAATAATATGGTAAAAAACTTGACCAAATCACCTCCATAACTTGGCATTCATTCATGGTATTAGGGTGGGGGTGAGAGTGATAATGGGGTTTGACGTGTGAAAGAGGGTGACAATGGTGATCCTTGCTCTATTACGAGTGATCTTTCAAAGCACTATATTAGAAATATTTAATTCAAAAAACTTTTTCCTTATTTCTAACTTGGCAAATCATCTTTATGACTATCTTTTCACATCTTTCTCATATTTAGATAGTATATCACTCACACATATCACTTACGCATAGCTCACTAAACCACATACGAAACATTCACGTACACACAAATTTTAATTTACCCGATGATAGACCATCACCTCTTTCTCTCCATGCTCGACCTAAACTCATCACACATGAAAATCGCTACCATTGCGTCTAACCCTAACACTATTTCCATTTGCTCATTTTTCATCATAAACATTGACTATTTATTCACCAAAACATATTTTTCTAGAAAAGTGAAAAGCCACTCGCCATAGGAACTCATATCCCCTCCATGTCGACCCATGTTGAAGAAAAGGTACGTGATGCAGGATGGCGATTACTTATGCTAACTTTATCAATTCCACTTATGTATGCTTTTATCAATATAATCAATATAATGGACTAATGATTAAAGTAATATAATATCTTTACAATTCACCATTATACTCATCCTCATAAGAGTGCAAGGTGAGGGAGTGACGAACAACATGTTACTCGTCTGCCAGCGCCACCTTATCACCCTTCCAATAACACACCAACAACTAAAACGTCATCTCAAAAAAAAAAATAAAAAAAATCAATAACATGTTATTGGTGCATGTAGTCCCACAAAATAACCCCACAAACAATACCCACCCACTAAAAAGAAAAGAAAAGCAATGGGTGGTGCAATGGCTAAAAGTGAAACGACAGGGGCACGGTGCAACACAACGTGTCATTCGTGCGTTGATGGGTCAATGACAGACCAACAATCTCCTTCACCGAACACTCTAACAACAACACAATCATATAGGTGTTATAATGCAACAATCCATAATAACTATTCACTGTGATTTATTATTTTATTTTATTATTATTATTATTTTTAAAGTTTAAGTAAAGATATCTAAAAAATTATTGTTATTACAACTCACATTAAATAGAGTAAAATACACCGTTCGTCCCTAAACTTGTATCTGCGCATCACGTTTAACCAAACCTAGGCGTTTTCATCGCTGGAGGTCAAAAACATAGGTTTTTAATGCCAAAGAAGTCCCTTGACCACTAATGCCAAAGTCAATGTCTGATTTTTGTTATGTAATCGAGGGTATTTTAGTCTATACACATTTATACTTTGTTTTAAAGAGTGTGAACCTAAATATCAACAAATATTTACAAGCTTGTGGAGATTTCGTCATTCTTTGAAAATGTGCTGACAAGCGAGCTTATATTATCCTATATACTAAAAGGCAGGAACGCAAGTTTTGCAAAACATTGTGTTACCCACGTGTCTTTACATGATTGGAGAAGCGATAAATGAACCTGAACACACAATAAATGCAGCTGAGCAGTCTCCCACCGACCTCACATCCTAGATATTTCGAGCAGCTCCTACCATTCTCCAAAAATCTCACCTCCTCTGTTAAATCTTCTCCCCCCTGATAATTTTACTTCAAAGAAGCAACCACCACAAAGTACCATAATTTAAACTCAAAATAATAAGAGAAGTCCATTAATTTCTTAACTATGGGACTCACCGGAACCTTGACCTCCGATCAGCTTCACATTTCCAATTCACAAGGTACCATCATAATCATCTTATTTTAATACCCATTTAATCAATGCATTTTTTTTAATAAAATTTTTAATTGTTTTCTACAGGGTATTTGGTTATTGACTCATTTTCAAGTAATGAAGAAGTTGATGCTTTAAGAAAAAAAAAAGGATGAGTTGCTTGATGGTTTTGATTCTTCTTGACAATTTTCTGTTACGGTATGTTATTCTATACATCTATGATATCAAATTTCTCACACTTTATTTGTTGTTACTATGATCGTTACATCATCTTTACTTATATGTTTTTTGGCAGCAAGTTGGAGGATGTCCATAAAGTGTTTGATTAAATGCTCGGTGCCATGAAATTGTAGCTACGATTGTTACAAGGCCATAACCGCATAATCAGGTAAACCACGTGTTTACAATAGCAATTTGGTTACTTGAGAAGTGGTGTTTGGATTGCTTATTTGCTTATTGTGTTTTCTAAAGTGAGTATTTGACGCTAAAAAATTTGCTGCTTCTAAAGATTTATAATTTCTCTGTGAAGTTTGAGTACTTCATTTGTTTTTATAATAAAAGTAAAGAAGCTATCTGAGAACATGGGTTTAGAAGCTTTTTTGTCTAAATTAGTAAGACCACGTAAAAACACCCACAATATTGCTTTATAGACTTTTAGCATTTTACTGAAATGTCACGACCAGTGTTGCCATTTAGAAAAAGTAACATCCACAAGATAGCTTTAAAGAACTTTATTATCTTCTTATAGTAAAATTAAGGGTTATTGTTTTAAGATTAAGGATTAGTTGCCCATGTTTATTGTTTGTAATTTTTTTGTAGGACGTGTAAATATGTTTACTGACATGGCTTCATTACTTAGGGTTACCGTTTCAGGATTAACAGTTACTTGGTTATGGTTTAGTACAAATATAGGTTTATTAGTTGCGGTCATTGTTTTAGGATTAAGCAGAATGCTCATAATGTGTTTGATGAAACTTTAAGAGTCCAACAAGCAATAAAAGTGAACGTAGAACTTTAAATTTAGTTATTTGGAGGTTATGTTAGAAAGTCATGGTTTTAATGTGTTGGCCTTGAGTACCGATAATGTTGTTGGACAATTTAGGTGTGTGGTTTGTTTATGTTTTTGCTGTTTTACTTTGGTGGTATTTAGCTGTCTCTATAGTCAGATGTATAATAATACTGGAAGTTAGGGTTATTGTTTCAGGATTAAGGATTACTTGCAGTGATGTTAACTTGATTGGTTACGGTTATTGTTTAAGGTCTAAGAATAAGTTGCACCGATGTTTTCCATTCACTTGGATATGTAAAGGCTCAAACATTTTAGCATTTGTATCTTCGACTAGGTAAATAAATAGGGAATTCAAATGCTTTGGTATAAATAAATATAGTTTCATTGGTAAGGCTTATTGTTTGAGGATTAAGGATAAGTTGATGCTTGGTATAAATAAATATAGTTCCATTGGTTAGGCTTAATGTTTGAGGATTAAGGATAAATTGCACTAATCTTTTGCATTCAGTTGGATTGCACCGATGTTTTCCATTCATTTGGATTTGTAAAAGCTCAAACATTTTAGCATTTTTATCTTAGACTAGGTCAATAAAGAGGGAATTCAGATGGTTTGGTATAAATAAATATACTTTAATTCGTTAGGTTTATTGTTTGAGGCTTAACGATAATTTCTATCTTAGACTAGGGCAACAAACAGGGGATTAAGATGCTTTGGTATAAATTAATTTACTTTCATTCGTTAGGCTTATTGTTTCAGGATTATGGATAAGTTGCACCGATGTTTTGCATTCAGTTGGATTTCCAAAAGGAGAGTACCAATAACTTTTCAGGTCATGTGTAACAATACTTTTTAAATTGTCTAAATACTTTGGTTCGTAGGTTTACATATAAATTTAACCTACTTTCTCTAATTTGGTTATCTGTTTATGCCTACTTTTGGGCTTATGGCCGTATTTGGTTTGGTTTGTATATCATAAGCTGATTTTTTTTTCTTATGAGCTTATTGATTTTAGGGGATATCTTTCCAAGCTTATTTGATGGACATAGGAGTTAGAAGGTTACTGAAAATTTGTAAGCTCATTTTTGTGGGCTTATGAGGTTATCCATTTGAGCTTATGAGCTTATAACGTCCTTAAGCTCAAGTAAATAAGCTCATAGGGTGAAAAAGCAAGCTTGTCAAATAATTTAGGAAGGATATAATCGGTCTAATTATTGGGTTTGGTTTGTTATCATGAATTACATATGCTTTAATGTTATTAAGTGAGAATTTGGTACAAAGTTTGGATTTTTATAGCTTCTTCATATTGCTGTTTTGTGGAGATTTTGATTTGCGTATGTTTGGAATTCATGGTGATGAAGATGGTGTTTTGAGTTTTTTGTTTTTTGTTTTTTGTTTTTTGAAGATTTTGATTTACTTTTTTGAAGATATGAGGGACAAATGGGGTTTAGAGTGTCATCAGTTTTCTATGTCGGCGTTTTGTGAAGTGGATTTGTTACCAACTACTGAGAATTTATGGTTAGTTGCACGTGTTTCGTCTTCTTTTGATACTAACTATGGGAAATCAGTAGTTCTCATAGTTTATAAATAAATATATGTTTTGCTTTATGTTGAATTTTTTTGACAGGAACTGAGGTTATGGCATGCGACATAGACGAAATGTATGCTGTGTATATTATAGTTTTGTGTAGATATAGATATAAGATTGTTTGGTTTTAATGTTAGTTTTGTGATTGACTTTTCAAGTTTGTTCATGCAGAACTCTGAATCGCCTGGAATATTTGGTGGTAAAAGAAGCTGAGAATTGCTACCCAATTGCACACATGGAGCGTGAGGGTGGTGTGATCCCACGTTTATCACCATTAGCACAGGTATGTAAAAATATATATGTTTATGGATTCCAATGAAGAAGTGAAGCATATCATCGGGGGTGTGTAATACGTAGTCTATTTTGATATGGCAATCCCAACCACTCTCTGAAACGAATTTTAGGGGGTGTGTAATGTGCAGTGAATACAAGCCGATGATATAAATTTAAATTCTTATTAAAAGAGAAAAACTTTGGTCTAATTTCTATAAAAACCTTATTCTAATGAACTACAATTACCTAAATGATATAAATTGCAACTGATTAACGTAACAACATTATTGGGTAAAAAATGTCAAGACTTTCATTTAACATCAGCTGAATGTTTGTGGTGCAGGCGATATTAAGGGATGAACAGGACGTTAACCCAAATGATTAAAATTCAGGTCTTGGACACCTAGACAGCGTGGTAAGCTATGTTCGCTCATGAAGATTTTGCATAACTTTGGGTGTTATGCTGTTGTATGTAGTAGTTTCCTGACCATAAATGGCTTTAGATGACCATTCTAATAGAAAAGTGTAACGGAACAATAAAAAAAAAACAATTAAGTTGTTATTATGAGTCGTGGGGGATTGTATTGTGTTGCAAGTATCCCATAATCAGTTACGGGATTGAGCTCATTTAACATAGGAAATATGGCAGGTAATATGGTAGAGGAGTCCTGAAAATTGGCTAGGATCAAGTTTGGACATGTTCTAAAAAGATAAAGGCAGAAACAATGTGAAAAATATATGATGCATGAGGAATTTAATATAGCTATTATAATTATGGATTAGTACAACATTGATCATTAGAATAACAAGATATTTTACATATATTAATGAAAAACTAGAATACAATTGAGTGTACTAGCATAAGTGCACTTGCAACAGGTATGCACTTATGTAATCCTGAATCCTCAAAAGAGTGAGCATGTGATCTCTTTCTTTTTTTCTTTTTTGTCAAAATGGGGTGTTTACATGTGTGTTTTCGATGTTATTGCTATAATGTTACATGGTAAATTACATTAAAATTAGGGAATATGTTTGAATATGTGATTTTGAAGTAATTGTAGTGACTTTCATAAGTTAGTGTTAGACAATAATATGCATAAGTGGTTAAAATTAAAGATATTTTGAGGTGGAATGTGTCGACATGTGATTCTAAAGTAATTGCTGACTTGCTGTCATGTTTGATGAGACTTAAATGATATACGTAGTTATAAATAAAGTGTAGGATATCTAATTTTACTGTGATTAGTAGGTTGTTCAATAACGAGAGTTACTTTTTATTGGGAGTTAGATGGGAAGGGGAAAGGTTTGGCAATTGGTTCATATGTGTTAGATGTACAGCCGTTGGAGTAGCGGGTTTTACAATGCATAAGAAGAAGTATAGGGACTAGGTTGAGAAGCATGGCATGCCACTTAGTAGACGCAGTTTAGATATTAAGTTAGTCTAGGATAAGAGGGAAGAGGTCCTTCTTAGTGTGTTCTGAATTTCTCTGTCGTTACAACACTTAAAAGCTAGAATGTAGTCGTGGGTAATATTAGCTAATGACGAAGTTGTACGATCCAAAGAGTTAGAGATAAAATCATTTTTCAACAGGTTTAAAAAAATCAAATTTACTTAAAATTTATTAGTACTAGATAACGATAGTTTTTTTATTATTATTTTTTACTTTATTTTGTGTGTGTGTGTGTGTCTGGGGAATAGAACACTAAATTCTATTAGCTATATTTTGTATTACTCACTAAGACGAAGTAATGGATTTTGTTGGCCCGATTTTTTTAAAGGTGTTAGTGAGGGCCATGAGAGGGAGGGACGCACGACGGATAACGTTTGCCATTTAAGGATGAACGGTCCATTTTTTTGGGTAAAAATATGAGGGACAAGTATCATTCTAACCATGTTTACGCAAATTGGAATATTGAACTCTTATGAAAAAATCATCTTAGGATACTGAAATGCTACCATAAATTGTATTGTTATAATGTTATTTATAGTTACTTCTCACATCTTTTGGTCTGTTAGTTTACATTCTCTTGGTTATGGGAAAAGGTTAATTGGTTTGTTACTAAATATAGGATCAAGTAATAGATTGATTAGGATATGGTTTTTGTTAAGTGTTAAGAGAGATAACCAAGTTGTTGCTGATATTTACGCAGTAGTTGTAACAGTGTCATTGGTCCATATATTTACTGAATATATGTTTCGGTTGATTGACATAGGTTGTATGGATGCCTCTAATACTAATGGTAAAGTCATAAATATGTCTTTTTGACTGCAGCATAGCTACTTCTTTATTGAACTAAAAACTTGAAGGTTGAAAGAGGCCACAGAGAAAAGTTTATTAAGTATCTTCTTAAGCCGAGGTCTGTAGTACCAAAGATCAGCAAGGTGAGTAATAATTACAGAATAGCCAAATTTAGATTTACACACATAAGTGCACTTGCAACATATTAGCTGTCGCCAACACTTGGTAAGCCGTTTACCATTTGGGAAAAATGTCCTATTTTGAGTCTAATCACACTTTTGATTGTTTGTTCGTAGTTGTAACTACATTCTTCCATGTTCATGTGAATATGGAACCGGAATTGCATTTCTATAACTTTGTGATATATATTCTCGGTGCGTACTGACTTATTAGTAAGAGACGCATTAACAAGTTGTGTTGCTCAAGCCATTAGTTTCAATGATATCATGACTGATTACTCATTTATTCGTATGAGGTTCAATGACTGTACTGTCATTAGATAGTTGTTTTTAATTAAATGTTAATTTGTTTAGAAGATACTTATAATAAGTGAAATAAGAGGAGTAAATAATGGACTTTTAAATAAAAAAAGGTGCGTGTTTGGATTTTCATTTTGGATAGGAAGCCATAACTCAGAAACATTCAGTTGGATAACAATTTAAGTTAAACTATTTTTTCTTCTTTCTACAAACTAAATTACTGATCCGTTATTTGATATAAAACAGAACAACAACTCCATATGTGTATTTGATATGCATTTTGTTGGTTTGAGTAATATGGTAGTGAATTGAGCTTGGCCACAATGTGTTTGTTGAAACGTATAAGATTTGAGAGAGTCAAGTTGTGTCGACCACTCTACATTATACATTCAACCATTGTTGATGAAGTTTATCTTTGGACTTTGGTGCAGGAACCTATCCAGCTATTTATCCATTTCGACTTTGAAAAAGGTTTTCTTGCTGAAGCGACTGTTGTTACATTAAGCAAAAAAGCTGGTCAGTTGTATCATTAGCAAACTTACTAAGGGCCACGTCATTACAGCTCAGGATCAAGTTAATTGGCTTCCTCATTGTTGGGTTTTAAGTTGTCATACTATAAAGAAAGAAGGGTGTTTCATAAGGTAATGCGACAGGTCGGTGTAAACGAAATGGTAGCATACTATTTCTTTTTTACATTTGGTATGTGATTAAAAATGAAACTTTTAATCAACCCTCAGTTCCTCACCAAGATACCCCTACCACATCTCTTATATATTACATTTAATAATTGACTAATAGGCTTGCAAGAAGACTTATGATCAATATTGTCCAAGGACATGTAACTTTGCTACTGATATCATATTACCACTTTACAAATGGAATGTTTGGTTTACCCTACACTACATATTTACACAGGTTCACAGCAAACGCTTTACACAATCCATTCTCCTTCTAAACTTAATGCAATACTTGATGAAAAAAACAACTGATGACCATTTTCTCCTTATTTGCAGGTGCAATCCTTGCTGTCGTTTGTTGCTACTCTTTATCTACATATATGTTTGTTACATTGTGCAGCAGTTAGTTATGGGCTTTCCTCCGTAAAAAAACTCAATACTATTTTTAGCAATAACTTACGAAAATAGTACTTGAGGTTATCAATCTTTTGCATATTTACTCTTTAATGAATAACTTACTATACGGAATTAGTCTTTCGGTAATTGTTTCGTTTCATATTTAGATTTAGCACGGCATTCCCGCAGCAACGCGCGGGTTCCCACACTCGTTGAAACCAAAATATGGGAGAATTAATTGTAGGTTGTGCCCGCATAACGTAAGTGATGGGTGATTACAAAATAAGAATAGATAAACTTTAATTTTCCCGTGACAAACCTATGGATCTAACAAAACTTTGAAATCCTGGAAATAAGGTCTACTAGTAAATTAACATTGTTGATATCCCATTGTCACTACAATCTTTGATATAGAATATTAACGTTGTTGATTTGCAGTCAATTAGCCCGTTGAAGGCTGATGAATTCATTCTTAAGAAGAATATCTTGTCTGCATTTGCTTCATAAAGGACACAAACATATTGCTTCTACCAGTTGCGGATGGTTTAGTAAGTTTAGTGACGCAGTAGACTTAAGTAAGATATTGTTGCAGTGGTAAGTTAGAGGTTTTTTCTCTCATGATGTTCAGCTCATGAAGTGTTTTTATGTTGACTTCATTTTTCAGAGCGGATAACTATAAGAATACATTAATAAGTGGTTTGTATGTTGTTTCTAGTATATTTGTTTGGTTTGTTGAATACATTAATAGAACTTTAGAAGCATAAATGTATAGGTACCTCGTACGAGTGAAATTAATTTCTAAGAACGAAAAAAATATTTCATTGCAGATGGATGCTAATACTTAGGCCTTGTTTGTTTTTTTAAAGAAGCTCTTTTTTCCTCTTATGTCTGTAGGCGCGCAGACAATTTCTTTGAAGGCCGTTTGTTTTTTTTCAAACATAAGAGGGTAAAATCACTTCTTTCCTCTTCTACTATGCATACATAAATTTCATCTTTTTTCCACTTCTTTCAATCACTTCTTTTTTCCACTTCTTTCAAAAAAAGAAGAAAAATGAAAGAAGTACTTCAATAGCACAAAAAACAAACGGTCTTCTTGTTGCAAATGAAGTGCTTAAATGTACCTCTTCTTCTGCAGACATGGTTTGCAGATGAAGAGGTAAAAGCTCTAAAAAAACGCTAGAACTAAAACATGTTTTTCATTAAGATGTCATGCGGAAACTGCAACCCTGTCTATTTGGTTGACTCTGAGCATGCCAAAGGCTCGAATTAAAAGTCAAAGTACATGGACTCCAACATATCAAAGATTAACGCTATTTCTGAATCAATATTTAATACTAAAGATAGAAACATGTCATATACATTATCACATCAATCAGAAGTAATTGACCAAACTTGTGGAATCGATACAATTATTTTAATCTGCACGTATTGGTCATGAAGATGACTTGACACAATTATCACATAAGCATTAGATTTGGGTTCACACTCTTGAAAAAAAGTATAAATGTGTATAGACTAAAATACCCTCGACTACATAACAAAAATCAGACATTGACTTTGGCATTAGTGGTCAAGGGACTTCTTTTGCATTAAAAACCCATATTTTGGACCTCCAGCGATGAAAACACCTAGGTTTGGTTAAACGTGATGCGCAGGTACAAGTTTAGGGACGAACGATGTATTTTACTCCATTAAATAACTTTGTGCACTTTATCAAAAATAAATACGCCTGTGTGCACGATACTTATTAGTATTACTAATAACAATAATAAAGTAGCTTTTAAGAATCTTTGAAAAAAAATTCTACTGAAAATAACTCTTAGGGTGTGTTTGTTTTTTTTAAACAAGTCTTACCAGCCCTCTTACTCTTACCAGTAAGAGGTGGGCAGACGTTTTGCTTGTTTGTTTTTTTCTTTTGAGTAAAACCCAGTTAGACATATAACATCTTACTCAGTAAGAGGTGGGAGACTTGTCTTACTGCGTCTTACTCGTTTTGTAAATTTTATATAATATATTTGACTGTTTATTAACTATGTTATATTTATGATAAAAAGTCTTGTTTCATATTTACATAAGTTACTTATTATCGCATTGCGTTGGTTTAATAAACAAATTGCAAAAATGAGCACTTAAAATCATTCGGACAATTATACAAAAACAAACAACATTATTTCGTTCAGATATATTTATATTAAATTAAATAACAAATGTACTTTAAAAATTTATATACAAAAAATTTATATGGTATGAACGTACCATATTTTTCAAAAGTTACTGATATATAAGTATTCAAGTAAAGTTTAGCAATACAAAAATCCCATAGCTTTTTACAATAAAAGAAAATTGTTGAAAACTTTCTTATTTCTTACTAAAAATTGTTGAATATTTGAGTACACAAAAGCCACAAAATAGATGAAAACCAACCCTGAGTCTTGAAGCAACAAACATTAAATTCACGAAAATTTAGAGTGACATACCTAAAATAGTGATAAAAACCCCAAGAGAGGTCTTGTAAAGCAGTTTAAAAAGAAAATTCTCAAAAGTTTGTTTCTAACTAAGATCGAAGTAAATATAAATGCAGACGAATGGCACTTCACTTAACTTCAACGTCAAGTGTACACTCACCCAGGGACGGAGCCAGGAACAAATATGACCGGGTGCACAAATTTTTTGCAACCGTGATATAACAGAGTTTAAGATGTTAACTAAATAAGACTTAAAACACTTTTCAATGGACCTGGGTCATTTAAGATGTATTTGAGAAAAATCCATGTTTTTTTCTTAAAATTAACACTATATTGAAAAAATCCATAGGTATCCCGGGCACTCATGGGACCCCCTGGCTCCGTCCCTGCACTCACCACCTCGAAACTAGACTTTGACCACTCACCACCTTCCCTGCACCAAATTTAACAAGAGAGTGATGGAATATGTTATATATTAGTATGCATATTCCATAGTTTAGGAGGTTTAAGTGTTAGCTTAGCTCGTTATTATTATCAAATAGGGACATGAATGCATAAAGATGGCGTTTAGTTGCCTTGCATGAATGCATGGCAAGTATATTCGACTATTTTAGGGGTGTTTGGCGGTTGTTTTAAACGAAAGCAATCTTTCCTAGTTTCCCAGTAAACAAGCGTTGGGAACATTCATGTGTGTGTGTGTTACTTTATTGTTGACGACTAAGAGGCTATGTTTGTGTGTGTTGACTGATTTTGTTCAACAGATTTGGTCATAAGATTTTCACTCTAGTTAACCAGTTTGTTGGTAACTTCCAACAGAATATAACAACAGATATGTATAATGTCCGCCAATATCTGCAGTAAATAAGAAAAAGTGATTAATAGGTCCTATTCTAAATCATGATTATCAAACTTTTGACTGCAATGAACATAGGTCTACAGCTAATATAGAAAGTGACTCATTATAATATAAGGAGGATTTCAAAAGCATCAAACTTGTGTGATTCACAACAAACTAGCTTGTATGAATGGCTCTATATATATTACCAAACATCAAGCAAATTTAGCCATCATCTTGTTTCATATCTTGAGCCTATCTCTATCTAACGCTCACTTTCTGCACTCATTTTCACACCCCATGGCTCTATCAAAGTTAACCGTAGTCATTCTTATCCTCACTCTCACCATAGTCTTTGAGAGTCGGTATATTGAAGGAAGACACTTAAAACAAAGGACGGTTCACAAGAACACTTTTGGTGAGGTAAAAAGTAGACATGGTGCAACGTATGCACATGAAGCTCTGCTGACAAAACCTATGGCACAGTTACCACTGACTCAGTTGCAGCCACCACCGCCACCTCAGGGTACTGAAGACTTTAGGCCGACAGCCCCCGGTAACAGCCCTGGGGTTGGGCATACCATTCAAAACTAGGGCAAACCTTAAACTTATACCCACTAATGCTTGGGCCTATAACATATGGCGTAATATTTGTGTCTTTCAACATCCTGTAGACTCATTTCAGCATTTTTTTACTTCTATCTTTCATCAATGTAGCATTTGTTGTAATATATCGAATAATATATAGTTCATGTATCATTAATCATCTTGTAAACCAATTTCAGCACTTAATATCTTGCATTAAAACGATACCATACACATATAGTTCCATCTTGCGTTACCAAGAAAACTAAAAAAGAACAGTGCAGTGGTCAAAGAAACCTTACCAGACTGACATATTCTGTGTTCCATGTTCTTAGTGGTTGAAAGCCCGTAATAAACTCAATCATATGACATAAAAGAGATTCCTGCTTTAAGAATCACAATAGAACAAGTGATTAGTGATCATTGATGTACACAACAATCATCAAACACTAGAAATTTGTAGAAACACTTTTAACTAATTTGTGTTTAATACTTAATCAAAATCATACAAGTTACTTCAAGTATATATGTAATTAGAAGAATGATAATATTAGTAATAAATAGAAGAGTCTTTTATAGAACTTTAGGATTAAATTAACCTTCAAAAAATCAAAATTAAATAACTACTTGAAAAAGTTTATACCCAAAAAATAATATATGGTATGAACATACCATATTTTCGAAAGGCATTGATGAATAATTTATTGTATTTCACTTTAAATTAGAGTATAGATTTGTTTTTGGAACAGAAAAACTTAGATGCATATTCTTTAGATTATAATTAAAGCTGATAGCCATCTATGATTACAAAAAAGCCACAAAAGGAGTGAAAAACATCCCTAAGTCCTAAAGCAACAAACTTGAAGAGTTCAAGTCTGCATAATATATAAAAGAGAGAAAACAACCCGAGGCCTAGCGCTCTCACGAAGTAAAAACATTTAAAATTAACTTTTATAGTAGAATGTAGAAGTAAATGCAACAAATGCATTTTGAGACTTCACTTAACTTCAATGATATGCGTACACTCACTGTTTGAAAACGAAACTTCATGTATGATTTTTATCCCCTTTAACTGGTGATTACTTTTTTTTTTTTTGTTTTTTTTTGCAAATTAATTGAAGTACCAAAATTCCTTTAAAACTTAGTGTTTTAGTAAGAAAAAATAAACCTAGCAGCATCTACAAGAGAGAGGAAGGGAAATTAATGACAAATACGTATCTGTCAACTGACAGTATTTTTAGTAATAACAGAAAGTATATTACGCAAAATCAACCAAACCTTTCTAAAATTATAATTTTCAAAGTTTTGACTACAATGGAGTGACTGGACCATAGATCCAAAGCTAATGAAAAGGATTAATTATACTATAAAGAAACTAAGAAAGTTTATAAAGCATCAAACTTGTGTGATTCACAGCAAAACTAGCATGTATTAATAGCTCTATAAATATCACCAAAAACCAACAAAGTAAAGCATCAATTTGCTTCATACCAAGCGCCTATCGCCTGCTTCCTATCTCAAGCCTCTCTCTCTCTCTCTCTGTTTGCACTCATTTGCACATCCCATGGCTCTGACAAAGTTAATCGTAGCTATTCTTATCCTCATTCTTACAATTACCTTTGAGGCTCGGTTTGTTGAAGGAAGGCACGTAAAACAAAGGACGGTTCACAAGAACACTTCTGGTAAGGTAAAGGGTAGAAATGGTACAACATATGCACAAGAAGCTTTACTGACAAAACCTATGGCACAGATTCCACCAACTCAGTCACAAACCAAAAGTACAGTTGAGTCTCAAATGCAGCCACCATCGCCACCACATGGTGCTGACGACTTTAGACCGACAGCTCCCGGCCACAGCCCTGGGGTTGGGCATGCCATTCAAAACTAGGAAAGACAGTAACTTATAACCACTTATGCATGGGCCATGCAACATATGGTGAAATATTTAGACTTATATTGTTCATGCAGCTTCTTTTAACATTCTGTACACTTATTTAAGCATTTATTATTTTTGTATCGTGCATTAATGTAATAATTGTTGTATATTGAATAATATAGTTAATTTGTCATTCATCATCTTGCAAACCCATTTCGGAAGATGCTATTTTGCGTTAATGCAAATACCATGCAATCATAGTTTCACTATATATTATCATAAAATTTAGTGAGAACACTGCAGTGGTCAAAGAAACCTTACCAAATTGAAACATTCCGTGCTCCATGTTGTTAGTGGTTGAACGCCTGAACCAATCTCAATCTATATGAAATAAAAGAGATCCTTGCTTTAAGAATTACAATAAAATTTATCAGTGATCATTAATGCACACAACAAGCATCTAACTCCATGAATATGTAGAAATACTTATAAATAAGTTGTGTTTAGTTTTTAATTAATATTAATCATCGTTCTTAAGGTGTATATCTAATTAGACGATACAACTTTTATGTCAGGGAAAGATATATGACAATAATAATCATAACACTAAGCAAATTCATAGCTGTTCATTATAAACGTTTTTTTGTTGTTGAATATTCTTTAAAAACATATTACTGATCACTGGAGGTTGCAAAAAGCCACAAAAGGGATGAAAAATATTCTTTAAGTCCTGAAGCAACAAACTCAAATGTGCAAAATATTTAAAATAGAGGAAACAACCCAAGTATGGTCTTATAACGCTTCAAAAGAAAATTTATCGAAAATAGGGTTTTAGTGTTTTACATAAGTAAAAACGACAAACGAATTTTGAATGTTCACTTAACTTCATTGATATGCGTACACTCACAGTTTCAAGACCAAACTTGAACCTTAATCTTTGAAAAGTAACTCCTTTAACTGGCGGTTACTTTTTTTTTTTTTTTTTTCCTGCAAATTAATTGAAGTACCAAAATCTCTTCAAAAGTTAGTGTTTTTAGTAAAGAAAAAAACCCAATGCAATCTAGCATTATCAATAAGAGAGAGGAAGGGAATATAATGACAAACAGTCAAACATATACACCATTTGTGACAGCATTTGTACTGAATGACAAAGTATAACTAACTACCAAGGGCTGTCAAGTTGGTTATCACCATGCGTAAAAGGACTGGGAAATAAGAGGTCCAAGGTTCAAAACCTGACCGCTGCTAAAAGAAAACAGAAACAACCCTTGTGTACTCACGCTAGGAGCTTTAGCCGGTTCAAGTTTTGGTGGTCGTAACAGAAAGTATATCAGACAAAATCAACCAACCCATTTCACTCATGATTCTCAAAGCTTTGACTGGACTGGACATAGCTAATATGGAAAGTGGATTGATTATATTATAGAAAAGTCCACTAAAGCATCAAACTTGTGTGATTCAAAACAAAACTAGCAGGAAAAATGGTTCTATAAATATCACGAAACACTAAGCAGTTTAATCATCACCTACAATTCATATCTGTATACAACGCTTGCTTTTTGCTCTCGTTTGCATGCCCCATGGCTCTAACAAAGTTAATCCTGGCTATTCTAATCCTCACTCTCACCATAGCTTTTGAGATTCAGAATGTTGAGGGAAGGCACTTAAAACATAGGCCAGATTACAAGAACACGTATGTTAAGGGAAAAGGTGAACATGGTGCGACATATGCAAATGAGGCTCTAATGACAAAATCTATCGCACAGACACCATCGACTCCATCACACAACAAGAGTACAGCTGAGTCTCAGGTGCAGCCAACTCCACCACCACCACATGGTGCTGACGACTTTAGGCCGACAGCACCAGGTCACAGCCCAGGTGTTGGGCATGCCATTCATAACTAATGCTTATTCATGGCCCATGCAATATCCGGTGTACTATATTCATGCGTCTTTCATCATTTTGTAAACTCATTTCAGCATTTCAAAAATTATTTAGTATTGATGTAATATCTGAAATAATATAGCTTATGTGTCACACATCATTCTGTAAAGTTGTTTCAGCATTTTCAGTTTCAATCTTATAGCAATTTAACATATGGTATAATACCAAGTAGAATATCTTCTGAAAGTCATTCATCTTGTAGAGTCATTTTAGCAATTTATGTCGTTCATTAATGCAATTATAGTTTCATTTCATCTTACTGTAATAAGAGAAAACAATGCCGTAGTCAAAGAACCTTACCAGATTAGAATGTATCATGTTCCATTTTTTTAATAATAGAAAGCATGAAACAATCACAACTTAATATGAAAGAAAAGATTTCCATATTTTAACATTCAGAATAAAACGATTAATTAGTGATCCGTAATGTACAAAACAATCTTCAGACTCCAGAAATATGTAGCAATTTTTTTTTTTTCCAAGAGTGGCAGTCAACCTAAATCACGAAATCTGTTAAACGTACAGCTTGGAAGATAGCTGACTTAATTGGTGGGACAGCTGGTAAAGATATCATCAAGGTAGCAGTTAACTCGCAATAATAACTGATATCATATCACAATATGCAACTATTACGTTATTAACCAGTTTTCTAGGTCAAAGTCAAGGATATCATTATCAACAAAATACACCCAGCATTGTGAATATAATCACATTAAATACGTGAATATGTTAGTGAACCACTAACAGAAACTAAAAAACTTACATTTCAGATGAAAATAGCAGACCTTCACATAATGGTATGCAAAATAAAGTACCAAATGCAACACTATGTCCAGGTTCATTGAGAACATGAAATCTCAGGCACACAAATATATAATCTATTATTTTCTTGGTTAATAGTTTTGTAACAAAATAATATATCCAGAACCCGAACATTATTGTCCGGAATTTCTTTATAACTCCAGTGCTGATATAGATAAAATCAAATTCTGTGATTTAGTTATCATTTTAACTCCATACGGGCAAGGTCCTCGCTATTCTTATAAATATTAGGTATCAAAAGGTATATTGATGAGATACAAAGGAGTAAAGTGTACGGAACTTAAAAATATACATAAAGGTATATAATATGGAGAACCACAACGAAGATCTAATTGGCTGTCCCACCAAATCAAGTCACTATCATCCAATGATTAAACATACACTAATAATATTATATAAGTACAATCTCACACTCTTGGTGAACCACACAGGCTAGCATATTAAAGAATCATATTCTCTTTGTCGCTTACTAAACTATTAGCCACTTTTCCAAATTTAATGAGTTTAGTGGGAGGAAAGCGGCTAGGGTGAGGCCTCCAAGGGTTATGGAGACAACCAAGAAATGTCCTAAAAAGGAAAAAGAAATTATTCAGCCACTATCAATGGAGGTACAAATGTCGGCAGGAAAAACTTATAACTATTTCTTTTTGTTTGACATGAAAGAAGTGGTATTGGTCATTTAATATGAAATTTTCCTTTCATAGTTCGTCCTTGAGCATCAGAACTTTTACCAGAAACATAGAGATTTTTGGCAATAGTAGTAATATATGTAGAACAAATCAACAACCACTGCATTCGTATCAAAGTAGGATAGAAGTCAAACCGCTAAAAAGTAAAAGTTAAAAATTGATAAGAGGAACATATGTCAGACATATATAAAACATAGAGATTTTTGGCAGACATATATAAAAATTTATAACTATTTCTTTTTGTTTGACCTCTTTCTAGCAAGTAATTATAAAAATTTATAATTGATAAGAGGAACATATGTCAGACATATATAAAAATTTATAACTATTTCTTTTTGTTTGACCTCTTTCTAGCAAGTAAGCCGCTAGTTGCTTTCACATGAAAGAAGTGGTAGGGCCCATGAGGAGATTGGTGGAATTGGTCATTTAATATGAAATTTTCCTTTCATAGTTCGTCCTTGAGCATCAGAACTTTTACCAGAAACATAGAGATTTTTGGCAATAGTAGTAATATATGTAGAACAAATCAACAACCACTGCATTCGTATCAAAGTAGGATAGAAGTCAAACCGCTAAAAAGTAAAAGTTAAAAATTGATAAGAGGAACATATGTCAGACATATATAAAACAAGTAAAGCATATTGATGCCTTCATTGAGAAAAATCATATCTGGCAGGAGAGGAATTTTCGACTGTTCAAAAATCAAAGTCGTACTATAGCACAAGTTCGAGATATTATTGTGTATAATGTACGACTTAAGTTGCTTACTTATCATTTTAAGAAGACGCAGAAAGTTGGACAGTTCTTGGCAACTTGGAATGTGAATGGAAGGTTACGTAGTGTTTTTTGTCTTTGGCGTAGGCTCCAGGCTGAAGTTTACTTTATTTTCTAGTCTATGTCTTTAGTTGTCTCATGAATTCGGCATGTCGATGCATGTAGTTAGTGATACACATATGAGTGTGTTTTTCTTTGTAAATCAACGTGGTACTCTGCCACGTTCATGTACTTATCTGTTTTTTGAATAATATATTTACCCTTTTTTTGTAAAACCAGCCACTTTTATTTCTTTGAGTGGTGGTGAATTCCACTAGAAGATACTACCTCTAGGAATTGCACTAGGAGATCTCACTTTTGATCAGAATACTAGTTGATAGTACTACGCCTAAATTTTAGTTTAGAGCTAAAAGTAGAATTAAATTGCATAGAAACCTATATATACTGCAGTCATGAAACAGTTATAAATACCACAATGATCAAACTATATTCATCAAGTCAAAGTTTTATTAGCAATTTAGCATACTAGCATTTAATCAGACAGTACCATCATTATCAGTCCTTTGAAGTAAACTTATTTTGGAAGCTCAAAGAATGCCGATATTATGTAATGATTAGTTGTTGAAATCCGAGTCTTTCAGCTATCAATGATCAGCTAATTCAATGAAGTCTGCGCGCAACATAAACTAATAAATATGTAGACTACTAGACAGTTGTATTTCACTTAACTTTGTCGACCGCTAGAGGTATTATCTTTTATATGAACCAACCACCATCACTCAGTGGAAAGGACTTGGGAATCTCTCGGTGGTGGTGATAAAGCTATTTGATTTGATATTATAACTTGCACAATCTAGACAGTTGCATTATGATATTAAAGACAAGGATTTCTTATAATCATCACTCGTGCAAATGATCAACTAGTCAAAGCAAAGAATCATGCAAATTGTGAGGCCAGTAAGCATTCAACGACCACATAGTGAAAGCTAAAGATGTACGGTATAGTGACTCTCACTTTAAATATAATACTTATAAAAATAACTGGAATCATGAATAAATCTAGAATTTCTACATCAAGCAAAGGAAAATGAACTGTTCAGTTATAATTAGCCTAATGAACCTGGTCACTTTCATCCAACTAGTTAAGGCCTCTGAAAGAGTTAAGCACCTTAATATTGTGCAGGGCAAAGGGCACGAAAATGAAGCTAACTTGCCACTTTTTCCTTTGTTGTGTAGCCATCTTTTTTTTCCTATTGTATACATCATACTTTTTAATTCTGTCTATTATGTGTCACCATTTTACCCTTCCATGGGTAAAATGGTCACAAGATACACACAATAGACTGAATTCAAAAGTATGATGTATACGATAGGAAAAAAAAAAGATGGCTACACAACAAAGAAAAAAGTGGCAAGTTAGTTACATAATTTTTTGCCTTTTGCTCTATTATGAATTGCATCTGAAACTGAAGATGCAATATCAGAAATGATAGCCATTACTGCCTTTCGACCTACCACACCTGCTAGTCCAGGAACAACCCACTCATTCACAGAGGACAGACTAAATTCTAAATCAGAAGCAGTAACTTATGTTTCTAGCATAATTTAATCTATCTACCGCAGAATCTGGTAATGGTTTCCGACCTACAAAACCAGGAAATAACCATTCTGCCGGTCATTCAATAAGGTCTCTCTCAGTGGCTGGTTATCTCAATATCTGTAAACTTAACAACTAATCTTTTATAAATTGTGGAATGTACATACCCCTTTCCATAAAATATCCTATGCACGAAAGGCAGAGCCAAATGCACAGAATGATGTTAAGGTGGTTAAAAACTATTTGCATGCAGTGCCGTATCATTATGAATACATAAGTATTATAAATTATAGATCAGGAATACTTCCACAAGCAGTTAGACACTTACATGAAATAGGAAAACACTGTAAACCAATTTGCTATTTCCGAAAGAGCCAAAATCTTAATCTGAGTAAAATTTGAAATACTGTTATTATATGGGTAGCATTTTTCGTCAACCCCAATCAATTACCTTACTTTTAAGAGTATCATTATTAGTCCACTCTACTGATTCTAACTGAAACATCAAACTATACAAAACTCAGATAAACAATGTTTTAAGATTCATAGTCCTGAATAAGTATTTCAATTAGAAAAAAAGTGGACCATTAGGAACATTCTAACACGAGGCAGGCAAACAAGAGCCAGCCCTTAAATTATTTAAAATCAGTATCAGCAGGTCAAAACTTCGATGACTGTATACAAACTAGAAATACGTTGACTAGAAGAAACTATTCCAAGACCACGCAGGTAAACATGGGCCAATTATTATATTCACAATAGATCATTATCAAGTATTCAAGACTTATGATGGTCAAAACTAAAAAGAATCTATTACCTGGATTAGTTTTCTTCAAATGCAAACGACAATTAAAAGAAATAAATGATACTAAAATGAGTAAAATCCAGTTGTCTAACTACATCAGCTTGAAAAAAAATACCAGTAGCCAGTATTTAACAAAATACACACGTCACTTATACCATGAACAATATCACATACTCCCTTCATCCCAAATTAAATGTCCACTTTCATATTTCACAACGTTTAAGAAAAGTGGGCCCCTTTCACTATTAACCAATAAAATTTCATTCTCACCCACTTAGAAGAATTTTGATTGGTTGTAATTGAAGGTGGACATTAATTTTGGGACAATCAAAATTAGCAAAGTGGACTTATATATTGGGACGGAGGGAGTAATTCGTAAAAGTACTTGTTGAACTTTCATGATCTCTCCATTTGCCTACACATACAAATGTATCAATCCAACACTAAACGTTCCCACGCGTAAAGGTTACATCCTATACATACAAATTGTATCCAACTATTTGTAAATCAATAAGGGACAAGCTTATATCCCACCCATCACATTGTTATTTCAAGTCCTTTCATATCATACTGACCATTTATGTTAGGCAATCTCGTGCAACTAAACAAAAAGTGTGCAATCCATTATCAAGTCAAAGCAAGTGGTCAAATTGTAACGGAATTACTACTTTTATTTATTTTCATCTAATATAAGGGGATGTTTGGGTAACCTTAAAAGCTTATGCATTTTGTAAACACACTTTTTACCTCCTAAAATACCCTTAAAGAAGCTCTTTCAACTTAAAAACCCAAAACAGCATACTGCAATTTAGTAATCATATTAAGCTAATAAGCTGCTGAAATAAGCTTTTTCTAGTTGATAAAAGTTACAGACAAGAATATGCCAATTGACAACTTTTCACAGTTGCATTCATGGAAAACATCAAAATGCACATGAATCCCATTTTCATGAAATCACGCACTCCTTTTTTATTATTTTAATCAATCAATATATAACCTTTTTAACCCCTTTACTTTTGGTTTCAATTTCCAATTAAATAACATTTGGAAAAAAAGCATCACATTTATGAACCCTGCAAGGCTGTAAGCGAAATGACGACACTAGTTACTAGGGTTTATAAATAAGTACATGTTTTAAAGTAAACAACTCAGAATCAGAAGTTGATTCCATATTTAGATCTGAATCTGTGACAGCAAAGAAGTCTTAATTTTGGTATATATAACATTGTTTTATTTGCATGTCTATCAGTTTTTTTTTTGCAATATAAATACAAACGCTCTCAACTCTGGCTCCCTCTTACTGAATAACAGGTAAGGGCTATTAAAAGGCAACAACAACAACATACCCAATCCCACCGAGGCGGGGTATGGGGGAGGTAAAATGTAGACAGATCCTACCCCTGCCCCAGGATAAACCCGGAAGTAGAGAGACTGCTTCCAACGAGACCTCCGGCAAGTGCAAAGTGTGCGGGTGAAAAAGAAAAGAAAAGAAAGCAGAAAACAGAAAACGACAAGCACAGGCAGGAAGGAAAGCAAGCACAACAAGGCAAGGCACCAAAGACAAGCACCAAGAAAAGCAGGTAGACCTACGGGAGCAACAAAGCAAGGCAACAACAAAGCACAGGCCAAAATCTAAGGTAGGGCAAAAACAGAGCACCAAAGCAAAGCAGGGCAAAGAAAGCAAGCAAGCCAAAACAGACACAGAGCAAAACAAAGCAGCGCACGGGGCCTAAAACTACGGCAAAGCAAGAAAAGGAGGCACCAAAAACCGAAGCCCCGAAGGGCAAGGCAAACAACGAGACGCATAAAGTCTATCCCACCCAACCCATCTAAACCCACAAAGACCCAAACCAAGACTAACAGCAGATCCTAATCCTATCTCTCCACCCTTTCCTATCTGAGGTCATGTCCTCCGACAAGCGAAGCTCCGACATGTCAAGCTTAAGTCTATCCTCCCACCTGAGTTTGGGTCTGCCCCTTCTTCTCACGCCATCTACTACCAGCGTCTCGACCCTTCTAACCGGCGCTGTTTGAGGCCTCCTCCTAACATGACCGAACCACCTCAACCTTCCTTCTCTCATTTTCGCAATAATATTTCCGACTTCCAGTTTTGCTCTGAAAACTCCGTTCGGGATCATGTCAAGCAAGGTTTTACCACAAGTCCATCTAAGTATCCTCAGTTCTGCCACCTTTACCCTGTTAGCAAGAGCTTTGGAGATGGGTCAACACTCGGACCCGTATAACATAGCCGGTCTAATCGCCAACCTATAAAATTTCCCCTTTAACTTTAAGGGGACGTTCCTATCGCAAAGGACACCCGACGCCGCCCTCCATTTCGCCCAACCAGCTCTGATCCGGTGGGTTACGTCCTCATCAATCCTCCCTGATTTGTGAATCATCGATCCCAAATATCTAAAGGCCTCTTTGGGTGGCAGGGTCTCGTCTCCGATACGAATATCCTCGTGGTGGTCTGACTCACTCCTCCCAAACTCACATCTCAGGTATTCGGTCTTCTCTCTGCTCACCCGAAGCCCGTTGACTTCAAGAGCCTCCCTCCAGAGCTCAAGCCTGCTGTTTAACCCTTCCGCCGATTCTGCCACCAACACAATGTCGTCAGAAAATATCATGCTCCACGGGATGCCATCTTGTATCCCTCGAGATAAATCATCTAGAATCAAGGCGAAAAGGTAGGGGCTTAAAGCAGATCCCTGGTGTAGCCCAACTTTCACAGGGAAAAACTCTGAGATCCCCACGGTGGACCTTACACGGGTCTTAACCCTCTCATACATATCCTCAATGACTCTCACGTATCTCCTTGGTGTTCCCTTGTCAATAAGAGTCCTCCAAATCAACTCTCGAGGGACACTATCATACGCCTTTTCAAGGTCAAGGAACGCCATATGCAGGTCCTTTTGTCTCTCTCTATACTTCTCCACGAGACTTCTGAGAAGGTGGATGGCCTCAATCGAAGACCTTCCTGGCATAAAACCAAATTGGTTCTCAGACACCCTCGTCTCCCTTCTCAGCCTCCTCTCAATAACTCTCTCCCAAAGCTTCATGGTGTGGCTAAAGAGCTTGATGCCCTTATAATTGCTGCACACTTGCACATCCCCCTTGTTCTTGTTGTAGATGGGGATTACCTCACTGAGTCTCCATTCTTCCGGCATCTTCGCACCTGAGAAGATCTTGTTGAAGAGGCAAGTCAGCCATTCTACCCCTTCCTTCCCCAGGAACCTCCAAGCCTCTATGGGGATTTGGTCCGGCCCTATCGCTTTGTTTGTTCCCATCTTCTGTAGTGCGACCTTAACTTCTGGTTGACTAATCCTTGAATAGTAGCATTAAAAGGCAGTACAATGTTATTTTTTTTTTTTTTTTTTTTTTTTTTATTTTTTATTTTTTTTTTCAAAAGCAAACATCGGCCAATTTTTCATTTAATAACACACTCCATCAAAAGCGAAGTTATCTATTGGGAATTGCATTTTTAATACAAGCCTAAAAGAATATATTCTAAATATTACACGATGTTGAATGGCGCATCATGTGGTGAAATATCTATACTACTTTATAAAGTGTTTAGGCCTTTCTAAATAAAGAAGTCTTAAAAATGTTAAGACCAAAAACATTTCTTTAATAGGAAATTAATAAGCCATTAGTTAATGTTATTCACCATATAGCTTCCATGACAATTTTCAAATAAAAAGTAACATCCTTTCATACATTTTGTAAAAGCCTTCAAATATTTATAGAGTCCATTTATACAGTCAAATATTCATGTAGTCCATTAAGTGTCGACTTGTAACAATCCAAACCTCAATGGTATATAAGTCAACCTAAAAACTCAAACACCAATACGAAACACTCTCTTCTTTTTCCGAGCACCGATAAAAAAAAACACACACAAAATTAGATAAATCTACTCTCATCTTGGTGTTCGGTTACCTACGGTAGAAATAAATAAGCTTTGCTTCTCGGATTATAGCAATAGAATGACAACTTTTATTTGGATATGAAATAGTTTACATTGCTATTGCTTATAATTATTTTAATTAAAAGTTGTCATTCATTCGTAAAGTTACCATTAGAAAAAACGTATAGATGAAAAATATTTGTTCGCCATAATTATGCACCGGGTACCCGCCGCTGCATTGCGCGGGTACCCTTCTAGTTTAAAACAATATAGTTCATGTGTCTTTTAACATCCTGTACACTTATTTAAGCATTTTTTATTTGTATCTTGTGTTAGATATTGTGACTTCACCTCCTAAGGGTAGTTTAGTAATTTTTGGTCTAAAGGGTATTTTGGAAGAATCTAGAAAAGGAGATACTTAAGAAGAATTATCTAGAGATTAGTAGAAATTATATTATGAAATATCTAGGATATTTAGGTTAGAAGCTTCTAGAATCATATTAGCCATTAGTATAAATAAGGGCTAATCCTTTTCATTTGTACTCACACTCATCTTGTATCCTTTTATTTGTAATACAACAAACTTTTGTCTGATCTCCTTTTGTTTTGCTACTGATTACTCTCGATTATTCTCCCCTGATCCTAACAAATTGGTATCAGAGCTAACCGATCGTGTTTGAAGCAAGCTTCTGGTTGATTTTCAAGATTCAATATCTTGATATCATTTTGGATATGTTCTTCGTTTTGGTATTTGGTGTTCGATCGGGTTTGAAGGTAGGAAAAATCAAGATCAGAATTTGTGTTGTGGAAGATCAGAATTTGTCTTCTGAGAGGTTTTGTTACAGAACATCACTAGTAAACTCGTTTGAATTTTGTTCAATCATTTGGAATTTGTCAGCCTGGAAATTTGGATCTTCGTTTGTCAGGTTTTTTGAAGTTAGTTGCCTGAATTTGATTGTCGCTGGTGAAGATCGTTTGAGCCGATTGGTTTGTTCGGTTAGCCGTTTTGAATTTTTCGGCTAACATTTGATTGTTCGTTTTGAAGTTATCGGCATTTGTTCTGGATCGATTTTGTTTCGGATAGCTTTTGGGAATCGATCGTTTGATTTGAAATTGGCTAGTATCTCTAGCCTTTGGAACTTGGAATTAGATATGGTGTTACTTAGGAGTTGAACTCAAGGTGGAGATTGTTAGATATTGTGACTTCACCTCCTAAGGGTAGTTTAGTAATTTTTGGTCTAAAGGGTATTTTGGAAGAATCTAGAAAAGGAGATACTTAAGAAGAATTATCTAGAGATTAGTAGAAATTATATTATGAAATATCTAGGATATTTAGGTTAGAAGCTTCTAGAATCATATTAGCCATTAGTATAAATAAGGGCTAATCCTTTTCATTTGTACTCACACTCATCTTGTATCCTTTTATTTGTAATACAACAAACTTTTGTCTGATATCCTTTTGGGATCTCCTTTTGTTTTGCTACTGATTACTCTCGATTATTCTCCCCTGATCCTAACATCTTGCATTAATATATTAAATAATATAGTTAATGTGTCATTCATCATCTTGTAAATCCAGTTCAACAATTTTTATGTTGCATTGATATGCAATTATAGTTTCATTATATTTTACCACAGAATTACAGTTAAAGAGACTTTAGCATATTGAAATATTAAAGGTTTCATTTTCGTAGTGTTTGAAAACCTGAACCAAACTCAATTGATACGAAATAAAAGATTTCTCTGCTTCAAGCACCATAGAACAATGGACTAGAAAAGCGTCTCTCTCCAAGGGTGGTTTTTGTTCTACCTCGTAACAATAACTAGTTCATATCTTAAAGGATTTGCCACTATTATGTTACGAACTTTGACCTGGAGAAAGTATTCAAAGGAAATAAAACCAAATTTTTAACAGATATACTCATTCAGTGAGAAAAGTACCATCAGTATGATATATCACTAAGCCAATGACAGTGATTGAAGGACTTGCATTTCAATTAGAACTGTAATGTAAATAATTGACCTTCACATGACACTATGCCAAATAATCTTAGGAAAGCAATACTGTTTTCAGGTTCCTTGATGCAACAAGGATGATATGATGTTTTGTTCTTTTAAAAGTAACTGAAGAGTAATATCTGGTGTTTTCTAGGTGATTAAGTTCTGTGACATATAAAAGCGCAACTACTCAAATATCATTGGCAAATTTTCTATATTCTTGATGCTGCAATGAACAGAGTCACATATATTGTATAATGTCTTGTTATCTTATACGAAGTACATGATATGAAATATGGTTATACAAACTAACATTTCCTAATGGAAAAACTATATTAGTGTCAATCTATTAGTTCCATTTGATTTCATCTCATTTTAGCTTTGGGGGTCTCATTTCCCTTATGTCAGGATAAAAGACGTAGCACAGATAAAGTGAAATGAAGTTTTTGATGTTTAGCTTACCATACTTTTTACGTTGATTTGCAGATTAATAGAAATACCCTAACATTCAGAGAAATGGTTGGTTAGTTTATCATAAACACATTTTTTGATCAATTTGTATAAAAAACACCTCCAATTTGTTTACTTCTATAGTTTCCCCTTTTATTAAAGCATATGACGAATTAAACCAGAAAAAAAATTTTGCAACACAGGAAGTTAAAATAATAATAAAAATAATAGTAGCAGTTAACAATGATAATGATAATAATATTATATATAAATAGATAATACTAATAAAGTAATAATTCAAATTAAACTTAACTATGATAAATTTAGACTGTAATAGCAAAAGTACTTTAAGAAATTTACATTAAAGATTATTATATGGTATGAACATACCATGTTTTCAAAAATTGTATTGATATAGTTTTATTCTAATTGATTTGATAGATACATTCAGATTAAGTAACTTGAGCAAGATGTTAGGATCAGGGGAGAATAATCAGTAGCAAAACAAAGGAGATCAGACAAAATCTTGTTGTATTACAAATAAAAGGATACAAGATGAGAGTATGCAAATGAAAAGGATTAGCCCTTATTTATACTAATGGCTAATATGATTCTAGAAGCTTCTAACCTAAATATCCTAGATATTTCATAATATAATTTCTACTAATCTCTAGATAATTCTTCTTAAGTATCTCCTTTTCTAGATTCTTCCAAAATACCCTTTAGACCAAAATTACTAAACTACCCTTAGGAGGTGAAGTCACAATATCTAACAATCTCCACCTTGAGTTCAACTCCTAAGTAACACCATATCTAATTCCAAGTTCCAAAGGCTAGAGATACTAGCCAATTTCAAATCAAACGATCGATTCCCAAAAGCTATCCGAAACAAAATCGATCCAGAACAAATGCCGATAACTTCAAAAGGAACAATCAAATGTTAGCCGAAAAATTCAAAACGGCTAACCGAACAAACCAATCGGCTCAAACGATCTTCACCAGCAACAATCAAATTCAGGCAACTAACTTCAAAAAAACCTGACAAACGAAGATCCAAATTTCCAGGCTGACAAATTCCAAATGATTGAACAAAATTCAAACGACCTGATTATAACCAAGTCTTCAAACACCAAATCGATCTTCAAATGCAAATACCAAATTCAAATTCTAATGACCCACTTATATAATAAGGATTACGGTCAAACATTCAAAGCTATTATCCGAGTATCATACAAATTGAAGTTAATGAATAACTTGACGAACGACCTCTGATAATTCAAACGCCCCAAATATGATACGGATAATACTAGTGACCCACTTATGTGATAAGAATTACAGTCCATAATTCGAATACCAAATACAAATACCTTTATAACCTAATTGTAGGTTACTTTCGAAGAGAACATTCGCTCAAAAAACCAAGAAAATCAAAGCCAAATCTGCTCCAAATGAAGTTTGTATATAACAATCCAAAATCCAATCACCAACTACCAAACGAAAATCAAAGAAACAACAAATATTGGCACAATTCCAAAATCCCATATTCAGGTTCAAAGCCCACTTAGTCGAAGCCCCCATATTCAAACCCAATAACTAATCGATCCACAAAGCAAACAGAGATTAACAATCCCTAGGCAAACCGATCGATTCAACACAAGTTCTAATTATCCCTAATCCCAATCAACTAACACCTTCAACTTATCAAACAAGCACAAACAAAATCGATTGAACAATAACAAAACAACCAAACCTGATGTTTCCAAGTTGAACGAATCAACAAACCACCAGCAGAAACAAATCCAAATGATATCAAGATATTGAATCTTGAAATCAACCAAAAAAAAAAAAAGCTGATGTCGATTGCAAAACCCAAAACAGTTGCAGCTTGCTTCAATCGATCGAGTGGCTCTTGATACCAATTTGTTAGGATCAGGGGAGAATAATCAGTAGCAAAACAAAGGAGATCAGACAAAATCTTGTTGTATTACAAATAAAAGGATACAAGATGAGAGTATGCAAATGAAAAGGATTAGCCCTTATTTATACTAATGGCTAATATGATTCTAGAAGCTTCTAACCTAAATATCCTAGATATTTCATAATATAATTTCTACTAATCTCTAGATAATTCTTCTTAAGTATCTCCTTTTCTAGATTCTTCCAAAATACCCTTTAGACCAAAATTACTAAACTACCCTTAGGAGGTGAAGTCACAATATCTAACACAAGATATGCAAATTCTATAGCTGCATATAAAAAGAAAGGAAATTCCTGAGTATTTTTCTATAACAAATTGTTAATTATTCGAGGTTACAATTAAAAATATATATATATATATATATATATATATATATATAAAAAATTAAAAAATTAAAAAATTAAAAAATTAAAAAAACCAACAGATGGGTGAAAAACAACCCAATGTCCTGAATCAACAAATTTCAAGTGTGCATCATGACATAATAGAAAAGAAACAAAATAACCTAGTAAGGTCTTGCGGTGCTTAAAGAGAAAACCATCTAAAACTTTTATTTTAAATAAAATAAGTACCCACGGCTGGTAAAGTTTTAAGACTTTACTTAACTGACTAACAATATGCATACACTCATTGTCTAAAAAACAAACTTCGCCTTCAAATGATAACTCCTCTAACTGGTTCTTACTAATTTTCACCTTTTTTTTATGTTGTTGCTGCAAATGGATTGAGGTACTGGAATCCTATCAAAAGTTCATGAAATCAAGCATCAACAACAAGAGAGGGAGGAAGCAGAAATAAACAAAAAATATGCATGCTGTCTACGACAGTATGCGAAATCAACCAATGCATTTATAATCATAATTCTCATAGTTTGACTGCAATGGTCTAATGGACCATAGGTCCATAGCTTTTATGGAAAGTGGATGAATTTTATTTTAAAAATAATTTCTAAAACCTCAAGCTTGAGTGATTCACAGCAAAAGTAGCATGTATAAATGGTTCTATAAATATCACCAAACATCAATTAGTTTAAGCATCATTGTGCTTATACCAAGCACCAATCTCTGTTTCCTATCTTAAGCCTATATCTAAAAGCTTGCTTTTTGCACTCATTTGCACACCCGATGGCTCAAACAAAGTTAACCATAGCTATTTTTATCCTCACTCTCACCCATAGTCACATGGAACGGGGATCGCTCTCGTACAGGATCGGGGATCGGGATCAAGGTTCGCTAGGCACCTAAAATTCGGTTCGATGGGGGGTAGGCTCATTTCGGATCGCTTCGGTACGATGTACCAAATAAAGTGGTACGATGTACCCATGTAGCAATTCATATAATATTATTAATTTAAAATCCAAACATTCATAAAATAGTACTCATAATTCATTTAAAAAAAACATATGAAAAAAGTGTTATCAGCAACATAAGATCAACTTGCATTGGTGGAACACCATATTCACCGATCCAATTCGCGATCCCAATCGATCCGGATCGATTTCGTACCACGTTTTGGATCGAAAGAACTGGATCGCAATTCGTGGGTACTGTAGCGAACTATGTGACTATGCTCTCACCATTGCCTTTGAATTTCAGTACGTTGAAGGAAGGCACTTAAAACTAAGGACGGTTCACAAGAACACTTCTGGTAAGATAAAAGGTAGACATGGTGTAATCTATGCAACCGAAGCTCTATTGACAAAACCTGTGGCACAGACACCACCCACTCAATCACGAACCAATACTACAGGCGAGTCTCAGCTGCAGTCACCACCCCCGCCACATGGTGCTGAAGACTTTAGGCCAACAGCACCTGGCCACAGCCCTGGGGCTGGGCATACCATTCATAACTAGGACAAACAGTGACTTATAACAGCTTATGCATGGCCCACGTAGCATATGGTGTAATATTTAGAATAATATAGTTCATGCGTCATTCAACATCCTGTAAACTCATTTCAGCCTCCTTAATTTCCATCTTGCAATATTTTAACATTTGTTGTAATATATTGAAATAGTTCATGTCTAATTCAATATCTTCTAAACCCATTTTATCTAGAGGGTGGACTTTACAAGAATTAAAAAGTGGGTGATGTTGTTTTTAGTCCGTAAGCCTGATATTATCTTAACCAGTATCAGATAAAAAGTGATCATTAATGTACACAACTACCATCAAACTCTAAAAATATGCTATATATATTTATCACCAAAAGTAATGGTGATGTTAAACGCTAAATCTGCAACACAAACAGTTTAAATACCATGGAAATAGCAGTGGATGATAGTGAATGAATTATTAGTGATTTAATTTGGTGGAACAGCCAGTAAGGATATCATCAATATAACAGTTATAACTCATAAGAATAACTAATATCAGATTTCAATATGCCAAAATTACGTTATTAACCAAACAATACACCAGAGGTCCATTTGATCGTGAGGATATATTCAAGGCAGCTATATAAAGATATATAGATAAAGTACTAACAGAAGACAAAAAGCTTACATCTCACATGAATAGATATATAAGAATAACTAGACTTCACGCAAGAAAACAAACCTTCCATATACAACACTATGTCCAGGTTCATTGAGAGATGCAGCAAGAGTATCATTTAGGGTGCGTTTGGTATGCCGTCATAAATCACAATGGATATGAGTTTGATAGTAGTGGTGGGCCCCTCGGTATGAAAGATCCATACCCTACCCTTGTGAGATATATGAAGTATGGAAGATATATATCATTCATTACCATATTTGATAGATTTGCATCTTAAACAAACGGATGATTGGAATGAAAATTCATTCCTTCATTCCCCGGAATGGATACCAAACGCACCCTTAGTACTATCACGTAAAAGTAATTGAACAGTAAAACATAGTATTTTCTTTGTAAATAAGTTCCGTTACAAAATACCGGGTTACTTGAATATTATTGCCTGAACTATTTGTATTTCTAGAGCTGATATTGTATCATGTAGTATTTCAGTTTCTCATTTAACTCCATAAAAGGTTCTTCTTATTCGTAAAACTGTAAAAGGTTAGGTATCCAAGGGTACATTGATGAGTTACACTGGAGTAAAGTGTACCGAGTATATAATATATAGAATCCACAAATCAAGATCCTTAGCGGCTGTCCCACAGAATTAAGTCACTATCATCCAATGATTATATATACACTCACAATTTTATATAAATACCATCTCATACTAACAGCCTAGCATAATAGAGAATCATATTCTCTTTGTCATAACTACTTTTCCAATTTAATAAGTTTAGTGGGAGGAAAACGGCTAAGTGAGGCCTCCAAGGGTTATGGAGCCAACCAAGAAATGTCCTGAAGGGGAAAAAACCTATTACAAATTCCACTATGAATGAAGATAAAAATGTTGGGAAGAAAAGCTCATCATTTTTTTCTTTTTGTTTGACTATCTTTCGAATAAATTTGTAGCCAGTTGCTTTCACGCGAAAGAAGAGTGGTAGGGCCCCAGGGGGTGGGTTTTGTTGGTAAAATTATATAAAAAGTTTAATCCTTGATCATGATTTTTTTTCTTTTCAGCAACGCAAATAAATAGTGGCAATGATAGTGATCTACGTAAAACAATACGTTCGTCCCTAAGTGGAACAAAAGTCAAACCACTTAAAAGCCAAAGTAAGAGTAACATTATAGGAGGAACACACGTTGACATATATAAAACAAGCACACATATTGATGTGTGATTGTGTTCGATTGGGATTTATCGTATTCGGTCAAAGTATGACTGTGTTAGCCATCCATAACCAGCCACTTTTATTTCTTCAAGTGGGTAGTGATTTCCATAAAAAGATACTTCCTGAAGTCCATCCAGAAATCTTACTTCTAATAATAATACTAGTTGATAGACCACACCTAATTTTTAGTTTAGAATCAGTACAAAATATAATAGAACGAAACCTACATCAGGAGGGGTATGTATAACCAATGAAGTCTGCGTGCAGCAGAGATTAATAAAAATTAAGACTACTAGACAGTTGTATTTCACTTAACTTTGTCGACCGCTAAAGCTATTATCTTTTATATGAACCAACCACACAAAATTAATAAACATTACTCACAAGTAAGGACTAAGGAATCTCTTGGCGGTGGTGATAAAGCTAATTGATTCAATATTATAACATACATAACCTAAACAGTTGCATATGATATTAAAAAAGTAAGAATTTGTATAATCATCACTCGTGCAAGGATCAACTAGTTAAAGCAAAAAGTCGTTGCAAATTGTATGCTTACTATTGTATGGCCGGTAAGCATTCAAGGACTACAAGAGTCATTTAGAAAGCTGAAGATGTACGGTATAGCGTCTCTTACTTTATATATAATATTCAAAAAGTTGATGGAATCAAACATGCAATCATAAAGAGATCTAAAAGTTCTACATCAAGCAAAGGAATGTGGACGTTCAGTTACGATTTGCCTAATGAGCCTTATAAGGTTCATCACACTAGTTAAGGCCTCTAATAGAGTTACAGTTACCCACCATATATTTATTAATTCCAACTGAAACTCAAGAAGATGGAATTGCAGAACTAAAATCCTTTACTGGCTAGAAAATTAATCCCCCATTGGCCACGGAGGTTCACCTGCGCCGACTCCGGGCTATCCAAAAGGGTAGTCGCCCTGGGATTAGTCGGCTCTGGCTTCGACCCACAAAACCAGGAAAAAAAAAAGCCATCGTGCTGGTCGTTCTATAATGTCTCTCTCAGTGACTAGTTGTTATTTCAATATCTGTAAACTTGACAGCTAATATCTTGTAAATTGTGAAATGTATACATCCCTTTCTATAAAATGGCCTCAAACGCCAACTGCCAACATGCAAGGCCAAATGAACATAAACACTTACGGCGGTAAAGAACTATTTGCATGCAACATCATATTATAATAAACGCTAGGTACTACAAATTATAAATCAAGACTACTTCAGTAAGCTGCTAACAACTAACAGGAAATAAGAACAAACTTGTAACTAATTTGCTATTTCCGAAATAACCAAAATGTTAATGTGAGTTAATATTGATATGCCATTATTATATGGGTAGCATATTTCGTCTCCACAATCACTTACCTTAGTATACGGGTATCATTACCGGTCCACTCTAGTCATCTTTCTCACCAAATTTATTCTTAACTAAAACATCAAACTATACAAAAATCAGATAAACAATGTTTAAGATTCATACTTGATACTCCTAAAAAAGAATTGCATATAGAAAATAAGCAGACTATAAGGAATTTTCCAACACTGCAGGTGAACAAGAGCCAGTCACATTAAATTATAAAAAAATCAGTATTCTGCATGTCAAAACTACCAAGAAGCTATAAAAAACAGAATAAGAATGTAAAAACTTCATACTGCTGAAAACTTATTCCAAATATAAATACGTTGACCAGAAGCAGGTATTCCAAGAAAACGCATGTGAACATACGTTAGATTCGCAAAATATCAATTTCACAGTGGTCAAAACTCCAAAGAATCTACAATCTGGAATACTTTTAATAAGGAAACAGTACTAAGATCCAGTTTTCTAACTACATCACCTTAAAATATCCGTAGCAAGTATTTAACGAGTCATACATGTACACTTTTGATACGAAAAACATCATAAAATTCATTAAAGTACTTATTTAAAATTTCATGATCTTATCATTTGCATACAGAAACACATGTATCCATCCAACACTAAATTCTCCCACCCGTAACAGTGACATCTTATTCATCCAAATTTTATCCGATACTATGTATATTAACCGCACCAATTAAGTGCCTCATGTCCTTTTCGAATCTCACTAAAACATCTTGGGGTGCCAGAAAGGATTCGGAAAGGGATATCCCATATCCCCGGTTTGGCCGTGCACATCTGAGTCGTTGACTCGCCATCCCCGTACAAATTAATATGACATCACACGATTGGGGCACTACCCAGTGGTGTCACTCCCCCACCACAAGGACGGCTTTTGAGAAATACGTCATGGGTTCAATCCCAACTCCTGGCTAAAGGTCATTGACTCACCGGAACAGGTGCTCATTGTTTGGGCTACTTGCTTGGGAAAGGGTCAGTTGGCACCCAAAAGGGATGCACGGTCATGGTTTCCCTGCCGATTTAAACCTTCTGTAGAACGTGGCATCCGTCGCAATGTTATTTCTAGTCATTTCATGTGTAACCATTTATCGAATCAACTCAAGTAATTGATTAAATCGTAAAGGAATTACTTTATCTAAGTTTCGTAAGAACATTTATAAAGCATTAAAGCAATCTTATAATACCCATAAATAAGCTCTTTCAATCCAAAAACCCAAAACAACATATTGCAATTTAGTAAACACAATAAGCTAATAAGCTGCTGAAATGATCTTTTATTAGAGCCAAGAATATGCCAATTGACAACTTTTCACACATGCATTCATAGAAAACATCAAAATGCACATGAATCTCATTTAACAACTCACTTATCACTTTTTAGTATTTTAGTTATAATTTTTAACCTTTTTACACGCCCCTTTTCTATGGTTCCAATTTCCCATTAAATAAAACAAGCATATAAACAACAATACAATAAAATACAATGATGAATAATTACTTGGGTTTATTTATATATAAGTAAAAAAGAAACAACTTTGGATGAGTGTACCTGTAAGTTGTTACTGTTCCGGTGAATCAGCACTTGTATGTTGTCACATAAAAACGAACTCACAGTGGGCATAATTTGTTTAAGTTATTAATTTGCTAGAGAGAGGTCCAATAACAATTTGGGCTCATCCCATAATTTTTAAATTTTTTAAAAGGAGGTGATACTTACACCATATTTTTTTATGTATGCACAACAATTCGTGCATTACAGTATTGTACGATACAAATTGTAATGCACAAATTGTGATGCATGCATAAAAAAATGTGGTGTGAGTATCAATTCCCTTTTTAAAATAAGCCAGGTTTATGAAATATAAGTCGAAAAACAAATAAGCTAATAAGCCACATATAAGTAAACAACACTCTTACCATATTGATGATAAGTTTCAGAATGGAAGCAGAGAACATCGAAGTACCATGCCCGTTTTTATGTGTTGGCAATCAGTGGTATGATAATGAAAGACGATATCTTTGAGACCGAAGATGAAGTGTTCGAAAGGTTTCTTCAACTCTATGATAATGTGTTTGGTTAAGCAAATTCTAATATTGCCAACACGGAGATTGAAGCATGCGGCAGGATAATAAGGTTAAAGTATATGAGTCTTGCTCAATATCTAGAGTTTTGATAGATAGATCATAAAGATATTGACTCTAAAACTTTAGAGGAAATGAATGATGAATGGTTGAACCTTAGCTATAAGGTGAAGTTTGAAAGATATAGGGATATGATGTATGAAAGGATAATGATGGATTACCAAAAGGTCGCAGACGAACTTAGGGACAAATTCGAAAAATTAGTGATGAGTATGAGCTGCGAGGAGGAAGAAGACTTAGCATGCTGCAACGTCTATCACATGATTGTTGGGAAGTTACGAGACCTGATCATGCATCGTTAGATCATGAACCTTGGTACCTGAAAGAATTAGAGGATGAAGAAGTGCTTAGATGCTTAAGATCGACAATTCCATACAATCCTACTAAAATCCTTGTGGACAACATTATCTATGGAAGAGAACCATTTGTTCATGTCAAGAAGTTGCCACAAGAAAATTTGTCATCAAGCAACATGAACCTGCTATGTATCAAAACTAGGATTAGAAGAGAAATGGACAAGGAAGAACTTGTCCAAAGGATGACATAGATAGAAGCTTTGAGTCAAACTTAATGACTCGTAAATAAAAAAAAGTGTTTGTCGAGAGACAACTCGAAAAGTTTAGTTTCTTTTTATTTCAGTTCTATTTTATTTTCGTTTATGTCCAGGTATAGTATACGGCGTATGTACACTTTGTGCATACGACTTATACTTGCATACAACGTATGGACTTCTGTCTCATACTCCGTGATACGCGTACAACATCGTTCGAGGTCAAAGGAACTTCATTTTCGTCGAGCAAGTTTTTCAACACCCTAGGCAGTGAACCTAATCGTTGTAGTGTAGTATTAGGGTAAGCCTCGGGTATTGATATCGTTCTCTAGGGGAATAGGAATGCTAGTGAGAAGTTACTACGCTAAGGTTGGGGTTGAGGAAGATTATTTTTTTTTATCTTTTTATATTTTTTTGAAAATTGAAAGGTACGAATCTCGGGGTATTGGATTTGGGGGGTTGGTATTTCTATCGATTACTCTACTATTATCTATTCTAATTAACTAAGCTAAGGGGTAGTCTATATCTAATTGATGTGTGCTCGTATGATGATTAAAGATGTGTTTACCTAGATGCTACTACTCCCTAGTTATCTCCTATTGATGGTTGAATTGTCACATCATTATTCTTAACGCGTTGTGTCTTCTAAGGTCGTAGGGTATGCGTTTTTCCCTAACTCTTTGAGACTACCTTAAGGTTATTCCCTACGAAATCTCTAGGATTCATAAACTAACTCAAATGTTATCTTTGGATGTTTAGCCTATAATAACTCTAGGTGATTATAAACTAATGTTCACAAAGATTACTCAAGCATTAAAAACACAACGAATGACCTATCGCAATCCTAGGTCAATCACAATTAAGATAAGAGACAACCAATCAATATTCAATACCTAGGTTTCATAGATCTAAGCAAACACACAAGTAAATTAGCCGGACATGGAAAACATGCAAGCATACACACATACAATTGAAGACATAATTGAATCAATGAAGTAAATTACTTATCTTGTTGTAAAATAGGGTATGAAAACCCTAAGATACTGCCCAAGACAGCCAAAATTCGGTTTTAGGTTTTACTCCACAAAACTACCTCTCTAAAAGTCTGAAAATTTGAATTCTATATATAGAGTTCAAATGTGACGGCGTCACTCTTTAAATGTGACGCCGTCGGATCGCCGCCATTAGGGTTTCGTCTTGATCACGTCAACCTTGTGACGGCGTCACCTTATGGTTATAACGCCGTCGGCTTCAGCTTCTGACGCCGTCTGGATCTGAATCTAGGCCGTTTGAGTTGTGATGCCCTACTCTTTAAAACCTGACGCCGTCGGGTACAAAATAGCAATTTCGCTACTGAGCCGTCATAAATTTGGTGCACGTTGCGACGACGTCGCCTTCTAACTCTGACGCCGTCACCTTCTATTCCAGCAACTTGAGTGTCATGATCTTGACTTCGCCACTTTCTTCATATATTCACGCCTTTTCGTCCGAATAAGTGTCATTCTAGCAATTTGCCTTCAAGAGACCTAAAAAGTGAAAAAGAACGAAATTAAGCAGTAACGGATATAAAAGTGGTCGATTAAGGGCTTAAATGACCCCTCAAAAGTGTACCTTTTAAATCCTTATCAAATATCCCTACACTTGGTATTTGCTTGTCCTCAAGCAAATGTGCTTTTGGCAAATTAATTTATAAGTTAGGGGTCATGAAGCATTAGTTTAGAACAATTCACAACAAGTATAAGCCCCGCAAAAGTCATAACAAGCACGGAAATTACATACTAGCACCTCACAAGTGGTGTTTGGATACTCTCATCTCTCGTGTGTATATGAATTATATCAAGTTGGAAATGGAAGATAAACACTCATTAACCGGTCCTAGTACATAGATTACCATAGTCTTGAGACTAGATCAAACATCCATCGCTTTGGCGTAAGCACCTAGGAAAAACTATCCAAGAGGTCTTTTAAAGGGTTGTAACGTTAGGCTTACGGTAGGGAAACAAAGGGTTTGGTGGGATAGGCGATTTAGTGGTGGCAAGTCAAAAATCTTTATGTTACAAGCATGAGAAGAATGGCGTTGCTAAGCCAAGACTCGACACTCTAAACTCTAGATAACTTGAAACAAACAAACATAAGTTTAAAGATAGAAGTAGGATGGTAGCCGGTTTGTTTTTTTTTTTTTTTTTTCAACACTTTTTTTTTCGATTTTTTTTTCATACACTTTTACTCACCATCCTCTATGATAACATCAAAATAATAGATATTTATAAGCACATCCCTACACTTGAGTTTTTATTACTCTAACACTAATTTGACCCGAATTGAAAAGATCAAAACACTTGGAGTACATTATTACGTAAATAAAGGGAATTTGAATTTAACGTTCCTTCCCGACACTTCATAAAATTTAACTTTTCCCATGAGTCCCAATCGTCCCAAAACTGTGTACAAAGGATATTGTGGAAAACTAGAAGGGGGGGGGGGCGGTTGAATAGTTTTACCGATTTAAAACTTTTCTTTTAAATAATTAGATCCACTTATGTCAATCTATTGGTTATTTATGTTGGACGTTGATAGATAGATATATAAGCATGTAATGAAAGATAAAGAGTAAGAAGCACATCACCACGACACAAGTATTTATAGTGGTTCGGCTACAAGGACACCTTCCTTGTCCTACTCCACTCCCCGAGTCACCTACTCGAGAGTTCGTAAACACTACACCAATCTCCTTATGGCGGAGAAGCCTTCACAACGTCGCTTACACCTTTTTCCGGTACAAAGCTAAATACCGAGTTCTTTCACACCAAGGCGAACCACACCTAACACAATGTCGCCTACCCTTTATACGGTGCTAGGCTAACCACCGAGTTCTTTCACTCCAAGGTGAACCACACCTATCACAACGTCGCCTACCCTTTATTAGGTACTAGGCTAAGCACCTAGTTCCATTACTATGGAGGAACTACTACCCATCACAACACAACACCTAATCTCAAGGAGATCCATTCCTTGTTACAACACCATCAAGGATATCACCATCCTTGGAAATAGACTAATACTTATATGTATAACGATGCACCTCATCGATTATACGACCTAGGCATTCTTCCCTAATGCCACTTGATTTGTTTCCTAGGCATCTTTCACTAATGCCTTTGACATAACGCTTGGCACCTTTCACTAATGCCTTCGTCTTGACACCTTTAACATTCTTCACTAATGCTTTTGACACGGACGTTTAAGCACCTTTCACTAATGCTTTCGTTTTGACTTTTTCGGCATCCTTCACTAATGCCTTCAACACAACATCTATGGAGGAAGAAAGAACTATCAACAAGAGAACCTCAGTTGTCTTGATGATGACGAAGTATGGCAACTCATGGACTTGAGCTTGCTCGACTTCAAGAAGTGGTGATCTCGCCTTTAAGAGGAACCTAGAGAATCACACAAAAACAAAAGACAAACAACATAGAAAGATCCCTTAGGATCAGTGGTTAGAGAGGTACAATACTTGGAGAAAGTATGTGTGAAAGTGGTGAGAAAAAAGGAAGAAATGGCTCACTATTTATAGAGGAGAAAACTTACTGTTCCCCAGATCCCACGGATCCCTCCCGCAAGGGATCCGGCTAGCGTAAAGCTAGGGATCCGTGGGACGCTCCTCTTTACCCATGGGTATTTTGGTTATGGGTCATGGGTCATGGGTTGATCCATGGGTTTCTTATTAGATACAATGTATCTCTTGAGTTCAATGTACCTAGTGAAATGGTTTGGATAAAACCATGGGTTATGGGTCAATACCATTTGTTAGTTTTTATCCATTTTAGTATATTTTACTTTAAGTATATATTTGCCCAAATATGTAAACACTAGTTGTTGTACATATGTATTACTAAATCATAAAAACACTTATACTTGTTTTAGTGTTTTATGTGAAAACGTAAGTATGTTAGAAAACTATTGGTTCAAACAATTTACGTATTTTATTTGTTTCGTTAAAATGATTTTACGTTTGTTATCGGCAAAACATTAGAAGATCGTAAAATATAAATAAACGTTTTTACGGCTTATTTGTATTAACAGATATGACTCGACTTAGCAACTTATGCAAGCAACTAGATAATTGAACTAAGGGTTTAGTATGATAACAATAATGCACTAAAAGTGAGTGTATACAAGGTAGGCTAAGGCGATTTGGGTGTACATTTGGGGTTGGATTGTAAACAATGCTCTTCATTGATATTCCGGAAAACCGAAACATCACGAGAACCGCGAAAAGGATAGGCTCTGAGGGGTTAACTAGGGGTATCGTGTACTAAAGATGAGTACAACGCAAGGGTGTGGGGGAGTTACTCAACCGATGTGGAAGAAGTAATTATAATACAGGTATCAAACAAGGGTTATCCTAATGCCTCTTATCATTTAGTTATTCCTAACTACACAAGTGTAGTCTCACTAGCGATCTCAGAATGCATCACAAAACAAGTTCTAGAATCTATTATACTACCGTTACACTCTCGAAGCATTAAAGATTAATGCTTTAATTCCTACAAATCTAAGGGTGATCCTCATATTTTGGGTGGAATTTAAGTGGTAAAGGGTTTTGTGCTAGTCATATAACTTCCTATCCATGAGACGCTTTATTAAGACTAATGGACCACTCCTACATGTCATAAAAAAATTTAAATTTGGTGCCAAAATTACCCTAACCGATATTTCTCATGGTTTATTACACAATTGAAATTGGACAAGGCAAATAGTCAAGGATAAGCATAGTTTCAAAGTTCTCAAAGTTCCTGTTTTATTTTCCCTCCCTACACTTAAACTGAACATGGTCCCCAATGTTCCCCGAAAGTATCAAAGTTATGATAATGGAAGGTAATTAAAAACGAAAGAAGCTAATACTCCCCTGATTAGCTCAGTAGGATCCGTGTGAAGTAGTGGTTAAATCCTTCTTCAAGAAGAATGTATGCGTGAAAAGCTCCATCCAATCTTATGTATCTTCTTCTTGATAAATAAAACCTGCACACTTGAAGAAAACAAACAAAACCTTCGCATAAAATCGGCGGTAACACTATATATGACTCTACTAAACTAGGATATAATGCTTGTGGAATCGATGTTTAGAGATTTTCTGGAAAATTAAGACCTGAGAAATTCCAAAAATTTATAAGTAGCATAAAAACGAGAAAAGTAATAAGTTGTTTCTACTCCTCCTGACGCCGTCAGGTTATCCTGACAGAAACTGGTCTGCGATTTTCTGGAAAAAAATTCTGGAAAATTTATATCTTTAGAATCTGGAAAAAATTTCTGCAAAACATCCGTTATGACTCGATACAAGCATTTGACTCTAACAAACACACATGTATGTCTTTTTAATAATCGTAATTCTCATGTTCACGTTCTTTTTGAAAACGTGTGTAATCCTCCCTACACTTATCCCTTTTGTAAAATACCTTTATATGTAATTAAGACGAGGTTAAAGACAAAATAAAGCATTTTCACAAATTCAAACATGAGAATAAACAATCAATAAAAGATTTACGACACACAAACAAGCAAACAATTAAGCATGGGTTGCCTCCCACGAAGCGCTTTTCTTTATTTATGAGTCTTGTAGCTAGACTCGAAGTCGTGCCCCTACGTGGTCTCGTGCACGCTCATGTGCCCATATCTAAGCCATTCCAATGTTCTCTCACTTTTCTTGTACTCATCTCCTAACTCGAGGCATTGTTTGTAATATCTCTTAGTTTTCTCATACGGGTACCTAAGTCCATTTTGCTTATCCCTTTCACTAAGCAATGGGATGGGAGTCATTCTATTACATGCCTCAATATCCTTGTGTTTAAACCTTGGATGGGCACGTGGCATTTGATAGAAAAAATCTTCAACTTCATCAGAGAATGTAATTAGACCATCAATCATTCGTTCATTCAACCTAGTCATTCTTTTAAAAGGCTTTCCAAAAATTACTTGAGTGAGGTCCTTATCAATAAATTCTCCTAAGTCTTCTAAGACCATGAATTCTGCCAAATAAGCAAAACTTTCAACAAACACATGCAAATGAGTGACCGCATCAACAACATTGTTCCCTTGATAAGTTAACTCGCTTACCTTTATTTTATTGTATAAGTTTATTGAAATTAAGTTTAAAGGTAAGAATGAATTTAAGTAAGCATCAAACCTTTCTAATCCTATTTTGCAAGGGAATTACATGTTGAAGGGACTATCTTTCTCAATTCTACACCTAGGGTCAAAACATTGGGAGAAGTCTTCTTCCATTTCAAAATTAACTTCATCGATGACCTCCCCGTTATCAAGTGCTTCACCATAGTCAAACTCCTCATCGGAATCCGAGTCATAGAAGGGACTATGTTGTTGCCAATTTATGTCATTATCCGCTAGGTGATTTCCAAAGTGGTGAACGGGTGAAGGGTTTTGTGGGATTGCGTTTTCTATTTCAGGATTGGGAGGAGGATTGGGGGCGGGTAGTGTGAAGTTTCTACGGCGAAAGATGCGAATCATGGTGAGTGGTGGGTATTACGAACAAAGTCACGAAGAAGGGGGATAGACTACAAGGAAACTAAAATTGAGAAAAAAGCTTACTTGATAGGAATCAAGCAAGGGAACCTAAACGAGATAGCCTCCTAACTAGATATTCTATTCCCCGGCAGCGGAAACCAAAAACTTGATACGCGTACAATGCGCATTAGGGGTCAAAGGAACTTCCTTTTCGTCGAGCAAGTTTTCAACACCCTAGGCAGTGAACCTAATCGTTGTAGTGTAGTATTAGGGTAAGCCTCGGGTATTGATATCGTTCTCTAGGGGAATAGGAATGCTAGTGAGAAGTTACTACGCTAAGGTTGGGGTTGAGGAAGATTATGTTTTTTATCTTTTTATATTTTTTTGAAAATTGAAAGGTACGAATCTCGGGGTATTGGATTTGGGGGGTTGGTATTTCTACCGATTACTCTACTATTATCTATTCTAATTAACTAAGCTAAGGGGTAGTCTATGTCTAATTGATGTGTGCTCGTATGATGATTAAAGATGTGTTTACCTAGATGCTACTACTCCCTAGTTATCTCCTATTGATGGTTGAATTGTCACGTCCTTATTCTTAACGCGTTGTGTCTTCTAAGGTCGTAGGGTATGCGTTTTTTCCTAACTCTTTGAGACTACCTTAAGGTTATTCCCTACGAAATCTCTAGGATTCATAAACTAACTCTAAGGTTATCTTTGGATGTTTAGCCTACAATAACTCTAGGTGATTATAAACTAATGTTCACAAAGATTACTCAAGCATTAAAACACAACGAATGACCTATCGCAATCCTAGGTCAATCACAATTAAGATAAGAGACAACCAATCAATATTCAATACCTAGGTTTCATAGATCTAAGCAAACACACAAGTAAATTAGCCAGACATGGAAAACATGCAAGCATCAAGACATAATTAAATCAATGAAGTAAATTACTTATCTTGTTGTAAAATAGGGTATGAAAACCCTAAGATACTGCCCAAGACAGCCAAAATCCGGTTTTAGGTTTTACACCACAAAACTACCTCTCTAAAAGTCTGAAAATTCGAATTCTATATATAGAGTTACAACATGCGACGGCGTCACTCTTTAAATGTGACGCCGTCGGATCGCCGCAATTAGGGTTACGTCTTGACCACGTCAACCTTGTGACGGCGTCACCTTATGGTTGTGACGCTGTCGGCTTCAGCTTCTGACGCCGTCTGGATGTGAATCTAGGCCGTCTGAGTTGTGACGCCCTACTCTTTAAAACCTGACGCCGTCGGGTACAAAATAGCAATTTCGCTACTGAGCCGTCATAAATTTGGTGCACGTTGCGACGACGTCGCCTTCTAACTCTGACGCCGTCACCTTCTATTCCAGCAGCTTGAGTGTCATGATCTTGACTTGGCCACTTTCTTCATATATTCACGCCTTTTCGTCCGAATAAGTGTCATTCTAGCAATTTGCCTTCAAGAGACCTAAAAAGTGAAAAAGAACGAAATTAAGCAGTAACGGATATAAAAGTGGTCGATTAAGGGCTTAAATGACCCCTCAAAAGTATACCTTTTAAATCCTTATCACTCCGTATAGGAGCCCTGTTTTGCATTTTACTTTTTGTTTTTGTTTTTGTTTTCTTTTTAGGTTATGATGTATACTCCACCACCAATGATGTCATTTTTTATGAACCCCTAAATGGTAGTTGAGCTTTACACGAGTTATATTGAGATTCAAGACAACAACTTTTTACATTCTACCATTGTTTGCAATCTTTATTGCATAATCATTTTGAGCAATAATTAAGGGAGTTTTTTGTTTCATTTATATTTTTCTCTATTTTTAATGTTTATTGTTGGGTCTATTCAGTACCCAAGTATCCTTAAACTAAGATTTGAATAGAAAATAACTTAAGTGTTGCATAACCGTGAACATCAACTAAGTCACTGAGTGAACAGTCACTTAGTGAGTCACCTTCAGGAAGCTTAAGACAAGCCTAAACAGAAAGAATTTTCGTTTAGTGAGGCGGGACTCAGTGAATGATACTTGAGCCAAAGAAGAAGGTGATGGGTTCAGGGAGTGATGAAAATAACTCACTCAACCACATCTCTTCAACAACTATGAAGACTGAAGACTGAAGTAAAGGCTGGACAAGGCGGGATAAGTTTGAAATTAAAAAGGGGGAGTCATTATCAATTAATGGTCAAACTTATCCTGATTGGCTAAAGATCAAAGCATTGTCATCACTACTATTCAGAAAGCTAAGTTGTCCCATACTCAAAGTAGTATATTGGTACAAAGACAAAATACGCAGGTATTTTGTCCAAACTAGCAACTGTCATCTTTGTCTTCATTGTAACGGTTCTCCAAATACTTGTGTATAAATAGAATCATAAGGTGGAGTAAAAGGTTGACAAGTTTGTACACTAAATGCGTAGACACTAACAAACTCTTTTACTCTTTTAAAGACAACTAAGTCCCTGAGGTTAGCTCAGTTGGTTAGCATGGTTGTACTTAAGCTTAGCTTAAATTGAGAGAGGAGATTACCATACTTGTCATTTCAATCCCAAGTGCTTTTCGCAAACATTTGAGTATAATTCTTTGTTAATTGCAAATAGAATTAAATGTTGAAAAACCTTTGTGTCTATTTTACTTTATGTAGGGAATTATATTTTGTAAAACATATTTAAGTATGTTTAAGTTTGTTTAGTGTTAATTCTGGTAGTGTTAGTAGTTAAGTCTAGTAAGCCAGAATTAAGTCTGTTGGTAGTTAAGTCTGCCAGTACTAATGGAGTTAAGTCTGGCAGAACAAATAGTTGATTGTTAAGTCTGTTTATGATAAAAACAGAATAGTTTGTTAGAGTTATATTAGGAATATATATGTACGCGTAGAGATATTTTAGGAAGAGATATATTTACCCTTCTACAAGTCTTGTAGTCAATTAGGGTTTCCTTAGTGTATAAAAGGATCCCTAAGGTATTAGGTTAAAGTATGAGTTGTAAGCTTTAATCTTTGAGAAAAGTAATAGAAAATACGAAGTTAGTTATTCTTGTGTTCTTCATACTTTGTGTGTTAAGATTTCGCATTAACACATCAAGATATTGTTAAGAGTTCTTCACATAATAAATTTGGATTTATTCAAGTTTATTATAAGTCATTCAAGGCTACTTAGATCCATAAACGTTTGGACCTACAAGTGGTATCAGAGCCTGTAGAAGGACTCTGCTGTTGAATATACAAAAAAACAAATACTCATTCCAACCAGAAAACATCAATCATGTCTGAAAGACTAAGTGAAAAGGCAACTGAAGCCTACTCTGAACATCCTAGTGATGAAGAATCCATCCATGAAGAAGGAGCAGACGACACTCAACCCAAATTACAAACACCACAAACATCTCCAACATGAAGCTTCCACCACTAAAGAAAGATGAATATGACATCTGGGAAATGGAGATGGAGCATTACTTAGAGTACACAGAAAATGAAGTTTGGAAGGTGATACAGAAGGGTAACTCTAAAAAGAGAGTTACTAAAGGAAAAGATGGCACTTATACTGTGTTGCCACCTGTCACTGCTGCTAAGATCCTTGCTGTAGAGAAAGAGAGGAAGGCCAAAAGCATCTTGCTAATGGCACTTCCCAAGGAGCATATCGGACGTTTTCATGGGATGGATGATGCAAAAGAAATATGGGAGGCAATCAAGGTTAGATTTGGAGGAAATGCCAACTCTAAGAAGATGCAAAAGGCTGTATACAAACAACAAATTGAGGCTTTTACTATTTCCAGTTCAGAAGGATTAGAGAAGGGCTATGACAGGTTTCAACAACTTTTGTCACAACTAGAGGCCCATGGTGCTGGTGTTTCTGATGAGGATGCAAACCATACATTCCTCAGGTCTTTGCCAAAAGAATGGTCAAGTTTGGCAATGACCATGAGGACCAGACCTGAAATTGACACCATATCAATTGATGATCTGTACAACAACCTAAGGGTTTTGAACAGGAGATCAATAATGTGTCAAAACCATCCTCTTCTAGCTCTCAAAATCTTGCCTTTGTATCTCATGGCAAGAGCAGTACTAACCAGGTTAAGTCTGGTAGCAGTTATAGTACTTCCTCAATAAGTACTATGGAAAGAGGGGCACCTACAGGAGTTGCTGATCAGGTTATCTACTCACTCTTTGCTAGATCATCAGAAGAAATAGACTTGCTCAATGAAGATCTGGAGCAAATCAATGATGTTGATATTGAAGAGATGGATATTAATTGGCAAATAGCCATGATAGCTATAAGGATGAACATGTTCTTTAAGAGACATGGAAGGAGAGTTCGTTATGATTCAAAAACTCCAGTAGGTTTTGATAAAAAGAAGCTTGAGTGCTATAACTGTCATCAAACTGGGCACTTTGCAAGGGAATGTAAGGCTCCTGCTGCAACTGATAGGAAAAAGAAAAAGTCTCCCTATCTGAAGAAGGAACTGAGAAGAAGGAAGATCAAAAGGTTGGGCTGCTGACTATGGATGGAGGTGCTATCAACTGGGGAGAACATGCTGAAGAATCTACCAGTCACTCTGCTTTCATGGTCATTGGCTCAAACAGTGAGGTATCCTTATGTTCAAAACTATGTGTTGATTGATATAATCTTATTAAAACACAAAGTTATGAACAATTCACTCAGTTGAGAGAACAAGAAGTTCAAATTCTGGCTTATACCAATGCTGTAAAAACCTTAGAAACACAAATATCAAATCTTTAAAAGCAAAATTCATCTCTAAATGAAAAATTAATGTTTCAAGCTAATGATAATTTTGCTAAAGATGAAAAACTAAGGAAATATAGAAGAATAGGTATGAAAGCTCAACAAGAAAGAGATGAGTTAAAGAAAATAGTTAAGTCTTGGGGAGAGTCTTCTAAAAATCTACACAGGTTAATTAATTTTGGCATAAGCTCTAGTTGTAAATTGGGCTTAGGTTATCAGATTCAATCAGATAGTGAGGTTTTAAGTTATGAAGAAGAGATGAAACCTGGTGTGTTTGGTAGTTCAGAAGAAGACAATGTTGGTAAACCACTTTATAATAGATTTATTAAAACTGATAATTATAAAAGAGTTCCACCACCACTTAATGAAGACTACACACCTAAACCTGAACAACAGTTCGATGAGTCTTTATTTGATTACAGAAAAATGAGAAATCCTGAAATAATTGCCTCTAAACACTATTCTATTGAATTTTCTGCCTGTCAATTCCATGACAGTAAAGGATTTTGTGAGAAGAGTTCTAGAACCAGTGGCTTAGAAGATAAAACCAGTGAGTATTCTTTCTGTCAATCTAATGACAGTGAAGGGTCCCTTGGAAATGTCTTTGAATGTTCTCTAGAACTTAAGTCTGAGCCCATAAAGATTTCTAAACCAGTCTTAAGCAGTCAGACTTATGTGCCAAAACAAGCTGAGTCTGTCAAAACTTTTGTGTCTAAACCAGAAATTGTTAAACCTAGTTGTGTCCAAACACCTAGGCAACAAGTCAAACCTGAGACACCTAAAGTAGACAGAAAGAACAGGAATGGGTTAATGCAAAGAGAATTTGGGATGGATACTCTTTCACAAAGAAGAGTTGTTTTGTGTGTGGAAGCCTAAGTCATTTGATAAGATACTGTGACTATCACGAGAAAAGAATGGCTAAGGAGGCTGAGTTAAGAAAGAAAATGGCTGTAAACACTGGTAATAGGTTAGTTAGACCAGTGTGGAATAATACAAATAGAATTAACCATGCAAATCAGTTTGTCACAAGACCAGTACCTATTAATACTGGTAGTTCTTCTGTTAATTCTGTTAGGCTAAGGGTGGGTACTGGTGTACAAATTAATTCTAGTAGGAAAAACATTAATACTGATAATATGTTTAGAGTTAATACTGGTCATGTTAAGTCTGGTCAAGCTAAAGTAAAATCTGGGTATAGGAATGTTAAATCAAAACCTACCAGTCCTTCACCCAGTCCCAAGTTTAGAAAACCATAGGTGAACCAGTTTAAGCAAAGACTTCATTTTGGTTCTCACTCACCTGTAAAACGACCCATAGATCATAATGCAGCTAATCTGTTTCAATCTTATGCTACAAGGGGTAATTGGGGGACTGCTGTTAAGCCCTCAGCAGGTTATGCTTGGAGACAGACCAAACCACACTCCAAGAATAATTGTGGATCATTTTCAGCTTATACTTTGAATTCTCAAGGTCCACAAGGCAGACCAAAGCCTCTACAGACCTGGGTCCCCAAGAGAAACTAATTTCTCTTTTTATATGTAGGTACATCCACACCAGAAGCTAGGAAGCAGAGGAATTGTTGATAGTGGATGCTCTAGGCATATGACTGATAATAAGGATCACTTGGAGGAGTTTGAGGAAGTCCAAGGAGTTTTTGTTACCTTTGGAGGCAGCATAGGCTAACCTATGCATAGTTAGATTTTTATGGAAGTATTATGAACATCTTTGTGTTGGTGCGATTTGGTGGTTTTATGAACATCTTTTGATTTCTATGTTTGCTACAATATCTTTGGTGTGCTTGAACAATTTCATGTGGTTGTGCTATGAATTAATTCTGGTAGTTTTGAGTTAATTCTGTTTTTAAGATCTTTATATTGTATTTCTCTTGGTTTTAGACTAATCTTTCAGGAAAATGCAATATCTATCAAAGATAGGGGAGGTATGGAAGCTATGCTGATGGATGTGCTACTATTCAGAGTTAAATCTGGTGATGTCACACTTAAGTCTGTTTGACTATTTTAAGTCTGGTAGTGCAAAAATATTACCGTTAGTGCTGGTCGAGGGAAAATCCGTTTTTACTGTATTAATAGTACCGTTACCTACTCGTAGGTGGTAAGAAGTATATATATGGATACTTTTAATAAAAATTTATATTTATCCATTATCTACTTTCTTTAAAATCTTTAAAAGTTCAAATCTTTTTCTCTCGATAAAGTCTTTTCACCAGCATTAACCCTAACTCACGCCGCACTACCAGAACTTACAATTCACCACGATTATGGCTCAATTAAAGTTCAATGATTAGCACAACCAAGTAGGCTTCCTCAAGAAGCCACATGAAAGCACTGGCTTCGAACAAATAGTGGATTTCTTAAAAGGTACCCATATTAGGTATGCTCTCACTCATAATCCCACTATCTATATCTCCCTTGTCAAATAGTTCTGGCAGACTGCAACTGCTAGAACTCTTACTGATGGGAGATTAGAATTGTTAGGAATTATTTAAAATAAATGTAATAGTATAGAGCGGTTCCTACTGATAAGGTTCCTGCTGTTAGTTTTATTGTTTCTGCTGATAGTGCAGTTTTTGTTGTTAGTGCAGTTCCTGCTGATAGTAGTGTTTCTACGGATAGTAATATCCGTATTATTAGTATTTAGTTAGGATATGCATGAGTTATATTAGGAAAAGATAATGCATAACTTTTACGCGTTTTGTAAACAGCTGTATTAGGGTTTCTTATAGTATAAAAGAAACCTGCGGCTATGAGTTATGTACGTGATTGAAAACATTCTTAGTGAATCAATATAGATCCATAGAGGATCAAAGTTTTAGTTGTTATTATCTTTTTTTAACTCTTGTGTTCATATTCCGCGTGAGCATAAGTTTATTAGAGGTTCTCCATAGTTTACTTGTGATTACACAGGTATTCTATCTGTTTCTAAAAGGCTCTAAACATCTATCTAGGACTGATTCAACAAGTGGTATCAGAGCCTGGCGAGAATCTCTCAAAGAAGATCACTTTACTCTCTCAAAACCCTAAAACTCTCTAACAATGTTGGATGGAGAAGATGATTTGGAAAATACTGAGAGCAGCACTAAGAGTCAAACAGTTCATCAGGTTGTTACTGCAACACCCCCAAAATGGCTCAGCGGAAGCACACAAGTATTGGGGTGCCACTAAATCGATATCACAACATAAGCATAGAACAATTGATTTTTTTATTATAAAAGAACTTTTATTCATTCTTGAATACAATGTTTACATTATTGATTTGTGCGGAAAAATGGCCCATTATAAAAAGGTGGTCCCAATACATAAATCAGACTCGTCTATGACCATGCCATGCCTTTGCCTTGCGCCTCCAAAGATAAGCTATCACCTCAAATCCTGATGATACATGCGAAAAAGTGTCAACACGAGGTTGGTGAGTTCATAGGTTTATTTAGACGGCACTACAGTATACCATTTAACATTTGGTTTTGATGATCATTACGTCTTGCATAATGTCATAAAAATTTATGTTTACCTTATATAAAAGAATTTTATTAGTTGACTATAAGCAGGGTATATGCACCTTACAACGAATATAATGCCATATATTATAAATCTATTACGCCAGCACTAAGTTCGTGCAACCGAAGCTACGACAGTTTCTGTATGCAAAATGTATTCATACAAAAGGAGCCCATGGCGAGTGTTTATGCCAATACACTCGGTTCCGACATGCTATATGTTTCGCCTTGACCCATGCGGGGCCAACCGAACAGGGGAGTCACCCCCAATAGATCTATTTATAACATTCGCGCTTCCCAGCAGGAATTGACGGTTCATGAAAAGGGCAATATGGGATCTAAGGACTTAAGCTAAGCTGTGTAATATTCTAAGTCAAGCATTTTGGTATGGTCCATAAAACATCTATGTGTGATGTAACTTTAAACATATCAATCATAAAGCATATTATGCATAGAATGCACAATTTCAATAATTAAATCATTTAAGTAAAGTGAGCATGTATCTTCCCCCAAAACAGTTATAAAACAAGTAAAAGTAGGGGCTATGAAACTCACCTTGGCAAGTAGTAGTTCAAAGGGAATTAAATTAAGGGATAATAGAGCACGGCTCCGACACGCAACCTAATTTATTACGGCAATTTAGTCTTTACTCATGGTTAAGACTCGATAAAGTTTAACTAACTTTATAAATTTTTCAATGTTTATGTTGTTGTTGTTGTTGCTTATGTGGCATTATTTATCTTAAAACAATATACAAAGATTTGGGTGGATTTCGGCTTATGAGGGTATGACATGGAAGGGATCTCGAAGAAGGAATTGCGATTTTGGTTCCATGATGGATAAATGATAATATACGGAAGAATATTAAGAGCGAATGAGACCAAATGATGACCACCGAAAAGAAAAGTACATATACTTGTATATATATATATTACGCGTACATATATATACATTCATGACATCTAGCCCTTAAACTAAATGTATTCATTTTAAAGAAATTTAAGTCTCAACTTAACCTTTATATATAGTTTATAAAATATAACGTGGTTACATTAACAAGATAACTATGTTTCGACAAGTTTTAAATATATTTCACTAGAAGATTCACAATACTTGCTTTTAAGAATATGTTTGGTTTGAATTACTAGAATAGTTTATGTACTTATGCCGGATCCGGCATAAGCCGAGAGTATATTCTATTCAATCTAGTTGACTAATGTCAATAGTATATATTTATCGCACCTAGTATAAGTGTATTTATTTTGAGGAGAAATCAAGTATTAACTTAATATACGTGTAAATTGTTTTAGACCAATAGGATTTGATAAATACACTTCGTTAATTATATTTTGACAAGTTTTATATGTATATAAGACCCGGTATGATATATACCTTTTTGTCCGAGGTGACTATCGTCAAAATTTCGTAAAAGTATTTCTTATTGAGATTAAATAATTGTAAGTAAATGTTTACCAATTTTATGTTTTTAACAAATTTTTGAATACAAAAACTCCCATTTGAGTTATAACAAAATATAGGTTTATATTTCCAATAATTTGATTTAAGGAGTATAACAGGTGGTACAAAAATATTACCTTATAGTTTAGGTGTAAAACTCATTTCACCTAATAGATCGGTTTTTCAGTTTTATTTATTGTTTATATTTCGTTATTCAATTTGTAATTTATGTTTTCAAATATATTAACGACATATTGTGTCATAAGTCGAGACGTGTGATAAATTTATGTCGAGTGCAATGATGTGCAATGGGTGGTGAGATGGAAAACGAAACGAATGGAATGGAATTTAGTCGGGAAGACTCAAGATGACATGAACTCCAACACCTCGGGTGGGCTGTACAAACCATACGGACCCTCTTTATAGCTGGGCTTCGGCCCAGTGCATTATTATTAATGAGTTGAGCTGGGCCTATTGATAACACAAGATCAATTGCATCTATTGGATATGGTTGGGCTTCACGGCCCATTTAAGAAATTAATAATCACACCTTTTAGGTTATGGGCCTGAGCCCAACTAGGATTTATTACTAAAAGCTGCTTAGGAAAAATGTTGGTGTAGGAGTGCAGATTTTAGACGCACAGCCGTAGCTAAATGCAAACATGAGACCAAAACCGAACACAAGCGGTGCAAAGGCACCTAGACTCGTACGTCCACTTCGTGGTCTTGAGTTAGCCTTGACAGGGAGCACCCTTTGGGGTGTCTTTCCCTCGACTCAAAGTGAAACACAAACACAATTGAGTGACTAGTGTTCTTAACAGTCGGGTACTACCCAACTTGTACACTTGACTTGACACCTTCAAGGATACGGGGTGGTACTAGTCGGACTTCAAGCAAACACTTCAAGTGTTTTAAACCCAACTGGGGGAATAATGAGCAAGCTATCATGTTACGAGTGGGGTTTTCATTTAAGTCTAGGGACTAACAAGACTACTTATAAGTCCAACATGATAGACTGGAAAGGACCCAAATACGCTGAAAAAGGATGCCAATAACTTTTGACTCGGTTGTTAGACCGAAACCAGTGAGATTCAAACCAAAACGCCACTACCTATATTATGACCAGGCACAGAACGAGTTATCAAACGAGAAGTATAACTAAAAGGATAGGAGTCGCGGTATCATTCTTTTCATGTAAGACCCTTAGGTCAAACCAATAAGTTGATAGGCAAAACTAAATATGCCAAAAAATTGACCAGGAGTTAAGGGGGGACATTTTTAAACAAGCCGAGAATTTTGACAAACTAACAAACATATTTCCAACATAAGCCGAATTAAAATTTTCCAATTTAGCCGAAAACTAGGACATCAATGTTTTACGTTTTTTTTGTATCTTTCTCTTGGGATTCTTGACAACAACGACAACAACAACATGACATCATATTCTCACCATTTCAAAAACCCTTTAATCATCATACATAAATTGACTAAGAAAAAATTTAATTATCATGATTAAATAGATATCAATAACAACCAAGAATAACATTCTTACAATTTATTTCATGGGTCGGGGAAGATTAAAACCGAACCCCACATGATCTTTAATTGGCACGATCGGAGATGGACCAGAATGAATTGAGACTTGAATTAGGCTCCTAAACTTCAATTTGCAAAACCCCCTTATTAATTTAGAATACCCCTTTGAATTATTATGAGCCCTAATTGGAATTTTAAGTGTGTGAAACCATGTGATGAACTCATGCAGGTTTATAGACGCAAAAAGGAAGGTCTTGAACCGTCTTTCTCTTCTTGGTTATGTTGATTCACCATTCTTGGCTCAGGTCTTGTTCCACAGCCACCCATTCACGCATGATAAAGATGTCCTAGATGGATAGGTAGCTATTTTGGAGGATGATGGAGGTGAGGCTTTTGTGTTGGACTCCCAAAAGAAGGAGATGATACCATTTTTGTGTTTGGTGCTTTTGGTTTGTGTCGACAAGGGAGAGAGAAAGGGTCAGGGGAAAATGATGGGTCAAGAGAGATGTGGGGATAAGGTTGGGGTTTATTTTGTTTTATTATTAGACACAGTATAAATTGTACCCCGTGTTTTGACGAATCTCCGCGAATTTGTACCTTCCCGCTACTCGCAAAATATAACGATTATGTTTTTGGAAACGTTTTAACGAGCATAATAATATGGTTTTATTATTACGTAGGATTTAGACTATAACTGTTTGCCGTAACTAATTTGGTGTCGGTATGCTTGCGGTGCCGTGATTCTCTAAATTAACGAGATGACCCCTCGTTTTTATATCTAAATATTGACAACTGTCGGAAAATAACCGATTTGAATTTTCTGACGTAATAAATATTATTATAATAATCCGAAAATATACGGGTTGTTATAGTCTACCCACCTTACAGGAGATTCATCCCGGATCTCAGTTTACGTTACCCGATAGGGTGTCGGGAACGAGGTGATGGTATTGGAACAAGTTTTGAATTTTCCCTAGGTTAGTCTAGGGTTTCCCCTTTGGGTATGGGTACCTAGGTGTTATGCCAGCAGCACATCCTCTATCTGAGGAGCCATGATTTTCTGGGGTAGGTTCATTGGGTGAAAGTTCTAATTCTTGATGTTATGAGGTTTCACTATTTTGTTAGTGTGGGCACCTCTAATTCCTCATGGTCTTATCAAAACGTACCCATTTCTGGCGTTTCATGATTCTAAAGTATATGGGTTAATTCTTAAGGGATGAAGAAACATTTTTTTTCGAATTTATCTTTCGACTAAATGTTTATTCAAGTTTGACTAAGACCGGATTTCAAAAACGATAATGTGTAAAAATGACACATTTTCAAAAGATTGTAAAACTGGTTCTTAATTATGGGATGTATAAGGAAGTTTTGCGAAACTTTTAGTGTTTCAGCATTTTGTCTCATTTTAATGAGGAATTTAGAAAGTATTATTGTTGGATTTTAAAGGGGAATCCTCCAATTTGGAAACTATATTGTAGCAAGGATGTGTAGCAGGATATAACATTTACCCATAGCTACGAGTAGGGTTTAGTTGTCTAAGTTGGGTAGGATTGGAGGTTTAATGGTTGGTGAACCTCATTGTTTTCTATGGTTTTAGGCAGAGGTGTGGGATACATCCTAAGGTCAGGCTTAGCTACCAAGGAGGACATTGATCATTTTTGTTTATGGGGTATTAACTTAAAACACTTTTCGAGGAAGTAAGTAACTAATAGAGTGGTTCTAGAATACCTTTCAAAGTATTAAGAAATACTTTATTCTTGTGAGGTAGTAGTGAAATTGTAGTTTACTTTATGGTGAAATGGTAGGGTGGTGATTTGGTTTTTAGAATAATTCATGGAGTAGTTCATAAGGTATTTTGATTGTGATGGTCTGTGGGAAAATCGGAAACAGTTTGTATGGCAACTCATTTATTTAGTTTATAGGAGAGTAACAAGGTAGGCACTGTTATTCTTAAGAGGTGGGTGAAGCTTCTAGGTATCTAATTCTCATGGTAGGGCGTAAAGTTTTCAAGTTTCTGTAGGATTATAGGTCCTTTATCATGCCTTTCTAGATTTTGCCAAAGGTTTATTGTTCTTTTTGTTGCCTATTCCCACTAGGGGATCTTTCTTATAGGTGCTATTGGAAGGTTGCTCCTTAGAATGGTTTGATTTGTCCATGGAGTGTAAGGTTTGGGGCAGGTGTGACTATAACATAACCCGATTGTGATATGAAAATATTCTATATAGGGAAATAATAGTGTGACGCCAGTGAGTGGCTTATGATTAAGGAATGCCAGTGAGTGGCTTATGATTAAGGAATGCCAGTGAGTGGCTTATGATTAAGGAATCCCAGTGAGTGGCTTCTGATTAAGGAATGCCAATGAGTGGCTTATTACATGTTTATCAATCAATTTTCACTGGGCATAACGCTATTATAACTATCCTAAGTATTGCAAAATTCACCTCTGAGTCGGACATAGGTGATCAGGCTATGTCCCACTGTCCCTGGTTGAATATAGGTGATAAATATATATTCAACCGAGGTTCAATGAATTTTGAAATACTTAGCTTAGTTACGCTAGTAATATGTCCCAATACTTTTAAAGGTTGTCTTGAAGGATTAGAACAATTATTCTCTTTATGTAAGGGAAAAGGTGCAGTGCTGTAATACGTAAATATACGTATAGGGAAGATAATTATAACCTATAATGAAATTAGGTGAGCAGTGATAAAACATGTATCTTATCAAGTATGATCTCAACAGGATCATAAGTGAGGCATCAGCTTGGCAGGCAGGCACGTGTCGGTCATAGGGTTAAGTTTTTGTAAAAGTAGTTATAGTCTAGGTTTTAAAAATTACCCAGTTCTCTATAACCTAGGCTCTGATGCCAATCTGTAACATCCCCCAAAATGGCTCAGCAGAAGTACACAAGTATTGGGGTGCTACTAAATCGATATCACACCATAAGCATAGAACAACTGATTTTTTTTATAAAAGAACTTTTATTCATTCTTGAATACAATGTTTACATTATTGATTTGTGCGGAAAAATGGCCCATTATAAAAAGGTGGTCCCAATACATAAATCAGACTCGTCTATGACCATGCCATGCCTTTGCCTTGTGCCTCCAAAGATAAGCTATCACCTCAAATCCTAAAGATACATGCTAAAAAGTGTCAACGCGAGGAAAGTGAGTTCATAGGTTTATTTAGACGACACTACAGTATACCATTTAACATTTGGTTTTGATGATCATTACGTCTTGCATAATGTCATAAAAACTTATGTTTACCTTATATAAAAGAATTTTATTAGTTGACTATAAGCAGGGTATACGCACATTACAACGAATATAATGCCATATATTATAAATCTATTACGCCAACACTAAGTTCATGCAACCGAAGCTACGACAGTTTCTGTATGCAAAATGTATTCATACAAATAAGGAGCCCATGGCGAGTGTTTATCCCAATACACTCGGTTCTGACATGCTATATGTTTCGCCTTGACCCATGCGGGGCCAACCGAACAGGGGAGTCACCCCCAATAGATCTATTTATAACATTCGCGCTTCCCAGCAGGAATTGACGGTTCATGAAAAGGGTAATATGAGATCTAAGGACTTAGGCTAAGCTGCGTAATATTCTAAGTCAAGCATTTTGGTATGGTCCATAAAACATCTATGTGTGATGTAACTTTAAACATATCAATCATAAAGCATAGTATGCATAGAATGCACAATTTCAGTAATTAAATCATTTAAGTAAAGTGAGCATGTATCTTCCCCCAAAACAGTTATAAAACAAGTAAAAGTAGGGGCTATGAAACTCACCTTGGCAATTAGTAGTCCAAAGGGAATTAAATCAAGGGATAATAGTGCACGGCTCCGACACGCAACCTAATTTAGTACGGCAATTTAGTCTTTACTCATGGTTAAGACTCGATAAAGTTTAACTAACTTTATAAAATTTTCAATGTTTATGTTGTTGTTGTTGTTGTTGCTTATGTGGCATTATTTATCTTAAAACAATATATAAAGATTTGGGTGGATTTCGGCTTATGAGGGTATGACATGGAAGGGATCTCGAAGAAGGAATTGCAACTTTGGTTCCATGATGGCTAAATGATAATATACGGAAGAATATTAAGAGCGAATGAGACCAAATGATGACCTCCGAAAAGAAAAGTACATATATTATGAGATGTATACGGTGCGAATGAAGGAGACTTGTATATATATATTACGCGTACATATATATACATTCATGACATCTAGCCCTTAAACTAAATGTATTCATTTTAAAGAAATTTAAGTCTCAACTTAACCTTTATATATAGTTTATAAAATATAACGTGGTTACATTACCAAGATAACTATGTTTCGACAAGTTTTAAAATATAACAATATGTTTGGTTTGAATTAGTAGAATAGTTTATGTGCTTATGCCGGATCCGGCATAAGCCGAGAGTATATTCTATTCAATCTAGTTGACTAATGTCAATAGTATATATTTATCGCACCTAGTATAAGTGTATTTATTTTGAGGAGAAATCAAGTATTAACTTAATATACGTGTAAATTGTTTTAGACCAATAGGATTTGATAAATACACTTCGTTAATTATATTTTGACAAGTTTTATATGTATATAAGACCCGGTATGATATATACCTTTTTGTCCAAGGTGACTATCGTCAAAATTTCGTAAAAGTATTTATTATTGAGATTAAATAATTGTAAGTAAATGTTTACCAATTTTATGTTTTTAACAAATTTTTGAATACAAAAAGTCCCATTTGAGTTATAACAAAATATAGGTTTATATTTCCAATAATTTGATTTAAGGAGTATAATAGGTGGTACAAAAATATTACCTTATAGTTTAGTTGTAAAACTCATTTCACCTAATAAATCGGTTTTTCAGTTTTATTTATTGTTTATATTTCGTTATTCAATTTGTAATTTATGTTTTCAAATACATTAACGACATATTGTGTCATAAGTCGAGACGTGTGATAAATTTATGTCGAGTGCAATGATGTGCAATAGGTGGTGAGATGGAATACGAAACGAATGGAATGGAATTTAGTCGGGAAGACTCAAGATGACATGAACTCCAACACCTCGGGTGGGCTGTACAAACCAGACGGACCCTCTTTATTACTGGGCTTCGGCCCAGTGCATTATTATTAATGAGTTGAGTTGGGCCTGTTGATAACACAAGATCAATTGCATCTATTGGATATGGTTGGGCTTCACAGCTCATTTCAGAAATTAATAATCACACCTTTTAGGTTATGGGCCTGAGCCCAACTAGGATTTATTACTAAAAGCTGCTTAGGAAAAATGTTGGTGTAGGAATGCAGATTTTTGACACACGGCCATAGCTAAACGCAAACGTGAGACCAAAACCGAACACAAGCGGTGCAAAGGCACCTAGACTCGTACGTCCACTTTGTGGTCTTGAGTTAGCCTTGACAGGGAGCACCCTTTGGGATGTCTTTCCCTCGACTCAAAGTGAAACACAAACACAATTGAGTGACTAGTGTTCTTAACAGTCGGGTACTACCCAACTTGTACACTTGACTCGACACCTTCAAGGATACGTGGTGGTACTAGTCGGACTTCAAGCAAACACTTCAAGTGTTTTAAACCCAACTTAGGGAATAATGAGCAAGCTATCATGTTACGAGTGGGGTTTTCATTTAAGTCTAGATACTAAAAGCGAAATAGGATAGGGACTGATGTGCTCCGGTTGGTGCAAGTTTTAAAAATTTATAATCACGAATTAACCGTATAACCTTTTAACACATACGAGCAAGTATACTCGTCCGCAATAGAAAAGTTTGGTAAGTCGAGATCGTCCCAAGGGATTTTTGTTTTGAAATAGATTTTATTAAAAAAGTTTCTAACAAGAAAGCTTGTCAAGGCTCCCTCGAATAAGTGTTCTAGTGAAAATACGAATCAAGAATAAAAATATATACTTGTGTGAAGTCTCATAATCAACCATAGATAATGTTCATAAAGGTTTGGTGTATACTCTTAGTATGATGCACAAATCATAAGCAAATGATTCCCCAACCATGGTATTTGTTTGTAAAAATCATTCTAAGAACAAAAACATTTAGGTAATCCTTTCGGTCCTTATCCCAATGATTATCCTATAAAAGTTCCATTTGTTTGCAACATGTTCTCATTAAATTTGTTCTTACGAATCTTTCGACCCTTCGTGATGAAAACGCTCCTAGTCTTGTTTTAATAAGCAAAACATGGTGGATGTCAATCACCATATCCCCATACTAGTTTGTCACAACACTTTTTGGAATAAAACACAAGAGAAATCCTTTCGGTCCTTTTTCTTAAAACATGTTTTATTGACAAATCAATCCAAGACTAGTATTTTTCCAACAAACTCATTTAAACAAGATCATATATACATGCATCACATTTTGAGAACATTATTATGATTAATCACATTTCAACACACAAGTATATCACAAACTACTCCATGAAAACAATCATATCTAAACACAAGTCATAACAAAGTAATTCAAACAATTCAAGAGAATAGATTTCCATAACAAAGTTCATAGAATACCTAATCTTTTGTGATTACAAGAATTAGAAATCGTGGAATGTAGCAACCACGCGCCTCCAATCACCTAGGATCACCGCACAACTCCAAACTACCGAAACAATGGACAAGAATGGTTCCTTCCTTGCTTCTGGACGTTTTCCAGTAACTACTAAGCTTTTGGGTTGAGATAAATGGGTAAGTATGAGTTTTGGTGTAAACTAATACTCTATTTGTTGTGTCACACTTAGTATACAAGTACTAGGTCCTTTAAATAGCCAAAGCACTTGCTTAACTGCCCAAAAAACGTTCTCTCCAAGTTAATATCAAGAAATGATCGGACTCCAATGATTATGGGGAGTTAAGACAACAATAAATGCGAATTGTGTAACTGCAGTGACAGAAACCGGATCGATTTCTATGTCGACCGAATCGGTCACAGCTTTGACCATTAGCCCAGCCGGATCCGTTTGCGGGTTGCGACCGAGCGGCTGGGTTTTGCTCCTTTTGACTTTTTGCTGACTTTTCCCTTTACGCTTCGTTCTTTGCTTACGTTGATGATTTCCAAAGCCAAACTTGATCTTTCCTTGCTGTAGATGCTTCGAAATCACTACGCTTCCATATCATTGAGTCCACAAGCTTCCAATCTCAACTTCCTTCCTTTAGAATCTTCCAAATGTGCATAAAAACTTCATTTCTTCAATATTCGCAATACCTGGCTACATATACATACACAAGACGCATCTTTGCACTTTTGCAACAGTTATGAGTAAATATAGCCGAATATCATGCACAAAACTGACAATAACGCTACTAAAAACATGTTCATTTTAGACGTTATCAAATTCCCCCACACTTAAGCTCTACTCGCCCTCGAGTAGGTCAAACATTTGCAAAGATTGATTTCAATGGTCCATAACACCATGTTTCCGAAAATGTAACAATTACCATAAAAGATAATTATTATTTTGCTTATAATATGAGAAAATCTTCTAAAAATGAACCAAACACTTTAGATAACATAACTAGGATACCTCACAAATGGCTTTAATATTTCACTCAACACTCATATATTGGTGGGTATATCACTCAATGCCTAGTCATGATCAATGCTTTTTACCATAAGCTTGTACAAGTATCAAAACAAAGAAAATAAATTCATCAAAGAGGTCTTTTATTCGGGTTATAACGATAAGGCTATGGGTTCATAATAGGTATGGATAAGGCATGGGATAGTTTATGAAATTGGTTTAAAAAAAATAAAATCATGTCCAAACCTCCATGGTGCTAGTCATCATACAAACCACAATCCCGAAAAATGATTATTACTCCTCTTCTCATATCGATCACCAAATATATATATATCACGTCTTAGCACATTGGCTAATCGATAACTCAAACATACTTCATCTTCCTTCATCTTCATAATAATATAGCACATTGGCTATAATTGTTATCACTTTTTTTTTTTTTTTTTTTTTTTTTTTTTTTTTTTTTTTTTTTTTTTTTCATAACTCCCCCACACTTCGTATAAGCATTACCACAAAAATACAAATAAGAAGTATGCATCCTTCGTCTTTGTCGAAATGGCACACACGAATGGCAAAGTGTAACTAACTCATAATCATCAAAAACAATCCAATCATTCCAAACAACTAGCAACAAACCATTAGACTTGATAAGGGTTGGCTAAGGTTTAAAGGTGTAAAATATTTTTTTATTTTTCTGGATTTATCAAAAACGAAAAGGAATGGCTCAGAAGGTGTAACTAGGGGTATCTAGTGCTAAAAATGAGCACTAACAAAATGGGTCCATGTGGGTGGTTAACTAACCGATGTGGTCAGCTAATATATCATTAGATGTAAAAATGGAAGGCCATTTGGGTTATTCCTAAAGTGCCTCTTATCACTTGAAAATATTTAGATCACTCGAAAGTGATTTTAACCGTAATGCATACTAGTACAAGTTCTAGAATCGACATAATCACCGGCACACTCATAGCAAATATAAAACAAAAGATGTTTCATACAAAAAGAAACCTCACAAAAATGTGGGAAAAAGGCTATTATGCACGCTAGAAAATGCTATCGAATCCAAAATGAATTATTTCAGTAATTTGGTTCAAATCTAAAAATTTTCAAAAACCTCATTTTACCATTGAAATCCCAAATTATGTATTTTAATTATCAATAACGCGCGAAAACCATTAGACCATCAAGGGCGAATTTCTTCTAATCACTTGCATCCAAAAGTTATCTAAAAAAATAAAATAAAAATGCGTATCATTTTCCTATTTTCTTCCCTCCCCCATACTTAAGTTTTGCATTGTCCTCAATGTAATAAAAAATGAACTTCAAAGTAAAGAAAATGGGAAAAAGATAGTTAAAAGATACCACGGGATAAAATATGCAATAAGCACATTGGGTCATTAGCAAGCCTGTGAGTTATCCAACTCGAAATATTTGACCATCAAGAAGCTTCCAACATATCCATCCTGCAAACAAAAACTGCAACACGAAATGCACAAAAACAAACAAAACTACTAAAAACTAGATAAAACCAAAATATACCAAACATCCTAAAGAAAATCAATCAAAAAGATAGAAATAGTTTAAAACATATCATGACCATTGTTTTTGAAACCATAATTTCACGAATGACCCATAATCACTCGTCATCCTCGCTCATTTCTTCTCCTTCTTCATCATCAAACTCATCATCATCATCACTTTCGGTTACATAGTTTTCGTCTATGATTTCTGAACGAACTCTCCTCTTTTTCTTCTTACCTCCAACTCCTGATGACGATCCTCCAACTTCATAACTTGTTCCTCCAGCTTCAGGCAATCGACCATATGGGGGTATTGGATCAGGAAACGGTGCGTACCCAGGATATGGATACGGATAGGGTCCAGGATAAGAAGTGTAAGGAAAAGGATATGGTGGAACATTTGGTGGATTGTAGGGTGGCAACTCGTAATTGGCTTCTCGAGCCATGTGTTGAAAGATAGGCATCGAATAATCATTGATGTAGTTGTTCCTTAACATCATCGAATCTCTCCACACATCCCTACATTGAATCTCATCTAGATGTTGGTTCCACTCTCCCCATCCTGAATCAAAACTACTGGACGTACCCATTTGCACGTTCTCCATTGGTATATTCCCTTGCTGTTGTGGTGGTTGCTGTTGTGGTCTTGGTTCAATCCATAACCCTACGGTTCCCAATCTCCTATTCAAAGCATTACCAAAACCTTTCGCAGTCCACGATTCACTATACTTTGGCTCTCCACACTTAGCCAATTCCTCATCAACATAATACCCAAGATTCTTCGCCAATCTTGTCACAAAATGTCCTCCACAAATGTTACTGTTGCTCTTGATTCCCGGGGCTCTCCTAGACAAATATTCGGCTATCTGCCAAATGGCATTACCATCCTTAGTTTCTTCCAGCAACTTCATAATCCATAAATCCGGTTTCTGACATTTGTCCCTGCTTCCAAATCTATTAAATGGCCCGGTCACAATCAACTTGTGAAGTATCCTCATCAACGGATTCCTGATGGTTGAAGCATTCCTCCTAGCACAAGTAGGATCTCCCACTTGATTCCAATAAGCGGGAATACTAGGGTAATCTTTTTCAAACCTCCGAAGTCTAGAAAAGTAAGTTTCAAATAATCGATGATTTACCTCATGTGGTTCATACAAACCAAGGGCTACACCAAAAGCTGGCAACGTGTAAGCATGATCCCTACCACAAAGTCTAAACCAAATACAAATCTCCGACATCAAATTCCGAACATCTACTTTTCTTTCAAAATACATGGTTGAGAAGAATTCCATACACCATTCTCGGTAGACTTCTTCATTAACACTGAATGCTCTTTCCCATGACAAATCATTGAACGAATCTCCATCCCCTGGATATACATAAGACGTTCGCATCATCCTTCTTAACTCATCTTCACACTCACATTCGTTAAATAAATCCCAATCAATCACCCTTGGAACTAAACATTGCCTATGTTGTAACTTCGACAATCTTTCTCGAAAAGCATGTTTCTCTCCATCGGTGAGATTTTTGAATTTTAAATTAGCATTTGCTTCCTTCTTCACACTATACTTAACCTTCTTCTTCTCGTTCCTTTCACAAAACTTCGTAACAAGCGGGTTAATTGGAATTTCCTCCCCACTCGAGCTTCCTACAATAATTCTCTGTAGAAATCACAAAAATAAGATCATATAAGAGTGTTAGAACAAACAAGAAGGTTAGAGAACCCTCTAATATACATTTCAAAATTTCACAAAAAAATCCTCTCAGAAACCGCAACCGGATTCGGTTGGATCACCAACCGAATCGGTTTCCTACTGACATCAGGCAACAACCGTTCGGTTGCCATGCGCAACCGAATCGGCTGTGCAGACTGCATAAGGTATTTCACCTTCAAATCCTCAACATCTCGAATTTCTAACGCTCAAACTACTCTTAGATCGCATTCTATCATCCTCAATGATTTCCCACATCCTAGAATTACTCTATCTTGCTTCCAAATCATCAAACATCTAACATCTAAGAACTCATCTCATCATTCTTAAAAATCAAACATATCATTCATCAAAATGAATCACTAATTGTAACTTATCTCATTCCATAAACATAACCCAATTAATTCCGAAAAATCTTATCATCTAAAATCCATTTTATGGTGAATCAATCAATCAATCTTTTGTTGTAATGCACTCCTATATCAATCACTCACTCAATCCTAAAATATTACCACTTAATTCGAATTATAACAAAAAACCCCCAAATTGGTGACCTAAAATCTAATTCGAATCAAATGTTCTAATAAAACCTTAATTGAGTAAATTGAATGTAAATGCTTACTTGCTTGGGTGCCATGATGTTATCCTACAATTCAAACAACTTCCAATCTGCTCTCTTGGATGAATTTTTGCAAAACCCACTTGGAAAATTAGTGTGTGTGTGTGTTTTTGGAAAAATGAAATTTTTATATTTTTGGAGCAACCGGTTCAGTCAAAGACACAACCGATTCGGTATGCTTTTTGCCAAATTTGCTTTTTTACTTGTTTAACATGTTACTTAGGCATTTACCCTCCAAGCAACATATTTGTTTACTCAAAAATTCCTGCTAAAAATTCACACAACATTTATTCACCAAATGAAATTTTGAACAATCATTCAATCCAAAAAAAAAAAAACTAAACTCATCATATAAATGAACTAATCCAAACTCAACTCAAACTCATAGTCATAATGTATTAAAACCAAATTACCTCAATCATAACATGAAAAATAAATAAATAAGAAACAAAAATCCTAATGCATCAAATCAAAACAAAACAAAATAGATCATGAAATTCAAGCAAATGATTGCTTGTTATTACGGTCTTTGCCTTTCCTCAAAATTCCTCAAAATATTCTTGCCTAAGAATATCCTCGCTTTGAAATTTTCCGGTCAACTCACGGAATGTTTCAAAAGTTTTAAATTTCCTCATAAATCTTCGTCCATCTGGGCATAATATATCAAACTTAACATGCCATGCCCCATCTCCGGTTTGTCTCTTGTAAGTCCCCAATCCTTCGGGTTTCCACTCCAAATTCTTAAGTTGCACCGGTAAAGATCCTAAAAAGTCGGTCAACTTCTTGTAAACCAATATGTTTTTGAATGGGTTATAGAAAGCTTCTATCGCGAATGCACGTTCCATTTCGTCCTCTATATCGAAATAAGGTGGAGTTAAAGGTCCGTACATTGGATTACCGTGGACATCACGTCCCACTTCAAAACAAGTTAAATCATCATTTGCATCCATCCATTCCAAATCTTCCATACCTTCCAAAATTGGTCCTCTTGGTCTTGGGTAGTATGTTTGCCTCGAAATTCCATCGTCAATAGTCATGGTGCCTCTTCCCATGTCTATAATTGCTCCACAAGTTCGTAGAAATGGCCTCCCCAACAATAACGGTAAACTCTTGTCCACCGGAATATCCAAGACAAGAAAATCTGCCAAATACGGTTGGTAGCCAATTTGCACTCTTACATTCTTAACTTCTCCCATTGCCTTTGCTTGAGTGTTATCCGCCATAGTGAGTTTAGAATGATTAGGTTGCGGATTACTTAGTCCCAAAGTTTTGAACAATGGATACGGCATCACGTTAACACTCGACCCCGTATCAGCTAAAGCATAAACTGGTGTAGTTCCATTTACTTTGTTTGGCAACACAAAATTACCCGGATCCTTTTCTTTCCTTGGCATGCCTTTAAACAGAATTCGATCTCGATCCTCATCCGTGAGATTCTTATCTTCCAACCTAGCCCTCGCTAGCATCAATGCATCCAACTTCTTTCGATAAAGCACATAATCTTGGAGAACTTCAATAACCGGTTTCTTTTCATTGAGCTCTAGAAATTTTTGTTCTAGATTCTCTAAGATAGCTTCTTTTTGGCTTTCGGTTAAGGGTTTGATAGTAGTAGTAGGTGACAATGGTGTGTAATCATTTTTGGTGGTGGAGGTTGTTGTTGGGGTTAATTTATTTGATGATGGTTTCTTTCGGTTTGCTTTCCCCATTTTCACCACTTCCACATTTTTCTCCTCCATATTTGCACAAACTTCCACTAGCATCTCGTTGATCCCTTTTCCTTCTTCCAACTCGGTGATGTTAATCCGCATTTCTCCCATACCAAAATCTACTTGACACTTAGTTGTGACAAGAAAATCTCTACCAAAACAAACATTTGGCTCATCCGCATTACCTTCCTCTAGAACAACAAAATCAGTTTCAAACATATGCCCATGAATATTGACCTTCAGATTTTTGACCATCTTTCTCCCATATGCCTCATAGTCCATACGAACATGACCGATTTCGTCAAGAACCTCTTCCAAGATATAATTCTCTCCATACGCCATATTAAGCTGTGCATCCCAAGCACGTACTCCTTCCACTTCACAAGGTGTTCCAAATCTCATCATCGGTGAATCATACACCGTTGATGGTGCTTGTGTAAACACTACCACTCTTTTGTTTTTGGGTAGTTGAACCTTGTTTTCACATACTTCTTCCATATCACATGTGTCAATTCCCAATTCTTTCTTGCTTTCCTCCAGAATTCCTCCAATCTTTTCTAATGAACTTCCCTTATCCTTGAACATGTCATCCAAAGTACGAAGGTATTCCGAGATTCCGCTCAAACTATCCATGTTACTAGACAACTTAACAAAGCAAAACAAAACAAATCCCGAATGATTAGCGTTAAAGTTAGTAAAACAAGAACAAACTATAAAAAACATATAATAAACAACTAAGACATCTAACAAAATTAAGAAATCAAATAAAAACTCAAAACCTCAAAATGATAAAACTCGGCACAGAAACTCCAACCGGATTCGGTTGGATCACCAACCGAATCGGTTGGTTGAAAAATTCTAGGACAGAAACACGAACCGGATCAGGTTGCGGGTTGCGACCGATCGGTTTGATTGAATTTTTTTTTTTTTTTTTTTTTTTTTTTTTTTTTTTAAAACAAATTTAATAATAATTAAAACAAATTAATGTCATTAAGGATGTACTAACTCTAGTTAATTAAATAAAACTCTTCATAAACTAATAATTAAATAACTCATTAACTCTAATTAAAACTAAAATTAAAACTAAAACTAAAACTAAATAAACTACTAATAAATCTATCATGAAATAAACTATAACTGAAAATAAGATACTCTTAACCATTACCATCAATTATAAAATAAAAATAAATAAAACTAGATTAATTAAATAACAAATGTAAAGAAACGAAAAATAAATAAAGACAATAAATCTAAGAACTGATTAAACCACACAATTACTCTAGTAATCAAAACACAATAAACTAAAAAGATAGATATAAAATTCGAACCAAAGAAAATTTTCACAGAATGTCTAACCGGATTCGGTTGGCTAACCAACCGAATCGGTTAGTTTGTAACAAAACTTTTTTTTTTTTTTTTACTAATTTCAAAGAAAATTACAGAAAAATCCCCGGCAGCGGCGCCAAAAACTTGATGTGCTCCGGTTGGTGCAAGTTTTAAAAATTTATAATCACGAATTAACCGTATAACCTTTTAACACATACGAGCAAGTATACTCGTCCGCAATAGCAAAGTTTGGTAAGTCGAGATCGTCCCAAGGGATTTTTGTTTTGAAATAGATTTTATTAAAAAAGTTTCTAACAAGAAAGCTTGTCAAGGCTCCCTCGAATAAGTGTTCTAGTGAAAATACGAATCAAGAATAAAAATATATACTTGTGTGAAGTCTCATAATCAACCATAGATAATGTTCATAAAGGTTTGGTGTATACTCTTAGTATGATGCACAAATCATAAGCAAATGATTCCCCAACCATGGTATTTGTTTGTAAAAATCATTCTAAGAACAAAAACATTTAGGTAATCCTTTCGGTCCTTATCCCAATGATTATCCTATAAAAGTTCCATTTGTTTGCAACATGTTCTCATTAAATTTGTTCTTACGAATCTTTCGACCCTTCGTGATGAAAACGCTCCTAGTCTTGTTTTAATAAGCAAAACATGGTGGATGTCAATCACCATATCCCCATACTAGTTTGTCACAACACTTTTTGGAATAAAACACAAGAGAAATCCTTTCGGTCCTTTTTCTTAAAACATGTTTTATTGACAAATCAATCCAAGACTAGTATTTTTCCAACAAACTCATTTAAACAAGATCATATATACATGCATCACATTTTGAGAACATTATTATGATTAATCACATTTCAACACACAAGTATATCACAAACTACTCCATGAAAACAATCATATCTAAACACAAGTCATAACAAAGTAATTCAAACAATTCAAGAGAATAGATTTCCATAACAAAGTTCATAGAATACCTAATCTTTTGTGATTACAAGAATTAGAAATCGTGGAATGTAGCAACCACGCGCCTCCAATCACCTAGGATCACCGCACAACTCCAAACTACCGAAACAATGGACAAGAATGGTTCCTTCCTTGCTTCTGGACGTTTTCCAGTAACTACTAAGCTTTTGGGTTGAGATAAATGGGTAAGTATGAGTTTTGGTGTAAACTAATACTCTATTTGTTGTGTCACACTTAGTATACAAGTACTAGGTCCTTTAAATAGCCAAAGCACTTGCTTAACTGCCCAAAAAACGTTCTCTCCAAGTTAATATCAAGAAATGATCGGACTCCAATGATTATGGGGAGTTAAGACAACAATAAATGCGAATTGTGTAACTGCAGTGACAGAAACCGGATCGGTTTCTATGTCGACCGAATCGGTCACAGCTTTGACCATTAGCCCAGCCGGATCCGGTTGCGGGTTGCGACCGAGCGGCTGGGTTTTGCTCCTTTTGACTTTTTGCTGACTTTTCCCTTTACGCTTCGTTCTTTGCTTACGTTGATGATTTCCAAAGCCAAACTTGATCTTTCCTTGCTGTAGATGCTTCGAAATCACTACGCTTCCATATCATTGAGTCCACAAGCTTCCAATCTCAACTTCCTTCCTTTAGAATCTTCCAAATGTGCATAAAAACTTCATTTCTTCAATATTCGCAATACCTGGCTACATATACATACACAAGACGCATCTTTGCACTTTTGCAACAGTTATGAGTAAATATAGCCGAATATCATGCACAAAACTGACAATAACGCTACTAAAAACATGTTCATTTTAGACGTTATCAGGGACTAACAAGACTACTTATAAGTCCAACATGATAGACTGGAAATGACCCAAATACTCTAAAAAAGGATGCCAATAACTTTTGACTCGGTTGTTAGACCAAAACTAGTGAGATTCAAACCAAAACGCCACTACCTATTTTATGACCAGGCACAAAACGAGTTATCAAACGACAAGTATAACTAGAAGGATAGGAGTCGCGGTATCATTCTTTTCATGTAAGACCCGTAGGTCTAAACCAATAAGTTGATAGGCAAAACTAAATATGCCAAAAAACTGACCAGGGGTTAAGGAGGGACATTTTTAAACAAGCCGATAATTTTGACAAACTAACAAACATATTTCCAACATAAGCCGAATTAAAAATTTATAATTTAGCCGAAAACTAGGACATCAATATCTTACATTTTTTTTATTTCTTTCTCTTGGGATTCTTGAAAGCAACGACAACAACAACATGACATCATATTCTCACCATTTCAAAAACCCTTTAATCGTCATACATAATTTGACTAAGAAAAAATTGAATTATCGTGATTAAATAGATATCAATAACAACCAAGAATAACATTCTTACAATTTATTTCATGGGTCGGGGAAGATTAAAACCGAACCCCACATGATCTTTAATTGGCACGATCGGAGATGGACCAGAATGAATTGAGACTTGAATTAGGCTCCTAACACTTCAATTTGCAAAACCCCCTTATTAATTTAGAATACCCCTTTGAATTATTATGAACCCTAATTGGAATTTTAAGTGTGTGAATCCCTGTGATGAACTCGTGCAGGTTTATAGACGCAAAACGGAAGGTCTTGAACCGTCTTTCTCTTCTTGGTTATGTTGATTCACCCTTCTTGGCTCAGGTCTTGTTCCACAGCCACCCATTCACGCATGATAAAGATGTCCTAGATGGATAGGTAGCTATTTTAGAGGATGATGGAGGTGAGGCTTTTGTTTTGGACTCCCAAAAGAAGGAGATGATACCATTTTTGTGTTTGGTGCTTCTGGTTTGTGTCGACAAGGGAGAGAGAAAGGGTCAGGGGAAAATGATGGGTCAAGAGAGATGTGGGGATAAGGTTGGGGTTTATTTTGTTTTATTATTAGACACAGTATAAATTGTATCCCGTGTTTTGACGAATCTCCGCGAAATTGTACCTTCCCGGTACTCGCAAAATATAACTGTTGGAATCACTCCTAAACTATAATTCAAGTGTTAGTCATTATTATGTAATAGGTAGCTTATTATGGCCTTTATGTTTGTTATTAGCCTTAAGCTTATGTAGAAGGCCCATGAGCTTAGACCCAAGCCCATAGGAGAAAGGATGGAAACTAGGAGTGTTGCCCTAGCTTTCCTCCTATAAATACCTTATGTAAACCCTCACTTGAGGGTTGGTTGTTCAAGTTATTTTCTCTCATAAAAAAAAAAAAAATCTTATCTCTCATAGTGGTTCAAACATGTTTTTCATTTACAAACCCTTTGAGAGATTCTTCACAACAGTGGTATCAATCGCCTACTAGTTGGGTGAACGTATTGTTTGAAGTGAGTTTTGGTCTCACGCATAACGTACGGTACCATATCTTTGGTTAGCTTAAAAACGCATTTTTTACACTTTTTAATCCAAGATTCTTGTACTTTCAACGTTATAAGGTGTTAAACTAACGTTTTTTGGCAAAAAGTTTGGAACTTTATGCGTGGATCATTGTTTTTGAGCTAGTTTTTATTCGTGGGTGTAGTTCTACGCGTAACTGTTTTAGAAGGTTTGGTTAATCAAATTTCACATTCTTGTGTTATTTGGTGATCTTGAAGCTATTTCATCACACAAAAACTGGTTTAGAAACATCTTTGAGCAATATCAAATTTACGAGTAAACCTACGCGTAGTGAAACCCTAAAATTACGCGTAAGTCTTTCCTTGGTTTGATCTTCATTTTCGTGGTTTACTCCATGTTTTCTTGCTTGGATAAGCCTGAAAATACGTCGACTTTGGATATCTTTTGCACTGTGAAGTATAAAAGATCACTTGGGATAAAACCCTAAAATTACTCATAAGCATAAGCTTACGCGTAGAAATCCTACGCATAAGATTTTTCTTACGCCTAAGCATAGTCTTACGCATAAGATAATCCTACGCCTAAATTTCTACGCCTAACTTTTGTCTACGCATAACTTTAGCGTCTTTTCCCTACTGACGCGTAAGCTAAAACTACGCGTAACTCCTTATTGTTAAGCGTAACTTTGGTGTTTTTACGCATAAGTGCTACTTGGCTATTGTGATTTCTACGCCTAAGGATACTTCTTCATCAAAGGTTCATTCGACTACAAAGATCCATTTTTACCAACACAAGTTTTTCAACATGTCTCAACCACCATACTCTAACTATTTCCCTTACACTTATCCTCAACGACAACAACAACTAAGTCCACAACATCAACAATGGAATCAACAACAAGCAATTTATCAACAACAATTTAATCAACAACATACTCCACAACTTGGAGCAATTCCTCCACCACAAATGGTTCAAACACCGCCAAGTCTTCAAGTTCAACCCTACACAAATGACTTCTATCAACATCCATCAAGGAACACTATGAAGGAACCCACTTGGTTTGCAAAGATGTGTGAAGCTTTAAGCAGCCAACAATCAATTCATGAGGCTGGATCACTTGATAGACCTCCAATGCTCATGATGAGTGTGTAAATACTCATCATTTTTGGTTTAATCTGAACTGCAAAACGTCTAAAAATGCTCAGAAATGCATCAAAATACTGAAAATATTCCAAAATTGCATTTTATATGTTTCAGATGCAAAATGTTTAAAAACGGATGAAAAATGAGCAAAGTTTGCATAATTGGCAGTTTCAGTCCCCCAAGTTTCAAAAATTGTCAGAAATAGTCCCTGAGCACATAATTTCAAAAGAAAAATCACCAAAGGTCCTTTTAAAATCATAAGTTGTCAAAATTAGTCCTTTGGTGAAAAATATTAAAAGTTTGAGAAAATTACAAGTTTGGTCCTCCAAGTTTCAAAATTGGCAAAAATGGTCCCTGGAAAATGAGAAAATGTCAGCTTTGGTCCTTATACTATTGACACTTGTCAATTTCAGCCCTTGGATCAACTTTGAGATATTGGCAGTTTTGGTCCTTACAATTTCAGAAATTACAAACAAGGTCCTTATGTATTTAAACCTTTAATACCATTTGTCCCTTGTCAAAATTCCATTTGACCCCCTGCCAAAAGCCAAATTGGACCCTGTCATTAACACCTTTGGACCTTCCCCCTTTTAATAATCCAGTCAAACTACTTTGACTCCTCCCTTCCCTCCAAACTCACGGGTATACCACTTCTCCATCATTTCCCCCCCTGCAACACCTGCTAACACTCCACCATCATCACCAACCCTACCCTCTACCCTCCTCCAAACACAACACTCCAAGGATGCATTTAATGCACCTTTAAACCTAACACTCAACCCAGCTGGCTTAAACAGCTTTTGGCGCCAAAATGCATAAATGGCCAGGATCACTTTTACACATCCAATGGTTGATATTATTGCTGGGATCTATTCAGAGAGGTGAGAGAAAGATAGTTTGGGTATAAAAAGAAGGAAGAGGAAGGCAAAGGAGTAGTACTTAGTTATTTTCTTAAAAATGTATGTCGTTTTGTATTTTTTAAGTCTAAATTAGATCCTCAGTTGTTAAATTCAGTTTCAGTGTATCAAGTTACTTTGTTTAAGTGTATTGGAACTCAGTTCAAGTATCAATTCAGATTAATGTTACAATTTCGTATTTCATGTCCACTGTTGAATTCTCACTCTCAAACTCCTATGTCAAATCTCTTAGTAACTTGTTTTCAAGCTCAAACATGTTCAATCAAGCTTGTTAAAGCTTTCTCTAAGCTCACATTTCAGTTTTAAACAATATTGGAATCTGGTCAATGAAAGTCAACATGAAGCCAAATTGATGCAGGAATGTAATGGGTGGTGCAGACATGTTCTTGGGGTTGATTTGGAAGCAGTGGTTTGGTTTAGAATAGGTAGTGGTCATTTGTTTCACAGTTTTCAAGCCATTGTGGCTATGGACACTTGTAAGTGTTTTTCAACAATTCATAGCATAGTCTGTTTTTGTGGCTACAAGTAGTTAAAATCTGTCCATTAATATGTATTTAGGTTGGCTCAACATAGTTTGATCATTGAAATTAGTTGGATTAATAGTTAGCTTACTTAAAATTGCTTATCAGTTGATTAAAGGGTGTTTGGCTCTATTGATTTAACTGCCCTTAAGGAGTATTTAGTGATAGCTTCTAGTTGTTTCATGATTGTTTAGCCCATTTGTGATCATATTTGTCATAGTCCTGTGCCTGCTACTCTCATAAGTCAACTTACCATGAAATCTGTCTAAACTGCTAATCTGTTGTGATTTTGGATTTGCAAATTCTTGATTTGTGTTTAGAAATCTTAGACATTGCTTGCATTGTGCTTGTTCCATCATATTACATCAATATCAGTCATAAAATTGGATTCAAAGTTCAATAAAGTCAAATTTTCTCAACTGCTTCAAAAGTCAAAATTGTGAAAAGTCATTTTGGGCTCAACTTTCTTGGACTCATTTCTGAGCCAATCTCAGTGAGACTTGGTGTTTTAAAAACTTCAGTTGGTGTTAATTCTTATTACCATTTTATTATATTTTTGCAAATTTTTTAGAAGTCTCAAAACTGCTTCTCAAGTAAGTCCTAGTTGCCCTGCTCCAAATTCTCAGCTCAAGCTGAGTTTTTCTCAGTTTTGCAGAGCTTGCACACAACTCACTTGAGCTCTTCATAGCCTGGTTTTTGGTTTATAAGGTCTCACCCAGGTCTAGGATAGGTTCCAATTGCTGGTTTTCAGTTTTAGCTTAATTGGTAGCTTGTGCTTGTGCCCAAAGTAGGCACCCAAAACTGTTATTAGCACTTTTACTCAAACAAGCCAAATCATTGCAACTTGCATTCCAGAGGTTATAAGCAGTTAAGATTTGGTGCATTTTAGTTCTTTTAGCAGTTTTTAGCTTCTGTTATCAGTTTGTACCTTTTGATGCTTGTTTGCTCAAAATAAGTGCTTATTTATAAGCATTTGGTATAGCAGTTGCATATTCCTCCACACAGCACCATGTTTTTCTATTTTTCCTAGCTTCCTAATATTATTTTAAGCTTTTCCTGAAATTTTCATATTTTTCCAAGTTTGTTTGCTATTTTTCTTAATTTTAATTAGTTTTTAAGCATTTTTAATTAGCATTTAATACAAAAAATTAAGAAAAGTTTCAAAAAAATAATTTTTCATTTTTCTTAAGGTAAGATAAATATAAAAAGTCAAAAAAATATTTTTCTAGATTTTTGTTAGTTAAATTTGTATTTTTAAGCCATTTAATTAGTTTATAATAGTTTTTAATTCCTAGAAAATAGAAAAATAATCAGAAAAATATAAAAATAGTTTTGAAAATTCTCTTTTGATATTTTAGATTTTTATAAGTCTTAATTTTATTTTTCTAGCTTTATTTCATATTTTCTTTTATTTTAGGTTATTATTTAATAGTTAAAAATAGTTTTTAATTAATAATAATTAGATAATTAGTTATAAAAATAATTTTCTTTTTCTATAAATTTTCTTTTATCATTAGGTTTGTAAAAATATCATTTTCATATTTTTAGGATTAATATTATGTTAGTTTCACTTTTTCATTTGTACGCTACGTAGTTTTTAATTCAAGTTTTATAAAACCATAAAAGCAAAAACATCATTTTAAATATAGTGATAGCGTTTATTTAATATTTTTTATCTTTTTAATTTCCTTTAATTTGCATTTAAGCCCTTGTAGTTTATGTCCTTTTCCTGTAGTTATAATAATCTCAATTCCTTTTTCCGTTCAAATCTCTCGATCACTATACGTTTGGTGATTCTTCGCACAGCTCGCTGGGACATAACGACCCGGGGAAACACTATACTCCTCAGATCTTCATTGAGTTCGTTTCTGAACCGTTTTAAGTTTCTTACGATCGGCCATTCACAAGTGGCCGGCTTGCGTGAGAAAACTTGACGGTTTGGAGTGGATCAGCTCACTCCAGGAAACTACGATCAATGGGTGATAAGGTTCTTTAGGTTTTGTGATCTGAAGAAGCCACATGGAAAGTTCTTAAAGAAGGTTATCTTGGAAGGTCCATTTGAGATGCCTACTGTCATTGTACCCGGAGATCCAAATGCCATTCCACCAAGAGATGAACAAACGAACAGTGCTACTGTTACAGACTTGAATCCTCAAGAACTTCTACACTATGAAGCAGATGAACTTGCAATGGAATATATCCTCTTAGGATTACCAAACCCAATTCTTCGTAGTGTTGATGCTCAAAAGACTGCACATAAAATGTGGGATCATATTCGTCTTCTTATGGAAGGATCGGTACTCAATCAGGAGGATTTGGAATCCAAAATTTACTTGGCTTATGAACACTTCATGATTGAACCTGGAGAGACACTAGAGTCCTATCATCATCATTTTTCAGACATCATCAATGATTTGGATAAACACAACCTCATCATGCCAAGAATTGCAGTGAATACTAAGTTCCTGAGTAGTCTTGGTCCTGAATGGGAGAAGTATGTCATTTTTCTCCGTCAAGCGAAGAATATGCATCATTCTACATATGGATTGTTGTACGATTACTTGAAGCCTCATGAAAAGGAAGTTGATCGGGAAAGGATTCTCCATGCTCAAATTGCTCCATCTACACATCCGGAAAATCAACAACTTGCCTTATATGCTCAACAAAGTTATCCTCCTCAACAAGCAACTCAACCAACTGCCTCAGTCACACCAAACGATCAATCACAGCAACCTCAACAAAATCAATTGGTTCCTTACAACAACAACAATGATCAAGCACTTCATAGTCAAACTAATGAGGAATCCGATCCGTTCGAAGCATTGCAACAGGGATTTGTTATGATTGCTAATGCTTTTAGCCGTTATACAAACAAATCCAACAATCGTATTTGCTCCTCATCCAATACACGAAATCAGGCTGTTGTGAACAATGGACGAGTTGAAGTTCAGAATCGTGGTTATGGTCGTCAAATGGGAGGTGGTCAAGGGTTTAATGCTATGGGTAGGAATAACAACAGAGCTCAAGTGGTGGAACAGGGAAATGCTCAGAATGGGTTGAATGGTCTTCGATGCTACAACTGCAATGAGAAGGGACACCTGGCTAATGCATGCCCAAAGCCAAGGACTAGGGGCAGTGCTTATTTCAAAGAGGCTATTCTTTTGGCTCTTAAGGATGAAGCTGGTGGGTCTCTCACAAACAAAGAACAGAGATTTATGGCAGATGCAGACTCAGATGATGATATGGAGGACTTGTAGGCCAATGCAGCTGTTATGTTGATGGCTAATATGCATGAGTTACACATGAGTGAAACAGGCCCAGTGTATGACACTGATGGCTTGTCTCAGGTACCCGAACAAACCATCATCATATCTGAACTAATATCTCCGCCAATATCTGAATCCGGCACGACTCAGACTGTTCAAAATGAGTCATCTACATCTCATTCTGATGATTTTCAAATAAACCTTGTAGTTACATTTGACGATCAAGATGACCTTATGGTTTCCTTTGATAATCAAATTGACTCCGTGGTTGTACTTGAGGATCTACATAATGATCATGTGGTGACTCACGTTGAACAAGCCGAACTGTTGCCTCATCCAGATTTTGCTCGTTTAATTCAAGACCATCGAACCAAAATGGAGGAATGTTATGCATTAAATAAGGACTTAAAAAGCAAAAATGCACTGTTAACCAAGGATTTTGAATGCTTACAAATGCAACTCAACTTTTTCAAAACTCAAGAAAACCGTGAAAAAGGTTTTGAAGCCACTTTTGCTAAATCTCATCAAAACGAAAAATATTTAGAGAGACAGATGCGTGATCTAGCCGCTTCGAAGAATGCTTTGTTGTCCGAAATAGAACAACTGAAACATGAACATAAAAAGCAAATTAACGCTCTCACCTTGGAAAATCAAAAAGCTAAGGCTGAGTTGTTAACTTGTCAAAAACAGTTCTCCGCATACAAAAAGCATTCAACGAATCGGGTAGATGACCTTCTTGAAGAAATTATCGGCTTGCAAAACAAAATTAAAGAGTTTAAAACTGTTGTTTACAAACATGGTGAATCAGTAACAGCTATTGAAAAGTTTACTTTAAAACCCAATCCAAAAGGATATGGACCAAATCTAGCTGATTACAAACCAAAGCTTTCACTAAAAACATTCAAACCAAATCCTGAAGTTTCCAGTGCAGAATATAAAATTAATGATACTATTATGAGTGTTGTTGAATATCATCGTCAAGAGGAATTAGATGCAGAAGAAGAGAGTCAATCAAAATTAAAAACTGTTGTTTACAACAAACCTTTTAATTATTCAAAACCGGTCACTTTCGTCACACCAACGGATTCTTCTAACACACCAAGGGTTATCATCAAAACACCTGAGTCTTCTAATGTTAATCCCCAACCAGATAATGCACAAATTTATGGTCCTTTACCTTCCATCAGTGAAGTAAACTCAAAACCTGAAAATCGAAAAATTCTTAGATATTTTGACATTTTCATGGCTGACCTCAAAATTTTACAACATGAGATAGAATATCGTTCTGAAATCAAAATTGATCATTTTCAATCGCCTCTGGCGCGAGAACAAAGAGACATTTTTCAGAAAAATCTTTTACCTAACGTTAAAAATTTGAAAAGTTGTGCATTAGCTTGGGAAAAGGATTTTCATAAGGAACTTGGAGCGATGATGGTCGTTTTCGAGAAAACTGAAACATCTATTTCTAATACTAAACGTAAAAAGAAAATGTTGAGAAAAGATGTTGATCGACTCTTGAAAGATGTTATCTGTGCTGATATCCATAATGTTGTGTTACTCCATTCTTTGCCACATGCATCTGCTTATATCTCTGTTGATAATGTTGACTCTGTGGTAACTGTTGAGAATACTGATAAGATGCTTCAAATCGAGTCTTTAAAAGCTGAAAATGAACGATTACTTAACGAACTTTACAATGCAAAACGTCGTCTTAATTGGTGTGAAAAAGATATTCACAATCAACAACTTGGTTTTCAAAAGAAAATCGCTCAGTTGCAAACAAAATCTTTTGATCCTAAAATTGAGCAACTGGATGATCAAAACGTGTCTTTGAAAAGTCAAATCTCAAAATATGAACAAGAACTTGTAAAAGTTAAACAGGAATATGGTGTCATATTTGATTTACTCAATAAGACTCGTCATGAAGCATCCAACGAACTTGATCACTATCTTGCTCACACTAGAGAAGTCATGAATTTTGCTGGTAATATTCATTCTGAAAATCAAGATTTGATTCACACTATCTCTAAGTTAAGAGAAATGTTAGGAAAGTATGAACAACTTCCGCCAACCATCATTAAGAGATTAGCACCAGTAACACTTAGTAATCGAGAACCTAGAATCTCTACTGCCAAATCACAAGTTGCTAACGTGCTTCATTCTACTGAAACAGGAATAGTTGCGTCTTTTCCAAACGTCCGCACTTCACAGCCTAGGAGCACTCAATCGAAGAATAGGAAGTTGCGACTTAAGAAAAGATCAATAAGGAATGCTAAAGTAGAAGAACACCCTAGGACTATGAATAAGACTCACGTTGCTTCCACTATAGATATTGCGTCTGGCAAATGTAATAGAAATAGTGATGTAACGAATGCTAAACCGTTAAGTACTTTTGATATTCAGTCTGATGCACCTTGTGTTATTTGTCCTAAAAGTATGAATTCTGATTGTCATGACAAATGTGTTGCTAAAGCTATAATCTCTCGTTTACGGAATCCTAAGACTCGGAATACCTCTAGGCCCACTAATCATTCTAAGTCTGTGCTTGGTAGACCGCCTTCTTTAGATTCTAAGGCAAGCATTGCTGTCACTGTAGCTCCAGTTTCACCTCCTAAGAATGTAGTACCACCTAGTGCATTCACAAAGACTAAAGCAAACAGTAGTTATAGATGGCAGAAATGGATATATAACACATTAGGATTTAAATGGATGCATAAAGTTATTAATGTGTGTATGTCTACTATCACTGCTTCGGAACCCTCTAACATTTCGGGTTCCACATCTACTTCTATTCCATCTGTGTCGTCTGTGTGTAATGCAGGTGATACAGATCATTCTCTGGATTATTGATAGCGGATGTTCCCGACACATGACAGGCAACCTTAAACTGTTATCAAACTTTATTGCAAAGTTCATTGGCACTGTCAGGTTCGGGAATGATCACTTCGCAGCTATCATGGGCTACGGAGATTATGTCAATGAGAACATCGAAATCAGCAGAGTTTACTATGTGGAAGGCCTTGGTCACAATCTGTTTTCAGTAGGTCAGTTTTGTGATGGAGATTTGGAGGTTGCTTTTCGGGAGAAAACTTGTTTCATTCGTGATCTACAAGGAAATGACCTTATGTCTGGCTCGCGTAATTCTAGTCTCTACACTATCTCTATGCAAGACATGGTTGCTTCATCTCCCATCTGCTTACTTTCAAAGGCAACATCAACAAAATCCTGGCTATGGCACCGTCGTCTCTCACATCTAAACTTTCAAACCATCACCAACCTTGCTCGACAAAAACTAGTTGAAGGTCTCCCACGATTCCGGTATTCAAAAGATCACCTTTGCTCAGCCTGTGAACAAGGGAAAAGCACTCGTGCTCATTTTCCTTCAAAGGTGGAACACAGCTCTCAGCATGTGCTTCATCTTCTTCACATGGATTTGTGTGGCCCGATGAGCATGCAAACGATCAATGGCAAACGCTACATCTTAGTAATTGTTGATGACTACTCACGATGGACTTGGGTCTACTTTCTTCGAAGCAAAGACCAAGCTCCACAAATGATCATCACCTTTCTCACAAAAATACAGGTTCAGCTCCGCAACACCGTCAGGCTAATCAGAACAGACAAAGGAACTGAATTTGTTAACCAAACCCTTCGTGAATTCTATGAGAAAGTGGGAATTCAGCATCAAACATCTATTGCACGTACACCCGAACAAAACGGAGTTGTTGAAAGATGAAACCGAACGTTAGTGGAAGCTGCAAGAACAATGTTAATCAATGCTAAACTTCCAGATTACTTATGGGCAGAAGCTGTATCTACTGCATGCTATACTCAAAACCGTTCTATGATCACAAAAACGCCACAACAAAACACCTTTCGAGCTTGTCCACAACCATAAACCGAATCTCAAACACTTTCATGTATTTGGATCCCTTTGCTATCCGAATAATGATCGTGATGATTTTGGAAAGCTCAAAGCCAAAGCTGACATTGGAGTCTTTATTGGATATTGTGAGAATTCTAAAGGTTACCGAATCTGGAATCGTCGTACAAAACATGTGATGGAAACGATTCATGCTCATTTTGATGAACTCACAGAAATGGCTTCTGAGTATAACAACTTAGAACCCGGACACAACCGTTTAAACTTCCCTCAACCCCCATCATCAGCTGAACAAAGCCCCCAGCTAACTCGTCAACAAATGGAAAGGTTATTTGCTCCTCTATTCAGTGACGATATTGATGAACGTGCTCCAGGTGTATCCGCTGTTTCCGCTGCTCAACCTGATACTACTCTTATACCTGATACACCTGCTACAACAACTACTGTTGAAGATGCACCTACACCAGTTGACTCCACCACAACAGTTGAACACACCGCTTCCAACAATGATGAACCAGCTGATGATATTCTGAATGAAGTACCCCCACCTGCAGATTTTGATCCAAATGCGTTCTTCAACCCGTTTGCTAATGAGACTGCTGCACCAGATGTCGCGGAATCTTCAACAAACCATTTGAATCCTCAGAATCTGCACAATGTATACCAACATCAACCCTCTACACATCGATGGACAAAAGACCATCCTCTGGCTAATATTATTGGCAACCCGAATCAACCAGTCGTTACGAGACAAAGTCTTCACACATATGGTGAACATTGCATTTATGCACTCACTGTCTGTCAATCTGAGCCTAAAAAAATTAAAGACGCAATTACAAAAGATAACTGGATTGAATCGATTCAAGAAGAACTCAACCAATTCAAACGTCTTGAAGTATGGGAACTGGTTGAAAGACCAACAGGGGTCTACGTCATTGGTCTCAAATGGATTTGGAAAAACAAATTGGATGCTGAAGGGAACGTCATCCGAAACAAGTCACGTCTAGTTGCTAAGGGTTATCGTCAGGAAGAGGGAATAGACTTTGAAGAATCTTTTGCTCCGGTTGCTCGTCTTGAGGCTGTTCGGATATTTCTCGCGTTCGCGGCTCATATGAATATGACGGTCTTTCAAATGGATGTCAAAACTGCGTTTCTCAACGGACAACTGAAAGAAACGGTTTATGTCAGCCAACCCGAAGGATTCGTTGATCCAGAGTGCCCGAACCATGTCTACAAACTGAACAAAGCTCTTTATGGTCTCAAACAAGCCCCTCGGGCATGGTACGATAAGCTATCATCTTTTGTCATTGCTAATAATTTCACCAAAGGTTCGGTTGACCCAACTCTTTTTATACAATATCACGGGGCACATATCTTAATTGTTCAAATTTACGTGGATGACATCATTTTTGGGTCAACACATAAAAAGTTTTCAATCGCTTTTGCAAAACTAATGAAGAAAATTTTTGAAATGTCCATGATGGGTGAACTTACATTCTTTCTAGGATTACAAGTTCATCAATCACCCCGTGGTATTTTCTTGAGTCAGTCCAAATATGCCCTTGAATTGTTAAACAAATTTGGAATGAAAACCTGTGATACTTATGCCACACCAATGACTCATACCAAGAAGCTAGACGCTGATTTACATGGGAAATTAGTGGACCCTACCAAATACCGAAGTATTATTGGGTCTCTCATGTATCTAACAGCTAGCAGACCTGATATTGTATTTGCCGTTTATCTATGCTCCCGTTATCAGTCGCGACCAACTGAAACCCACCTCTCTGAGGCTAAAAGAATCCTCCGATACATCAAGGGAACCATTAACTTGGGGATCTGGTATCCGAAGGATTCTGGTTTTGAACTAATCGCTTTTTCAGAAGCTGACCACGCAGGATGCTTAGACTCAAGGAAAAGTACTTCAGGAGCACTACAATTTCTTGGTGATAAACTGGTGTCTTGGCAATCAAAGAAGCAGGATTGTACATCGCTGTCATCAACCGAAGCAGAATATGTAGCCATGTCCGCGTTTTGTGCTCAAGTCATCTGGATGAGAACACAACTCAAAGACTATGGTTACGTATTTGACAGAATCCTGATGTACTGTGACAATCGGAGTGCCATTGCAATCTCGTGCAACTCAGTTCAGCATTCGAATTCAAAGCACATCGATCTTCGCTATCTTTTCATCAAGGACCACGTGGAACAGGGTACAGTTGAATTATACTTCGTGGGTACTGAATACCAATTGGCAGATCTGCTCACCAAAGCCTTGCCTCCTGCTAGGTTGAATGAGTTGGTCCACCGGATTGGTATGAGGTGTTTGACTCAAGAGGAATTGGATGACCTCCTAAAACAGTCTTAAAAACCTGTCAAACACCAAAATCTCTTTTGTAAATAATTTTTTAAAAACAAAATACAAAAATATAAAACCTGATAAAACAACAAAAATATTCTTCTAATCTAATTTTCTTTCAACATGGCAAGTACATTTCTTCCGTCAACACTTTAATCTTTCAAAATTCAGTATTTTTCCGATCAAGTGTTGAGGGGGAGAAAATTATCACTTAACTGTTTCAAAATATTTGTGTACTTGCATGTTATCCTATCCCGGTTGTTTCTTTTATCAATGGTGGTAAATTTTCTGGTTCACTGACACTCCTCGGACTAAAATTAATAACCTTTCAATATTTCTTAAGTCAAGGGGGAGTGTCGTCAAGTTTCTTTCTTAAAATCTTTGTTTGGTAACCAAAATGGAAGTTAAAAGGCTTTGTTTGTAAAAGGAAAAGGTGGAGGGACCAAAACTGTCAAAACTTTAAAGTTATTTTAAATAAAATACCTACCAACCTCATTTACTTCTATCACATTTAATACTTCACCTAATATCATCTACGAACCAAAATCGTTTGACAAATCCGTGTTTCAGATCATCAATTTGTAAGTGATTTCGTGTTTACAAAAAGTTTTTAAGCAATGGTTTTGAATCTTTCAAAAATCCAACGGTTTAATCTCAAGATATAGGCACTTTTGTGTCTTACGCGTAAGCGCAAGAACACCAAATCATAAAAGGGTGTTTGTGGTTATAAGAATTATGTCAAAACGTTCTTAAAACATCATTGATATCTTTTTTATCATCAAAATCCACCCAGAAACACGAATTGATGGGTTTTCAAATATTAGGGTTTATGCGTGGTTTTGGGTGTTTTCAAATGTGTATGTTTCTGGTCAAAAAGATTATTGTGAGATACTCAGATCATGTTGAATTAAAGGTTTCCAGGCTCTATAACCACCCAGAAACTCTCATTGATTTAAAATTGGATGTTAGGGTTTAAAGTTCTTGAGTTTGGGTATTTTTGATTCACCACGATTTAGATGTTATAACTCCGTTATTAGACTCTCATAACATCCATGACCTACCAGAATTGAATTGGTGCTAATCCTATGGTTAAAACTCTTATGCGTAATTCATAACCCTTAGGGTTTTGACCTACGCGTAAGTGTTTCTACGCATAAATGTTTAACAAGCTCTCATGCCATGATTTGATTTTAGAATGAATATATGTGTTAAGATTGATGTTGTGATGATCTTATTTCAGGCTTGCTACTCATAAAACTCAGAATCAAGGTCATTGAATCTCTACGCATAAGGATCACCTTATGCGTAAGAATAATCTTACGCGTAGCGTCTACGCATAAGGTTCTACAATGGGACTACGCGTATCCTGTGAAGGATATGCGTAAACAGTGACCTCTACGCATAAGGTCTACTCTTACGAGTAAGCCTTACGCGTAAGGTTTATATACGCCTACGCGTAAGCTCTACGCTTAAGGTCCCCCTTTCCTACGAGTAACTTTTCTTACGCGTAAGTTAGGATCCTATGCATAAGCTTTCGTCTACGCGTATGTCATTACTGTTTACGCTTAACTTTGCCAAAACTACGCCTAAGCCTTGATTGACCTTCATTATGAATTGTTACGTGTACAAACTTGTAAATAAACTAATCATAACGTCATGAATCTAATAATGTCTCTAATAAACTTAATCGTTTGATATGTTGTGAACAATAAGTGATAACATAAACTTTAAAACTTAAAGTTAACTAACTCACGAAACATTTCACGACGTCATTGGACTATTGGACAAACAAGTGACTTAGGACTCGTAACAATCATTATCACTATACATTCAATAACTAGACAATAAGACCTTCTGTTGTCTAACATTATGTCTTTCGATATGTTGGTTCTTTTGGCTAATGTTATTTCAGATCACGACATGGCTGCTCAAATGAATGTGGATGCACCTGAGGTTCTCACTATTGCTGATATCTTCCCCAATGGCTATCCTAGAAAGATTGGGAAGAACAACCTTAGGGTTGACTTCGAAACTCTCACCTGCTCTGAATCTTCTTGTCTCATTGCTGTGGATATTCTAAGGAATCATCCCTACCAGAACATGCTCTCACACTCTGCTACTGTACCAGAAATCTACATTCAGCAATTCTGGAATTCTATGCAGAGGATCACAGGTCAAAGTGCAGTGACAGTGACACTTAATCACAAACAAGTCACCATCACTCATGCCGACTTACGGGCTGTTCTTCTCATTCCTAAAATCAAGCCAACTGACTTCTTTTCTACACGTACTGAAGAGACAGTTCTGCAATTTCTTCTTGACATTGGCTATGATGAAGCTTCGGGGATTATTACTAAGCATTCTCACGTGGAGCTTAAGAACATTCCTCAACCGTGGAGAACCCTCTACATCATCATTACCAAGTCTGTTTCTGGTCGTGACAGTGGTTATGAGCATCCAAAGCTCATGGAACTACAAATATTCTGGTCTCTGATCAATAAGAAGGACATCGAAATCGAAGCACTGATATGGGAGGACATGATGCTATTTCACAAGAAGCTTGGCTCAAAGATTCCCTACGTCAGATACACAAAGCTTTTGATCCAGAGAGCAATTGGACTTAATCCTGATATCCCCATGAGGCTCAATGACCCCGACAATCACGACTTGTTGTCCGAACCTATCCTTTCTATCAGAATCAAGGAATCGACAACTAAGAAGCAGGGTGCCGTGCTGCCTGATCACCTTCTATCTAAAGAACTCAAGAAGCTTGAAACGTACAAAAGGTATCTAGTAGCAGTAAAAGAAGGCAAAGTTGGTCATCTTGATGAAAAACCTTCAGGAACTCCTACTCGGAGAACCAGAAGAGGAAGTGCTGGAAGTGCAGTAAGTTCTGAAAGTTATAGGAAGCTTCCCAAAAGGAATCCTCCTCGTAAAAGGATTGTTCCCGTAAAGGAAGCTGAACCTATTCCCACACCTGAACCGCAAAGAAAGCTTTTGGACGAAAGCTCTGAAGGTACTGACACAGATGAAGAGATTACCTACTTTGAAACTAAAAAGGATGACAATCCTTCAGTACCAAAACCTCCAAGTCCTCAAGCTGATAAAGGAAAAGGGAAGACTCCTGCACTTGTACCCTATGATGAGAGCTCTGAAGAAGAAGAAGAGCTACTAGATCAATCCTACAGGAAGAAATTTAAATTTGTTAGACACTTTCAAAAAGCTGAAGAATTTGCAAAAGACCAAATGGGTGGCCCCGGAGGATCAAGTGGTGCTGCCCACTCTTAACCAGATCCTGATGCGGTTAATCGACCCGATAAGGGATCTGGTGCCACCACTCTTGTGCAACAACAAAAGCTTGTGGAGGATACTATCGAATATGAGTTTGAGAAACCTGAAACTGAGAAGTCTGAGAAAGATAAAGATGCTGATTACGACAAGCTGCTTCTGGAAAGTCCTACACGTTCACAGAAGGAAACTTCTGAACCGCCCAAGGACCCCGAGTCTCCTCATGTCTCTTCCTCATCAGACTCTTCATCTCACTCTTCCCAACCACCATCAAAGAAATCAACCAAATCAACATCTAAATCTGTGAAGAAACCACCTTGATCTTGGATTTCTCAGACACATGAAAGAATTGTGAAAGCTGTGAAACAATTCAGAAAGAAACACATGCTTTACAGGAAGCTGAACTTTCTCAATCAACAAATACAATATCTACATGACGAGAATGACAAGATGCAAGAAGAAAGGAAGTTTATCCAGGAATTCATGAGAAGTCATCGTCAAGAGGAACTGAACAGCATGATTGAAGGCTACACTCACAAGTACCTTCAGGATATCACTGCTAAAGTCACAAAGGAATTCGAGAAGACGGCAAGAGAATATACTCACAAGTTTCTTCTCGACACTGTCCCCGGTGTGACTAGAGAAGTATTTTCCAGACAACTTACTCCAAACATCGTCGCATTGGTTAAACATATAATGGCCAAAGAAGCTGATCTTTCTGAATCTGAGTTACTCGCTAAACTGGTAATGTAAATGTCAAAGCGATCTGGAACGTTTACTTCGGATGAAGCTAAATTTTTCGAAGGTCTACTTGACTTTCAACTCAGATCATCTTGTAAGGAGTCAGCCGATCAACCCAAACGACCAAGAGATGACGATGATACGGACAAGGACTCTACACCTAAATGTCAGAAGCAGTCTGGTGAATCTTCGTCTATGCAACCCACTCCTCTACGAACTCCTGCTCAACAAAGGTCCCCTCCTCGTTCTTCTACAGATAAACCTCAGGACGATTCCGAGTTACCACCCCTAACTCAGAAAATCGGTGATCACTTTGAGTATACGGGTGGTGACGATGAAGAGGTCCTTGAGCCCCTACAACAACCCACCTCTCCCAAACAAGTTAAGAAACCAGAATCCTCATCTAGGCCAAAACAAAAGAAGAAGAAGGCGCCCATGGCTGACGTCGTATCATGGCTAGATGACGATAAAACAGAGGAATTTGAATGGTTCTCTACTCTTGTTAACAACACTCCCTACCCTGAAGAAGGTCAAGATCTGGTAGACGGTAATACTTTGGAGCATGCTAAGATTATGCAAGAAAAGTTCCATGTGAAGAAGATGACGAAATCCGAGTTGAGGTGAATCAAGAATGAAGCTTTTCAACTGTGGAAAGATAGCTCAGAAAGTGCCATCGAGGTCGAATATCACCTTGAAAACATTGATCGAGCTATGTCTAACAACATGGATTGGCTCAACCCAGAACCAAACGTCGACTTCACTAAACGGGACAACCCTCCATATTACACCGACTGGTCAAAACCACTACCAACGATCGGCCAACCAGATGAACCTAGGATTCCATTCCGATATTTCTTCAACAAAGACTTGGAATTTCTTCTACACGGTGGCGATGGATCAAGGAAATACGCTACATCTTTGACACTTCCATTCCCAGCAATCACTTGTTCTCTGAAAAAGTGGAAGCATACGACCGAGATGCAATGTACGGGATTCATCATTGGCCGGAACGCCGAAGAATCTACTACAGAAGCTGCCAGGTTCAGAAGTCTCAACATGCAGTGTTCAGTACTAAGGATCTCGTTGCCATCAAACACGTTGCTCTTTCATCTAAGTGGGACTACACTTTCCTTAAGAATATCGTGGTCAAACGACAAGATGAAAAAGATTATGCATTCTCTGAAGCTGACTTTGAGAATTTGTCTATCAACGACATTGAAGACATGTACCTTGCCAAAGTACAGGGTCGCATGAGACAATTTTCAACCGAAGTACAACGCGAATTCATCAAGTCACTGCTCATCTTCATCAGACGCATAGTCATCAAGGAACGTGTAGAAGATCTCCAGCTGGCAGTTGAATCTTATCAGACCCGTGTCAACTTCACTCCACCTCAATTTGATCTTCCCGACATCAACCAGCTCTCACAATATACACTCATCAGCAAACCATTCGGAGTCGTTTACCGCAGTGAACTTCAACGAAATTGCTTAATGGCGTGTAGTGACCTTCACAAGTTTGGAGATCACACTTTGAAGATAGTTAGGGACGGATTGGCTTATAGGTTGAAGGATATACGACAAAAGATTGGGTCTCCTAAGCGATGGAATTCTCAGGATCGAAGGGATGTGAGGAGAATCATCAAGATGATTGATGAAAGGTTGTATAGAAGGGATCAGTTCAGAAGATTGGAAAGCTATGTTGGTGGTCGACCCAGGATTAACATCACCAGCTATCAACGCCCTGTTCGCACTCCTGGCGACATCACTGGACTTCTTGGTACCCCTTGAATTGTTTCCTTCATTATTACGTTTGGATGTGTGATTATATATGTCAATGGCTTGTGCACACATAACAGTGTACAACCCGTAATTGTCAAGAAATGACCCTGTGGTACGCTTCAGTGCCACAATCCTTACAAAAGGAGCGAAAGCTTCTTACTTTTGAGTAAAACCTATCAAACCTTTCATTTTTCAAGGTTTTGCTCAAAAGGTCAAGTACTTCCCCGTATGATTTTCAAAACCTCAACCGTTTATATCACTTGTTAAGGGGGAGTATTTGAATTAAAACTTTGTTCACAAATTGTTCATAGAGGTCATCTTCCCGCAACACTCGAAATGGTCATATTTATTGTCAACTTTTCAAAAATAACATTTGATATGCCATTTTTGAGGGGGAGAAAATTATGTGATAAGAAATATGTTGTGAAAATGCAAATAAATCTTTGTGTAATAGACTTAACCAACGAATTGACGGTACTAAACTGTTAGTAACTCGAAAAGACTTGTCCTGGACGGGTAATAATTTCAAACTAGTTCGCTAGTAATGTAAACGTGTCTCGCAAAGGACTTATCCGAGTAGAATGTACCATTCGAGAAACTCTTGGTAGACATGAACTCTGACGGGTTTGACAACCTTTCGAGGTTTGTTTACACCTTCAAGGTAGTTATTAGAGCTAGTTGTCACCTAAAAGCTGACAATGCAACTCTTTAACTATGCAATGTAACCGTGTCTCGCGGGGGATTGTCTATCTTGAGTGGATCAATTCAAAAAGTGCGCGCTCTTTCCTCACTGTGCATATAACCGTTAAAACTCTTAAGCACATGTGGAGGGGGAGTATTGATGCAAAATCCTATCTCAACAGTGGTTCAAAATGTTTTTCATTCACAAACACTGTGAGAGATTTTTCAAGTAAATGGTTTTATGGCAACATAGGTTAGTCATGGAGTGATAAGGTGACTAAGGTTAGGAATAACCGTCCTATGATCCGCCAGAGCCGGAGGGATCTACCCAAGGACATCACAAATAGTTAGTACTTAGAAGTCCTTAGGTATGATTATAAAAAAAAGGAGAAAATGAGAAACGGAGAAAGAAGGAGTTGAAGAATTAAAAAAAAATGCAAAGAAAAGGGTGAAAAGAAATAGCCCTCCAAATTATTCAACTTAGGGCAGACACCGGGTTCAACTCATATGCTACTGGTTGTCACTTAGTGACGCCGGTATTGAAGATTAAAAGTCGTCATGGACCCAGTGACGCATGCACTAAACCTTCTTAGCCACTCAAGTTTCTCTCTACAGAAGCTTGTTTCATTCTCACAGGGAACCCTACGTAAACTATTGGCGTTCTCTTAGAGATCGCTGGTATTGAAGAAGGAGACCCTCTCCCTAGTCTCCGCTCAGGAAAACCAAAACGCACTATTGAGTCTAGAGCCATGAGATTCATCAAAAGATCTCTTAGGTACACTTGACATATCATCACTTGTTGATCAGCAAATAAGATTATCAGTGCTTCATATCGAGTCCTTCACAGATCTTAGCAATCTGTCGAGAACATTTATGAGAGGTTCATATCTGTGATCCTTAGTGATTGAATGGAAACTCCTGCCAGGGTCAACATCAAACAGCCCTGACAGCAGGTCACTTCGGTAACTCCCCGTGGATTACGCTTAGTGTGTCTCAAACGGTCTACAGTCGTGAGGTGATGCTTCGGTGTACCTCAGCGACTCATCTGAACTGTAGATGTACTTCGGTACATCGCGTTATCTCACTTGTGGGACTCCAGTTCAGGAACGGCCTTTGTAAGAATTAGAGTTGTGTTTTCACACTATGCTGTTAACACTCTCGAAGTTCAAACTTGTAAGTGCCGGAATCTGCTTATTACTAACCGTTTGAAATGTTTTCTTCTTATGGAAGCTCCGGAGCGGGATGATCGTGCTGATTCTTCTCATGCTCACGCCAACATCATCACTAATGGAAGTTCTATCCAAAAGCAACACAACAGTCAGAATGATTCTTCGTCAAATCAAAGAATCTACAAAGTTAAAGACTTAAAGAACTTCATCAATACTGAATTCCAACGTCAAAGAGCGTGTGAGCATGTTGAAGAATGACGTGGAGACACTGTAGCGGTGAAGCAGACCTGAGGCAGACTTGATGCAGATAACAACATACTATCACTTTCACCACAAAGAACAATAATCAAAGAACAAAGTTAATGATGACGTCAAAGCATAACTGCTCAAGGAAAACTATCTCTCTACACTGGGGAGATTGTTCGAATCAAGGCATTTCTTCTCACAAGAAAGAAGAATGTCAGAAGACGTCAGAGCTACTATTACATCAACGCCTTCACCGTTCATCACCAACACTTGAGGGGGAGATTGTTGGAATCACTCCTAAACTATAATTCAAGTGTTAGTCATTATTATGTAATAGGTAGCTTATTATGGCCTTTATGTTTGTTATTAGCCTTAAGCTTATGTAGAAGGCCCATGAGCTTAGGCCCAAGCCCATAGGAGAAAGGATGGAAACTAGGAGTGTTGCCCTAGCTTTCCTCCTATAAATACCTTATGTAAACCTTCATTTGAAGGTTGGTTGTTCAAGTTATTTTCTCTCATACACTCTACGCCTAAACCGTCTTTTATATCGTGTGTGTGTGTGTGAATCTTGTTCAATCGCCTTATCTCTTTCTATATTACTTGTGTTTGTAAAACTAGTGACCTAACAATAACGATTATGTTTTTGGAAATGTTTTAACGAGCATAATAATATGGTTTTATTATTACGTAGGATTTAGACTATAATTGTTTGCCGTAACTAATTTGGTGTCAGTATGCGTGCGGTGCCGTGATTCTCTAAATTAACGAGATGACCCCTCGTTTTTATATCTAAATATTGACAATTGTCAGAAAATAGCCGATTTGAATTTTCTGACGTAATAAATATTATTATAATAATCCAGAAATTTACGGGTTGTTATAGTTACCACCACCATGTCAAACAACAACGCTAAGTTTCCCTATCTAAAGAAAGACGTATATGAAATCTGGGCAATGAAGATGGAAAATTGGATTACCAACAGTGACTACCATCTCTGGAACATTGTCCTGAAAGGTAACAGTAAGAAGAAGACTGGAAGAGATACTCAAGGTAACGTGATAATTCTTCCAGCAGCAACTACTGATGAATATATTGCACTTCAGAGGGAAACCAAGGCAAGGGCTATTTTGCTCCAAGCACTTCCAGATGACCATATGGGTGATTTTCATCACCTTGATGATGCAAAGGAAATCTGGCGAGCAATCAAGGCAAGGTTTGGAGGTAATGAAGAATCCAAAAAGATGAGAAAGACAATGCTCAAGCAGGAGTTTCAGGAGTTTAAGATTTCTGAAGATGAAGGCATACACAAGGGGTATGACAGTTTTCAGAAGATCTTGAGCTAACTTAATCAGATGCAGTCAAAACTGGACAATGAAGACTGCAACACCAAGTTCCTAAAGGCTCTACCTTCTTCCTGGAGGCAAGTTTCCCTTACTCTCAAGGCAAAGGGTGGCCTTGAATATTTAAGCTTTGATGACTTGTACAATAAGCTCAGGAATCTTGAAATTGATATCAAGGGTCATTCAAGCTATTCTCTCACCTTAACAAATTCATTATTTGTTAGTAGTACCAGTGCTAATACCAAGATGTCCTATGCTGATAGCCCCACCTCATCATCAGCAGCAACCACAACATACACCTCTTCTGGATCAAGAAAATCAAAGTCTTGTAATGTGATGGAAGATGTGCTTTATTCATTTGTTGCTGAAAATGAACCTCAATAGCAGCTTGCCTATGAGGATTTTAATCAGGTGGATAAGTGGGATTTGGAGGAGTTGGACATAAAGTGGCAGATGGCTATGCTTTCTGTAAAAGTCAACCTGTTTGAGAAGAAGTTTGGAAGGAAGATCAATTTCCAGGGAAGGGATGCAGCCAGGTTCGGCAAGAAGAAGGTCAAGTGTTATTAATGCAATCAGTTGGGTCACTTTGCCAGGGAATGCCCAGATAAGAAGGGAAGTGACAAGAAAAGATAATTTGCATTCAAGCTCAAGGAACATGAGGAACCTAAAGCTCTGGTGTCTGTGGATTCAATGCTTGATTGGACTGCTCATGAGACTGAAGATAGGGAGGGTAGTTCTTCTTAGTTTGGAATGCTTGCTGAGACTAAAGATGCTGCTGAGGAATTTTCCCTAATGGGTATTTCATCTCAGGTAAATACTTGTATATTTGGTTGTAATGATAAGTATGATGCCCTTAAAAGAGATTTTGATGACATTGATGGCCAATATAAAGAATACTTTATTCAGGTTCAAGCCTATAAAAATACTATTAAAACTTTGGAAAAACAAAAGGTTTGGTACCAATAAAATCAATTGGCCTGTGAAGAGAAAATTAGGGTGCTAGAAAGAGATATAGAAAACACCACTAACTTGTTAAAATTTTCTGAGAATGAGAATGTAAAAGTAAACTTAGAAAAAGAGGATCTAAAGGTTAAGTTAGAAAGTGAGGTGGCTAGACAAAAAGAGTGGCAAGAACAATCTAAGCATCTTAATAAGTTATGGAACAGTTCTATGTCTGTAAAAACTAAGCTTGGGTTGGGTTTCAAGGACTATATAGGTCCAGATGATGTATATGAACCTAATGACTATAGTGTTTTTGACCCTGTCACTGATGCTGAGGAAGAAAGGTATCGAAAACCTGTCAAGTTTTTAAAAACAGGGGAAATGCATTCAGTTTCTTCATCAATTAATGGAATTGTTAGGCCACCCTCCCCAGACACAGACTTTGATGAATCACATATGAACTATGGCCAAAAGTCTAATGACTTATCCAAAACTGGCAGTAAAACTAATGACTTTGTCTCTTGTTCTTTAAGTGATAAGACCTCAGAGACTCATTCCAATGACTTTGCCAGTTGTGATTCAAGTGACAAGTCTGCATTACCCAAGCCCATTGACCCGACCCCAAGAGTTGCTGCTGATGAATCTACTTCAAAGACAGCTTCTTTTAAAAACAATTCAGTTTTTGGTTGTAGTTTGAATAAGTTTGTTTGTAATAAGACATCTCATGTTATGAACAAGCCTTTTAAGAAGAAATCATGTTTTGTTTGTGGTAGTACATTTCATCTTATTAAAGATTGTGATTTTTATAAGAAACAAATGGGTGTGTGTACTGACCAACAGAAGCCCAGACCAATATGGAATGATGCGAATAATATTCCTCCATTTGTTCCTACTAGAAAACATGTGAGGACTGGCAGAACCAATCCTACTGGTAGACCAGCACCTGCTAGTAAGACAGTTCCTACTGGTAATCCAGTTCTTGCTATTAAGCCAGTTGCTGCTGGTAAACCAGTTCCTGCTGGTAATCCAGTTTCTGCCGATACACCTTTTCCACCATATTGGAGAAGAAATGTTCATAGGCCATTAATCAGACCTACAAGCACTTATTTTCAAAATGAATATAGGCCTGTTAATAATGACCCATTCTATAAAAGGGGGCCAAATGGGATACTGCTGTTAAGCCTTCAACATGTTGCTCTTGGAGACAATGCAAACCACACTTAGGAAAGGAATCCAAGAACAATGGTGGATCTCATCAATCTACAGGTTTTTCATTAATGATCCACAAGGTAGGCCCAAGTCAGTCATGACTTGGGTCTCCATAAATACTAATGTCGTTGTATATTTTTCTAACTTGTAGGATGATCCTCATAAGAATAAAGATTTAGGTATTGTTGATAGTGGATGTTCTAGGAGTATGACAGGGAATAGAGAAAGACTGCATGATTTTGGTTCTCTACATGGAGGAACTGTTACTTTTGGAGGAGGAGATGGCAAGATAACTAGGAAAGGAACCATCAGGACCTCCAAGCTGGACTTTGAAAATGTGTATTATGTGAAAGAACTCAGAAACTTCAATCTATTTTCTGTGTCACAAATCTGTGACAAGAAGACCAGTGTTCTATTCACTGATAATGAATGTCTTGTGCTTTCTAAAGACTTTCAGATACCTGCTGACAGTTAAGTAGTGCTGAAGGTTCCAAGGAGACATAATTTGTATACATTCAATCTTAATGATGTCCAGCCTGAAGGAGATTTGGCTTGTTTGGTGGCAAAAGCATCCTTGGATGAATCTAACAAATGGCATAGAAGGATGGCTCATGTAAACTTCAAAACTATCAACAAGCTGGCAAAACATGGAATGGTCCATGGACTTCCTTCCAAAGTCTTCACTAATGAGCATAATTGTGTGGCCTGCAACAAGGTTAAGCAACACAAGGCTTCTTACAAATCCATTACTGCAGTCAACATAATATCAGAACCTTTACAGCTTCTTCACATGGACCTCTTTGGTCCTACATCTATCAGAAGCATTGATCACAAGTATTATTGTCTGGTGGTTACTGATGACTACAACAGGTTTTGCTGGGTATTCTTTTTGAAGACAAAGGACGGAACATTTCAGGTTCTTCAAACTTTTATTGCCCTGATTGAAAACCAGCTGAATAAAAAGGTTAAAGCCATAAGGTGTGACAATGGGACAAAGTTCAAAAATGTCAAATTAATAGAACTCTGTGGGTCTAAGGGGATAAAAAGGGATTACAGCAATGCCAGGACTCCTCAACAAAATGGATTTGCTGAAAGGAAGAACAGAACCCTTATTGAAGCAGCAAGATCTATGCTTGCTGATTCTAAGTTACCTACCATGATCTGGACTAAAGCAGTCAGCATTGCCTACTATGTTTTGAACAGGGTTTTGATAACTAGTCCTCACAATAAGACACCTTATGAACTTCTGTCTGGGAAGATTCCTACCATTAGTTACTTTAAGCCTTTTGGTTGTCATGTGACTATCTTGAACACCAGTGATAATTTGGGCAAATTTGAAGGGAAAGCTGATGAGGGTTTTATAGTGGGTTATTCTGATCATAGTAAGGCTTACAGGGTGTATGATATATCTGCCAAGAGGATAGAAGAAACACTGAATCTGAGATTTTTGGAGGATAAACCTAATGTTCAGGGAGCTGGTCAGGAATGGTACTTTGATCTTAACTATTTAACTGATCATTTAGGTTATACTCGCTTCAAATCTAATCATTCTTCAGGTCCACAAGTTTCACAAACTAACATTGCAGGTTCCTCAGATGATGATTCAGACTCAGATTGTGATGAACAACCTGTGTTCCTTCTTTTCCTACTAACCACTTTTCAGGTACTGAAGATAAGGATTCTTCTGGCGTAACTCAAAGTGATTTACGGTATGCAGAAGAACTTGTGAAGCTTCAACGCCAAGAGCATGTAGCTAAGGATGATGCTAAAAAGTTTGGTTATGAATTCTCCAAAGACACAGAGGAACTCTTATGGCAAGCAACTATTGAAGCCCGCAGGAACCTTGAAGCTGCTGATAATGCTCCTGTTCCTGCTGGTAATGCTACTGTTCCTACTGGTCAGGGTACTGCTGGTAATGTCAATTCTGCTGGTAGTGGTTCAGTTGCTGCTGATAACAATTCTGCTGGTAGTGTTTCCGTTTCTCCTGGTAGTGATCCCGTTTCTCTGGGTAGTGATGTTGTTCATGCGGTTCCCTCAACTACTCCATCTGTTGATTCTCTGGGTTTCAATGATTCTCCTACACGATTTCCAAGTCCATCTGATCTAGCCAATTCCCAATTTTCAAGCTCTGAGTTGGAAGGTATTCATCATCTGTCAAGAACATGCATTTTTGACTCTTCTTCATATGATGATGATTTTGGCCCTACTATTAATAACCTGCCAACTTCAGTTGATGTTAGTCCTAATGCTACTAAAAGGATTAACACTGTTCATCCACAATCTCTGATTATTGGTGATCCTACTTCATCTGTTCAAACCAGAAGTAAGGTGAAGAAGACAAGATTTAGAGAAACTGCATTTCTCAGTTATACTCAGGATCAACATAGGAACAATCTCTGATTATTTGCTTGTTTTCTCTCTCAAGTTGAACCTACCAGTGTAGCACAGGCCTTGTAGACTCAGATTAGGTTGCTGCTATGCAGGAAGAAATGCAACAGTTCTTAAATCAAAATGTCTGGAAGCTTGTTCCACTACCTGATGGGAAGTATGCAATTGGGACAAAGTGGATTTTGAAATGTAAAAGAGATGCAAGGGGGATTGTGGTAAGAAATAAGGCTAGATTGGTAGCTCAAGGTCACAGGCAAGAAGAAGGAATTGATTATGATGAAGTCTTTGCTCCTGTAGCAAGAGTTGAGGCTATTAAACTCTTCTTAGCTTTTGCTTTCTATATGGGCTTCATGGTTTATCAGATGGATGTTAAAAGTGCCTTCCTATATGGTGAAATTGAAGAGGAGGTGTATGTGACTCAACCCAAAGGATTTGTGGACCCACACAATCCAGATCTGGTTTACAAGGTGGTGAAAGCACTCTATGGGCTTCATCAAGCACCAAAAGCATGGTATGCTAGGCTGTCCTCATTCCTGCTGAAGCATGGTTACAAGAGGGGTGCTATTGATAAGACCCTATTTATCAAGAAGAACTCCAGGGATATCATCTTAGTCCAAGTTTATGTGGATGACATTATCTTTGGATCCACTAAAGAAACTTGGTGCAGAGAATTTGAGGAGTTGATGAAAAGTGAATTTGAAATGAGTGCTATGGATGAGCTTACATTCTTCTTGGGCCTATAGGTTAAGCAGCAGCCAGATGGTATTTTCATCAGTCAAGAAAAGTATGTGCAAGACATCCTCATGAAGTTTGATTTAGAAAATGTGAGGACTGCAACTACTCCTTATAAAGCTCCTATGCCTAAGTCCAATAGTGAACCAGATGATGCTGTCAATGTCCATCTTTACAGGTCAATGATAGGTTCACTCATGTATTTGACAGCTTCAAGGCCTGATATTATGTTTGCAGTCAGTGCTTGTTCTAGGCATCAGGTTACTCCATTGATTTCCCACTTGAATGCAGTCAAGAAAATATTTAAATATCTCCAAGGCCAACCTAAGTTGGGTCTTTGGTATCCTAGAGATTCTCCATTTGTGTTGGAAGCTTACAGTGACAGTGACTATGTTGGTGCCAATTTTGATAGAAAATCTACTACTGGGGGTTGTCAGTTTCTAGAAAGGAGATTAATCTCCTGGCAATGCAAGAAGCGGACCATTGTGGCCACATCTTCTACTGAAGCAGAGTATGTTGCTGCTGCTAGCTGTTGTGGTCAGGTACTCTGGATATAAAATCAGTTATTAGACTATGGGTTCAATTTTATGAACATAAAAATCTTTATTGATAACCAAAGTACCATTTGTATTGTTAAAAATCTAGTTTTTCATCAAAGAACAAAGCACATTGAAATTAGGCACCATTTTATCAGAGATGCAAATGAAAAACATCTTATTCAAGTGCTTAAAATCCATACTGATGATAATGTGGCTGATTTGTTAACTAAAGCATTTAATGGCCCTAGATTTCAATTTTTGGTTGTCCATATAGGAAGTTGTCACTCCAAAGATAAACACGCAAGCATACACAAGGATATTCAAGATAAAAGTGCCTTCCTATAGGATGTTAAAAGTGCCTTCCTATATGGTTGTCGAAAATTCACTCCAATTTTTGGTTGTCCATATTTTTGGTTGTCGAGTATATTCGAGAAGATAAAGTCATGAAGTTGTTACTCCAAAGACTCAAGGATAAAGTGCAAGAAGGAGAACATGAAAGAAATGAAAATATGAAGCTTAAACGAAGAAATATGGAAGACTTATTGTTCCCGACACACCTTCGCCATTTTGGCCATATCTTGAGCATACGAACTCCGATTTACGTAATTCAAGCGGCCATAGAACCGGAAGAGAACGATCTATAATTTTGGATTTTGACATTTTCTGTCAAATGGCTCCAGCCGATTGATAGGGCCCCGCAACCAAATCGGCTGAAACATATGAGTTTTCAATAACTTCATCATGAAGCTTCTACCTCATTCCATTCGGTTCCATGTCTTTTCTACATGGATTCTAGGTCCTTCTAATCTACTTAGTGACAAGGAAATGCATTTATAACCCCTAGGCTTGGAAGGTGTATAAATAGACCTCATTTGTGTATGTTTTCATCATTCCAACTTGAGATAACTTCTCTCACACCATTCCTACAACCACTACTCTCTATCAAAACCCAAAATTCGTCCATAAAATCCCAGGGAACTTTGGAGATCTAAGAAGTCATCATTTGAAGGTCAAAACTTCAAGAAGTCATCACCAATACTTGAGGCATCATTACTACGTCATTTGTAATCTCATTTCAATCATTTTAAGACCTTTAATCATGTTTTCTTATGTTCAAGTTTCTGAGTTAATGCCTTTTTGTTTGATAATGGAATTTGCTATGGAGTAGGTTTGGTTATACTTGTTTGGAATAATGTAGATATTGATATGGAGTGTTTGGTATTTTGCAATATAGTTGTATGATTTTGCTTATGAGTTTGTTTGAATTGATATGCGTCTAAATATCTTGTTGGTGAATCATAACCGGATTAATAGGCCTGATGCGCGTATAACGCGTTCGAGGTCAAAGGAACTTCCTTTTCATCGAGCAAGTTTTTCAACACCCTAGGCAGTGAACCTAATCGTTGTAGTGTAGTATTAGGTAAGCCTCGGGTATTGATATCGTTCTCTAGGGGAATAGGAATGCTAGTGAGAGATGTACTACGCTAAGGTTGAGGTTGAAGAAGATTATTTTTTAACTTTTTATAATTTTTTAGAAAGCTAAGGGTAAAATCTCGGGGTTTGGATTTGGGGGTTTGGTACTTCTACTGATTACTCTACTATCTAATTATCTAAACTAATGGGTAGTCTATGTCTATTGATGTGTGCTCGTATTATGATTAAAAATGTGTCTACCTAGATACTATTACTACCTAGTTATCTTTTATTGGTGGTTGAATTGTCACGTCCTTATTCTTAACGCGTTGTGTTTTCTAAGGTCGTAGGGTTTGCTTTTATCCCTAACTCTTTGAGACTAGCTTAAGGTTATTGCCTACGAAATCTCTAGGTTTCATAAACTAACTCTAAGGTTATCTTTGGATGTTTAACCTACAATTCCGCTATATGATTTATAAGCTAAGGTTCACAAATATTACTCAAGCATTCAAACACAATGATGGCCTAATGCACTCCTAAGCCAATTACAATTAAGATAAAAGACAACCAATCAATAATTAATAACTAGGTTTCATAGATCTAAGCAAACACAAAAGAAATTTAGCCGGACATGTTAAACATGCAAGCATACACACATACAATCGATGACATAATGAAATCAATGAAGTAAAATACTTATCTTGATGTAAAATAGGGTATGAGAACCCTAAGATACTGTCCAAACCGGACCAAAGTCATTTTAGGTTTTTACTCCACAAGTCTACTGATAACATCAAATAATCCTGAATATTATGTGTCAATTTCCTCCCAATAATGCTTGTAATTTATATCTTTTATATGTATTTACGCTTGCTTTCCATTGTTTTCCACTTTCAGGTAAATTACGAGCAATGGAACTAAAGAGACGCGGAATTGGAGAATTATCAAAGATTTATCAGATTATGCTCACTTTGAAGAAGTTACGGCGTAACTCATCTCTCACATTACGCCGTAACTAAAGCGTGACTCAGAAAGCCAATTCATCAGAAGATTACGACGTAACTCTCCCAAAAGATTACGGCATAACTATATTAGGTCAAAAGAGGACCCGCGCTGCTGATAACGACGCCGTAACTCTTGCTTAAACTCCGGCGTAACCAAGAAATATTGAAGATCCGGCGTAACTACTTATAAGGTTACGCCATAACCAGCAGATCTAGTGCAAATTACGAAGAAATAGAAGATTACGGCGTAACTATTCTATTAGTTACGCCGTAACCCAGATCTGGCCTATAAATACCCCACGATTTCCAGCATTTAAAAGCATCCCATTTCACACACCACAACCAAAGAACATGGGAAGAAGCCAAAGGCAGGTCTAGAGGAGCATACGGAGCTATCTCCAAGGGAGAAATCACTCCCCTACGATAAGCATTAGCATTTTATCTTTTCTTTACTTTCGATTCATGTATTTCGTAACATTGAATATTGAATTGATTTGTATGGTTAATATGAGCGGCTAAGCACCTCTTGGTGCTGGCCTAGTTATGATTCCTTAATTGTTTTGTTTGCGTTTACATTACTTCCGTATAATTATTTCTAAGTGTATGCATGCATAGTTTATTGGTAGCTACCCTTGTTTCGGTAGTTTTAAATGGCGGTAGAGGCTAGTTGCTTAGGAGATATGACCAACTGACCCTAAGTGAGTAGACCGAGACAGGAAGGGTAAGATATGACCAACTGACGACCCTTTCTACTTGTGCGATTTGACCAACTGATCACCTACCGTTTGGATGAACTTAAGAATTAGGGGGTGAGTGTTTAAGTTGCTAACGCCCGGGCACTCACTATTATAAGTCTAGCATGTAGCGGTACTTAATGACTCGGCTTAGGGGATTAGGAACAACTGGACTTATGAGGAGACACCTGACTTCTCCAGTGGTGGCATCTTTGCTGATAGGTTAGGGCGAATTGACCAAATGCTGTCCTTTCGACTTTGACCCCACCTGAAGTAATTGGAAGTAATTAGACGTAGACATTACTAGCTAGGATGAATAATTAGGTTAGTACCACTCTCCTCTATTTATTGAACCTTTGCCTTTTATTACTTTTATCTGCTTTAGTAGTTAATTAATTAATTCCTTATCGAAATCATATTAAAATCTGTGACACCTAGACTTAGTATTAATCCAACACACATAGCTATTGGGACGACCTCGTTTTTACCAAATACTACATTACACACGACCGGGTACACTGCCCGTTAGTGCATTAGGGTAGACCATAAGTATAACGAGACATTATAAATAATAAAACCTGGTCAGTAAAACCTGCATCAAGTTTTTGGCGCCGTTGTCGGGGAGCTATTTTAGGATTTTTCATTAAGTCTATTTTTAATTTTCTTTCTTCTCTTAAATGTCAGGATACAAGACTAGAAGCTCGAGGCCTTTTTTGGCCACCCCATTTGGAAATCCGGAGAAACAATTTCGGACAAGGAAAGTTTACTCTTCGGTTCCTATTCATAACATCTTTTCATTTTACGAATAAGATCAGTCTGACGCAGAACCGGAGGTCATTGATGAAAATGATATCGTTGAATTAACCATGGAGCAGTATTTGGAGCGACCAAATGAGAACTTCCGACGAACCTTCACACAGGATTCTAGTACTGAAAAATACTCTATTCTGGACCAATTTATTCGAGAGTTGCACGAGCTTAAGTTTTCAGGAGATGAAGATGAGGATGTTCATAATCATGTAGAAGAAGTACTATACTTATCCTCTCTTTTCAGCGTCCGAGGCATCCTAAGCTATTCGGTTACCGCAAGGATTTTTCCTATGACTCTTACTGGAACTGTGAAAAGATGGTATAATAAACTCCCTAACAAATGTAAAGGAGCATGGGATAAATTAAGAAGAGAATCCGTCCAACAATTCTGCCCTCCTTAAAAAATGGCCAAACTTTTTGGAAAGATCTACCAATTCGTTCAAGAAGGAGAAGAAATGCTTTATCAGGCATGGGAAAGGTTTAATGAGCTACTTTATCGATGTCCCACTCATGATTTGAACAAACATCAAATCGTCTACGTCTTCTACCAGGGACTTAATGCGCTAACACGGGAACTTCTCGATTCCCCTAGACCTATTCCTAGCATGACCCCTGACCAAGCCTTGGAATGTATTCAATGGATTTATGAACATTGCTACAAATGGCATATGGATACATGGTACGGACCAAGAGAAAATTTTGTTCATAAGGTAATGAAGACATTGACAAAGCAAGAATACAATTATGGTGAAATTTTCGAAAAATGAAGGCTAGAAAGGGCAAATGAAGCTGAAGCATGTAAGGTTGAGAAGGTTAAAAGTGTATTTGGGACCAAAACCGGGAACAATCTTGAAAAAAAGATTCTTAACAACATCAAGGAATCGAGGGAACAATATGAGAGAATTGAAAAGATAATGAAGACATTCGTGGAAAATACAGTCTCTTCTCTCAAAATTCATGAAGATCGGATTAAGGGATTGGAAAAGAGTGTGAGCTCATGTTCGCAAGCCATCACAGATTACCTAGCAGCTCGGGAAGAGGAAGTTGTCAACACGGTGGAAACAATCCTTGAAGAACCAACAACCTTTTCGGAAAAAGTTAAGCGACAAATCAGCATGGAGAGACTATCACTTCTGGACCAAGCTTTACCGGTAAACACCCCTCTTACTAATTCCATTAAAACTAATCATGATGATATTATGCAGGAATTAAGCAATGATGAGACGATTCAACTTAACGAAAGATGTTCAGCAGTTTTAAGAAACGAGCTGCCACAGAAGGAAAAAGATCTTGGGTGTTTCACTCTCCCTTGCTTGATCGGGAGTCTCAATATGTGTAATGCCCTAGCTGATCTTGGAGCGAGCATACGCATGGGTATTGGTCAGGGGTAATGCCTCGTTCACTCTCCCTTTCACTCTCCCTTGCTTGATCGGGAGTCTCAATATGTGTAATGCCTCGTTCGATGTTCCTACGTATGGGTATTGGCGACCTTAAGCCAGCTAAGATGAAAATTAAAATGGCCGATCGATCCATGCAGTTACCTTTAGACATCGTTGAAAATGTGTTGGTGAAGATAAAGAAATTCCTTTTCCCGGTAGATTTTGTGATTCTTGACATTCCAGAAGACAACAAAATACCTGTCATTTTAGGCCGACCTATGCTTGCTACTGCCCATACAAAGGTGGATGTCTTTGCTGGAAAATTAACTCTCGAAGCTAACGGAGAGATTGCAACGTTCGGACCTAATGAACTCCTGTCCACCCCTCAAAAGGTATGTGCGGTAGACCCAGTAGGCAATTTTGGTGACACTCTAGAAGAATTTCTTAGTGATCCCCCGGACCCTGGCGAGATAGATTCTGGGAAAGGTTTCGATGTTTTTTTCAATTTCGAGGAAGAGGACAATTTAGGAATCACTACTGATGACTTCTCGAGTGACATCGAAATGGCACATTGGCAAGACAGCTCTGTGAAGACTCTTTCACAACCTGGCCAACCAAAGTTTTATGAGATGGGAGCTCGAATCCATCATAGAAACCCTCATTATCTGAAAATTTCTTACAAAATTGGGTTCATTGATTTCCATCCATTCATCGATACGGAGTCCCTAGTTAACATCATTTCTAAAGAATGCTACAACCAGGTTATGAAAAAAGAACTCGAATATAGAGGAAAAAATTTCCTAGGAATTGCAACAAACATCAGTGTCTTTGTTGGGACTTACTCATTTCTGGTAGACTTTGTGGTTTTGAATGACATTAGCGAATTCATAGAAGATGGGCTAACCAGAGTAATTTTCGGGAAACATTTTAAAGAAATATCTGGGCTAGACAAGAATGAGAAAGAAGGGCTGGTATGGTTAAAGATTGGGGATGATAAAACGATTTTTAAAATGCCACGGACTGTTTCAAATTTTAAAAAATGGACAAAAAGGCAGTTAAGCCATGCTCAGCCACTACTCGATATTAGTGATGAAGATAAGGCAAAGGGTATTGACCACCCTTACCAGAAGATCAAGAATTTTTACTCGGGGTGTTTAGAACTTGGGATGGACTACAAACGGGATGAGAATCTGATAAGTTGGATCCAACGTGGAGATTGCCATATCCACGAAATGACCAACAAGCACTGGTAGCCCCGAGGCTCTGAGTCTAACTTAAAGAATCGTAAATAAAGAAAAAGTGCTCTTTCGGGAGACAACCCAAATTATCCTTTTCTTTTGTTTTATTTCCATTTCTGTAGGGTTTTGTGTTTTTAACCATTTTTGCAGGAAACTTGGAGTGATTACTGCTGCAACATGCTGATCTGACCATAGTTACGGCGTAACTCATCTTATTGGTTACGCCGTAACCAACCCCTTGCAACAGAATTTCAAATGCATCACCAATTACGGCGTAATTGCATCTCAATGGATACGCCGTAGGTACTCTTGCAGCGTATGCCAGGTTTTTGCCTAGTTATGGCGTAACTCCCTATAAGAGTTACGATGTAACTCTCCTCTGGTTTACTTCTTTCATTTTAAACACAATAACCTTGTATTAGTATTTTAAATGAACTTTGTAGGTGTGTTCCCTGTAACCCTCACGAGACTTCACTCGTCCACTTGGGACACCAAGTGGTTTAAAAGGCTTGTTTCATATGCTAAATGCAACCGTGATTCCTACGAAAGTGAGTTAGGTTTGTTTTTCATTTTTCATTTTTTCTTTTTTAGAATTATGCTTGTCGGTAGTGTGATTTCAGAGATTGAAGTTTGCTCATGGATGCTTATACGAAGGCACGACTCTTTTTCGTGGGCCTTCTTTCTTTTTGGAGCAAATTTCAGGGAAGTTCTCGCTCTAATTCTACTTTTCTCTTCACCTTTATTTAACGCTTAGTACAAAAGGGACTTTGTACAATTCAAGTGGGGGGACGGGAGTAGAATTATCTCTTGAACTTTATTTTGAAAAATTATGCCATTTTTAAAATTTTGACATGTTTTTCTTAACCTAACTAGATTAGACCTTAGCCGAGAACATACAGCCCTTGATATTATATGGTGAGATTAGCCTTATACATTTCCAATATTTTACCCCAAATCCACCAAATTATGAGTGTGCCGGTAGCTTGTAAACTTTAGAACTTGGCCTTTGCATCATTTCGAGACCATAGACGAGGAATGTTGAGTTAGCTCGATGTATTTAGACTTTTCAGTTTAAGAAGGCAATATTATAGGATTATCACCCAAATAGCTTACCATTGTGTGTCTATCGATTAGTCACCTCGACTTCTCGACCCCCATGTGAAACCCTTTTTGTTGCACTCACCTTTAGTGCAAGATACCCCTAGATACACCCTTTTGAGCCATTCATTTCATTTTGTTAACCCAATATATTGTTTCGATACACCTATACACCTTAGCCTACCCTGTAGTCTTTATTTGTGATTGAGAAGTCATCATTTTCCTAAGTTCATGTTGCTTTTATCTGCTTTAGTAGTTAATTAATTAATTCCTTATCGAAATCATATTAAAATCTGTGACACCTAGACTTAGTATTAATCCAACACACATAGCTCTTGGGACGACCTACCGGGTACACTGCCCGTTAGTGCATTAGGGTAGACCATAAGTATAACGAGACATTATAAAGATTAAAACCTGGTCAGTAAAACCTGCATCATCTACCTCTTAAAATTCTGAAATTCGATTTCTATATATAGTTTTACAACTGCGACGACGTCACCTTATAGTTGGGACGCCGTTAGATCGCCGTCATTAGGGTTTCGTCTTGGCCAAGTCATCATTGGGACGGCGTTACGTTGTGGTTGTCACGCCGTCAGTCTTTAGTAGTGACGTCGTCTGAATCTGGATCTAGGCCGTCTGAGAAGAAAAGTCTTCGTGACGCCCTTACTCTTCAAAGCCTGACCCCGTCAGGTGTAAATTAGCAAAAAGTCTACTGAGTCGTCGCAAATTTAATTACGTAGAGAGGGATGGTGTCGCCCTTCGATTGTGACGCTGTCAGGTGTAATTCCAGCAGTTTGAGTGTCTTGATCTTGACTTAGCCATTTTCTTCATATATTCACTCCTTTTCGTCCAAATATGCATCATTCCAGCATTTTGCTTCCAAGAGACCTAAAAAGTGAAAAAGAACGAAATTAAGCAGTAACGGATATAAAAGTGGGCGATTAAGGGCTTATATGACCCCTTAAAAGTGTACATTTTAAATCCTTATCAAATATCCCTACACTTGGTATTTGCTTGTCCTCAAGCAAATGTGCTTTTGGCCAATCAATTTATAAGCTAGGGGGCATGAAGCATTCGTTTAACATAATTTACAACAAGTAAAAGCACCGCAATAGTCATAACAAGCACGGAAATTATATACTAGCACCTCACAAGTGGTGTTTGGATTCTCTCATCTCTCGGGTGTATATGAAATATAGTAAATGGAAATGGAAGATAAACACTCATTAACCGGTCATATTACATAGATTACCATAGGCTTGAGGCTGGATCAAACCTCCACCGCTTTGGCGTAAGCACCTAGGAACAACTATCTAAGAGGTCTTTAAAAGGGTTGTAACGTTAGGCTTACGATATGGAAACAAAGGGTTTGGTTGGATAGACGATTTAGAGGTGGCAAGTCAAAAATCTTATGTTACAAGCATGAAAAGAATGGCATTGCTAAGCCAAGACTAGATGTAGAATGGTAGCCCGTATGTCTTTTTTTTTTCAACACTTTTTTTTCGATTTTTTTTGCATACACTTTTACTCTACCATCCTCTATGATAACATCAAAATATAAGGGATTTATAGGAGCATCCCTACACTTGATTTTTTATTACTCTAACACTAATTTGACCCGAATTGAAAAGATCAAAACACTTGGAGTACTTTATTACGTAAATAAAAGGAATTTGAATTTAACGTTCTTTCCCGTCACTCCATAAAATTTAACTTTACCCATGAGTCCCAATCGTCCCAAAACTGTGTACAAAAGATATGACTCGACTTAGCAACCATGCAAGTAACTAGATAATTGAATTAAGGGTTTAGTATGATAACAATAATGCACTAAAAGTGAGTGCATACAAGGTAGACTAAGGCGATTTGGGTGTACATTTGGGGGTGGATTGTAAACAATGCTCTTCATTGATATTCCAGAAAACCGAAACATCACGAGAACCGCGAAAAGGATAGGCTCTGAGGAGTTAACTAGGGGTATCGTGAACTAAAGATGAGTACATCGCAAGGGTGTGGGGAAATTACTCGACCGATGTGGAAGACGTAATTATAAAACGGGTATCAAACAAGGGTTATCCTAATGCCTCTTTTCATTTAGTTATTCCTAACTACACAGGTGTAGTCTCACTAGCGATCTCGGAATGCATCACAAAACAAGTTCTAGAATCTATTATACTACCGGTACACTCTCAAAGCATTAAAGGTGAATGCTTTATTCCTAAAGATCTAGGGGCAAACCTCACATTTTTGGGGTGGAATTTGAGTGGTAAACGGTTTTTGTGCTAGTCATATAACTCCTATCCATGAGACGCTTTATTAAGACTAAAGTTTTAGATCGTACATCTCATAAAAAAATTTAAATTTGGTGCTAAAATTGCTCTAACAAATATTTCTCATAGTTTATTACACAAATGACCAAGGAGAAGACAAATAATCAAGGATAAGCATAGTTTCTAAGTTCCTGTTTTATTCTCCCTCCCTACACTTAAACTGAACATTGTCCCCAATGTTCCCCGAAAGTATCAAAGTTATGATAAAGGAAGGTAATTAAAAGAGAAAGAAACTAGTACTTCCCTAATTAGCTCGGTAGGATCCATGTGAAGTAGTGGTTAAATTCTTTCCAAGAAGAATGTATGCGTGAAAAGCTCCATCCAATCTTATGTTTCTTCTTCTTGATAAATAAAACCTGCACACTTTAAGAAAATAGATGAAACCTTCGCGTAAAATCGGTGGTAAAACTATATATGACTCTACTACACTAGGATATAATGCTTGTGAAATGGATATTTGCAGATTTTCTGGAAAATTAAGACCTGAGAATTTCCAAAAATTTATAATTAGCACATAAAATGAGAGAAAGTGATAAGCTGTTTCTGCTCCTCCTGACGTCGTCAGGTTATGATCCTGACGCCGTTAGGTTATCTTGAGAGAAACTGGTCTGCTGTGTTTTTCTAGAAAAATTACACCTTTAAAATCTGGAAAATTTCCTGCAAAACATCTATTATGACTCGATACAAGCATTTGACTCTAACAAACACACACATATATCATTTTCAATAATCGTAGTTCTCATGTTCACGTTCTTTTGAAAACGTGTGTAATCCTCCCTACATCTATCTTTTTTGTAAAATACCTTTATATGTAATTAAGACGAGGTTAAAGACAAAATAAAGCATTTTCACAAATTCAAGCATGAGAACAAACAATAATGAAAAGATATATGACACACAAACAAGTAAACAATTAAGCATGGGTTGCCTCCCACGAAGCGCTTTTCTTTATTTATGAGTCTTGTAGCTAGACTCGAAGTCGTGCTCCTACGTACCTATGTAAGTAAGTTTATCCTCAAGAATGTCATAGGGATCAAACTTATCTTTTAAGTTCCTAGTGGTATGCTTAGTCCGGTATGCCTTTTCAAACTTTTCTCCATCGGGGTCATAGATTGTCATCCTAACGTGCCATTCTTCATTTCCATCATTAGGTGGTATATCCCAATTCTAATTATGCTTAGGCTTCTCACTCTCAACTTTGCACTTATTCATGTTAAGATTAACGGGCAAGGTTCCTAGGAACTTGGTCATCTTCCTAAAAACTAAGGCATCCTCGAACGGGTTCACTTCCATATCCCTAGCTAATTCTTGCTCATGGAAAGTTGAGTCACTTACAAAGGCCTCCTCTAGATAGAAAGGTCGTTGAGGACCTATAAAATCTTTACTAGTCCAAGGTCCATATCTAGATGGTTTTCTATCCAACATGGTCTCGTAGGGAATTTCTTCCTCTTTGTAGTAGATATGCTTCTTGACATCATAAACTGACCTAGCATTCCCTTCTCCTACCACTATCTTAGACATCTTACAATCAATTATGGCACTAGCGGTAGCTAAGACTCCTCTTCCTACTAACAATGGGCATGTCGGGTCTTTGTTCATGTCTAGCACATGGAAATCCGCCAAAAGAGTCAATTGACCTACGTGTACTACCATGTCTTTTATTATCCCAACCGGATACGCCATATTACCGTCCGCTAGACGTAAGATGGTTTCCGTTGGTTTTGTTTTACCTAGGTTAAGGTTTCTATGGAAGGACAACGGAAGGAGATTGATGCTTGATCCTAAGTCGGCTAAAGTGTCGAAAGGTTTGGAATTTCCAAGCCTACATGGAAGAATGAATAGCCCGGGATCATCTATTTTCTTAGGTAAGTTATTTTGCACAAATGCGCCCCACGTTCTCCTAATTTAAGTTGTTGCTCATATTTTTCTTTTAATGCATTATAATAAGGCGCATGAGCCAAGACTTCAAGAATCGGTTTTTCTTGGTGGAGTTCCTTGTACTCCTCTTTTAGATTAGGTTTGGGTTCTTGGTTGACGGGTTTCTCAAGAGTTGGTTGGACCAATGGTTCGGGTCCTTGGTACTTCATGAGAGATCGCTTGGAACCCGTGTTGATGGCGTTGACCGGGTGAACTTTCGGGTGTGAAGAGCATGGATATGCACTCTCCCAAGGTGAGAAAGAGCATGAAGTCGATGAAACCGAGTTCACTTTTGGGTTCTTTATAGTGTCACTTGGAATTTCTCTAATTTCCCGGTCATTGAAGTCTTTTAAGAGGGCGTCAAGTTTGTTTGTCATCTCGCCTTGTCGTTGCTTGAAATCGGCTTCAAGCTTAGTCAATCGAGTTTCTTGAGATGACATAAATCTAGACACAATTGCCTCAAGACTAGTGGAATTCCCGGTATTTGAAGGGTTGGACCTATTGGGTGGACTAGATAAGTTTTGGCTCCACTTAAGATTAGGGTGATTTCTCCATGAGGGGTTGTAGGAATTTCTTAAGTTGTTTTGTTCGGGCTTAAAAGTGTACCACTTCTCTCCTGCTCCGTCAGTACGTGTGGAGGCGTAGTCCGCAAAAGCTTGCTCGGGGAGTCTTGTGCAATCACGAGTGTCGTGGGGACCACTACATAACTCACAAGGTAGAGTGATTTTTCTCACTTGGTGCGAAGACTTAGGATTCTTGTAGGAGCTCATTAGGAATTTGACTTGATCTTCAAGTTCGAGCATCCTACGATTGGAAGGTTGTGAGTTAATGGGAGGCAAGGAGATTGCCTTGACGGTTTTGGGCAACTCACGGGGGTCATTCCAATTTTCGTTGTCATAGAGGGCAAGGTCCTCTATTGTACCCCACGATTCTTCCGCGGTGAGATCACTAAGTTTACCACTGGCCGCTTGGTCGATGGATTGCTTAGTTGAGAAGTTGACATGATCATAAAATATTTAGACTTGGAGCCAAAGATCGATGCCGTGATGAGGGAATTTATGGAGCAAGTCCTTGAATCGAGTCCATGCCTCATAGAGAGATTCACCTTGATGTTGCTGGAACATCAAGATTTCATTCCTAAGTTTGGTAGTTCTCCCTGGTGGGAAAAATTGGGCAAGGAAACGAGTAGTGAGATCATTCCAACTTGAGATGGATCCGGAGGGAAGTCGCTCAAGCCAATTACTAGCTTGGTCCTGTAGAGAAAATCGGAAGAGACGCAAGCACGTGGTCTCCCGTGTGGTAGCATCAAGGTCGATGGAATCAACAATTTTAAAGAAATCCTTGAGATGCTGATTAGGATCTTCGGAACGAAGTCCATGGAATGCATATCCTTTTTGCACCAACCGGATGGTGTCGGATCGTAGGGTCGTATTTTGAGCTTGATCGGGGAGCTCAATAGTGTTCCTATAGCCTTGGTGGCTTGGTCTAGAGTATTCACCAAGAGTACGGCATCTTGGCGTGTCAATGATTGGCGGGTCGATGTGTAAAACCCTAAATTCCATTTTCACATTTTGCGTCTAATTTGATTATTTTAATCTAAGTTCGGAGCATTTAAACTAATGACACAACTATACGTTATGCGTATATAACATGTATAAAATCCTAAAATTAGCTATGTTAAAACTATATGCATTATTTTCCTAAACTCCTACACTTTTATGTTTCATATAAACCAAAATTTACCCTATTCCACAATAAAATAGACACACACCCATATATATAATAACATCACACATTTCCTAAGGTCCCATTTACTAAGAGCCAATTTTAAATTCTTGCTTTGTGTTTACGTTTTCAAATATGAGATAAGTTTTATTAATATGGAAGGGATTTGATGAGGAATGAGTCCCCCCTAAATCTCGGTAGTCACCATCCCATTATTCCCTATATTAAAACTGAATATCACAGTTTCCCTATCATTGAAACCCTAAATAAAGCACACAAATTGAACCGAAGGGGTGATAGATTCGTGGTGGTTAACATCAATGGTGATCGAGTGTACATGAACTATGGTTGATCATATGGTTTGATTCGAACTCTGGATGGTCCTGGTTTTCTTCTTTAGCCTCGTTAAAGCAGCCCCAAAGGTATTCATACGTCCTCCCCTTTGTCATTCACTTGTACACGACTAGAACTATAATCGGAAACATGTTTTGCTACTCGTGTTAACCTTTTGGTTTCCTTGCTGTCTCGTTAAAATTGTTTTGGTCTCGTGAACGTTTGTGGTTTAACGTTTGGTCTCACGAGGGGTGTAAATTCAAGCGTATCTATTCTTCATTCATTGTCGAACATGGCGTGTGTTTACGAGTGAGTTTCGGGTTTGTTTCTGTCTATCCTGTCAACGTAATAAAATGGAGTTGTATGGTTTTAACGATATGTATACGTGATAATAGATGGAGAAACATAGGATCGATCTATCAAGTGTCTCATATAAACTGCGTTCTTATCATTAAATATAAGATATATTATAAGCTATTATAGTAAATTTGATATGCATGGAATCATGGTTCGGTTGCGTTTTAAATCATTATATATATAAATGCATGCATAAGAAATCAATTAGTATTTGAGTTTTGTGTCTTGTGTGCATGGGAGACGTGGGGTATGATTTGGAAGTTTGAGACTTACAAATTGAACATAGTTTTTAAAACAAAACGTGCGTTGGGTTGGAGTAAGTGAGTCACACGAATTTCATTTGGATTTTAGTGTTACATTTGGCTTCAAGTGTGGTCTGGGACCGGGTCTACTAAAATACGTATAACCTATGGAAATATAAATTGTGTTGTGTATAATTCAAAGGGTATAATAATAGAGTGTGTTATAAGAGTGTGTGTTATGTATTTTCCGAGATTGGTCCTCGTTCGTATTCAACAGAACATTATTCGACAAACATTTAAGAAAACGTGTGTCATTATTTAATATGGTCAAACTTAAAAACATGATTATGAAATAAAGACATATATTAAAATCCGTTTCGACATTTAGTGGTTCTTAAATAATAAAACGACCATTATTCGTGTAGATTCGCGGAGGAAGGAGTAGCCTTTGGTTACTTGTGTATTCTGGTGGGTTGCGTTACGGTTTGAGGTACAGATATTCTGACCTTTCTCATAAGGTTTCTCATGATCTCTTTGCATCTTGATCTCTTGCCATTTTGTTATTGAACCTTTGCTATTGACCCCTTTGCTATTGAACCTTTGATATTGAACCTTTGATACTGAACCTTTGCTATTGACCCTTGTGCTATTGAATCTTTGCTATTGAACCTTTGCTATTGAACCTTGATATTGAACCTTTGATATTGGACCTTGATATTGAACTATTGCTATGAACCTCTGAATTAGGAACCATTGATATTGAACCTTTGATTATGAAGACTTATATATTGCTACACTTTGGACCTTTTGTTCTGACCTGTCAGTTTGATACCCGAGCCAATAACTAGGGATGGGGGTTCCATGTCCGTGTCATTGATGCACCAATGGCATGACTCTAGTGTGGTTAAGTGATGTTCCACACCGTCCCTTTCTGTTATATGATTATGAGCTCAATATATATATATATTGTATGGCCACTTTTGTTCTGCAGGGGCGTATGGATGCATCCTAGATTTGTTCTGTATATGATATGATATGATATGATATGTTTTTGTGATGTGGTGCGTGTGTGCAATACACCCCCTCACATTCTGGGATCTAGCTACTCCATTGGTTACTTGAGGTCTCCCCTCCTATTGGTTTGGTATTCCGAGGCCACCCCTCCGAATACAATGGTTAATATTGGTTACTTGGCTGCTATTGCCACTATTGATAATGGTTTGTTTTGTTGGCTCATGGTAGATTTTTGACAACCTATACACTTTGATATACCTATATTGTACCTTCTGTATTCCCCAACGCACCATATTCTGTATTAATTGTCCATTACTCAGTACCCTTATGTGACTCACTCTACTACCATGCTATATTCCATTTCATTGATCTGTCATACTCTAATTCCGTTACTTTAGACTATCATTCCATTCACGTACCAGGTTATTATATGATTATTGAATTTGATTATGCTATTACATGTTTTATGTGACTACTGTTTACCCTGCTACGATAGGATTAATATGCGATTATATGATTCACCTGTTGTCATCTGACTATATGTTATCTTACTGTTATGTGACCCTTTGATTTGTCTGGTGACCATGCTAGTGTGTAATCGATTGTTTTATCTGTTTATCATGTATACTTTCGTTCAGTTAATCTCGTGGACGATGATTATCCGTTAGTATCTTTATCTGCCAATTATTGGCCTGCCATATTTACACTCTTGCTTATGCCATTGTTTGATGATGTAAATGGTTCAGCCTATGTTATATGTCTAGTTAACTTGTTTAGTTGCCATGCTATGTCTTTAATTCATTCAATTAAAATGGCCGTTTTGTATTCCTACCTGATACATGTGGCTACCATGTTTTGACTGCTGTTAGTACTTTCGCTGTTTATGGTACTTGTTATGTTATTTAACTGTGGGTTACCTGACTTGTGTGACTTCTATGCTCACTTTCTAATTAGTTGCTTCCGTTAACTTTTAGATTTCCGTTTGGCTTATATGGATTCTGATTTCCTGATTAATTGTATGTCTGGTTATTTAGATGTGCTTATGTATATGTCATCTATGCGTTACTTTCTTTGTTCTCCTTTGTTATCTATCCCTCCTGGATATCTATTATTATTGTGTTCTGCAGGTTCCTCTTTGACTCATTGTTTCCATTTCGTTGCGACCTTATTATCAATTTCCTTGTTTCATTTTGTATTTCTGTTTTGTTTAGCTTTCGTTTTGTTATATCTGTTCACTGGGCTTTTTAAGCTCAGCCGCATTTCTTTTCCTGCGGCACATTTTAGGTTGGAAGATGGGCTTTGATGGGCTGAGAGTTGGAATGTTTGAATGGACCGACCCTAGTTACCTTATTGTTTTGGACTGATTTGAAGAGCTTTTGTTTTTAGATTTTATTTCATTTTGGACATATTTGGATTTTGTATTTTTCCTTGTAAGTCATTCGTTTATATGACTTGGTACTTTATTCTTTAAGGCTTCCGCTTGTAAAAATTTTATTTGTATGTTCTGATATGACACCAGAATGTGACACTTCTACCCTTGCCGGGTTGGGGTGTTACAATTATGGTATCAGAGCAAAGGTTTCGTCTTGTTGACCTTAGGATTGACTTGTGAGGACTTGGGTAGACATTAGGCTTCCGTCTGTTTTGATCTCTTCCGATTCCTTTTGATTTTTGTTCAGATTTGACTTCGATATTCTTTTGTCTTCACTGATTTGACCTTCTTCTTTTCGCATTTGATTTTTGTTTGCTTTATCTTCGCACATCCGTTTGTCGATCGTTAGATGGAGACTACTCGTAGAGCCGAAGATGATGGTGCCGACCCTGCATTGCTGCAACAATTTCTAGAGAGGTTCGTGAAACAGAAGCCGCACCCGATCGTGATGCTGCTGGAGACATCAGGATGCTGCTAGAGGGAGCTGGACGGACCAACCATAGGCGCAAAGAGGGAGACAAGATTCAGCTGGTGGACGCTTGGAAGGCGTATGAGCAGAGGAACTATGACCGGCGTAATCTAGATGTACGGAGAAATTACTACCAAGATTCGGGCATATTGTGGTCAACAGTTTAACCGTTGAGATGATGGGAAGATTCATCTATTTCATATGATTGGGCGCGACTTGTGTTACTTCGATTTGTTTGTCACGCGTTTTGAGGCGGTTTGATATTTGTTATGCGATTTTGATCAGTATTACTTTTCTTCGATTTGTCAGAACTCGGTTTGGATCATGAAGTTTTATGATTCATCATTTTTGTATTATCTCAGCTTTATATTTGGATCGTCAGTAATGAGTCATGAGGAACCATTTCGAGCAAGTTGTTGGCCTCCTTCTTTTGTGATATGGTAAGTTGGTTTGATGTATTTTATGCTACATGTATGTGAATCTGGTCTGCTTTGGTATGTTACTTGCTACATGTATGTTATCTGTTTTGTTGTGATATTGGTTTTGTGGTTTGTCATGACCCGAGGAAGAATATGACGACAATAAGGACTTGTTATGTGATGCAAGTATTATGACGCCTGATCAACGTGATAATACCGAGATCATATAATTTGAACTTATTGAAATTATACGACATTTTGGGAAATGCCTGTGGTTGGTACGTGAATGGACTAGGGCTCATACCCATTATTTGTCAATCCTCATGTTCGTTTGGAATTCTGTACCTCCTTGCGAGATCCTTACTGACATCTGTTACGTATAAGTTTTGTGGAAAACTAGAAGGGGGGGTTGAATAGTTTTGTCGATTTTAAGTTAGTTTATAAAAACTTTAGATTCGATGTTATGTGAAATCGTATGGATGACGATAAAGTATAGATCTAAGAGTAATGCAAGTAAAGAAAGTAAAGTAAGGGATAGAAATGACACAACCGATTTATAGTGAATCGGCTACAAGGACACCTTCCTTGCCTTACTCCACTCCCCGAGTCACCTACTCGAGAGTTCAAGCATTATGTCAACAAAATCCTTCAACTTGGCAGAGAAGCCTTCACAACGTTGCTTACACCTTTTTCCGGTACAAAGCTAAATACCGAGTTCGTAACACGGAGGACCAAACCAACACGACTATTACACAACAACTATGTGAAATATCAAGTACAAGATCATTGCTATAGAAATCTTGTGGAGGAACAAATTAATCAAGGACCCCTTGCTTGGATGACTTGTAGAAAGCTCGTGATCTCGCCTGAGAGAAGGAACTATATGAGAATCACAATAGAAGAAAGAAGAACAACTCTCTAGATCAAGTGATCTTTTGTTAGAAGAGTGTAAGAATATATGAGAGAGTTAGTAAGAAGAAGGGGTAAGAGAAATGAAGAAATGGCTCTCTATTTATAGGCAAAATCTTGCCACTATTCCACGGATCCCACGGTTCCCTCCCTTAAGGGATCCGTCTAGTGTAACCTCAGGGATCCATGGGACGCTCCTCTTTGCCCATGGGTTTTTTGGTTATGGGTCATGGGTCATGGGTTATGGGTTGGTCCATGGGTATTTCATTAGATACAATGTATCTAATAGATGCAATACATCTAGCGAAATGGATATGGGTCAATACCATGGGTTATGGATATGCTCCATGGGTTGTGGTTTTCACCCATCCTAATAAACTATTACAACAAATGATTTATTACAACAATTTGTATTAAATGAGTATATGTAAATGCTTTACAAAAATAACATGTATCCTTATAATTTTACTTATGATAACATTATATTTGTTATCAACAAAACACAAAGAGATCGCTAAATATTAATAAACGTTTGGTTTATTTGTATTAACAATATCTCCCTTTTTGTTGATGACAAAATATAATGTTCTCATGAGTAAAACTTAAGATTAGATGTATGTTTTGAAAGCCTAAGTTTTACTTCTTCTCCCCCTTTTTGTCGAAACAAAAAGTTAACCCAACGAAGAAAATAAAAATGTGGAAAAATAGTCCACGTATTGCTAACTCCCCCTTGACGGTAGCTCCCATAGAATGGGGCGTCAAGTGAGAAAAAAAAATCCTACAAAGAAAGGGTTAGTAGTAACATGCATAAATAATCTTGTGATTGACGAGAATCAAGATTGGGAGCCAAGGTATGTCAACAAGGCCTTGTAATAAAATAACAAAATGTAGTGGTACTTATGCCACATACAAGCATGTAAAAGTAAGAAAAATACTAAAAGTAATAAAGATGATTCCTTCCATGCTTGCATAGGGTTATGGATGGAGGTTTTGATGAGTAATGATGTTGATGCGATCAAGGATTAGGTTAAGTATGAATCGCATTTCTTCCCTAATCTCTATTGCAATATCCATAGTGGATTGGCAATGTTCACAATGTAAGTGATGTGGGTAATGAGTGCGGAAGTTTTCCGGATGACTTTGATTTATGAGATGCTGAAGTTGTGGTGGAAAAGTTGAAAAATACGGATCAAAGTCCGAAATGTTTGGTAGTGGTGGTGGAAAAGAACCTTGATGTTCTTGTAACACAATGGGAGCTAAAGGTGGTGAGGTTTCAAGGTCTTTGAAAATTGTGTTTGGAGAAGTGGGAGGTGTCAAAAAGGCTAGTTCTTTTTGCTTTGTTTGTTGAGATATTGTTGGAGTCTTAAGGAGTTCCAAAAGAGTGACCTTAGGTGGGGATGTTATGGGTGATGAAGTGGGTGTACTTGTTGGTGATGAAGGAGGTGCTATAATGGAAGCATCTTGTGGTGAATGAGTTGTTGGTGATGAACCATTTGATGATGGTTTTGCTAAGCAACAAGGCCGGATGCTAATCCGTGCGGTTTTTCTAGATTTTGGTGGTGGTACTTTGGAAGGTGGTAGGAAAAAGTTTTGGATATCTTGAAAGGGGTTGTTTGCACTAGGTGATTCATCTATGTTGGAAGATCTTTTAAATGACATGATGAAGTGAAGTTGAGATTTGATGAATATGCAAGCATTTTGGGAATCCTATTTATAGAAAAATAATGCATTGTAATGAATGCTTGACCCAAAATGTGGATTAAAATCTAATGATTAGATATGAATTTAAAACATGTGATCATGAGAACACAAGCATTAAATATCATACTCCAAAAAAAATAAAAGAAATGATGAAACTACTGAAGTTTTCATCCAAAGTGAGAAAAATAGAAGATAAAATTAGCTTCTGTCTCACGGATCCCACGGATCCTTCCCTTGAGGGATCCGTCCAGCATTAAGGCTGGGATCTGTGGTACTGGTGATTCAGGCAGCTCAAAATTTTCCTTTTTGGAAACATTTGTGCCTAGTGTGTGCCTATATGCAAACCATTTGGAGTTGCTGTTATCTCGACTCCTAAAAACAAAAGAAAAATAAACTAGAAGTGAAAAAGCACACTAATATGTGAGATAACCCGAGTGCTCCAAATTCATTGTTGCTTAAATGAATGTACCCGAAAACATATATTAGTTTTGTGTCCTCTTTGGCATTCAAAAGACATGAGATGCAATGAAAACGGGTTTTTACTTTGTATTAATAATGAAAAAGCGATTTGTCCTAAATGTGAGAAATGGCTATTATTAGAGTGATACTGGAAGAGGTATCCTTTTAGAAAACATTTTGAACAGAAGTTTCTATGTGTGAATAAACCGTTTCTTCTTTGAAAGAGAAAAATATGTATGCAATTATGTCTTTGCAAAAGGTACTTATCTTGAAAACTAAGAGAAAACTATGAATTGTAAGCAAAACTTATCTTGGGTTTTGAAAATTCCCGTATTAGTTGTGAGTTGTGCATGAAATAGAGATCCTAGACTCAGAAAGAAGAAGGCTAGTGTTTACATACCTTGTAGAGTTTAAAATCAAATTACGACGATTGTTCCATGAGACCAAGACCAAGACGAAGTAGGTTGAATTGTTCCCGCTTCAACGGTTTGGTGATGACATCGGCTATGTTGTCTTCGGACACTACCTTCTCAATAGAGATGTTCCCCTTTTGAACATTGTCTCTTAAGAAGTGATGACGAATCTCTATATGCTTTGTGCGAGAATGCAATACCGGATTCTTGCTTAAATTGATGGCACCTTTGTTGTCACATAGAATGGCTTTGTCACATAGATGAATATCGTAGTCAACTAACGCTTGTTTCATCCATAGTGCTTGTTGGCATGCTTTGCCGGCGGAGACATATTCGGCTTCGGTTGTTGATATTGCTAATGCCGTTTGCTTCTTTGAGAACCAAGATGTTAAACAACATCCCATAAAAGTACATACCCCACTTGTACTTTTTAGGTCAACATAATCACCTGCATTGTCAGAATCTGCATATACGATTGTTTCTACTCCCGTACCCTTAGGATACTATAATCCTAATTGATTTGTACCCTTAATGTATCTAAATATCCTTTTGACGGCTTCTAGATGTGATGTTTTAAGATCTTCTTGAAACCTAGCACAAAGACAAACACTAAACATGATATCCGACCGACTAGCCGTGAGGTAGACAAGACTACCAATCATGCCACGATATTTTGTGTTATCAACGGATTCGTCGTCTTCATCTTTTGTGAGTTTAGTGTCGGATGAAATTGGTATCCTAATTGGTTTTGACTCTTCTAAACCGAATTTCTTTAACATCTCCTTAATGTATTTAGATTGATTAAAGAAGATGCCATCTTCTACTTGTTTGATTTGTAGACTAAGAAAGAAACTAAGTTCTCCCATCATACTCATCTTGAACTCGTCATGCATGATTTTAGAGAAATCATCACACATGTCTTGACAAGTAGATCCGAATATAATATCATCTACATATATTTGAACAATGATTATATGTGACTCTCTTTTCTTAGTAAAAAGTGTGTTATCAACTAACCCCATGGTGTAGTTGTGTTTGATTAAGAATGACTTGAGTCTATCATACCAAGCTTTTGGAGCTTGTTTAAGACCGTAAAGGGCTTTCTTTAGCTTATACATATGTTTAGGTTTTTCAAAATCGATGAAGCCCGGAGGTTGAGCAACATATATTTCTTCATTAATAAAACCATTTAGAAAAGCACTTTTGACATCCATTTGATAAAGCTTAAGATCATTAGCACAAGCATAAGCAAGAAGTATTCTTATAGACCCTAATCTAGCCACGGGGGCATAGGTCTCATCAAAGTCTATTCCTTCTTGTTGATTATACCCTTGGGCAACGAGTCTAGCTTTGTTTCTAGACACTATACCGTTTGCATCTAACTTGTTTTTATATACCCATTTGGTTCCTATTATGGTTTGATTACTAGGTGGGGGGACGAGTGTCCAAACATCATTAGAAACAAATTGATTTAACTCTTCTTGCATAGCCATTACCCAACTTTCATCTTTTATGGCTTCATGTGTATTCTTAGGTTCTATGGTTGAGACAAAACAAAACAAGCTACTTTGGTTTTGAACTTGAGACCTTAAGTTTCTTTTGTTTAGCTTTCCTATGACCTTATCTACGGGGTGATCTTTGGACAGTTTAATATTTATGATTTCATCATTTAAAGGTTCTTCTTCTTCGTTTATCTTTTTCTTAATTACAATAGCTTTACTTTCGACAATCTCGTCATCGACAAGAGGTGGAGTAGGTTTGGGTGGACTTTCATCAAATTTTACGTTTAATGACTCTTCTACCTTCATTGTTTCTTTATTTAATATGACGTAAGCTTTGCTATTAGGAGAGTAACCTAAAAAGATACCTTCGGTTGATTTAGGATCAAATTTTGTAAGGTAATCTTTAGTGTTAAGTAGAAAACATTTGCTACCAAAGACTCTAAAGTGATCTAACGTAGGCTTTTTGCCTCGAAGTAACTCATATGGAGTTTTACCTAACAATGGTCTAATTAAGACTCTATTAAGTATGTACGTTGAGGTATCAACGGCATTTCACCAAAACTTTTGAGTTATGGATTGCTCATTTAACATGGTGCGACTCATTTCTTGTAGGGTTCTATTCTTTCTTTCAACTACCCCATTCGATTGTGGAGTGTGAGGAGCCGAGAAGTTGTGAGTAATACCATTAGCGTCACAAAATGCTCCGAATTGCACTTCATTATCGAATTCCCTATCATGATCCGTTCTAATAGACACTATAGGACTTCCTAGTTGTCTTTGGATTTTCTTACTTAATATTTCAAAGTAGTTGAACGTTTCAGTTTTGTTCTTTAAGAATTCAGTCCATGTGTACCTAGAGTAATCATCCACTATAACCAAAGTGTACTAGTTGCCTCCATAACTTTGGATAGCGGATGGACCAAATAAATCCATGTGTAGTAACTCTAGACACTTAGTTGTAGACACCATGTTTTTAGCTTTGTGACTAGAATGGACTTGTTTTCCTACGTTACAAGCATCACAAAAGTGATGTTCATATTTTAATTTAGGTAGATCTCTTACTAGATCTTTGGATGATAGCGATTGAAGAAGTCGCATATTGGCATGACCCAATCTTCGATGCCATAAGGTCGAAGTATCATCCATAGAGGTAAGAAAAAGTTTGTCTTTAGGTTCATTACCAATTTTAATGACATAGACTCCATGTTTCCTAATTCCTCTACCTGTGGTGATGCCGTTTTTTAATATCTTACTACCGGTTTCGTTGAAAAGTACGTTGCACTTTTTATCACATATTTGTCCTATACTTAAGAGGTTAAAGTTTAGGTTTTCTACGTGACACACATCGTTAATGGTTAGAGATTTGTTAGAAATCGTACTGATGAGTGTCTAAATACTCATCATTTTTGTACCAATTAAACTGCAAAAACATCTGAAAACACTCAGAAATGCATCAAAATGATAAAAATATCACAAATAAGTGTTTTATGTGTTTTAAATGCAAAAATATCAAAATCTGGTGAAAAACGTATCAAGTTTTCATAATTGGCAGTTTTAGTCCCCCAAGTTTCAAAAGTTGTCAAAAACAGTCCATGGTAAAACAAAATAAAGAAAAATATCATTTCAAGTCCCTAGGGATTCATGAGTTGTCAAAATTGGTCCTTGAGATTTACAATAGAAAAATATCAACTTAAGTCCCTAAACTTTGAAATTTGGCAAAAATGGTCCTTTGAAAATGTCAAAAATAGCCCTTGTACTATTAAAGCTTGTCAAAAGTGACCCTTGAAACAGTTTTGAGAAAATGGCAGGTTTGGTCCCTCATCTTTCAGAAATTGCAAAGTTAGTCCTTGTTATTTAAACTAAACCATGAACCTTTGAACCATTTTGAACCATTGACCCCTGCCTTAACCATTTGACCTCCCATTTTGGACCCCTGGTCAACCCAAAGTCAAACGATACCCCTTCCCTCCTTATCCCTGTCCTCCCCCACCAAGTTGCCTGCAACTCTCCCATCACCTCAGCCTTATCCCTCCCCCTCATCATCATATTCACCCACCTTTCCCACCACAATAAATGCTACCCCCCCTAGTAGCTAGTTCAGAGCCCACAGGTCAAAAACAGATTTCCCGCCAAAACCAATCCAATGGCCAATATCATTTCCAGTCATCCAATGGCTCCAATTATAGCTGGGATACACTCAGAGAGGAGAGAGAGAAAGCTTTTTGATGTATAAAAAGAGAGGAAGAAGCAAGATAGAAGACAGTAGTTAGTTTTTTAAATTAATGTATGTCGTTTTTTTTAAAGTGCTTTCAAATTTGTAATTCCAAGCTTTCTTGTATTGAATTTAAGTAGTTTGATCATTATAATCTGTTTTTGAGCCTTAATTCAAAGTTTCACTTAAGATTCACATGTTCATGTTCACTGTTTAAAATTTCAAATTCAAACTCTACTGTTCAAGCTTCTCATAGCTTATATTTAAGTCAAACAAGCTTATTTAAGCTTAATATAGCTTTTTGTAAGCTTGGAATTCAGTTTCAAGCATATTTAGTTTGTGGTCAACAAAAGTCAACTGTGAGAAGATTTTGGTTCAAACAGGCATGGAAATGGTTACAGGCTGATGCAGAGTGGATTTGGGTTGGAAATGGATTAGAATAGTGGTGTTGGGTTTGGATTAAGCTACAAAACAAGCTGGGACATTTGTGAGCTTTTTATTTCCTTTTCATATTTTTATGCAGTTTTCATATTATGCTTGTATTGGTACCTGTGATCATTAAACTTTTTAAACCTGTTCAGAAGTTGTAACTAGGATAACTAGAGTTAGTTTCAATGATAGCTTAAGCCAAATCAGCAGTTTGCTCAGTTTAAACTTGCAAAACAGTTTCTTAAGTTGTGTTTGGATTTGCTGTTTAAACTGTCTTAGAGGCTTGCTCAGGGGTTGAAATTTGCTGTTCTAGGCTTGTTTAGTTCTATTAGACTCATATCTGTCTTCATTTTGCATCTGCTAACCACCAAAGTCAAAATCATGGTTTAACTGTTTTAATTTCAAGACTGTTGGAATTTTCAATTATCAAAAGCTTGATTTATGTTTGGAAATCATTAGCATAGCTTGTAATAGGTTCATTTCATCACTAAACAACATAATCAGTTCACAAATTAGGATCAAAGTTCAATAAAGTCAACTATCTCATAACTGTGTCAAAAGTCAAAACTTGCAATTCTCAGTTTGCACCCAACTAGAGGGATTTTTCACAGATTCATTATTGGTCCAAATCAAGTGAGACTTTTGGTTCTTAAAACCTCAACTGGTCTACTTTCTTATTGTCATTTTTGTAGATTTTTAGAATTTTTCTAAAAGCTCCAAAAGAGCTTGTCAAACAAGGCTCATTTGCCCTGTTCACAACTCAGTGAATACTGAGTTTTATCAGTATCTTGCAGAGCTTGTAAAAAACTCATAAGAGCTTATCTTGGCCTCAATTTTGGTTTACAAGTACCTAACCAGGTCTAATTTAGGCCCCAACATCTGGTCTTGAGTTTGGCTTATTTGAGCAGCTTATTCTTAGGCTGCAAGGTGATACCCAAAACCTGTTTTTAGCACTTAATCTAAAAAAGCCAATACTGTGTAGTTTGCATTTCATTGGTCTAAGCTTGTTGTAATTTGTTGCTTTTGAGTAGTAATAGCTTATTATAGCTTCTGTGAAGGTTTGGTGCTGATTCAGTATCTTGTGCTTATTCAAAGTGCTTATTTATAAGCACTTACAACTGCAGTTTCAATTTCCTCCACATAAGCCACTGTTTTTCTATTTTTCTTAGATTCAGCTTATTAAATTAGACTTTTTCTGAATTTTTCATATTTTTCCATAATAGTTTGCTATTTTTCTTAATTAAAAACAGTTTTTAGGCATTTTTAATTAGCTTTTAATACAATTAATTCAGAAAAAGTTCAAAAAAATAATTTTTCATTTTTCCTAGGTTAAGATAAATATAAAAAGTAAAAAAATTATTTTTCCAGATTTTTCATAGTTAAATTTGTAATTTTTAGCAATTTAATTAGTTTTAAATAGTTTAAAATTCATAAAAAATAGAAAAATAATCAGAAAAATATAAAAATAGTTTTGAAAATTCTCTTTTGTTATTTTAGATTTTTCCAAGTCATAATTTCATTTTTCTAGCTTTATTTCATATTTTCTTGTATTTTAGGCTATTATTAAATAGTTAAAAATAGTTTTTAATTAATAATAATTAGATAAATAGTTATAAAAATAATTTTCTTTTTCTATAAATTTTCTCATATCATTAGGTTTGTAAAAATGTCATTTTCATATTTTTAGGATTAATATTGCTTCAGTTTCGCATTTTCTTTTGTACGTCACGTAGTTTTTAATTTAAGTTTTATATAAGAAAAATCAAAAACATCATTTTGCAAATAGTGATAGCGTTTATTTAATATATTTTATCTTTTTAATTTTCTTTAATTTGCATTTAAGCCCCTGTAATTTGTAAACTCTTTCTTTTAGTATAATCAATCATATCTCTTTATCCGTTCAAATCCTCTCGATCACTACACGTTTGACTATTCTCGCACAGCTCGTTGGGACATAACGACCCGGGGAAACACTATACTCTCCTGATCTTCATTGCATTTGTGTCTGAACTGTTTTAAGTTTCTTACGGTTAGCCGTTCACAAGCGGCTAGCTTGTGTGAGAAAACTTGACGGTTCGGGACCAATCAAATTTTGGCGCCGCTGCCGGGGAGCTGTGCTAATTGTCTTACGCTTAGCAGATTAGTGATTTGAATATTCACTCCTTGTTCATACCATCTATCTATATCTATATATATTTTCTTATAAAAAATCCAAAAAAACCCAAAAACAGCTTAAAAACGTATAAAACACAAAAATATTTTTCTTTTGTTTCTATATATGTATCAAAGATAAAAATACAAAAAGATTTGTCGTTTTCTTTAATAATAACAACATAAAATATTACCACCGCAAACCAAGGCAGTGTACTACCTAACTGGGGGTACGACCATAATAAGTTCCCGAACCAAAGATTAAAACTTGCCTTTGTGTCCTTGTGAGTGGTGTACCTTTTTCAAAGAAGCCATTCATATTGTGATTATTGGTTTAAGTTCACTGTTGTTTTGCCTCGATCTTGTTTTAATTAGATTTGTGTTATATCTACTTGTCAGAACCAGAAAACCCAAAAAGATTCTTCTTACCCCATTTTCACCAATTTCATAATTCCTTTCCTTAACTCTGAGATCTCTTAGAGTTAACTCTAGTGCATGCGCACTCGTTCTTCTAGATCATTGAGTCCTTTTCGTGATCTAGCAGAAATTCCTAGACGACGTTCTCGTAGACGTGCTGCCCAAATAGTCGAACCCGAGATTCGTACTATTTCAAACAACAATATTGCAGACGAACGAACTATGGCGGAAATGCTCCAGGCACCCACCGAGGGTTATGGAGATGCCATCATTCTACCAGTAATCAATTCTGATCACTTTGAATTGAAGACACATTTGATCCAACTTGTGTCTACAAATCAATTCCACGGGTTTGACCGAGAAGACCCGTATGCACACATCCGTTGGTTTAACAAGTTGACTTCAACTATCAATTTCAAGGATGTGCCACAAAAAGTCATCAAGTTGATGCTATTTCCATTCTCACTTGAGGGGACAGCCCGGATTTGGCTGGAAAAAGAACCCCCTCGATCCATCGAAACTTGGGAGGAACTTGTTCAAAAGTTTGTCAATCATTTCTTTCCTCCATCAAAGACGACTAATTTTAAAAATGAAATTTCTGGATTTCGTCAAAATTTCGATGAAAACTTTGGAGAGGCATGGGAGAGATTCAAAGATCTCCTCAGGAAATGCCCTCATCATGAATTCACGGAGCTTCAACAAGTTAATATCTTTTATAATGGGTTGAACGGTAACGATCAAGATTCTTTGAATGCAGCCGCCGGTGGCAATATCTTGAATCGTAAGCCTAAAGATGTGATTGAGATTTGCGAGCAAAAATCAAAAGTTCCTATTTCTCGCAACAAAGTCAATACTCCAAACACTCCTGCTTCTTCATCCAATAACTCTTCTGAGTTAGCTGCTCCGATAGCCGCTCTAACGGATGTCATCCGTTGTATGATGAAAGATGTAAAGGAAATCAAAAGCGAAATTCATAAGCCGGAACCAATCAAAGCCGTAAACAAGGTGTGTGAAACTTGTAGTGGTCCACATGCGTATTATGATTGTCAAGCAACCGATGCTTCCTTTTACCAAGCTCCCGTAGCTTCTGTAAACCACAATCAATACCGACCACAAGCTGATCCTCACTACCGTGCACCTAGCGGTATGACACCACCTGGTTTTCCTCCTGTGCAAAACCATGGCAATCAAAATCGTTTTGTTCCGAATCAAGGACAAAACTTCAATAACTCTCAAAATTTCAATCAAAACCGGAACAATTTCAACCAACCATATCAAGCTCCAAATCAGCAAAGTTATCAACAACCTTCTCATGCTCCCCCACCAAATGACTTCATGAAAATTACTGAGTCAAGCATACGTTCAATGCAAACTCAGATCAATAACATGAGGGTTGAGCTAAAAAAGGAAATTGATACCACAATGTCTCGGCAGACAAATGAGTTGAAGAATATGATGAGCAGTTTCATGAACATGAATATGAACCAAGCTTCGTCATCTTCTGGAGGACTCCCAAGCAATACAGTTCCAAATCCCAATGCCGAGTTGAAAGCCGTCACCACTCGTAGTGGTAAGACGCACAATGGACCTTCGACTCCAATGCCCCCTCCACCAGGAGCAATGAGTCAAGTTACCAAGGATACAACGGACAAGGTGCATTTCTCAAGCCCACGAAGTACCGCACACGTCCCACCTTCGGTAGTCCAAGCTTTAAGTCCGGAACCCGAAGTTCCGAAGACAAATTCTGAGCCAGAAAACACTTCCATTCCGGCTCAAAAGTCTAGTCAGCTTCCTTACCCATCAAGAATGAATGATGAGAAGCTCAAAGACAAAAACAAAGAGCAAATGGAAAATTTTTTCCAAATCTTCAATGAGCTACACTTTGATATAAGCTTCGTTGATGCTCTCGTTCTAATGCCTAAATTTGCATCCACGCTTAAAGGCTTACTGAACAACAAAGATAAGCTATCTGAGATGGCTAAAACCCCTCTAAATGAGCAATGCTCAGCGGTCCTTCTCAAGAAGCTTCCCAAAAAGCTTGAAGACCCGGGCAGATTTTTAATCCCGTGTGATTTCTTGGGGATGGTTCAATGCTCCGCCTTGGCCGATCTTGGCGCTAGCATTAACCTCATGCCACTCTCAGTATGGAAGAAACTGTCTCTTCCTAAACTTTCATCCACTTATATGACACTCGAGCTAGCGGACCGTTCCATAACGCGTCCACTTGGGATAGCCGAGGATGTTGTGATGAAAGTAGCAAAGTTTCACTTTCCTACTGACTTTGTTGTAGTAGACTTTGATGCAGATCCTAGAGTTCCCCTCATCTTAGGGAGAGCTTTCTTGAGAACGAGTCGTGCTCTGATTGATGTGTTTGCTGAAGAGTTGACAATACGGGTTGACAACGAAGAACTCACGTTGAATATCAACCAAAACTCCACGCCTCTATCCAAACAGAGTGTTGCCACAATTGATAAAAAATCTGAAAGATTCAATGCAACACTCTCAAATTTCACGGTTAAGAGGAGTCACCAAAAACGTGCTGAGTTAAAAGCTTTGAAAATCAACCCTGGTTCAAACAAATGGTTTGAAAGTTGTACCAGGAAAGTCAAGAGTGTTCTTGATGATGATGATCTAGAACCGGAGACTTCATCGGAAGTGGTGGAAATTGCTAGCTCTAAGAGCACACCACTTGTCCCACCTCCGGAATCAGTTTATCGTATCGAGTTTGTTAACTCTGTGGATGAAACCAAACTCTCTTCAGTTTCATCTGAATTGGATGATGATGTTTGTGATCCAATGGGAGACATTCTTCCCATTGAAGAATTGCTCAAAAATGATCCATCATCTCCTAGTCTTATTATTCCCGACTCTTCCATCCCTTCTCTCACTCCTGATGAGGAAGATGACAACTTTTGGAATGAAGTCGATGCCTTTCTAAGTGATGAGTCAATTCCAACAGGAATTGATAATACTTACTTTGATTCGGAGGGAGACACCCTTTTTCTAGAAAATCTGTTGATTGAAGAACCGTTTCCCACCCTCCCTCCCGGACATCTTATTGACAATCACCATATAAGCTTCAAGTTTAAGCTTAAAAATGTCAAAAATGGTGATTTGCTTCTTTCTGATGAGGAATGGACTTGCATTCTCATGCACATCTTTATTCCATTCTTCACAGATGGTGTGGTTGCTCTTTCCCTTTTCTCTTTCGGGAATGAGGACACCATCTTTGACCCCGGTATCATCCCTTATAGTTTCTACTATTAACAATACCGCGGTTGTATCTCGTCGGTGTGGAACTTTCTGATGTTCATATGTTTGTTAACACTGTGAACGAAAGTCCGATTGAGATTGGTTTTCCACGTTACTTTCCCCATGAACAAATGAATTCGGGGTCGAGTCAAGCTAGCGACTCGGTAATCAAAAACAGTAGCTAAACATGGGTTTTCACCCGTGTGTACCACCCTAGTGTGGGGGAGTTGCCCCACCTGTTGTGTATATATATAAGAGTTTCATGAAAAAAAAAATAAAAAAATAAAAAAAAAATAAAAAAAAAAAAAAAATAAAATAAAATAAAAAATCTTGCTAAATAATGGCCGCAGTATTTCCCTTTTACGTTCTATGTTTCGGCATAACCGCCGGTACTTTGAATATTGAGGGCAATATTCATTTCTAGTGTGGGGGGGGGGGGGGGGAATTCTCACGAATTTTATCATGTAATTATACCGCCTAATTCCCCCATTTTTGGCCAAATTTTTTTTTTTGGGTAAGTGTTTTGCACTTACTCAACTTATGGTTATCAGTCCGCCTTGTCTAATAAACAAAAGGATTGGCTAATCCAGGAGCAAACGGCTCTTGGTAAAGATATCTCAAATCCGTTGACGGCTTGCAATTTGCCCAAAATTGTATGGTATTCAGCTCACCATATCCTTAAAAGTGAAGAGTTGGCTAGCCCGCAAGTTTATGGCTTGTGGTAAAGGCAGTTGAAAAACCATAATTGGTAATCGACTCACCAAAGATAATATTGATAATTTATCTAAGAGTTGGCTAGTCCAGAAGCAAACGGCTTCTGGTAAAGACAAATCAAATCCGTTGAAAGCTGGTGATTTGCTCAAAATCATTTGGTTATCAGTGTACCAAGGTTCTTACTTGAACTGAAACATTTGGCTACTCCAGAAGTAATGGCTTTTGGTAAAGAGATGAAATCCATTAATTTTTCTCAAAACATTGCTAGGGACTAGCAATATCTTAGTGTGGGGGATTGATGAGTGTCTAAATAATCATCATTTTTGTACCAATTAAACTGCAAAAACATCTGAAAACACTCAGAAATGCATCAAAATGATAAAAATATCACAAATAAGTGTTTTATGTGTTTTAAATGCAAAAATATCAAAATCTGGTGAAAAACGTATCAAGTTTGCATAATTGACAGTTTTAGTCCCCCAAGTTTCAAAAGTTGTCAAAAACAGTCCCTGGTAAAACAAAATAAAGAAAAATATCATTTCAAGTCCCTAGGGATTCATGAGTTGTCAAAATTGGTCCTTGAGATTTAAAATAGAAAAATATCAACTTAAGTCCCTAAACTTTGAAATTTGGCAAAAATGGTCCTTTGAAAATTTGAAAATGTCAAAAATAGTCCTTGTACTATTAAAGCTTGTCAAAAGTGACCCTTGAAACAATTTTGAGAAAATGGCAGGTTTGGTCCCTCATCTTTCAGAAATTGCAAAGTTAGTCCTTGTTATTTAAACTAAACCATGAACCTTTGAACCATTTTGAACCATTGACCCCTGCCTTAACCATTTGACCTCCCATTTTGGACCCCTGGTCAACCCAAAGTCAAACGATACCCCTTCCCTCCTTATCCCTGTCCTCCCCCACCAAGTTGCCTGCAACTCTCCCATCACCTCAGCCTTATCCCTCCCCCTCATCATCATATTCACCCACCTTTCCCACCACAATAAATGCCACCCCCCCTAGTAGCTAGTTCAGAGCCCACAGGTCAAAAACAGATTTCCCGCCAAAACCAATCCAATGGCCAATATCATTTCCAGTCATCCAATGGCTCCAATTATAGCTGGGATACACTCAGAGAGGAGAGAGAAAGCTTTTTGATGTATAAAAAGAGAGGAAGAAGCAAGATAGAAGACAGTAGTTAGTTTTTTAAATTAATGTATGTCGTTTTTTTTTAAAGTGCTTTCAAATTTGTAATTCCAAGCTTTCTTGTATTGAATTTAAGTAGTTTGATCATTATAATATGTTTTTGAGCCTTAATTCAAAGTTTCACTTAAGATTCACATGTTCATGTTCACTGTTTAAAATTTCAAATTCAAACTCTACTGTTCAAGCTTCTCATAGCTTATATTTAAGTCAAACAAGCTTATTTAAGCTTAATATAGCTTTTTGTAAGCTTGGAATTCAGTTTCAAGCATATTTAGTTTGTGGTCAACAAAAGTCAAATGTGAGAAGATTTTGGTTCAAACAGGCATGGAAATGGTTACAGGCTGATGCAGAGTGGATTTGGGTTGGAAATGGATTAGAATAGTGGTGTTGGGTTTGGTTTAAGCTACAAAACAAGCTGGGACATTTGTGAGCTTTTTATTTCCTTTTCATATTTTTATGCAGTTTTCATATTATGCTTGTATTGGTACCTGTGATCATTAAACTTTTTAAACCTGTTCAGAAGTTGTAACTAGGATAAATAGAGTTAGTTTCAATGATAGCTTAAGCCAAATCAGCAGTTTGCTCAGTTTAAACTTGCAAAACAGTTTCTTAAGTTGTGTTTGGATTTGCTGTTTAAACTGTCTTAGAGGCTTGCTCAGGGGTTGAAATTTGCTGTTCTAGGCTTGTTTAGTTCTATTAGACTCATATCTGTCTTCATTTTGCATCTGCTAACCACCAAAGTCAAAATCATGGTTTAACTGTTTTAATTTCAAGACTGTTGGAATTTTCAATTATCAAAAGCTTGATTTATGTTTGGAAATCATTAGCATAGCTTGTAATAGGTTCATTTCATCACTAAACAACATAATCAGTTCACAAATTAGGATCAAAGTTCAATAAAGTCAACTATCTCATAACTGTGTCAAAAGTCAAAACTTGCAATTCTCAGTTTGCACCCAACTAGAGGGATTTTTCACAGATTCATTATTGGTCCAAATCAAGTGAGACTTTTGGTTCTTAAAACCTCAACTGGTCTACTTTCTTATTGTCATTTTTGTAGATTTTTAGAATTTTTCTAAAAGCTCCAAAAGAGCTTGTCAAACAGGGCTCATTTGCCCTGTTCACAACTCAGTGAATACTGAGTTTTATCAGTATCTTGCAGAGCTTGTAAAAAGCTCATAAGAGCTTATCTTGGTCTCAATTTTGGTTTACAAGTACCTAACCAGGTCTAATTTAGGCCCCAACATCTGGTCTTGAGTTTGGCTTATTTCAGCAGCTTATTCTTAGGCTGCAAGGTGATACCCAAAACCTGTTTTTAGCACTTAATCTAAAAAAGCCAATACTGTGTAGTTTGCATTTCATTGGTCTAAGCTTGTTGTAATTTTTTGCTTTTGAGTAGTAATAGCTTATTATAGCTTCTGTGAAGGTTTGGTGCTGATTCAGTACCTTGTGCTTATTCAAAGTGCTTATTTATAAGCACTTACAAATGCAGTTTCAATTTCCTCCACATAAGCCACTGTTTTTCTATTTTTCTTAGATTCAGCTTATTAAATTAGACTTTTCCTGAATTTTTCATATTTTTCCATTACAGTTTGCTATTTTTCTTAATTAAAAACAGTTTTTAGGCATTTTTAATTAGCTTTTAATACAATTAATTCAGAAAAAGTTCAAAAAAATAATTTTTCATTTTTCCTAGGTTAAGATAAATATAAAAAGTAAAAAAATTATTTTTCCAGATTTTTCATAGTTAAATTTGTAATTTTTAGCAATTTAATTAGTTTTAAATAGTTTAAAATTCATAAAAAATAGAAAAATAATCAGAAAAATATAAAAATAGTTTTGAAAATTCTCTTTTGTTATTTTAGATTTTTCCGAGTCATAATTTCATTTTTCTAGCTTTATTTCATATTTTCTTGTATTTTAGGCTATTATTAAATAGTTAAAAATAGTTTTTAATTAATAATAATTAGATAAATAGTTATAAAAATAAGTTTCTTTTTCTATAAATTTTCTCATATCATTAGGTTTGTAAAAATGTCATTTTCATATTTTTAGGATTAATATTGCTTCAGTTTCGTATTTTCTTTTGTACGTCACGTAGTTTTTAATTTAAGTTTTATATAAGAAAAATCAAAAACATCATTTTGCAAATAGTGATAGCGTTTATTTAATATATTTTATCTTTTTAATTTTCTTTAATTTGCATTTAAGCCCCTGTAATTTGTAAACTCTTTCTTTTAGTATAATCAATCATATCTCTTTATCCGTTCAAATCCTCTCGATCACTACACGTTTGACTATTCTCGCACAGCTCGTTGGGACATAACGACCCGGGTAAACACTATACTCTCCTGATCTTCATTGCATTTGTGTCTGAACTGTTTTAAGTTTCTTACGGTTATCCGTTCACAAGCGGCTAGCTTGTGTGAGAAAACTTGACGGTTCGGGAACAATCACGTACCTTTACCGATGATTTTGCTTTTGCTATTTCCAAATACCACATTTCCTCCATTGAAGGATTCATATGTGTAGAATAAATCTTTATTGCCGGTCATGTGCCTCGTGCACCCGCTATCCTTGATCCACTCAAAAGTTTGGTCCCCATTTGTTCATGGGTCCATTAGTGTTAAACATTCCATTCATGTTAGACATGTATGGATAAGGTGAATATGCGTTCCATGGTGCAAAGTTTTGAAATGGAAAACCATTTTGCATATTTGGATTCCATCCCATTTGATGGTTACTTCTTGGATAAACATTATTAGTTCTCCTAGATGTGTTTGGTTTTGAAAATGATGGACCTTTGTTTCTTATAAAGCTTTGATTATATCTTGGAGGTGGTTGTCTAATGGTAACATGAGTTGGTTTCTTCTTATTAACAATAACAAAATCAGTTCTAGAAGAGGAAGCTACATTATTACCACTATTTGCTTCAGCAGACCCACAGATCCCTGGCTGTACACTAGCCGGTTCCCTGTTTGTGGGATCCGTGACTACAGTGGCTTGTTTTTCTAGTGCCTTTATGAATTGTGTTTATTTGTTTTCACTAGTTAACGCATTAAGTTCCTGAAAACCTAGACCTTTTTGATTATTTCCTGTTTTAATACTATCCAATATCATATATAAGGTTTTAGTGTTCATTCTAGCAATCTTAGAGTCTAGATGATCAACTAGTGTTTGAAGTTGAACGCAAAGTTCACATTCGCCACTTGATATCTTCCCCTTTTCTAGACGTTTTAATTTTGCCTTTAGATCTATGATTTCCTTTTCTAAGCGTTGGTTTTGATTTTTCAAAAACTTATTTTTGTTGATTACTTTTAAGCTAATTTTGCAAAGTTTATCATATTCATTATGTAATGAATCATCATCTAAAGATGAGCTCCTATAGTATTCGTGACATGCCTCGTCATTTGCCATGAGACAAATTTCTTCGTCCTCCTCCTCGCTCATTCCCCAAGAACCGCTCACGAATGCCTTTTGATCATCGCGTTTGTGATACTTACTAATAAAGCGGTTTGGGTCCCCACATTTGAAGCAAGCGCGATCATCCCTTGGCTTCTCGTCCTCTTTGCTTTTCCGGAATCCTTTCTTGTCGTCATACGGTTGTTTGACGTATCTTCCCTTCCTCCTAAAGAACTTTTTGAATTCCCTTACCGCCATGGCATACTCCTCATCATCACTATCCGAAGAGGAGTCCTCTTCATCGCTTGAGACCTTCTTGGCTTTAAGGGCAAGAGATTTGTGCTTCTCTTTCACTTTTGAAGCTTCGGAACCTTTAGCAAGGACAAGCTCATAGACTTTCAAGTTGCCTATGAGTTCATCAAGGGTGAGGATTGTCAAATCTTTTGACTCTTCGATTGCCATCGCCTTAGATCTCCACTTTGATGGAAGTGCCCTTAGATATTTCCTAACATAGTTACGGCTAGAGAAAGATTCATCAAGTGCTTGTAAAGATGTAATTATAGTATTAAAGTTAGCAAAAGAATGATCTATAGTTTTCTCATCCGATATTGAAAGTTGTTCATATTGTTGAACAAATAAATCTATTTTATTGTTTTTCACTTGTTGATTACCTTGATGAGTTACAACTAAAGAATTCCAAATTTCTTTAGAGGTTTTAAGCATGGAGATTCTTTCGAATTCCTTTTTAGGTAAAGCATTATATAAAACCATTTTAGCTTCACTATTTTTGGAAAGCTTTTTCTTAATTTCATCGGTGAGTTTATCATGAGGTATGTTAACTAAAATTCCATCTTCATCTTTTGCAGTGGCTTCAAAATCGCCTTCAACAATGATGTACCAAAGATCAATATCTTTAGACTTCACATACGTTTCGAATCTATTTTTCCAATATATAAAACCATTAGTTTCAAGTAGTGGAGGTCGTTGCATGGATTGCCCTTCCTTGTAATTTTCAGAACCCATAGTGATCGAAAAGTTTTTAAAATACGGTTTACTTTAAAACTTTTATAAACTTAGCTCTTGATGCCAATTGTGGAAAACTAGAAGGGGGGGGTTGAATAGTTTTGCCGATTTTAAGTTAGTTTCTAAAAACTTTAGATTCGATGTTATGTGAAATCATATGGATGACGATAAAGTATAGATCTAAGAGTAATGCAAGTAAAGAAAGTAAAGTAAGGGATAGAAATGACACAACCGATTTATAGTGGTTCGGCTACAAGGACACCTTCCTTGCCCTACTCCACTCCCCGAGTCACCTACTCGAGAGTTCAAGCACTATGTCAACTGTCACACCCCCAAATTACCTGTTTTGCAGCGGAATGGAATTCCTGGGGATTGACTGTCATAGCATCACAATCACAGTTATATTGAACGACCTAAAGTGTCGTTTGGAAAATACATCGTTTGATTTAATGAAATAATCAGAGTTTACAAAGTAGGTCCCAAATGTAAATCAACTTGTGCGGAAATAAGTTTGTTACAATTCAAACGATGTTTTAAGGTACATAAAACCCAAGGGAGACGCGTCGTCATCACGACTCCATGAAGTGTCCAAATGCATGCCATGAAGTAATTGCCTTAGATACCTGAGATACAAACATGCTAAAAGTGTCAACACAAAGGTTGAGTGAGTTCATAGAGTTTGTTTTGAAATGTAAAGCCTTTCAAAATCGTTTATGCCGCAAAGGCATTGTAAATCGTTGAAATGTAAAGATTTTCAAAATCGTTTATGCAGCAAAGGCATTGAAAATCCACTCAGTTCCAAGTTCCGCCCATACAAAACTTGCAACCTGTGTGTTCACAACCCATTGCCAGAATGTGTATAGTTTATGTTCAAACATATGATTTCAATGAAGTCACAATAGTACCAACTCGACGTAGAACAGTAGCACTTAATCCATAGCACATAAGCAATAGCACATAAGCAATAGCACCTAACTCAACGTATCAGTAGTCAACTGATATAGTACTTTATTCGACGTATAACTATAGCACGCAAACATGAACAATTTATATAGTACAACATTCGGTTTTGAAATGATGTAATCGTGATAGGAGTTATCCTTAAGAATGTAAAGTACTTGTGAAAAATATAGTTAAGCATGCATCTCCCCCAAAACAGTTATGAAAACAAGTAAAAGCAGGGGCTATGAAACTCACTTGGTAAACTGACGAGATGACAAGAGTGAGTACACTGAGGTATAATGTGATGCGTTATCCGGGACCTAGTACCAATGATATGATATGATATGTAATGAGTTGCAATGTAATGTTATGCATGCACTTCGTATGTTATTTATACCATTTACGGGTTTTAAAAATATTACTCGTCGTCGAAAAATACTCTTTTGACGTCTTGACCCTTCAAAAATGACTTTACATGTTTTTACGTCAAAATGTCATCCTATAATGGTTTTATAATGATTTTTGGTGAAATTACCATTTTTCGTCGCAAAACAAAGTCGTCGGAAAAATCATGAAATTAACAAAAATGGCTCCGGAAAAACAGTCGTAAAACGGTGTACGTCGATCGTTAGAGAACGAACTCGACGGTTTTGGAAAGTTTGTATCGATATATAGAAGTTTCAGTTCAGGAGTTTTCGTCCAAAAGGTCTCGCTCATAAAGATAAGAAGGGCTAAAGATGGTGGTTTTTGCTAATTGTGTGCAGAAAATAAGTTTCGGCCAACTTTGAACATCCGTAATTAATTCATTATAAATCCGTTTGACAAACAGCTTTTTGTTTTGAAATATATGGCCGATGAACTTGATTTTACTAGAAGACATTTCGTTATAAAAAGTTTTGCATCATGGTTAAAAACTGCCGCAAACATGGTCGTTACAGCTAATGTAACACTTGTAACGTAAAAATAATATAGTTTTTCAGAAAATATTAGTTACGGCAACTTTATGAAAACGTGCATATATTCGTCGTTTCAAATCCGTTTTCTACATATAATATGTCCTTAGCTTCGTATTGAAGTAAACTAATATATTTTTGAGAAGTCGAAATAATTTGTGAAGCTTAAGGCTCGTTTTTGACCCGAAATAACTAAAAACAGCAAGCTGATTTTTCTGAAAAAAAATACGTTTCGTCGTCAAACTTTAAAAATTCACTACGGCTTCGTTATAAGTCCGTTTTTATCCGTTCAAAAGGCCACGGATTCGTTTTAAAGTATATTTTCTAAAAATCAAGGCCAAAGTTTCGTACAATCTGTTGGTTTTTCCAGAAATTCGAATTAAGGACAGAACGTAAAATATAGTTATCGAAAATAGTTTTTCTCGGACAAAACCTATTCTAATCCCTTCAAATCAACTCCAAAACTAATCTAATCCTACCATACACCTTCTTAGGGTGTCATGGGTTCCTAATCACCATCAAGACCAAAGAATACCATGAGAGTAATTATAGGATGACCATATTGTATATATAACTTTAAAATCATGAAATAAATGGTATAAATCACATAACATGCATATAAGCTCCAAAAATGAAAAGAAACATATGAAAATGACAAGGAAACATGAAAATGAATAAAACATGCTTACTAGTGAAAATGAAGAGGTGTAAGTAACAAGGATTAACTTAAATATCCTTGGTTTTTATTTCAAAACCAATAAAGGATATAACTAGATTGTAAATCACTTGGACTTGCAAAAATTGTTGATCCCTTGCTCTTTGATGTTAGAACCGGTTATGGAAGACCCAAGGAAGAGAGAAAGAAAGTTTCTAGCACTTGTGTAATAATTGAGGTGAAATGAGAAATGAAGTGTATCAAGACTTACTTGTATATGTGAATTATGAGAAAAAAAAACACAAGCCATACTACATTTAATACATACCCTCCCCTATGGCCGGTTTTAGGGGAGGTTGTCTCTCCATTTTATATATTTTTTTTTTTTTAAATTGTAACTTGTGTAATTTTGTGTATAATTTGTATAAGTTGTAAAGAAAAGGTAAGTAAATTGTAGATAATTGTGACTTTTTGGTACAAGTAAGTTTTTAGTAAATCAAAATAGATTGTATTGAGATGATAAAAATTATAAAAATACTTTCCTTGTGAAAATTGAGTGCTAAAATAATTATCGTGAAATTTTTAAGAAAACGACGTAATAATTAAACTTTAACGATTAAAATACCAAATAAATTTGAAACACTAGGAAAACTAAAAATATAGTTTTTATAAACTAAATGTAAGTTTAAAAATACCTCGGGATCATTTTTGAAAGTAACGGGTTAAATAATCAAAATAAAAACTCACGCGATAAAAATTATTAAATATAAAAATTACGCGTTGAAAGTGAAAAAATGAAATGTCGTGAATGAATCAATGAGATGCACATGATGTCAATGAAATGTAGACTAATCATAGTCCATATGAAATGTACGTGATGTCATGATCATGAATTCGCCGCTAAACCTCCAAGGTTACGCGAATTTGAAACAAGTAAACCAAGTTTACTATGAATGTTGAAATAATGAGACATGAATTGTGTCGAGAAATGACCTGAAAGTACGGATTGTCACATTCGCCCATCCAAAAAGGAATTCAGTCCCTGAATTCAATCGTTGTTAGGTCTAACGGGTTTAGGGTTTGATGTAGCAAACTTTCCCCTTCCCGAGCAAAACCCTCAAAAGACTTTTTGGTAACCGATTTTTACTTAATCTCACAACTCATCAAACAAGAACTGTCATGAGATTAGGCTAAATCGGTTTGGGTAACAACTTGTTTCTAGCTCGATCTTTGCAACTCATCAAACAAGAACTGTCACGCGGATCAAACTGGAAACAAGTGGTTTGAAGAAAATTCTTTTGAAAATTTGGCTCGATTACGGAATTGCTTACACATATAAGCCTACTACTCCCTTCATTGCATGATTCTTCCTGAATTAGACATAGGTGATCAGGCTATGTATAATTTAGGAGTAACTATGCAATGCTTGGACTAATCGACTCATATGTTTGTTTGGTGTTGAGTCAACTGATGTTAAAATTGTGATGAACATCGAGGAGAAAAGACATGGAGAAGTGTCGTTAAAATGATAGTTAAGGTAAAAAGAATTAAAATCCTCGTAAATGATATCGAATCGAAAGGAAATAAAGTACGATAGATGAGAATATATTACAACAAGTGGTTTAGCAAAAGTAGTACATCTTAGGTTATAAAGTTTCGAATACGATGAAAGACATAAACTTAGTACAACGTAGTACAATAGGAGAACTAAGACTGCTAGTTTCCGAACTTCTTCAGTCTTTCGCGTCGTTGATACCTTGACGAGTTCCTTCTAACATATATACGTTCCCATGAGCACCTTCGACTTGTTGACCTTGTTTTTGAGGACATTGATTCCGATAGTGTCCTTGCTCCCCACATCCGAAGCATGTGACTACGGCTTTGCCCTTACAGTCCTTAGCAAGGTGCCCTACTTTGTGACAGCTAAAGCATATACCACATGGACCATTATGATGTAGCGTGCATTGGCGGCATCGTGGTAAGTTTCCTGCATAAGCTCTTCCCCTGGTTGGTGCAGCAACATAGACCCTGGCGACTTCTTGTCTTCTATTATGTTGTTGGTGATGGTTAGTGTTATGGTTTTGGTTGTCGTTATCATAACCTTCCTGGTCATTTTCCCATTTTCTTTTGTTGTTGTTGATTTGGTTATCGTCGTTGTTGTTGTTTTGGTTGGTGTTGGTATACTTTCCTCTCTTCACTACCTGGGCCATGAGCTTTTGAGTCAATCGAATAGCTTCCTCAATCGTTTGCGGGTCAGAAGAAGTCACATCTCCTTGAATAACTTCGGGAAGTCCTTCAATGAAAGCCTCCAGTAGCTTCTCATTATTTGAAACCATAGATGGGCATAACACGGCCAATTCTTGGAATCTCCGAATGTAAGTGTCGATATCATACCCAATAGTTTTTAGTTCATAGAACTCCGTCTCCAACTTTTTCACTTCCGTTCGAGGACAAAACTTCTTAGTCACCAAACCCTTAAATTCCTCCCAAGTAAGCTTGGAAGCATTCTCCATACCAATCGATTGAGCATATGAATTCCACCATGACAAAGCTCCATCTAGTAAAGTACTTGTAGCAAATTTAACCTTACTGTCATCCGGACAGTTACAAAGCAAAAACACCGATTCCAATTTTTCAAACCACCGAACCATGGCTGTAGCTCCCTCGGTACCTCGAAACTTAGTGGGATCTCCACTCTTGAAATCCTTATAAGAACAGCTCTTAACTCCAGATCCTCCTGCATTTCCAGTAGCAGTAGAAAGCCTTGCGGTTACAGCAGCAGTCGCGGCCTCGGCAGCAGCAGCAGCCACCGTTTCCCTTACAGTTCTTAAAGCATCAGCTATGCTATCATTCACCAACTTTTGAATAGCCGCTTGGGTCATTTCAGCTGTGGCTTTCTTCGGTGCCATATCTTCTTCAAAACAAGAGGAAATGTGAGACGTAGCAAAATCCGATGTTAATAATAAACGCTCCAAAGAATTGTGATAAGAAATGATAAATTTGAGATTATGTTTCAAAAATGATCGACGGGTTCCGAAAAGATGGGATATGAGGTGTTGTAAGTGCTTCAATGTATGATGGTTTAGAGACTTAATGTGTGAATAAAGTGTAACTCGACATGTTAGTGGTGAAACAAAGGAGTGAGAGTGACTTCGCCCTATTTAAAAGTTTATCTCGGCATTCGTCGTTATCGATGATGAATCAATTGATATAAAAATTGTGATAGGGAATGACAAGGAATTCTCCACGTTAGAGTATAGGGAAAAGATAATGGGATGGGCATGTAAAAGCATCCATATGACAATCGATGTGAAATGAAAGTGAATAACTCGAAAAATGTACGTAATAACCGCATGTGAAGTGAACCCGCACTTATGATGAAATGATGAGATGCTATGATGATGTAGTTATAGTCTAGGGTCAATGATGCAACCTAGTTCTCTATAACTGAAGCTCTGATGCCAATCTGTCACACCCCCAAATTACCTGTTTTGCAGCGGAATGGAATTCCTGGGGATTGACTGTCATAGCATCACAATCACAGTTATATTGAACGACCTAAAGTGTCGTTTGGAAAATACATCGTTTGATTTAATGAAATAATCAGAGTTTACAAAGTAGGTCCCAAATGTAAATCAACTTGTGCGGAAATAAGTTTGTTACAATTCAAACGATGTTTTAAGGTACATAAAACCCAAGGGAGACGCGTCGTCATCACGACTCCATGAAGTGTCCAAATGCATGCCATGAAGTAATTGCCTTAGATACCTGAGATACAAACATGCTAAAAGTGTCAACACAAAGGTTGAGTGAGTTCATAGAGTTTGTTTTGAAATGTAAAGCCTTTCAAAATCGTTTATGCCGCAAAGGCATTGTAAATCGTTGAAATGTAAAGATTTTCAAAATCGTTTATGCAGCAAAGGCATTGAAAATCCACTCAGTTCCAAGTTCCGCCCATACAAAACTTGCAACCTGTGTGTTCACAACCCATTGCCAGAATGTGTATAGTTTATGTTCAAACATATGATTTCAATGAAGTCACAATAGTACCAACTCGACGTAGAACAGTAGCACTTAATCCATAGCACATAAGCAATAGCACATAAGCAATAGCACCTAACTCAACGTATCAGTAGTCAACTGATATAGTACTTTATTCGACGTATAACTATAGCACGCAAACATGAACAATTTATATAGTACAACATTCGGTTTTGAAATGATGTAATCGTGATAGGAGTTATCCTTAAGAATGTAAAGTACTTGTGAAAAATATAGTTAAGCATGCATCTCCCCCAAAACAGTTATGAAAACAAGTAAAAGCAGGGGCTATGAAACTCACTTGGTAAACTGACGAGATGACAAGAGTGAGTACACTGAGGTATAATGTGATGCGTTATCCGGGACCTAGTACCAATGATATGATATGATATGTAATGAGTTGCAATGTAATGTTATGCATGCACTTCGTATGTTATTTATACCATTTACGGGTTTTAAAAATATTACTCGTCGTCGAAAAATACTCTTTTGACGTCTTGACCCTTCAAAAATGACTTTACATGTTTTTACGTCAAAATGTCATCCTATAATGGTTTTATAATGATTTTTGGTGAAATTACCATTTTTCGTCGCAAAACAAAGTCGTCGGAAAAATCATGAAATTAACAAAAATGGCTCCGGAAAAACAGTCGTAAAACGGTGTACGTCGATCGTTAGAGAACGAACTCGACGGTTTTGGAAAGTTTGTATCGATATCTAGAAGTTTCAGTTCAGGAGTTTTCGTCCAAAAGGTCTCGCTCATAAAGATAAGAAGGGCTAAAGATGGTGGTTTTTGCTAATTGTGTGCAGAAAATAAGTTTCGGCCAACTTTGAACATCCGTAATTAATTCATTATAAATCCGTTTGACAAACAGCTTTTTGTTTTGAAATATATGGCCGATGAACTTGATTTTACTAGAAGACATTTCGTTATAAAAAGTTTTGCATCATGGTTAAAAACTGCCGCAAACATGGTCGTTACAGCTAATGTAACACTTGTAACGTAAAAATAATATAGTTTTTCAGAAAATATTAGTTACGGCAACTTTATGAAAACGTGCATATATTCGTCGTTTCAAATCCGTTTTCTACATATAATATGTCCTTAGCTTCGTATTGAAGTAAACTAATATATTTTTGAGAAGTCGAAATAATTTGTGAAGCTTAAGGCTCGTTTTTGACCCGAAATAACTAAAAACAGCAAGCTGATTTTTCTGAAAAAAAATACGTTTCGTCGTCAAACTTTAAAAATTCACTACGGCTTCGTTATAAGTCCGTTTTTATCCGTTCAAAAGGCCACGGATTCGTTTTAAAGTATATTTTCTAAAAATCAAGGCCAAAGTTTCGTACAATCTGTTGGTTTTTCCAGAAATTCGAATTAAGGACAGAACGTAAAATATAGTTATCGAAAATAGTTTTTCTCGGACAAAACCTATTCTAATCCCTTCAAATCAACTCCAAAACTAATCTAATCCTACCATACACCTTCTTAGGGTGTCATGGGTTCCTAATCACCATCAAGACCAAAGAATACCATGGGAGTAATTATAGGATGACCATATTGTATATATAACTTTAAAATCATGAAATAAATGGTATAAATCACATAACATGCATATAAGCTCCAAAAATGAAAAGAAACATATGAAAATGACAAGGAAACATGAAAATGAATAAAACATGCTTACTAGTGAAAATGAAGAGGTGTAAGTAACAAGGATTAACTTAAATATCCTTGGTTTTTATTTCAAAACCAATAAAGGATATAACTAGATTGTAAATCACTTGGACTTGCAAAAATTGTTGATCCCTTGCTCTTTGATGTTAGAACCGGTTATGGAAGACCCAAGGAAGAGAGAAAGAAAGTTTCTAGCACTTGTGTAATAATTGAGGTGAAATGAGAAATGAAGTGTATCAAGACTTACTTGTATATGTGAATTATGAGAAAAAAAAACACAAGCCATACTACATTTAATACATACCCTCCCCTATGGCCGGTTTTAGGGGAGGTTGTCTCTCCATTTTATATATTTTTTTTTTTTAAATTGTAACTTGTGTAATTTTGTGTATAATTTGTATAAGTTGTAAAGAAAAGGTAAGTAAATTGTAGATAATTGTGACTTTTTGGTACAAGTAAGTTTTTAGTAAATCAAAATAGATTGTATTGAGATGATAAAAATTATAAAAATACTTTCCTTGTGAAAATTGAGTGCTAAAATAATTATCGTGAAATTTTTAAGAAAACGACGTAATAATTAAACTTTAACGATTAAAATACCAAATAAATTTGAAACACTAGGAAAACTAAAAATATAGTTTTTATAAACTAAATGTAAGTTTAAAAATACCTCGGGATCATTTTTGAAAGTAACGGGTTAAATAATCAAAATAAAAACTCACGCGATAAAAATTATTAAATATAAAAATTACGCGTTGAAAGTGAAAAAATGAAATGTCGTGAATGAATCAATGAGATGCACATGATGTCAATGAAATGTAGACTAATCATAGTCCATATGAAATGTACGTGATGTCATGATCATGAATTCGCCGCTAAACCTCCAAGGTTACGCGAATTTGAAACAAGTAAACCAAGTTTACTATGAATGTTGAAATAATGAGACATGAATTGTGTCGAGAAATGACCTGAAAGTACGGATTGTCACATCAAAAAACTCCTTCAACTTGGCAGAGAAGCCTTCACAACGTTGCTTACACCTTTTTCCGATACAAAGCTAAATACTGAGTCGGTAACACGGAGGAACAAACCAACACGACTATTATACAACAACTATGTGAAATATCAAGTACAAGATCTTTGATACAGAAATCTTGTGAAGGAACAAATCAATCAAGGACCCCATGCTTGGATGACTTGTAGAAAGCTCGTGATCTCGCCTTAGAGAAGGACCTATATGAGAATCACAATAGAAGAAAGAAGAACAACTCTCTAGATCAAGTGATATTTTTTTAGAAGAGTGTAAGAATATATGAGAGAGTTAGTAAGAAGAGGGGTGAAGAGAAATGAAGAAATGGGTCTTTATTTATAGGCAAAATCTTGCCACTGTTCCACGGATCCCACGGATCCCTCCCTTAAGGGATCCGTCTAGTGTAACCTCAGGGATCCGTGGGACGCTCCTCTTTGCCCATGGGTTTTTTGGTTATGGGTCATGGGTCATGGGTTATGGGTTGGTCCATGGGTATTTCATTAGATACAATGTATCTAATAGATGCAATGCATCTAGTAAAAAAGATATGGGTCAATACCATGGGTTATGGATATGCTCCATGGGTTGTGGTTTTTACCCATCCTAATAAACTATTACAACAAATGATTTATTACAACAATTTGTATTAAATGACTATATGTAAATGCTTTACAAAAATAACATGTATCCTTATAATTTTACTTATGATAACATTATATTTGTTATCAACAAAACACAAAGAGATCGCTAAATATTAATAAACGTTTTTATGGTTTATTTGTATTAACAAGCTTTGTATGCTTTGGACCCGAAACCGTTATGATTTGTGCGAAACTATGGATTGCTACATCTGACTTAAACTTGTACGTCCCCGTGTACTTCTGCGATTTCAATTTTCGAGGACGAAAATTTTCTTTTAGTGGGGAAGAGTTGTAAAACCCTAAATTCCGGTTTCATATTTTGCGTCTATTTTGAAAATTTTAATCTAAGTTCGGAGCAATTAAACTAATGACACAACTATACGTTATGCGTATATAACATGTATAAAAATCCTAAACTTAGCTAAGTTAAAACTATATGCATTATTTTCCTAAACTCCTACACTTTTATGTTTCATATAAACCAAAATTTACCCTATTTCACAATAAAATAGACACACACTCATATATATAATAACATCACACATTTCCTAAGGTCTCATTTACTAAGAGCCAATTTTAAATTCTTGCTTTGTGTTCACGTTTTCAAATATGAGATAAGTTTTATAAATATGGAAGGGATTTGATGAGGAATGAGTCCCCCCCTAAATCTCGGTAGTCACCATCCCATTATTCCTTATTATAAAACTGAATATCACAGTTTCCCTATCATTGAAACCCTAAATAAAGCACACAAATTGAACCGAAGGGGTAATAGATTTGTGGTGGTTAGCATCAATGGTGATCGAGTGTACATGAACTATGCTTGATCATATGGTTTGATTCGAACTCTGGATGGTCCTGGTTTTCTTCTTTAGCCTCGTTAAAGCAGCCCCAAAGGTATTCATACGTCCTCCCCTTTGTCATTCACTTGTACACGACTAGAACTATAATCGGAAACATGTTTTGCTACTCGTGTTAATCTTTTTGGTTTCCTTGCTGTCTCGTTAAAATTGTTTTGGTCACGCGAAGGTTTGTGGTTTAACGTTTGGTCTCGCGAGGGATGTAAATTCAAGCGTATGTATGCTTTATTCATTGTCGAGCATGGCGTGTGTTTACGAGTGAGTTTCGGGTTTGTTTCTGTCTATCCTGTTAATGTAATAAAATGGAGTTGTATGGCTTTAACGATATGCATACGTGATAATAGATGGAGAAACATAGGATCGATCTATCAAGTGTCTAATATAAACTGCGTTCTTATCATTAAATATAAGATATATGATAAGCTATTATAGTAAATTTGATATGCATGGAATCATGGTTCGGTTGCATTTTAAATCATTATATATATAAATGCATGCATAAGAAATCAATTAGCATTTGAGTTTTGTGTCTTGTGTCCATGGGAGACGTGGGATATGATTTGGAAGTTTGAGACTTAGAAGTTGAATATAGCTTTTAAAACAAAATGTGCGTTGGGTTGGAGTAAGTGAGTCACACGAATTTCATTTGGATTTCAGTGTTACATTTGGCTTCAAGTGTGGTCTGGGCCCGTGTCTACTAAAATACGTATAACCTATGGAAATATAAATTGTGTTGTGTATAATTCAAAGGGTATAATAATAGAGTGTGTTATAAGAGTGTGTGTTATGTATTTTCCGAGATTGGTCCTCGTTCGTATTCAACATAACATTATTCGAGAAACATTTAAGAAAACGTGTGTCATTATTTAATATGGTCAAACTTAAAAACATGATTATGAAATAAAGACATGTATTAAAATCTGTTTCGACATTTAGTGGTTCTTAAATAATAAAACGACCATTATTCGTGTAGATTCTGTTAGGATTCAATATTTATGTTGTTTGATGATTCGGGTGGTCTAGGATTGTGATTAAACAAGAAAGCCATTTTGATAGATGAAGAGAGTTGAGAGGAGGTTCCTTGAAGAGAGTTGCTATATGAAATGAAAGGTTTATTCAAAGAAGCCACACCCCTTCCATGGATGAAAAGGGTATTTATACTTACACAATACACGACCTCCTATCGGCCTGTGGATCAGGTATACAGTGGGTAAAGACCCGTCCTTCCTCCACGGTGTTGCTCTAAACTAAACTACGCTATAAACTAACTAATAAACTTCTTAATAACATAAATAACGAAACGTCTACGAGCTAACTTATGCTAGATAATATTTGGGGTGACCGACACTTCACAATGGAATTTTCTAATTCCTAACAATCTCCCCCTAAGGGAGGTCACCCCATGTTTTACATTTCGAATCCTAGCATTCTATTCTTGACTTTGTTCTTGAGCTCGTAGACTTCAATTCTTCAATTCTGCAATCTTTGTGCTTAAGCAGAGATTCTTTAAAGTCCGCATAGTTTGTACTTTAGTGGAGGCCTTTCAACTGATCCACATCTTTGATGATCTTCGAGCTTTCATTGAGATCATCAGCCACAGTAAATCTCTAGATCACCCTTTATTGTGTTGCCATCATGTGAAGTTGTGACTTTTGGACCGACATGCTCACACTTTTGAATCATGACATCTTTCCATCAGAGTACCGGAAGCCCTACTGGTTCATGATATTTGCAGCAGCGAAGCAGAAGCATAGTATGAAATATCAGAGCCAGGTTATGTAGATATGCACCAGTCATGATTTCTTCAAATTAAATGTGGATGCTGTGAGCATGCGGCTTTGGATTGACCGCTCAATTCTGATCAGCTGCAACCGTCCAAATGTACCTGCAAACAACAGTTAGCAATAAAACACACGAAAGTGTCTTTGACCACTTTCGTTGAATTGAGGTACACGGCCCACGGTTCCCCGTTGATCAGTACAAGTACTGCCTGTGATCAGGTAGGATTCCTAAGAATCTCCTTGACAGGGTTTCGCAGCTGTTCTAGCTGTTCTCAAACCGGAACGTCTCAAAGAAGACAACACGGAGTGAGTGAACCAGCAAATTGAGATTCACTGATTGATGAAAAATGATTTGAAAAACAATCGCGTATTGCTTGAAGAAAGAGTTTTGCAATACAACGAAGGTTTTATGAGAAAGATCAATTTTCAATCAAAATACTTTTTGTATTAGAGAATGAGTACACATTCGACGTGCTAGCGAAAAGAAGAGATTCGCACATCCAACGGTTTTTCTAAAAGTATTTTTCAATCAGAGATACTTTTTGAATTTGAAATGAATACACATTCGACGTGCTAGAGAAAAGAAGGTTTGCACATCGAACGGTTTTTTCCAAAAGTATTCGTCAATTCCATTCCTGGACCAAGGTTGATTCAAGAATGAAACACCCCATCGTTTCTATCCAGTTGTCACAAGCTTGATCTTACGATAAGATCTCACATGTCACCTACCAAGAGCTTGTTTGATGTTGGCTCTAGAAGGATTTCCATCTTCATTGTGAATATTTTTACATATCACTCGGATGTTCTGGCAATACCACAAGGATAATGCGTAGGACTCTTAATATATAACTACTTTCCACATTGTGTGAAAAAGCAAGTCTTCAAGAATTTAGTGTCCTAACGAGATATTGTGGATGATCTCTTGGCTCTAGACTCAATAGTGCACATTTGGTTCCTGTGCCGGAGACTAGGGAGAGGGTCTCCTTCTTCAATATCAACAATCTCTAAGAGAAAGTCGATAGATTATGTCGGTTCCCTGTGAGAATGAAACAAGCCCTTTTAAGAGGAACTTGAGTGGCTTGGGAAGTTTAGTGCAGTGCGTCACTGGGTCCATGACATCTTGTATTCAATACCGGCGTTACCTTGGTAACCACCAGTAGCATATGTATTGAACCCGGTTACTGCCCTAAGGTTGAATTATTGGAGGGCTATTTCTTTTCACCCTTTTCTCATTCATTTCTTTTTCATTCTTCAACCCCTTCAGTGCTTACCGAGACTTCATTACTAGAACCTTGTTGGGTTTATTCCAGTTCTAGCTCTATCTCAGTCTGCACTCTTCCCATATTCTCATTTTTCTCCTTTTTTTTCAATATACCTAAGGACTCTACACTATCTAGTGGATAGTCCCTGGGTAGATCCCTTCGGTTCTGGTGGATCGTGGGAACAAATACCTAACCTCACCATCCTTATAACTCCATGCATAAAGTAAAATGGTCGGTCTTTTGGTACAGTTCATTCTTCCTTGAAACCAATTGAAAAATCATTTGGAAAATAGTAGAATCATTTTTAAAATAGTAGAATCATTTTGGTACAGTTCATTCAATTTAAAATAGTAGAATGCTTAATCATTTTTGTTTGGGTGATGTCGACCACCATATATCTGTATGTGTGTTCACTAACGTATGCAGATATCATGGATATGAGAATGTTCCCGATCCGGATCCTACAATTGAAGATGATTGGATGCCGAAAGGAAAGGGTAACTATTTCTTGGGTTGACAAATGAAGAAACGGAGCTTAATTGGACTTCTATGGAGAGTTGGCATAAATGCAACGTAAGAGGTCTCACTGCATCAGCAGATGGTTTTCTTCTAAGTGATTGAAGAAACGGAGCTTAATTTGACCTGAGTTGGCATTCAAAATGCAACGTAAGAAGAAGTCTCACTGCATCAGCAGATGGTTTTTCTTCCAAACCCTACAGCAACAACAACAAAAGCGGCTCAACCACCTAACGAATCTTTGTGCAGGATACCACTTTTAAACAATTTTTGAGTAAATTGAATTAAATTGTTTTGAAAATGGAAAAATGTTGTTTTGAAAATATATTGGACTAAATTTTGAAAATCACCGGACTTCATTTTATCAAAACTTAAGTCACTCAATTATCGACTTCGGTCATCGATTGAGGGGGAGAGTGATTCAAATTTAAAATATTTTTCAAACAATATATCTTCATAAAAGTCCGTTTGTACAATAATAAGCGGTGATCTAAAGATTTAATGTTATGTCATGGTATGATTTTCTTTAAAACTCAAAGATCTTACAAAATGAATTTTTTTCTGTTCTTGTTTGATTGTCAAATTGTTTTATTTTACTTAAAGATCGTTTAAAAACTATCATACCTGACACTAACAATCTTTAATGTCTATAGTTGGTCCATCTCAGTCATTTTTCAAAATTAAATTTTGCCACGTCTTTCCCCAAAATTTTCTAAATGATTTAAATCAGATGGGATCACAAATCTCAAATGGTTTGATATTTTTGATTGTGAGAGAGATCGTGATTTAAATCTCATATATGTTTTAATGGAATTGGTTTTAGTACTTTATAGGCACTCCTGCCTCCATGTGCCAAACGATTTCAAATATACAATGCACATGTTGAGGAGGAGCATTTATCCAAAAACAAGATGAGTATTTAAACCTGGCCACATTTTCTCCTATGTTTTCTAAACCTAATTAAATCATTTGGGATCCAAAATCTCAAAGGGTTTGATATTTTTGATCGGGGGAGAATTTGTGATTTAATTATGAAATTTGATAAAAGGTGATCGTTTTGATTTAATTGTGCACGTTGCTCTCTCATATGTGCTAAACGCTTTCGAATCTCGAAGCATATATTGAGGGGGAGCATTTTTAAATCAAAGAAACTATCAAGGTGCAAATGCTTTTATGTTTTAACATAAAGTACCTTGATTGAGTTTTAAATGGTTTCTTAATGGCTTGTGTGATCGTAAATGTGCTTCAAAAGAACTCTTGCCTCTATGTGATAAAATGATTTCAAATATCCTACGCGCATATTGAGGGGGAGAATTTTACCATGAAAATCAAATGGCTTTTTCGTATGAAAATTGTGATCAAAGAAAATATTTCAAAGTCCTCTTGCCTCCTTGTGCTAAACAATTTCTAAATCATACGCACATGTTGAGGGGGAGGTTTTCTAAATGATCAAAACTATTAGGGTACAAAATGCTTTGATCTCGTATCACAAGTACCTTGATTGTTTTGATCATATGCTTCGAGATTCGAAAGCGTTTAGCACATATGAGAGAGCAGCGTGCACAATTAAATCAAAACGATCACCTTTTATCAAATTTCATAATTAAATCACAAATTCTCCCCCGATCAAAAATATCAAACCCTTTGAGATTTTGGATCCCAAGTGATTTAATTAGGTTTAGAAAACATAGGAGAAAATGTGGCCAGGTTTAAATACTCATCTTGTTTTTGGATAAATGCTCCTCCTCAACATGTGCATTGTATATTTGAAATCGTTTTGCACACGGAGGCAAGAGGAAGAATTAACTTCTTTGATTACCATTTTCTAAAAGATATCAACATCACTTCCCTAATCGAATCAAGTAGATAAAGCATTTTGGGGAAGGATGAGGTTTTCATGATTTTGCTCCCCCTCAATATGTGCTTCTAGGTTTGAAAAGAGTTTTGCACATACTAGAGGGAACCTGCACATTGAGATAAGTGATCACGTTTCAAATCATAGGTTTAAGATAGATGCTCCTCCTCAATATGTGCATGGAAAATTTGAAATCGTTTGTCACATGTGGGAAGGATAGCATGTACATCCTTATAAAACCATTTACCGAATTATCAGTTTAAATCCAATTTAAATCACACATTCTCCCCCGATCACAATTATCAAATCATTTGAGATTTGTGATCTCTTATAGATTTAAATTGATTTTGAAAGCTTTTAAGGAGAATTGTGACTTGATTATGAAAGCGTTTTAACTGATAAGGATCGGATTTTAAACTTTAAACTCCATTGATAAAACATGCATGAATATCTTTTGAAAACAATTGAATGCCAAATAACTTTTTAATTTAATTGAAATCATTCTCCCCCTCAATCAATGACATAGGTTGTTGATTGAGAGATTGATATTGTTAGGTCACTAGTTTTACAACACAAGCTTATATAGAAAGAGATAAGGCGATTGAACAAGTATCAAACACACACACAAACAATATAAGACACGGTTATGCGTAGGTGAGTGAATGAAGAGAAAACTTGAACAACCCAACCCTCAAATGAGGGTTTACAATAGTTTATATAGGCAAGGAGCTAGGGCAACACTCCCTCTCCTTCCCTATTCCTTATTGGGCTTGGGCCTCAGCTTATGGGCCTTCTACATAAGCTGGACCTTAAACAAACATAAAGGCCAGAATAAAGCTACCTATTACATATGAAATATAAATACTTGAAATACTGTTTAGGAGTGATTCCAACAATCTCCCCCTCAAGTATATATATGAATAACGGTGAAGGCGTTGATGTAATAGTAGCTGTGACGTCTTCTGACATTCTCCTTTCTTGTGAGAAGAATTGCCTTGGTTCGAACAATCTCCCCAGTGTAGAGAGATAGTTATCTTTGTGCAGTTTTGCTTTGACGTCATCATTAACTTCGTTCTTTGATTTATTGTTCTTTGTGGTGAAAGTGATAGTATGTTGTTGTCGGCATCAGTCTGCCTCAGGTCTGCTTCGCTGCTCCAGTGTCTCCACGTCATTCTTCAACATGCTCACACGCTCTTTGACGGTGGAAATCAATACTGATGAAGTTCTGCAAGTCTTTGACTTTGTAGATTCTTTGATTGAAGAAGAATCATTCTGACTGTTGTGTTGCTTTTGAATAGAACTTCCATTAGTAATGAAGTTGGCGTGAGCATGAGAAGAATCAGCACGATCATCCCGCTCCGGAGCTTCCATAAGAAGAAAACATTTCAAACGGTTAGTGATAAACGGTTTCCGGCACTTACAAGTTTGAACTTCGAGGGTGTTAACAGCATAGTGTGAAAACACAACTCTAATTCTTACAAAGGCCGTTCCTGAACTGGAGTCCCACAAGTGAGATAACGCGACGTACCGAAGTACATCTACAGTTCAGATGAGTCGCTGAGGTACACCGAAGCATCACCTCACGACTGTAGACCGTTTGAGACACACTCCGCGTAATCCACGGGGAGTTACCGAAGCGACCTGCTGTCAGGGCTGTTTGATGTTGACCCTGGCAGGAGTTTCCATTCAATCACTGAGGATCACAGATGTGAACCTCTCATAAATGTTCTCGACAGATTGCTAAGATCTGTGAAGGACTCGATATGAACCACTGAATCACTGAAGATCTTATTTGTTGATCAACAAGTGATTAAATGTCAAGTGTTCCTAAGAGATCTTTTGATGAATCTCGTGGCTCTAGACTCAACAGTGCGTTTTGGTTTTCCTGAGCGGAGACTAGGGAGAGGGTCTCCTTCTTCAATACCAGCGATCTCTAAGAGAAAGCCAATAGATTATGTAGGGTTCCCTGTGAGAATGAAACAAGTTTCTGTTGAGAGAAACTTGAGTGGCTAAGAAAGTTTAGTGCATGCGTCACTGGGTCCATGACGACTTTTAATCTTCAATACCGGTGTCACTGAGTGACAACCAGTAGCATATGAATTGAACCCGGTGTCTGCCCTAAGTTGAATAATCTGGAGGGCTATTTCTTTTCACCCTTTACTTTGCATTTCTTTTTGATTCTTCAACTCCTTCTTTCTCCGATTCTCATTTTTTCCTTTTTACAATCATTCCTAAGGACTTCTAACACTAACTAATGGTAGTGTCCTTGGGTAGATCCCTCCGGCTCTGGCGGATCATAGGACGGTTATTCCTAACCTTAGTCACCTTATAACTCCATGACTAACCTATGTTTGCCATTAAAACCACTGTAAGTGAAAAATATCTCTCAAAGGGTTTGTAGATGAAAAAACATGTTTGAACCACAGTGAGAGATAAGTTTTTGCATAAATACTCCCCCTTCACATGTGCTTAATAGTTTTAATGGTTAACTGCACAGTGAGGAAAGAGCGCGCACTTTTTGAATTGATCCACTAACGATAGACACTCTCCCGCGAGACACGGTTACGTTGAATAGTTAAAGAGATACATTGTCAGTTTTTAGGTGACAACTAGCTCTAATAACTACCTTGAAGGTGTAGACAAACCTTGGAAGGTTGCCAAACCCGTCAGAGTTCATGTCTATCAAAAGTTTCTCGAATGGTACTTTCTACTCAGACAAGTCCTTTGCGAGACACGTTTACATCACTAGTGAACTAGCTTGAAATTATTACCCGTCCAGGACAAGTCTTTTCGAGTTGCAGACAGTTAAGGATCGTCAATTCATTGGTTAAGTCTTTGCACACGAGGAAGCCAAGGGGCTTGCACATGTTGCTTTACAAAACATATTTCTTATCACACAATTTTCTCCCCCTCAAAAATGGCATATAAGATGTTATTTTTGAAACATTTTGAGAATAAATATGACCATTTTGAGTGTTGCGGGAAGAGTTACCACTGTGAACAATTTGTGAACAAAGTTTTCATCAAATACTCCCCCTCAACTAGTGATATAAACGGTTGAGGTTTTGAAATCATATGGGGAAGTACTTGTCCTTTTTGAGCAAAACCTTGAAAAATGAAAGGTTTGATAGGTTTTACTCAAAAATAAGAAGCTTTCGCTCCTTTTATAAGGATTGTGGCACTGAGGCGTACCACAGGGTCCTTTCTTGACAGATACGGGTTGTACACTGTTATGTGTGCACAAGCCATTCACATATATAATCATACATCCAAAATCATATGAAGGAAATAATTCAAGGGGTACCAGGAAGTGCAGTGATGTTCCCAGGAGTGCGCACAGGGCGTTGAAAGCCGGTGATGTTTATCCTGGGTCTACCACCAACATAGCTCTCCAGGCGTCTGAACTGATCCCTTCTGAACAACCGTTCATCAATCATAGTGATGATACGCCTCACATTCCTCCTGTCCTGAGAGTTCCAGCGCTTAGGATTCCCAACCTTCAGACGTATATCCTTCAATCTGTACACCAATCCATCCCTAACCATCTTCAAGGTATGATCCCCGAATTTGTGGAGCTCACTACACGCCATTAAGCAGTTTCTGCGAAGTTCACTGCGGTAAACAATGCCGAAAGGTTTGCTGATGAGCGTGAGTTGTGTGAGTTGGTTGATGTCAGGAAGATCTAGCTGTGGTGGAGTGAAGTTGACACGTTTCTGATAAGATTCAACAGCCATTTGGATATCTTCGACACGTTCTTTGATCACAATGCGTCTAATGAAGATGAGAACTGACTTGATAAATTCACGTTGAACTTCAGTCGAGAACTGTCTCATACGACCCTGTACTTTGGCAAGGTACATGTCTTCGATGTCGTTGAGTGACAAGTTCTCAAAGTCAGCTTCTGAGAATTCATAGTCCTGTTCATCTTGTCGTTTGACTATGATATTCTTCAAGAATGTGTAGTCCCACTTAGACTTGAGATCAATGTGTTTGATGGCCACGATGTCCTTAGAGCTGTACACTGCATGTTGAGACTTCTGAACCAGGCAGCTTCTGTAGTAGATTCGTCGGCGTTCAGGCCAATGATGAATCCCATACAATGCATCTTGGTCGTATGCTTGCACGTTGTCAGAAAACAAGTGAGTTGCACGTTCCTCGATAGCTATGCAGTTTGAGTAACAAGCCGCTGGGAATGGAAGAGTCAAAGATGTAGCGTATTTTCGTGAACCATCGCCACCATGGAGAAGAAAATCCAGGTCTTTGTTGAAGAAATGTCTGAAAGGAATCCTTGGTTCTTCTGGTTGGCCGATTGTTGGTAGAGGTTTGGTCCAGTCAGTGTAGTATGGAGGGTTGTTCCGTTTAGTGAAGTCGATGTTTGCTTCTGGGTTGAGCCAATCCATGTTGTTAGACATGGCTCGAGCAATGTTTTCAAGGTGATATTCAACCTCGATTGCACTTTCCGAGCTATTTTTCAACAGAAGGAATGCTTCATTTTTGATGCGCTTCAACTCGGATTTCGTCATCTTCTTCACACGGAATCGTTCTTGCAAGATTTTTGCATGCTCCAGTGTACTACCGTCTACCAATTCTTGACCTTCTTCAGGGTAGGGAGTGTTGTTAACAAGTGTGGAGAACCATTCAAATTCTGCGGTTGTATCGTCATCAAGCCATGATACGACGTCTGGCTGAGTCGTCTTTTTCTTGTTTTTAGAAGGCTTTGATGATGATTCGGGTATCTTCACTTGTTTGGGAGAGGAGGGTTGTTGTTGGGGCTCAAGGACCTCTTCATCGTCACCACCCGTATACTCAAAGTGATCACCAGTTTTGTGAGTCACGGGTGGTAACTCGGAATCGTCCCGAGGTTTATCAGTTGAAGACCGTGGTGGAGAAGATTTTTGTTGTGCAGAAGTTCGTTGTGGAGGAGGTGGCATAGATTTAGATTGACCAGACTGCTTCTGACGTTTAGGAGCAGAGTCCTTATCCTTATCATCGTCATCTCTTGGTCGTTTGGGTTGATCGGCTGACTCCTTGCATGATGATCTGAGTTGATAGTCAAGTAGAATTTCGAAAAATTTAGCTTCGTCTGAAGTAAACGTTCCTGATCTCTTTGACATTTGCATCACAAGTTTAGCGATTAGCTCAGATTCAGAGAGATCAGCTTCTTTTGCCATTGTATGTTTGACCAATGCAACGATGTTAGGGGTGAGTTGTCTGGAAAATACTTCTTTTGTCACACTGGGGACAGTGTCGAGAAGAAACTTGTGGGTTTGTTCTCTTGCTGACTTTTCCAGTTCCTTTTGGACTTTTGGAACGATATCCTGAAGGTACTTTTGAGTATAACCTTCAATCATTTCATTTAGTTCCCCCTGACGATGACTTCTCATGAATTCCTGAATAGCTTTCCTTTCCTTTTGCATCTTTTCATTCTCGTTATACAGATGCTGTATGTGATCAGCAAAGAAATTCAGCTTCTTGTTGAGCACGTCTTTCTTTCTGACTTGTTTGACAGCTTTGGTAATCCGTTCATGAGCTTGAGAAATCCAAGATTTAGGTGGTTTCTTCACTGATTTGGATGATGATCTGGTTGACTTTGTTGATGGTGGTGGTGATGAATGAGATGAAGAGTCCGATGATGAGGAGACATGAGGAGACTTCATGTCCTTAGGAGTTTCAGAGGTTTTCTCCTTTGAGTGAGTTGGACTGTCCAGAAGAAACTTTGTATAATCATCCTCGTCATCCTTAGACTTTTCTTTCTCAGTTTCCAGTTTCTCAAAATCATACTCAATAGTGTCTTCAACAGGCTTTTGTTGTTGCACAAGAGGGGTGGCACCAGCTCCCTTATCGGGTTGATTAACCGCATCAGGAGATGGTTTAGAGTGGGCAGCACCACTTGAGCCTCCGGGGCCACCCATTTGATCTTTAGCAAATTCAGCGGCCTTTTGAATGTGTCGGACATTGTGAAACTTTTTCCTGTATGATTTGTCCAATTGCTCTTCTTCTTCTTCTTCAGAGCTCTCATCATAAGGTACAATTATCGGAGTCTTTCCTTTACTCTTATCATCTTGAGGACTTGGAGGTTTCTGTACTATTGGAGTGTCAGACACATCCTTAGCGGTTTCAGAGTGGAGAACCTCCTCATCTGTATCTGTAGCTTCAGAACTTACGTCCTCAAGCTGTTGTTTCGGTTCAGGTTTGGGTTTAGGAATGGGAGAAGCTTCCTGCACGGGAACAAACCGTTTTCTCGGAGGGTTTCGTTTGGGAAACTTCCTTTGTGACTCTGAACTTGTAACACTTCCAGCACTTCCTCTTCTAGTTCTCCGAGTAGGAGTTCCAGAAGATTTTTCGTCGAGGTGACCAACCTTGCCTTGTCTTACTGCTTCCAGATACCTGTTGTACGTTTCGAGCTTTCTGACATCTTCAGTTAGCAGGTAATCTGGTAACACCGCGCCCTGTTTCTTTGTAGATGATTCCTTCATTCTGATGGTCAGAATAGGTTCAGTCAACATGTCGTGATTGTCAGGGTCATTGAGCCTCTTGGGAATATCAGAATGTAGTCCAAGTGCTCTTTGGATCAACAGCTTAGTGTATCTGATGTATGGAATCTTTGAGCCTAGTTTGTTGAGAAAAGACATCATATCATCCCAAATCAGAGCTTCAATAGCGATGTGTTTCATGTTGACAAATGCCCAAAATATTTGCAGTTCTATGAGCTTAGGATGCTCATAGCCGCTATCACGACCAGAAACGGACTTGGTGATGATCATGTAGAGCGTTCTCCACGGTTGAGGAATACTCTTGAGCTCTACGTGAGAGTGTTTAGTGATTACTCCTGTAGCTTCATCATAACCGATATCGATTAAGAATTGGAGAGTGAGCTCTTCAGTAGGTGTGGCATAAAGTTTGTCAGGTTCGACTTCAGGAATTAAGAGAACAGCCCTTAAGTCTGCAGGTGTGATGGTGACTTGTTTATGGTTCAGAGTCACCGTCACTGCAGTCCTTCCTTTGACCCTTTCCATGGTGTTCCAGAACTGTTGGATATAGATCTCAGGAACTGTTGCAGAATGTGTGAGCATGTTCTGATATGGATGAGACCTCAGAATGTCAATAGCGATTAAGCATGAAGACTCAGAGCAAGTGAGAGTGCTGAAGTCAACTCGGAGATTATTCTTTCCAATCTTCATTGGATAGCCATGAGGATAGATATCAGCAATGGAGAGAACATTTGGTGCATCCATGTTTGGTTGAGCAGCCATGTCGTGATCTGAAATAATATTAGCCAAAAGAACCAACATATCGAAAGACATAATGTTAGTCAACAGAAGGTCTTATTGTCTAGTTATTTAATGTACAACGTCAATGATTGTTACGAGTCCTAAGTCACTTGTATGTCCAATAATCTAATGACGTCGTGAAATGTATCGTGAGTTAGTTAACTTTAAGTTTTAAAGTTTATGTTATCACTTATTGTTCACAACATATCAAACGTTTTGGTTTCTTAGTGACATTATTGGATTCGTGACGTTATGATAAGTTTATTAACAAGTTTTGTACACGTAACAATTCATAATGAAGGTCAAAATGGCTTAAGCGTAGTATTGACAAAGTTACGCGTAAACAGTCGTGACATAAGCGTAGGCGAAAGCTTATGCGTAGGATCCTATCTTATGCGTAAGAAATGTTACGCGTAGGAAAAAAGGGGACCTTACGCGTAGAGCTTACGCGTAGGTGTATAAGAACCTTACGCGTAAGGCTTACTCGTAAGAGTAGACCTTATGCGTAGAGGTCACTGTTTACGCATATCCTTCACAGGATACGCGTAGTCCCACTGTAGAACCTTAAGCGTAGAAGCTACGCGTAAGACAAGTCTTACGCATAACAATCTACGCGTAAGGTAATCCTTATGCGTAGATAATCAAATGACCTTGATTCTGAATTATAAGTATAGCAATCCTGAAATAAATCCATCAAATCATTAATATTGACACATACATTCAGTTTATCAATAGAACATGGCACTAACATATGTTAAACAGTTATGCGTAGAATTGCATACGCGTAGACTAAACCCTAGATCTACGCGTATGGAATCTATCCATGGATTATGCACCAAACTTTTTCTGGTAGCTCTAAGGTGTTGTATGATCATATATACCAAGTTATAACATCTAACTCATGGTGAATCAAAAATACCCAATCTTATGAACCTTAAACCCTAATTTCAAAATCTGAATTAATCAGTGTTTCTGGGTGGTTATAGAGCAAAGATATGATTAATTCAACATTATATGAACATAACCCAGCAATATTTAGACCAAAAACACTTCTCATTTAGAAAAACCCAAATCCACGCATAAACCCTAAGTTTCAAAATCAATCAATTTATGTTTCTGGGTAAGTTTTGAGGATAAAGATATCATCATTGATGCTAAAGGCACGTTTTGAATCAATCTTTTTAACCAAAAACACACACACAATGATTATGTGATCATACGCTTATGCGTAGATCACAAAATCACGCGTAACACACATTTTAGCCGTAGGATTTTCGTGATATTAAAACCCTTAGCTTAAAACAATGTTTGGATCATTAAAACACTTACGATTAGATGATCAGAACAACGGATTTCTTGAATGAATCTTAGGCGTAGATGAGATTAGGTTTAGTAATAAATGTGAGTGAAAGAATTAGGTGGAGAGGTGTTTTATTAAAGTTAACTTTAATCTTTTGGCAGTTTTAGTCCCTCCACCTTTGCCTTTTTCAGACCAAGCCATTTAACTTCCATTATGGTTATCAAACGAAGATTTTTGGGAAAGAACCTTGACGACACTCCCCCTCGACTTGTGAAAATAATGAAAGGTTATTAATTAAAGTCCGAGGAGTGTCAATGAACCAGAAATTTACCACCATTTGTAAAGAATCAACCGAGATGTGATAACATGCAAGTACACAGATGTTTTGAAACAGTTAATGGATTATTTTCTCCCCCTCAACACTTGATCGGAAAAGTACTGAATTTTGACAGATTAAAGTGTTGACGGAAGAAAAGTACTTGCCATGTTGATAGAAAATAGATGAGGAGAATATTTTTGTTGTTTTATCAGGTTTTATATTTTTGTATTTTGTTTTTGAAAGATTTTATTTATTTACAAGAGATGTTTTGGTGTTTGACATGTTTTTAAGACGGTTTTAAGAGGTCATCCAGTTCCTCTTGAGTCAAACACCTCATACCAATTCGGTGGACCAACTCATTAAACCTAGCGGGAGGCAAGGCTTTTGTGAGAAGATCTGCCAATTGGTATTCAGTACCCACAAAGTATAGTTCAACGGTACCCTGTTCCACATGATCCTTGATGAAATGATAGCGTAGATCGATGTGCTTTGATTTCGAGTGCTGAACTGAGTTGCACGAGATTGCAATGGCACTCCGATTGTCGCAGTACATCGGGATTCTGTCAAATACATAACCATAGTCTTTGAGTTGTGTTCTCATCCAAATGACTTGAGCACAACACGCGGACATGGCTACATATTCTGCTTCAGTTGATGACAGCGATGTACAATCCTGCTTCTTTGATTGCCAGGACACCAGTTTATCACCGAGAAATTGTAGAGCTCCTGAAGTACTTTTCCTTGAGTCTAAGCATCCTGCGTGATCAGCGTCTGAAAAAGCGATTAGTTCAAAACCAGAATCCTTCGGATACCAGATCCCCAAATTAATGGTTCCCTTTATGTATCGGAGGATTCTTTTAGCCTCAGAGAGGTGGGTTTCAGTTGGTCGCGACTGATAACGGGAGCATAGATAAACGGCAAAGACAATATCAGGTCTGCTAGCTGTTAGATACATGAGGGACCCAATAATACTTCGGTATTTGGTGGGGTCAACTAATTTCCCATGTAAATCAGCATCTAGCTTCTTGGTATGAGCCATTGGTGTGGCATAAGTATCACAGGTATTCATTCCAAATTTGTTTAACAGTTCAAGGGCATATTTGGACTGACTCAAGAAAATACCACGGGGTGATTGATGAACTTGCAGTCCTAGAAAGAACGTAAGTTCACCCATCATGGACATTTCAAAATTTTTCTTCATGAGTTTTGCAAAAGCGATTGAAAACTTTTTATGTGTTGACCCAAAAATGATGTCATCCACGTAAATTTGAACAATTAAGATGTGTGCCCCGTGATATTGTATGAAAAGAGTTGGGTCAACCGAGCCTTTGGTGAAATTATTGGCAATGAGGAAAGATGATAGCTTATCGTACCATGCCCGAGGGGCTTGTTTGAGACCATAAAGAGCTTTTTTCAGTTTGTAGACATGGTTCGGGAACTCAGGATCAACGAATCCATCTGGTTGGCTGACATAGACCGTTTCTTTAAGTTGCCCATTGAGAAACGCCGTTTTGACATCCATCTGATAGACCGTCATGTTCATGTGAGCCGCGAATGCAAGAAATATCCGAACAGCCTCAAGACGAGCAACCGGAGCAAAAGATTCTTCAAAGTCTATCCCTTCTTCCTGACGATAACCCTTAGCAACTAGCCGTGACTTGTTTCGGATGACATTCCCTTCAGCATCCAATTTGTTTTTCCAAATCCATTTTAGACCAATGACGTAGACCCCTGTTGGTCTTTCAACCAGTTCCCATACTTCAAGACGTTTGAATTGGTTGAGTTCTTCTTGCATGGATTCAATCCAGTTGTCTTTTGTCATTGCGTCTTTAATGTTTTTAGGTTCTGATTGGCAGACAGTGAGTGCATAAATGCAGTGTTCACCATCTGAGTGAAGACGTTGTCTCGTAACGACTGGTTGATTCGGGTTGCCAATGATGTTAGCCAGAGGATGGTCTTTTGTCCATCTATGTGTAGAGGGTTGATGTTGGTATACATTGTGCAGATTCTGAGGATTCAAATGGTTTGTTGAAGATTCCGCAACATCTGGTGCAGCAGTCTCATTAGCAAACGGGTTGAAGAACGCATTTGGATCAAAATCTGCAGGTGGGGGTACTTCATTCAGAATATCATCAGCTGGTTCATCATTGTTGGAAGCGGTGTGTTCAACTGTTGTGTTGGAGTCAATTGGTGTAGGTGCATCTTCAACAGTAGTTGTTGTAGCAGGTGTATCAGGTATAGGAATATTATCAGGTTGTGCAGCGGAAACAGCGGATACACCAGGAGCACGTTCATCAATATCGTCACAGAACAGAGGAGCAAATAACCTTTCCATTTGTTGACGAGTTAGCTGAGGGCTTTCTTCAGCTGATGATGGGGGTTGAGGGAAGTTTAAACGGTTGTGACCGGGTTCTAAGCTGTTATACTCAGAAGCCATTTCCGTGAGTTCATCGAAATGAGCATGAATCGTTTCCATAACCTCCTTAGTTCGACGATTCCAGATTCGGAAACCTTTAGAATTGTCACAGTATCCAAATCAGCTTTGGCTTTTAGCTTTCCAAAATCATCACGATCATTATTTGGATAGCAGAGGGATCCAAATACATGAAAGTGTTTGAGGTTCGGTTTATAGTTGTGGACAAGCTCAAAAGGTGTTTTGTTGTGGCGTTTTGTGATCATGGAACGGTTTTGAGTATAGCATGCAGTAGATACAGCTTCCGCCCATAAGTAATCTGGAAGTTTAGCATTGATTAACATTGTTCGTGCAGCTTCCACTAACGTTCGGTTTCGTCTTTCAACAACTCCGTTTTGTTCAGGTGTCCGTGCAATGGATGTTTGATGCTGAATTCCCACTTTCTCATAAAATTCACGAAGGGTTTTGTTAACAAATTCAGTTCCTTTGTCTGTTCTGATGATTCTGACTGTGTTGCGGAGCTGAACCTGTATCTTTGTGAGAAAGGTGATGATCATTTGTGGAGCTTGGTCTTTGCTACGAAGAAAGTAGACCCAAGTCCATCGAGAGTAGTCATCAACGATTACTAAGATGTAACGTTTGCCATTTATCGTTTGCACGCGCATTGGGCCACACAAATCCATGTGAAGAAGATGAAGTACATGCTGAGAGCTGTGTTCCACCTTTGAAGGAAAATGAGCACGAGTGCTTTTCCCTTGTTCACAGGCTGAGCAAAGGTGATCTTTTGAATACCGGAATCGTGGGAGTCCTTCAACTAGTTTGTGTCGAGCAAGGTTGGTGATGGTTTGAAAGTTTAGATGTGAGAGACGACGGTGCCATAGCCAAGATTTTGTTGATGTTGCCTTAGAAAGTAAGCAGATGGGAGATGAAGCAACCATGTCTTGCATAGAGATAGTGTAGAGACTAGAATTACGCGAGCCAGACATAAGGTCGTTTCCTTGTAGGTCACGAATGAAACAAGTTTTCTCCCTGAAAGCGACCTCCAAATCTCCATCACAAAATTGACCTACTGAAAACAGATTGTGACCGAGGCCTTCCACATAGTAAACCCTGCTGATTTCGATGTTCCCATTAACATAATCTCCGTAGCCCATGATGGCTGCGAAGTGATCGTTCCCGAATCTGACAGTGCCAATGAACTTTGCAATAAAGTTTGATAACAGTTTAAGATTGCCTGTCATGTGTCGGGAACATCCGCTATCAACAATCCAGAGAATGATCTGTATCACCTGCATTACACACAGACGACACAGATGGAATAGAAGTAGATGTGGAACCCAAAATGTTAGAGGGTTCCAAAGCAGGTATATCAGATATACACACATTCATAAGTTTAGGAATCCATTTAAATCCTAGTGTGTTATATATCCATTTTTGCCATCTATAACTACTCTTTGCTTTAGTCTTAGTGAAATCACTAGGTGGTACAACATTCTTAGGAGGTGAAGCGGGAGCTACTGTGATAGCAATGGTTGCCTTAGAATCTAAAGATGGTGGTTTACCAAGCACAGACTTTGAATGATTAGTTGGCCTAGAGGTATTCCGATTCTTAGGATTCCGGAATCTAGAGATTATAGCTTTAGCAACACATTTGTCATGACAATCAGAATTCATACTTTTTTGACAAATATCACAAGGTGCATCAGACTGAATATCAAAGGTACTTAACGGTTTAGCATTCGTTACATCACTATTTCTATTACATTTGCCAGACGCAATATCTATAGTGGAAGTAACATGAGTTTTATTTAGAGTCCTAGGGTGTTCTTCTACTTTAGCATTCCTTATTGATCTTTTCTTAGGTCGCAACTTCCTATTGTTCGTTTGGGTGCTCCTAGGCTGTGAAGTGCGGACGTTTGGAAAAGATGCAACTATTCCTGTTTCAGTAGAGGGAAACACATTAGCAACTTGTGATTTGGCAGTGGGAATTCTAGGTTCACGATTACTAAGTGTGACTGGTGCTAATCTCTTAATCACAGTAGGCGGGAGTAGTTCATACTTTCCTAACATTTCCCGTAACTTAGAGATGGTGTGAATCAGATCTTGATTTTCAGAACGAATATTACCAGCAAAATTCAGGACTTCTCTAGTGTGAGCTAGATAGTGATCAAGTTCATTAGATGCTTCATCTCGAGTCTTTTTGAGTAAATCAAATATGACACCATATTCCTGTTTAACTTTTAAAAGTTCTTGTTCATATTTTGAGATTTGACTTTTCAAAGACACGTTTTGATCATCTAGTTGAACAATTTTAGGATCAGAAGATTTGGCACTCAATTGAGCGATTTTCTTTTGAAAACTAAGTTGATGGTTGTGAATATCTTTTTCACACCATTGAAGACGACGTTTTGCATTGTGAATTTCCGTGTGTAATCGTTTATTTTCTGCTTTTAAAGACTCGATCTGAAGCACATTATCGGTGTTCTCAACAGTTACAACAGTGTCAACAATATCAGCAGAGATATGATCAGATGCATATGGCAACGAATAGAATAGCACAACATTATGGATATCAGCACAGATAACATCTTCCAAGAGTCGATCAACATCTTTTCTCAACAGTTTCTTTTTCCGTTTTGTGTTAGTAATAGATGTTTCTGTTTTCTCGAAAACGTTTTTCATTACCCCAAGTTCCTTATGAAAATCCTTTTCCCAGGCAATTGCACAACTTTTCAAGTTTTTAACATTAGGTAAAAGATTTTTCTGAAAAATGTCTCTTTGTTCTCGCGCCAGAGGCGATTGAAAATGTTCAACTTTTATTTCAGATCGATATTCTATCTCATGTTGTAAAATTTTGAGGTCAGCCATGAAAATGTCAAAATATCGAAGAATTTTTCGATTTTCAGGTTGTGAGTTTACTTCGCTAATGGAAGGTAAAGGACCATAAGTTTGTGCAAAGACTGTTTTGGGATTAACAATAGAAGACTCGGGTGTTTTGATGATAACCCTTGGTGTGTTGGAAGAATCCGTTGGTGTGACGAAAGTGACCGCATTTTTATAATTAAAAGGTTTGTTGTAAACAACATTTTTTAATTTTGATCGACTCTCGTCTTCTGCATCTAATTCCTCTTGACGATGGTATTCAACAACACTCATGACAGTATTATCAATTTTGTATTGTGCACTGGAAACTTCAGGAGTTGGTTTGAATGTTTTTAGTGAAAGCTTTGGTTTGTAATCAGCTAGATTTTTACCATATCCATTTGGATTAGGTTTTAAGGTAAACTTTTCAATAGCTGTTACTGATTCACCATGTTTGTAAACAACAGTTTTAAACTCTTTAAGTTTGTTTTGCAAACCGAGAATTTCTGCAAGAAGGTCATCTACCCGATTCGTTGAATGCTTTTTGTATGCGGAGAACTGTTTTTGACAATTTAACAACTCAGCCTTAGCTTTTTGATTTTCCAAGGTGAGAGCGTTAATTTGTTTTTTATGTTCATGTTTCAGTTGTTCTAATTCGGACAACAAAGCATTCTTCGAGGCGGCTAGATCACGCATCTGTCTCTCTAAATATTTTTCGTTTTGATGAGATTTTGCAAAAGCGGCTTCAAAACCTTTTTCACGGTTTTCTTGAGTTTTGAAAAAGTTGAGTTGCATTTGTAAACATTCAAAATCCTTGGTTAACAGTGCATTTTTACGTTTTAAGGACTGATTTAATGCATAACATTCCTCCATTTTGATTTTATGGTCTTGAATTAACCGAGCAAAATCTGGATGAGGCAACAGATCATCTTGTTCAACGTGAGTCTCAACATGATCATTCTTTAGATCCTCAAGTACGACCACAGAGTCAATTTGATTGTCAAGGGGGACCATAAGGTCATCTTGATCGTCAAATGTAACTACAGGGTTAACTTGAAAATCATCAGAGGAAGATGTAGAAGACTCATTTTGAACTGTCTGATCCGTGCCGGATTCAGATATTGACGGAGATATTAGTTCAGATATGATGATGGTTTGTTCGGGTACCTGAGACAAGCCATCAGTGTCATACACTGGGCCTGAATCACTCATGTGCAGCTCATGCATATTAGCCATCAACATAACAGCTGCATTAGCCTGCAAGTCCTCCATATCATCATCTGAGTCTGCATCTGCCATAAAGCTCTGTTCTTTGTTTGTAAGAGATCCACCAGCTTCATCCTTAAGAGCCAAAAGTAAGGCCTCTTTGAAATAAGCACTGCCCCTAGTCCTTGGCTTTGGGCATGCATTAGCCAGGTGTCCCTTTTCATTGCAGTTGTAGCATCTAAGACCATTTAACCGATTCTGAGCATTTCCCTGTTCCACCACTTGAGCTCTGTTGTTATTCCTACCCACAGCATTAAACCCTTGACCACCTCCCATCTGACGACCATAATCACGATTCTGAACTTCAACACGTCCATTGTTCACAACAGCTTGAGTCCGTGTGTTAGATGAGGAACGAATACGATTGTTGGATTTGTTGGTGTAACGGCCAAATGCATTAGCAATCATCACAAATCCTTGTTGCAATGCTTCGAATGGATCGATTTCCTCAGTAGCTTCACTGACATATGCTTGAGCATTGTTGCTGTATGGGACCAATTGATTTTGTTGAGGTTGAGGTTGTTGCTGTGAAGGTGTGTTGGAAGCAGGTGGTTGAGTTGCTGGTTGAGAGGGATAAGTCTGTTGAGCATACAAGGCAAGTTGTTGATTGTCCGGTTGTGACTGTTTAGTAATTTGAGCACGGAGAATCCTTTCCCGATCAACTTCCTTTTCATGAGGCTTCAAGTAATCGTACAACAATCCATAAGTAGAATGATGCATGTTCTTCGCTTGACGGAGAAAAATGACATACTTCTCCCATTCTGGACCAAGACTACTCAGGAACTTAGTATTCACTGCAATTCTTGGCATGATGATGTTGTGTTTATCCAAATCATTGATGATGTCTGAAAATCGGTGATGATATGACTCAAGTGTCTCTCCAGGTTCAATCATGAAGTGTTCATAAGCCAAGTAAATTTTGGATTCCAAATCCTCCTGATTGAGTACAGATCCTTCCATAAGTAGACGAATGTGATCCCACATTTTTTGTGCAGTCTTTTGAGCATCAACACTACGAAGAATTGGGTTTGGTAATCCTAAGAGGATGTATTCCATTGCAAGTTCATCAGCTTCATAGTGTAGAAGTTCTGTAGGATTTAAGTCTGCAACAGTAGCAATGTTGGTTTGTTCATCTCTTGGTGGAACAGCAGTTGGATCTCCGGGTATAGTGACAATAGGCATCTCAAATGGACCTTCTAAGATAACCTTCTTTAAGAACTTTCCGTGTGGCTTCTTCAGATCACAAAACCTAAAGAACCTTATCACCCATTGATCGTAGTTTCCTGGAGTGAGCATTGGAGGTCTATCAAGTGATCCAGCTTCATGAATTGATTGTTGGCTGCTTAAAGCTTCACACATCTTAGCAAACCAAGTGGGTTCCTTCATAGTTGTCCGTGATGGATGTTGATTGAAATCAGTTGTGTAGGGTTGAACTTGAATGCTTGGTTGTGGTTGAACCATTTGTGGTTGTGGAATTGCACCAAGTTGTGGAGTATGTTGCTGATTAAATTGTTGTTGATAAATTGCTTGTTGTTGATTCCATTGTTGATGTTGTGGAGTTAATTGTTGTTGTTGTTGATTATAAGTGTGAGGGAAATAGTTAGAGTATGGTGGTTGAGACATGATGATAAACTTGTGAAGTAAGAATGGATCTTTGTAGTCGAATGAATCTTTGTTGATGAAGTATCCTTAGGCGTAGAAATGACAAGAACCAAGTAGCACTTATGCGTAAAAACACCAAAAGTTACGCGTAACAAGAATAGTTACGCGTAGGATTTAGCTTACGCGTAAGCAGGAAAAAAGACTAAAGTTACGCGTAAACAGTAAGTTAGGCGTAGAAAGTTAGGCGTAGGATTACCTTATGCGTAGGACTAAGTCTACGCGTAAGATGAATCTTAAGCGTAAGATTTTCTACGCGTAAGCTTTATGCTTAAGCGTAAGATTAGGGTTTTATCCCAAGTGATCTTTTACACTTCACAGTGCAAGAGATATCCAAAGTCGACGTATTTTCAGACTTATCCAAGTAAGAAAACACGGAATAAACCAGAAAATTGAAGATCAAACCAAGGAAAGTCTTACGCGTAAATTTAGGGTTTTGATACGCGTAAGATTACTCGTAACTTAGATTCTATCCAAATTCGTTTCTAAACCAGTTTTTGTGTGATGAGATAGCTTCAATATCACCAAAATAACACAAAAGTGTGAAACTTGATGATCCAAAGCTTCTAAAACAGTTATGCGTAGGATAACACCCTCGTATAAAAACTAGCTTAAAAACAAGGAAAAACACGTAAAGTTCCAAACTTTTTGCCAAAAACCAATAGTTTAACACCTAATAACGTTGAAAGTACAAGAATCTTGGATTCAAAAATGTAAAAAATTAGTTTTTAAGCGTACCAAAGATTGTGTTATCTTTACGCGTAAGACCCAAAACCAAATACTTCAAAAACAAACGAATACACCCAACTATTTGGCGATTGATACCACTGTTAGGTCACTAGTTTTACAACACAAGCTTATATAGAAAGAGATAAGGCGATTGAACAAGTATCAAACACACACACAAACAATATAAGACACGGTTATGCGTAGGTGAGTGAATGAAGAGAAAACTTGAACAACCCAACCCTCAAATGAGGGTTTACAATAGTTTATATAGGCAAGGAGCTAGGGCAACACTCCCTCTCCTTCCCTATTCCTTATTGGGCTTGGGCCTCAGCTTATGGGCCTTCTACATAAGCTGGACCTTAAACAAACATAAAGGCCAGAATAAAGCTACCTATTACATATGAAATATAAATACTTGAAATACTGTTTAGGAGTGATTCCAACAGATATTTTGACAAATAAGTCCAGATGATTATCAAAAATAGAGACTGAGTTATTTTTTCAAAGCAGTTAGTTTTCAGCAGATAAATGTTTATAGAATCAGAGCATGGAATTTTGAAAAACATGATAAAGAATGGCTCTGTTCTTTCTTTAAAAAGCAACTAAATCAAGTCAATTCAACATATCAATTAGTTCATATAAGGTCTGGGAATTATGTGTTCATCAAACTCTAATCATCTAAACCTAACAATCATATCCTAGAAACCTAGTCCTTCAACATAGGCAATTATATATTTTAATTAAGCACGTAGGATAATTAAGAAAGTCCGTTAGATGATGTAAATTTGAAAACATTCTCCCCCTCAATCAATGACTTATTTTTATGAAAAGTTTAAAAGCGCTGAAGTCATTGATTGAGTTTTCAATTTATACAAAAACTCTGAAACTGATTGATTTTCAAGCAACTCATTTTCCACCATTTTTGAATACACCAAATATTTTTCTGAAGAATTTTAGACGGAAAAACATTTGTGTAGGAACATCAGTCCTTCGACATACTTTCCTCAAATTTGTTTTTAGGATAAGTGCACGAATTTTGTGAAAATCGTTTAGCGCAGCACTTTCCTTTCTTTTGAAGATCGGGTTGCTATATGAAATAATAGCAAGCCATAGTTTAAGCACGGGTCACAGTCTGAAGTAACTGCAAGCCATTTTTTGAAGCGCGGGTTACAGTCTGAAATAACTGTAAGCCATTCTTTGAAGCCCGGGTTACAGTCTGAAATAACTGTAAGCCATTTTTTTTTTTTTTTGAGACATGTTTAGAAAAGAAATATTTACACCTCCTGCTCGAACTTCATCTAAAGTCCCGTGCCATTATTGAATGACATTTCTAAGACCGTAGATGTTATCGATATCAGAAGACATGTCTTTAGAAAACATATTTTTTGGTATTTTTGAAATTTTCTGAATTTTTATGGAGTTTTGAAGGTTTTATATTTTTCTATTTTCTTTTTGTTGGTTTTATATTTTTGTATTTTGTTTTTCTGAAAAATATATACAAAGATAGAATAGATGATATAGTTAAAGAAGATGATGATACGAGTACCGAGATAAGGATATCGAACAGCATGTCGTAGAAGATAGAAGTCATCAACTCTTAAACATTCACCACCAAAGCTTCCAGGGCTCTTGAATCGAAGAAAGAAATTGAACCATCTGAAAGTGAGACTTTGGCAGCTTCCCCCAAACCGAAAATCCTTTAGCTGAGCAGATTCGAAGCTCTATTTCAAGCTTGCCTTAGCCAGGTGCACAGAGAAGCACACCATTATCATAAATCCCGCTGCTCCTTTCAAGAATGATCACCGAGATTCTTCGTTCGAGGTTATATCATCCAAAAGAATAGCAACGTATCATCCCACACATAAATAACTCTTCTCAAATTTCATAACCACTGAAGTCTGACGCAATCCATTCCAAAAGGTGTCAAGAGAACAATTCCCCCAAATAGTTGAATTGATGCAGTCAGTCTCTTTGTATAATGCTCAAGAACTCTCCTAAATACACATCATGAGGGGAATGAAAACACCTCCCCATGTTCACATTTTTCTTCCCTGATGATCGTGTATGAAGCTCAAGAACCCGAAGTACACCAATATCCAAGAGCTCTCCCGAATACACATCATGAGTGGAATGAAAACACCTCCCCATGTTCACATTTTTCTTCCCTGATGATCGTGTATGAAGCTCAAGTATCCGAAGTATACCAATACACAAGGAATGAATAACTGATAACATTGAAGAAGCAAGCCAAGTCACTGATTATCTCTGCGGGTGACAATCTTTGCGGATGTCAACACCGGAATAAGTGATTATATCTCTGAATCACTGATTAAGCACTCAAGTGAACCAGCTGAGCATCCTCAATGTACCCAATCTCTCTCCCCTGAACATTGCAATACCATCGAAATCACCACACACTTGTGTACCTCTTTTATCTTCAGAAACTTTCATTTACATCACTTCCCCCACGTCGTTGGAATAATAACACAAAAAGCGTTGATGAGTAAAACCTTGAGTTTCTCTGCGGTCATGACATTTGTTTTCCCGGGATATCTTCAATCACTTAGAAGAATTAAGTTCATCAAGTTTTCTCGCCATGAGTCAAATCTTGAGTTTCTCTACGGTAATAACATTTGTCTTCCCGGGATATCTTCAATCACTTAGAAGAATTAAGTTCATCAAGTTTACTCGCTTTGTGTTTTAGATGTGTGTCTCCTTTCCCCCTTGCTAGTTTTGACACTTCAGAATCAGCAACATTGTAAGCCCGTATACTTGAAATCTTTTGAGAAGAACACATGTAATCTTGTGAGAATCAACTTGCTGAAGACTCTCTCTGACTATTTTTATCAACCCTTATGTAGACAATTTGAAGTGACCACTGATGAAGAAAAACCGATATACCCTACTTGAAACTGAAGTCAACTTCCCCACATTTGTATCTTAAGCTTGCACCTAATGATGGAAGAACGGTGTAGAGAATTTATGCTTCAAGCAAATCTCTAAGTACTCACTACCCAAACAAAGTATGAGACATTAACACCTCTTGCGATTATCCACACCGTCATATGCGTGTGACACTGAGTAAAACAAAGTAACTCCTAATAGTGATAGTTAACCAGGTCTTCAACCATCCACCTCGACTGCTGGTAACTAGATAAACCAAGTCTTCAACTCAAATTCTTAAGCCCGAGCAAGTTATCAAATAAGAACACGCCTTTGTGAAAGTCAACTTCAATATCAAATAAGTGATAAATGATTAACTCCGAAGTAATCAACTTGTGTCAAATGTCCAATACGTGAAATAGTCAATAACAACGTCTCGAGGAGTCACTGCTAAAGAATAAGAGCAAGTCTAATTGGGGATTGAATCTGACTTATAACTCTCTCCCAATTAGTGCTCTCCCCTAAACTGACAATCTGTTTGATAGATGCCCAGATTAAGAAGAAGTCTTTAGATCGTTAAATGCAACTCGTCTTTAGTCTTCTAACATGTAGCAGAAAATGTAGAACAGACTGTAGACTCGACCTTCTTCAAGATTGTGCAGTTGGGGAGTAGATAGTTAACATCTTCAACTCACACCAAAAAAGCATCCCACCAAAAAGCATCCCAATTAACTTACATCTTGCAAATCCCCTTAACTAAAATCCCTCCCAATCAAACAAGAACAGAAAGATGTTCATCAAGGAAATCAGCAATCAGGCCGCAACGAACACACAAGATGGTAACACCAAACTACCAATCACATCAAACAAGAACAGATAGATTGTTCGGAATCATCATGTTGATGTATACGTGAAGCATTAACCGGAAGCACTTTGTCGATAAACTCATCAATCCGAGTGAAGATGTCAACCAACGGCTCTTAGAAGAGAAAAAAAACTCCATGTGATGATGACCCGATAAGAAGAAGCTCGGTTCTTACATGAGTTTAGAGCCGTATGACCATTTTTATTCTCAAATATCAATCAACAATGCAAAAAATTCACACTTCTTCTCCCCCTCAAGAATTGCATATGGAGATGCCATTCTTGATTAAATAAGTGAAAATCATCCGAATGTTCTATTCACACTTCTCTCCCGCAAAATAAGCACATGATGTCGCCATCTTCATTATAATCGAGCAAGTGGAATGAGAAAACAATCAGTGGTAGCCCGGTTCACTTGATGACTAAAGCGCATGGAAAAAGTATGAAGCATGTTGATGAGAATGGTCATAATAGAGAAGATTTATCTTCTTCAGAAGATAAAGCGCACTGACACGTACACTTTTCTTTTCTTTGAGGAACGAGGCTTGAACTGAAGTGTTCAACCGTCATAAGAAGATTTCTCTTCTTTCCAAGATAAAGCGCACTAAGACGTGCACTCCTCTTTTCTTTAGAGAACGAGGCATGAACTGATGTGTTCATACGTCATAAGAAGATTTCTCTTCTTTATAAGATAATGCACACTGAAACGTACACATTTCTTTTCTTTAGAGAACGAGGCATGAACTGTTGTGTTCATACGTCATAAATCTCTCTCTTTTCATCTACTCTTGGCAACCTTGTAATCAACCCATTATCATTCAGTAGGCTATTTGTCATGACAGCTGATGGAGAAAACCCAATATGATGAATTTGAACCCGAAGTAAACTAACCCGAACTCGTGACTTATACTTGCACATATGTAACAAAGAGCGGTGCCGAGACTTCATCCTCCATTGAATCTCTAAGTACTCTATACTCTTCATCCAACCAACCATCAAGTAATAGACGTACATCACCTCTTGAAAATCCACAATTGAATGTGACACTGAGCACTATAACGTAACTCCTTAAAGTGATAGTTATTTTGTGGTGAAAAGAGCCCAATTCCCCCAAGTGGTAAAAGAAAAGGTAAAAGACACCCAACAATAACTAGATTTCCAAGTCTTCGTTTTTTTTTATAATAAGCTCGAACAAGGATCATGAAGAATCTTCATCCATCCATCCCCGATACCTTCAGATACTAAGTGCACTCGCCCGTGATAATTCACTTCAACCTCAAATTAATAATACTGAATTAACGCCGTTGTCACTTTTTTTCGGGTTAACTGCTCAATTCTAGCCTCCTTTGACGTTTTAAGTGAACTTTGATAATGGCTATCATCCCGACCATGGTTAAAGGCACATAACCCCGTGAAACCATGTAGTAACCAAACTGCCATGACGAATATCCAAACACACATCCAATGCATGAAGTACATCCTTTTATCCCTTCTTCAAAGCAGAAACCGTATCACCAGCATCAGATAAGATCCTGAAATATACTTTCCTTTCTCCAGGATGAATCCATCAATACGGGATTTTACAATTCTATAGTTTAAACCGAGAAATAGTTTCTTTCGCGGGATTTTACAAAACCAAGAATAAACCGTAAGAAAGATCCGGAAATGCACTTTACTTTTACCAGGATGTTTCCATTGTCACGGGATTTTACAAGTCTATGATTTAAACCGAGAAATAGTTTATTTCGCGGATTTTTGCAAAATCAAGACTAAACCGCAAACAACGTCAGCTTGAATGTGTTATGACAATTTTGGTTTCGATGAATATATGTTTTAGGGGAGCATGCAGCGGTTCATCAATGGTTCAAAATCCAACATCATCAACCATCCAATCAACACTTTGGTAAACACATCATTCACACATTCTGTCGACTATTGTAGTGACCACATTGAGAAGTAAACCCGATATGCCAAACTTGATCATGAAGTGAAAATCCCCTGATTTGTTACTTAAACTTGTACTAATCCTTGTGAAGAAGAAACGGTGTACCCAATGTACAAAACCTTTTGACATTCTCAACTGAATGAGACACCGAAGCGATAGTTACGTTATGGGTTAAGCGATAAAGAATCACAAATGCAACTAAATAGCCAAGTCTTTATCACACTCTATAAATGCCCAAACAAGTTATCTTCGCGGAAAGGAAGAAAGAAAGAAGACGAAAATAAGTAAACACGTCCGGAAAAACCTCACTTCAAATTCAAATAAGAGATACCGTCCAAACCACCCCGTAGTCAACCTTAATCAATTCAAGCCAAGCCGTGACATAATAATCATCTTGAAAATGTATATACCTGAGTGCCAAAACCCCATAACAACAACAACACTATAACACATATCAACAACTCAAATCTCATAAGTCAACAAGTCAAGTCGCATCATCAAATCACAAATCGTACGTCTCAAATCGCATAATAGTAATCAACTGGCCCAAATGAACACTTTTATCTTGACATGGTTCAAAACAAATTAGCAATCTGGAATCAAATCAACTCCCGGTCCAAATCAATCAAGCCTACTTTATCTCAAAACGCATATTCATTAAGCATTAGAAGACCCATGACTACAAAGACCCAAGTCCAAATCTACCTCAATGAATAACACATGATCCATATCAACATTTATCCATAAACGCTCAATCCCGGTCCAAGGTTTATCAGACCAAACATATCATTATACCAATGAAACTTGTCTACAGCTGTTCATGCGTTTGTAATACTAGATCCAAAATCCCATTCGTTAATATACCATAATAACTTAGGTGCACAATAGATATGATACATCCAAGTCCAAACTACACGATCCAATAATTAGAATGAATCAAATAATAAGCATTCCAATGACTCATTATCCGGTTCACCAACACATTAAAAGCCCACGTGAATCACAACTTACAGGTCCACCAACGGAAGACCATATCAAGCCCATTTAAGATTTCGGATCCAACATCCCAATAACCCTAAAATATTGGATATATAACGCAAGTAACACACTCATTTACCCTAAAAAACCTCATGTACTAACCCTAATCCCACTCCAAAAAATTATCCGCCCCCATCTCTCAATGCAGTCACTTACCAAACCCTAAATATGCTTACACAAATTCAGTCCGCCTCCATTACTATCATACACCACATCGCATATCTTCTCACTTAACTCATCACTAAATAATCTCGTCTAGCCACAGGGATGGTTACGAGTATTTATGATGGCCACAGGGATGGCAAAATTGATGAGGAGCGGTATCGATTAAAGTAAAGATTAACGAGTCTTTTTCAGGGAGTCAAGGTAGGTACTTAACCAAAGTTTAGATAATATAAGACTACATGAACTCATGAACAAAAATGTGTTGACACCAATTGTTAATAACATATCATGATTCATACATTAGAAATACCATTTTCTTGGGTTTTTGTTTTAATTGACCGAAAGAAAAAAAGTGGACTAAACAACTTTGTTTAAGTCATTCTTTTGAATTTTGAATATCAAAAATAAATAAGTGATGTTAGATCAGTGATGATTTCTCGTTCATATGATTGACTTATTAAGATATGATAAATATTTGAACGAGATGGCTGAGATCTTTTCACTTTGTTTTCCTTTTCTCATGAATACGATCAGTGATGTATCATTCCTTTTTGTTTAAAAGACCTAGAGTCTTGATATGCAAAATAATTAAACGAAAGGAGTTAAACTGAGATCAGATTATTGTTGAACATGTAGATGAATATGAGACTGAGATAATGTTAGATGCAGGTTGTTGTAGCAATAGATGAAGGTGATGATTTTTCTTGACTGTGAATTAGAAACTTGAGTCTTGTTTGAGTCTTGATGGTTTTGAGTCTTTTATTAGGTGTTTGGTTTAAATGGTCACATCCTAATAGTCATTTCGTCTTCCTTTCTGTCTTGCATCATCATCAACACGTATCATCTCCAACTCGCATCCCTAACTCGCATCAACAGCAACTCGCTCAATAGCAAAGTGCAATAAAACCAAATGCGAGTTAAGTAACTCGCATGAAACTGAACCAGTACCCAACTCGCTTTAGAAAAGCAGCTGCAACTCGCATCAGTACATAGTATCTGGACATCTTTTGACAACATCTCGCTTACTCTTCAAAAACGTTATAACAACTCGCATATGGCAAGTCGCATATTGTACCAACACGCATGTTAAGCACTGAATCTGGATAGAATATCAACTCGCCTAAAGGAGTAACCACAACTCGCATTGAAGAAAAACCTAGAAACTGAAAGCATAACAGGATATGCATATTACCCATTTTGACCCAATATGACCATGTTGACCATGATGACTTGACCAGAAGACCACTGATATTGATTCACGATTTGGTACCAAAACCCATATAAGAGATGAAACCAAAAAAACTAACTTGGACCATATTAGAATGACAACTCGCATCAAGAACATCGAAACACCAGCAGATTATAAAACAGATTTACAACAGCAGTTTAACATCACAACTAAAACCGCTTTTAAAACAAGTTTCATGACTGCTTAAAAAACAGAATATGGACCACGAACAGTTTTAGTAACATGTTAAAAAGCAGTTTTAATCTTACACTAAAACCATATCAACAAACCAAACCGCATACATAACCCGCATAAAACCATGAGTCGAATCACGAATCAAAATAAACAACAAAACCTAGGCTCTGATACCAATTGTTAGGATTCAATATTTATGTTGTTTGATGATTCGGGTGGTCTAGGATTGTGATTAAACAAGAAAGCCATTTTGACAGATGAAGAAAGTTGAGAGGAGGTTCCTTGAAGAGAGTTGCTATATGAAATGAAAGGTTTATTCAAAGAAGCCACACCCCTTCCATGGATGGAAGGGGTATTTATACTTACACAATACACGACCTCCTATCGGCCTGTGGATCAGGTATACAGTGGGTAAAGACCCGTCCTTCCTCCACGGTGTTGCTCTAAACTAAACTACGCTATAAACTAACTAATAAACTTCTTAATAACGTAAATAATGAAACGTCTACGAGCTAACTTATGCTAGATAATATTTGGGGTGACCGACACTTCACAATGGAATTTTCTAATTCCTAACAGATTCGCGGAGGAAGGAGTAGCCTTTGGTTACTTGTGTATTCTGGTGGGTTGCGTTACGGTTTGAGGTACAAATATTATGACCTTTCTCATAAGGTTTCTCATGATCTCTTTGCATCTTGATCTCTTGCCATTTTGTTATTGAACCTTTGCTATTGACCCCTTTGCTATTGAACCTTTGATATTGAACCTTTGATATTGAACCTTTGCTATTGACCCTTGTGCTATTGAATATGTGCTGTTGAACCTTTGATATTGAACCTTGATATTGAACCTTTGATATTGGACCTTGATATTGAACTATTGCTTTGAACCTCTGAATTGGGAACCATTGATATTGAACCTTTGATTATGAAGACTTATATATTGCTACACTTTGGACCTTTTGTTCTAACCTGTCAGTTTGATACCCGAGCCATTAACTAGGCATGGGGGTTCCATGTCCGTGTCATGATGCACCAATGGCATGTCTAGTGTGGTTGAGTGATGTTCCACACCGTCCCTTTCTGTTATATGATTATGAGCTCAAAATATATATTGTATGGCCACTTTTGTTCTGCAGGGGCGTATGGATGCATCATAGATTTGTTATGTATATGATATGATATGATATGATCTATTTTTGTGATGTGGTGCGTGTGTGCAATACACCCCCTCACATTCTAGGAGCTAGCTACTCCATTGGTTACTTGAGGTCTCCCCTCCTATTGGTTTGGTATTCCGAGGCTACCCCTCCGAATACAATGGTTACTATTGGTTACTTGGTTGCTATTGCCACTATTGATATTGGTTTGTTTTGTTGGCTCGTGGTAGATTTCTGACAACCTATACACTTTGATATACCTATATTGTACCTTCTGTATTCCCCAACGCACCATATTCTGTATTAATTGTCCATTACTCAGTACCCTTATGTGACTCACTCTACTACAATGCTATATTCCATTTCATTGATCTATCATACTCTTATTTCGTTACTTCAGACTATCATTCCATTCACGTACCGGGTTATTATATGATTATTGAATTTGATTATGCTATTACATGTTTTATGTGACTAGATATGATTAATATGCGATTATATGATTCACCTGTTGTCATCTGACTATATGTTACCTTACTGTTATGTGACCCTTTGATTTGTCTGGTGACCATGCTAGTGTGTAATCGATTGTTTTATATGTTTATCATGTATACTTTCGTTCAGTTAATCTCGTGGACTATGATTATCTGTTAGTATCTTTATCTGCCAATTGTTGACCTGCCATATTTACACTCTTGCTTATGGCACTGTTTGATGATGTAAATGGTTCAGCCTATGTTATCTGTCTAGTTAACTTGTTTAGTTGCCATGCTATGTCTTTAATTCATTCAATTAAAATGCCCATTCTGTATTCCTACTTGATACATGTGGCTACCATGTTTTGACTGTTGTTAGTATTTCCGCTGTTTATGGTACTTGTTATGTTATTTAACTGTGGGTTACCTGACTTGTGTGACTTCTATGCTCACTTTCTAATTAGTTGCTTCCACTAACTTTTAGATTTACGTTTGGCTTATATGGATTCTGATTTCCTGATTAATTGTATGTCTGGTTATTTAGATGTGCTTATGTATATGTCATCGATACGTTACTTGCTTTGTTCTCCTTTGTTATCTGTTCCTCCTGGATATATGTTATTATTGTGTTATGCAGGTTCCTCTTTGAATCATTGTTTCCATTTCGTTGCGACCTTGTTATCAATTTCCTTATCTCATTTTGTATTTCTGTTTTGTTTAGCTTTCGTTTTGTTATATCTGTTCACTGGGCTTTTTAAGCTCAACCGCATTTGTTTTCCTGCAGCACGTTTTAGGTTGGAAGATGGGCTTTGATGGGCTGAGAGTTGGAATGTTTGAATGGACCGACCCTAGTTACCTTATTGTTTTGGACTGATTTGAAGAGATTTTGTTTTTAGATTTTATTTCATTTTAGACATATTTGGATTTTGTATTTTTCCTTGTAAGTCATTCGTTTATATGACTTGGTACTTTATTCTTTAAGGATTCTGCTTGTAAAATTTTTATTTGTATGTTATGATATGACACCAGAATGTGACACTTCTACCCTTTCCGGGTTGGGGTGTTACACGATGAGTGGTGGCGGGTTATCACCTTCTATGATAAAAGTGATGTGATTACTAACAAATTCACGAAGAAGGGGGATAGACTACAAGGAAGTTAAAAAATGAGAAAAAATCTTACTTGATAGGAATCAAGCAAGGGAACCTAAACGAGATGAAAATCTAACTAGCTATTCTATTCCCCGGCAGCGGCGCCAAAAACTTGATGCGCGTATAACGCGTTCGGCGTCAAAGGAACTTCCTTTTCGTCGAGCAAGTTTTTCAACACCCTAGGCAGTGAACCTAATCGTTGTAGTGTAGTATTGGGTAAGCCTCGGGTATTGATATCGTTCTCTAGGGGAATATGAATGCTAGTGAGAGATGTACTACGCTAAGGTTGAGGTTGAAGAAGATTATTTTTTAACTTTTTATAATTTTTTAGAAAGCTAAGGGTAAAATCTCGGGGTTTGGATTTGGGGGTTTGGTACTTCTACCAATTACTCTACTATCTAATTATCTAAACTAATGGGTAGTCTATGTCTATTGATGTGTGCTCGTATGATGATTAAAAATTTGTCTACCTAGATACTATTACTCCCTAGTTATCTTTTATTGGTGGTTGAATTGTCACGTCCTTATTCTTAACGCTTTGTGTTTTCTAAGGTCGTAGGGTATGCTTTTATCCCTAACTCTTTGAGACTACCTTAAGGTTATTGCCTACAAAATCTCTAGGTTTCATAAACTAACTCTAAGGTTATCTTTGGATGTTTAACGTACAATTCCAGTATGTGATTTATAAGCTAAGGTTTACAAAGATTACTCAAGCATTCAAACACAACGATGGCCTAATGCACTCCTAAGCCAATTACAATTAAGATAAAAGACAACCAATCAATATTTAATAACTAGGTTTCATAGATCTAAGCAAACACACAAGAAATTTAGCCGGACATGTTCAACACGCAAGCATACACACATACAATCGAAGACATAATGAAATCAATGAAGTAAAACACTTATCTTGATATAAAATAGGGTATGAGAACCCTAAGCTACTGTCTAAACCGGACCAAAGTCATTTTAGGTTTTTACTCCACAAGTCTACCTATTAAAATTCTGAAAATTCGATTTCTATATATAGTTTTACAAGTGCGATGGTGTCACCTTATAGTTGGGACGCCGTCAGATCATCGTCATTAGGGTTTCGTCTTGGCCAAGTCATCATTGGGACGGCGTCACGTTGTGGTGGTGACGCCGTCACTCTTCAGTAGTGATGTCGTCTGAATCTGGATCTAGGCCGTCTGAGAAGAAAAGTCTTCGTGACGCCCTTACTCTTCAAAGCCTGACACCGTCAGGTGTAAATTAGCAAAAAGTCTACTGAGTCGTCGCAAATTTAATTACGTAGAGAGGGACGGCGTCGCCCTTGGATTGTGACGCCGTCAGGTGTAATTCCAGCAGCTTGAGTGTCTTGATCTGGACTTAGCCATTTTCTTCATATATTCACTCCTTTTCGTCCAAATATGCATCATTCCAGCATTTTGCTTCCAAGAGACCTAAAAAGTGAAAAGGAACGAAATTAAGCAGTAACGGATATAAAAGTTGGCGATTAAGGGCTTAAATGACCCTTTAAAAGTATACGTTTTAAATCCTTATCAAAGCCGAAAGGATTTCTTGTTGTGATTTGTTCCAAATGTTAGCGCGCGTATATATTTGGTATATCAGAATTGACAAGTATGAATAAACAAGTTAAATTGATTCATAAAGGTATAATCAAGAGTATATGTCGAAAGGGCTCTTATGAAAAAATTAGTAAAACTCGTATTTCTCACAAATGGCGCATAATGACTTGTTTTATAATAACATTCATAGGTCGAAAGATTTCGTTGGTCTAAACTATGGTATATGCAATTTCATGATATCACCCATAATTGAAATTGTATGAACTTTGATTTTGTTTGCTATTGCTTAATATCTACCCGATACTTCCATTCACTCCATTTTCCAAACAAGTAGTTTTAATTATATTGATTGCATTCTTGCTTAATTTGCTTAATCATCATTTAAGCATTACTTGTTGCTTATATGGTATTTTGAGACGTGGCAACCATTTACCACTTTTGTGTTACTTGCTATTACATAGATTCTTCATAGTTGAAAACACCCAAATCCTAGTGAACGGCTTCGGCTTACCAACCAAAACTAACTACATACGAAAGGGTCATACTTGCCCATGTGTTCTTAGCTTTATTCGGTAATTCGTGTTATAAATTTAAAACTAGTAGTCGCAAGACACATCAAGTTTTTGGCGCCGTTGCTGGGGATTTTTTTGTGTTTTTGTGTGCTTTGAATATGTGATTTAATCATTCCCTAGTTGTACCGCCTTTGCTTGTGAAAAAAAAAATCTTTTTCTTACCAGTTCGTCCAGCCGATCGGTACGGCCCCGTACCCGATTCGGCTAGACCTCGAAACCAAATCCAACCGGATCGGCTGGAAGCCCAGCCGATCGGCTGAACCATTCTGTCCAAAAAACCATATTTTGTTTTCTTTTCAATTTTCGTTTTACTTTTAGTTCAAGCTTTGTTTAGTCTTATTCCTATTTGTGTTTTTCCTTGTTATTTTTGCCTTGTTTGTTTGTTTGGTAGATTTTTTTATAAATTGATTTTTTAGTCCCTCGAAAGTAGTCGGCTCACCTATTGTGAACAAACTATAAGAGAGGTATAGGCGTCGCTCTGCTTCCCTAAAGAAGTTGGGTTTTTAATATGCTTCGCGCTGACCTGCTTCTCCGCTTCTTTGTGCGTTCCATGGAGCTACCGAGAACTCTTGGGAAAAGAAAAAGTTATAACTAGTTTATTTTTCAAAGTTTTCTCTTAGTAATAGTAATAAATAATAATAGAAATATTTTTATTATAGTCGTTTCTCTTTTGCGTAAAAAAAAATTGTGTTTAGTCTTTTATTTATAATACTCTTAAAAAAAGTCTATTAAAATAAAAAGGTTTCCTCGTGATTAGTTTATTTTTCTAAATCTTCTAGTAGTAATAATAATAGTCGCATTTTTCTAATAGTAGATAGTTTATCTTTAGTAACGTCAATTTAAAAAAAATACAAAAAGATTTTTCTTCATGTTTGTTTTCATTATGTTTATCTTTCTATTTTTTGTTTTTGTGACGTTTTTCGAAAACTCACACTCTTGGAGTAAACAACTCGTTAGTCCACTCTACGATCTTAAATGTACAATCGAAAAGAGGACTAAACCCGAACCTTATCCGAAACCACCGTTCATCAAGGAACTTTTTTTCGTAATCGACATATTCAAAGAGAAACTCAAACCTCCAACCGATTCCCCTACCATAATCGTCATTGATCCCGATGACCAACCCATGCGGTTAAGCACTAGGACCGTTGCACCAACACCTAGTTCCGCTGTTATTCAATGCCCTTTCCCCAACAATTTCCATATCAAAGGTACCCACATGCAAATGACTCAGGAGAATCAATTTGATGGGCGAATCTGGTCCGACCCTCACCGACACATAGCCGATTTTCTTGAGATTAGTAACCTATTCCAATATGGTGAAAATCAAGAGGAAGTAGTTAAATTAAGGACTTTTCCTTTCTCATTAATCGGAGAGCCAAGATTTGGTTGAACGAATTAAATGAAGGAACGATTACTATGTTGGAAGAGATAAGAGAAGCTTTTATTAGTCGATACTTTTCCCCCACTAAGTTTATACGTCTCCTAAATGAAATTCATATTTTTCACCAAATCGATCATGAAACTCTCGTTGACGCTTGGCTCCGAATGAAAGATATGCTTCGCACTTGTCATGGACACGGTCTAACCAAAGGAGCGATAATTCAAATATTCTATCACGGTTTAGACGATCCAACTCAAGGAAATCTCGACGCTGGAGGAATCTTCGTCTATAAAACTCCAAACGAAGCTTTCATAATCCACGAGGACAAGGTCCAACTCAAGCTCGATCTCTCGGAAAATTAATCCGAAAGTCGTTGTTTCCGCCGGTGGAAGCAACATAAATACTAATCATGCCTCATTGATCAAGAAATTGGAAGCTCTCTCCACAAACATCGACGCCGAATTCATAAGCATAAGGAGGGAGATGATGGAACTGTGAAATAATCACCACGATTCAGAGTATGATACGCCGATGTGTGATCTGATGGAAGTAAACCACGTCCAACATAAAGGATATCACGGAGGATATCACAACTAAAATTCTAGAAATTCGTACTCCTATCCAAACCACAACCTAGCCCATACATATCCTCGATATTAGACATGGAATACAATACCACATCCATCACAACATTTCAATACACCTAAAACCTCACCGGAGGAGATGATGAGATAGTGGATGGCCAGTCAAATGAAAGCCAATGAGGATATGACGAACCTGTTGGTTGAATTAGAATGCAAAGTCGATCAAGGAAGAAGGAACCACCAAGCAATACTCCAAGACTTAGAGAGGCGAGTAAAAAGATTAAGTAAGGAGGAAGAAGTCCATCATGCTGAATCGCTTACTCAGACCACAACCTCCAACCCGAGCCATGAATATGTCTACAAACCACCCTCAATCAAAAATGAGAACGATAAGGGTGATGTTGAAGCTATTGAGGAGGATGAAACTAAACTTATTCCAACCATGCCTAACCTGATCCCAATCATGTCTAACTCACCAATCGTGTCACCTTTTCTTGAGGATTGCACCATGCATATCCCAACCACTCAATTACAAAGTTCTGAACACCATGTATTTCCAAATCATGTTGGTGATAAGAATTTCAATGAAATTGGAGGCAACTGGAATGGAGAATTGGACGAATGGTCAAAGCTACAAAATACGGTTTCTTTAAGAAAAAATAGTAGGATTAACCCACCTCCTCCTGCTCACCTTGAGAATGTGGATGCAGTATTCACTAGGAGTGGAAAGTCCGATGACCCTCCGAAAAATCAAAAAGATTCTCCACCTGGTCTCATTGCTTATAAAATCGATCAAGCGTTCAAGATAACGAAGAGGGACTTTCACTTGGTCAAACCAAAAGAATCAAATGTATCTCCATCACTTGTGGAGTACATACCAAAGATCCCATACCCTCGACGTTTAAGAACTGAAATTACCCATTTGAACTGTATTATCAAAGTATCCTAACCCGAGGAAGAGTCTAGCTAATGACTCAAAAATAAATTAAGCGCTTCTAGGGAGGCAAACCGTGCTTTTAATTTTTTGTTTGCTTTAAATAAACATGTACACCCCTTTTTGCAAAATTCTTTTCAAAACTTGAAAAATCTTAAGTGTGGGGGTGTTACATGCTAATAATGTTTATTATTACTTGCATTTTTTTTTTTTTTAGTTTGAAGAATTGCAACAGGTGATGGAGGAGGATGCTTGGATTTGAAATCGATTGTTGTCACAAGCTTATGCGTAGTATTTTATCATATGGATTTCGATCGCGATTTCTTCGGCCCAGAAAGTTTTGTTTCTCTCCGAATTGTTTATTTTATTTTCCCTATTTTACATGCTTTGAAGTTTATTTTTCACATTGAGGACAATGCTTAACTTAAGTGTAGGGGGGAAGTAAAATAGGAAAAAAAAACTCATTTTTTTTAAATTTCAAATTTTTGGGCCAGTTTTTAAAAATTTTGTATACTTGTTTGCCCTTGTGATCTAGTTGTTTTCACGCTTTTAGGATAATATATTAGAATAACTGGATCAATCCACTGGTGAAATTAATAAATTTTGAAAAACTTGAGATGCGTCCCGATTAATATTGCAATCCATTCTAGGATTGATAACGTTTGCTAGCACATATTATAGCCCTTTTCACTAAATTGTGAGGATTTGAGCCTATTTTTTATTAGCATATATCTTTTATGCTTGAATCTTTTGCTATGAGTGTGCCGGTGATTTTATTTATTCTAGAACTTGTACTTGTAAATCATTACCAGACTGAAGTAAGATCACATTCGTGTGATATAAGTGTATTCGTATGATAAAGAGGCACCTTAGGAATAAAACAAAATGGTCTTCCATTTTACATCTAATCATATATTAGTTAACCACATTGGTTAGTTAACCACCCACATGGACCTATTTGTTAACGCTCATCTTTAGCGCTAGATACCCTTAGTTACACCCTTTGAGCCATTCTTTTCTTTTTGTTACATCCACTAAAAAAATAAAAAATAAAAATATTTTATACGTTAAACCTTAGCCTATCCCTTGTCAAAGTCTAAATGGTGGGTTGCTAGTTACATGGTATGATGGATTGTTTTTTATGATTATTAGTTAGCCACACTTTGCCATTCGTGTGTGCCATTCCGACAAAGATGAAGGTGGCCAACTTTGTATTTTGTATTTTTGTGGTGTATGCTCATGCGAAGTGTGGGGGAGAAGTGATTGAAAAGAGAATTATATATATATATATATATATATATATATATATATATATATATATATATATATATATATATATATATATATATATATATATATATGTCTGTGTGTGTGTGTGTGTGTGTGTGATGGCATTTATAGCCAATGTGCTATATTATTATGTAGATGAAGGAAGAGGAAGTATGTTTGAGATATCGATTAGCCAATGTGCTAAGACGTGATATATATTATATATTTGGTGATCAATATTTGAATAGGAGAAGATTGTAACTATAATTATTTTCGGGTTTGCGGATTGTTCGGTAACTAACAACATTGGTTATTAGACCATTCTTAATTTTTCTTTAACACCAATTTTATAAATATTCCCATGCCTTATCCCTTACCTTTTGGCTTTGTGAAAATATGAAGTGTGTGAATATTTTTAGTGACCATCCGGTTCTTGAAGGATCGAATGACGCGCCAGCGATCTAGTGCATCTCTTTGGTGACCATCCGTTATGCGAATAACGCGCCAGTGATATGAGGTATACTCTAGTGACCATCCGTTGTTTGATTTAATCAAGAATTCGCACCAACGATCTATTATATTCTTGTATGTAATCTTTGAACATAAGCCTGGTTAACTCTTAAGCCTAACCCGAATAAAGGCCATCTTTTGATGTGTACACTTGGCGCTTACGCCACGTCGTTGGAGTTTTGTTTCTTGTACAAGCCTATGGTAATATTTAGATCATGACTAAGCTATATGAGTGTACTATTCTTTAATACTATCCATCACTAAATAAATTGAGTTTTGAGTGAATTATATATCCATTCCTTTTCGTGAGGTGTTTAGCCATGTTATCAAGCAAGAAAATTTATGGGTATTGTCAAACATCTCAGTTTTTCACTTAAAGCTTAAAATGATGGATCTTATCTTGTACTCGTACTTGATAGATTTGCATCACATTTTGTTAATCACTTTCATGCACCATGTGGACTTATTTTATTTTATTATAGATTTGCTTGAGGGTAAGCAAAGTTTAAGTGTGGGGGCATCTGATAACGCTCAAATTGAGTTTGTTTTTAGGAGCGTTATCATGGTGTTTGTACATGTTATTTGGTTAAACTAATGAACTTTTGGTACTTATATGCACAAAGTTATGTTTTCATGTTTGTAGTTAGCCAAGACGAAGAAAAGGAAGAAAGAGACGTAAAAATGCTCAATAAACGAAGATTTATGCATGTACGAAGAATTCCCGACAAAAGAAAGTCTTGTGGAGTATATTTGAGTAGATAAATTCATGAAGTTTTCACTCCAAAGACTCAAGGATAAAGTGCAAGAAGGAGAACAAGAAAGAAATGAAAATATGAAGCTTAAACGAAGAAATATGGAAGACTCGTTATTCCCGACACACCTTCACTATTTTGGCCATATCTTGAGCATACAAACTCCAATTTAGGTTATTCAAGTGGCCACGGAACCGGAAGAGAAATATCTACAATTTTGGCTCTTGACATTTTCTATCAAATGGCTCCAGTCGATCGGTAGGGCCCCGCAACCGAATCAAATAGAGCATACGAGTTTTCTACAATTCATCATGAAGCTTCTACCTCATTCCATTCGGTTTCAGGTCTTTCCTACATGGATTCTAGGTCATTCTAATTTACTTGGTGACCAAGAAATGCATTTATAACCCCTAGGCTTGGAATGAGTATAAATAGACCTCATTTGTGTATGTTTTCATCATTCCAACTTGAGAGAACTTCTCTCACACCATTCCTACCACCACTACTCTCTATCAAAACCCAAAATTCGTCCATAAAATCCCAGGGAATTTTGGAGATCTAAGAAGTCATCATTTGGAGATCAAAACATCAAGAAGTCATCACCAATACTTGAGGCATCATTACTATGTCATTTGTAATCTCATTTCAATCATTGTAAGACCTTTAATCATGTTTTCTTATGTTTAAGTTTCTGAGTTAATGCCTTTGTGTTCGATAATGGAATTTGCTATGGAGTAGGTTTGGTTATACTTGTTTGTAATAATGTAGATATTGATATGGAGTGTTTGATATTTTGGAATATAGTTATATGATTTTTCTTATGAGTTTGTTTGAATTGATATGCGTCTAAATATCTTGTTGGTGAATCATAACCAGATTAATAGGCCGAAAGGATTTCTTGTTGTGCTTTGTTCCAAATGTTAGAGCGCGTATATATTTGGTATTTCATAATTGACAACTATGAATAAACAAGTTAAATGGATTCATAAAGGTTTAATCAAGAGTATATGTCGAAAGGGCTCTTATAAACAAATTAGTAAAACTCGTATTTCTCACAAATGGCGCATAATGACTTGGTTTATAATAACATTCATAGGTCGAAAGATTTCGTTAGTCTAAACCATGATATATGCAATTTCATGATATCACCCATTGAATTGGAATTGTATGAACTTTGATTTTGTTTGCTATTGCTTAATAAGTACCCGATACTTCCATTCACTCCATTGATATTGATACTAGTTTCAAACAAGTAGTTTTAATTATATTGATTGCATTCTTGTTTAATTTGCTTATTCATCATTTTAGCATTACTTGTTGCTTATATGGTATTTTGGGACGTGACAACCATTTACCAATTTCATGTTACTTGCTATTACATAGATTCTTCATAATTGAAAATGCCCAAATCCTAGTGAGATGGAAAGTAGTGATGAGAGACTTTTTTGAAAATTGTGCCTTGATGTCAAACACATAATCCACGTATATATACACATAGCATTTAATATATGCAAAGTATTTTTTAAGATTCTTATTATAAGAGAGAAGCATATATCATCATTTTAACCACAAGCAATTAGCATGTTTTTGGACAACTAATTGTAACTAAGAGAACATACCTTTGCTATATTCCCTTTTTATGGTTTTATAAACCATAGACGTGAAATACTTCATGAGCTTTTAAAATACTTAATCGTATTTTGGAAAAGCACGTTGACATAACTTTGGATTCTTCTTTGGGTGTTGACTTCATTTTTCTTCGGATAGAACAAAGTTATTGGAAGAATCCTAGTATGAAGATTTCTCAAAAGAAAATGTTATAATGATTTATCAATATCCAACATTTGTCAAAAGTTAAAAAAAAAATCTAAAACATGATTTTTGTTTTAATAAATTTCCTTATTTGTAGTTTTCAAACATACACGGATCGTATCAAGTTTTGAAAGTACAGTATACTCTAAGAAACTTGGTAACAAAGCTCTGATGCCAATTGTAGAAAACTAGAAGGGGGGTTGAATAGTTTTGCTGATTAAAGCTTTGTTTTAAAGTATTTAGATCGACTTATTTCAATCAATATAGATCGTGTGTTGGATATTGATAGATAGACATATAAATAAATAATGCAAAGAGATAAAGAGTAAAGCAACACAAAATCACGACACAAGTATTGATAGTGATTCGGCTACAAGGACTCGTTTCTTGCCCTACTCCACTCCCCGAGTACCTAACTCGAGAGTTTTAAGCACTACACAACACAAGCTCCTTAATATGGCGGAAACGACTTTACAACGTCGCATACACTTTATCCTGTACAAGGCTAGACACCGAGTTCTTCCAGGAGGTAGAACCAAACCCATCACAACGTCGCCTGTACATTATCTGGTACTAGGTTAGACACCGAGTTCCATTACAAAGGAGGAACTACTACCTAACACTACAACCCAAAGGAGACAAACTCTTTTTTACAACACTTCAAAGGATATCAATACCCTTTTACCCAAACTACACAAATATACATCGATCACTAGTACAAAAACGGGATTTGGTCACGCATGGTCGAAATGGAACAGCCACACATTCGCATATTTGTGTGGCTGAAGGTACGAAAATTGACAACATGTACTAATTAGTCACACATGAAAATTTTAATTGTGTGACCATTAGAACTGTATCGCCACACAATTGAACGTTGTGTGGCTAAAGGTATCTGGTGATTTTGTTTAAGATCATTTAGCCACATATGAATTTGGAACGCGTGACAAATACAAGTAACCTTGATGCGTTAGTCACATGAAGTAATTTTTTGTGTGTCTAAATCATAGAGTCAAGTTTTGTCACACATTATTTATGGGTGACTGATATGTTTTGCCAACTCTTTAGCCACATCTGAAATTGGAACAAGTGACAAATGAAAAGTAAGGTTGAAGCATTAGTCACGATATACATATAAACAGTGACAAATATATGTCACACACTTGAACACTGTGACCAAAAGCCATATATGGTCACACTAAATGTTTTGTCACACATTCGTTAAGTGTAGCCAAAATCCAGTACATATGTTCACGTAAGTTAATATGTGTGTTTAAATTTTAGTTTGTGTTAGCTTGCCGAAAGCTAATCTATAAAGTCACATTTGCTACTAACACCGTGACCAAATGCCATATATGGTCGCACTAAACGTTTTGTCACACATATTATTCTAGTGTAGCCAAAATCCAGTATATATGGTCACGTAACTTAATGAGTGGCCATTGGATGATGAATAGTCACTCAAAATACACGTTTCCTCACTTTAAACACCATATGGTCACACTTATTAACACTTTTAGCCACTTTATGGTTAATTGTATGTGACTAAATACCCAAAACAAACATGCTTTATGCTTAAATTTACAATATTTGGTATTTTTAGGATTAAGTGCATTTTACGTTATTTCGACTTTTGTTAGTTGATTTATTTGCTTATTTAGTTGTTTTTAGTTTAAAAAAATAAAAAAAAATAAAAAAATAAACTAACTCCCAGTACCGTCTTCCACGGGTTATGGGTCCCAATATCGTCTTCCACGGTGTATGTGGGAGGTTGAGACGTAGACAGCCTTACCCCTACCTAAGGTAGAGAGGCTGCTTCCGGTTCTACCAAAGGTTGAAAAGGACCTCCGGCCTTGCAAGGGGTGAGGATCGAACCCTTGAGAGGCTGCTTTCTTTTCTACCAAAGGTAGAAAAGAACCTCCGGCCTTGCAAGGGGTAAGGATCGAACCCTTGACCTCTTTCTCCAGAGGCAAGAGTGTTAACCACTTGATCTAACCTTGCTCTTTTTTTGTTTTTAGTTTGTGTTTCATCAATTTATTCACAAAATCCAAATATCTTTCATTATTCTTTATCACCCGATCACGAACCGAACACGAATTTCCAAAACCGTAACATGTGTGACTATAATTTTATATATACTATTGATTGAATGTTTGAATTTCCTAAACCGAACGCGAATTTCCAAAACCGTAACATGTTTCCAAAACCGAACGCGAATTTCCAAAACCGTAACATGTTTGAATTTCCAAAACCGTAACATGGTTTCAGATATAATTTTATATATACTATTGATTGAATCATGTCGTAAAATGAAACTCTAAGCAACTATAACCCAATGCTTTTGACCCATATTATAGTGTGAAGGTTATATGAATTGTATTAAAGTTATTAAAGGTGGGCACGTTAATTTTGACATTTCAGGATGACATAAAATCATTAACTCATGTGTCTTAGTCAAAACATTGTGTGAAACTGTGTTTAGGGTTGCGTTATATACGTTGGGCACGGTAACACAACCCTTGTGCGTTTTCGTGCGTTTTAGTCTGTCCTATACGTTTTCGTCCGTGTTCATACGTTTTCTTAGTTTTGTACATGTTTTCTTCCGATTTTGTACGTTTTTACACGTTTTCATCTCTTTTCACATGTTTTCGTCCGTTTTTGTACGTTTTTACACTTTTACACATTTTCATACGTTTTTACACGTTTGCGTATGTTTTCATACTTTTTTCACTGTTTTCGTACGACTTTGTCCTTTTTAATAAGTTTTTATACGTTTTTGTTTTTGTTTACACGTTTTCGTCCGTTTTCATACTTTTTCCACCGTTTTCGTACGACTTTGTCCTTTTTAATAAGCTTTTATACGTTTTTGTTTTTGTTTACACGTTTTCGTCCGTGTTTACACTTTGTCGCTGGTTTTTCATGTTTTAGTCCGTTTGTATAAGTTTTTGACCGTTTTCGTCCGTTTCTAGCCGTTTTCATCTATTTTAGACGTTTTGCGTCTGTTTTCATATGTTTTACATATTAACATACATTTTATTACGTTCTTATACGTTTTCGTCCGCTTTAGTTCGTTTTTTGTCCGTTTTAGCCATTTTCATATGTTTTGAAGACTTTTTCGCCGTTTTCATACGCTTTCTTACACGGTTACACATTTTCATACGGTTTTACACGTTTGCGTCTGTTTTCATACTTTTTCAACCGTTTTCGTACGACTTTGTCCTTTTTAATCAGTTTTTATACGTTACGTTTTTGTTTACACGTTTTCGTCCGTGTTTACACTTTCTCGCTGGGTTTTTCATGTTTTAGTCTGTTTGTATAAGTTTTTTGACCGTTTTCGTCCGTTTCTACCCGGTTTCATCTATTTTAGAAATCTTCGTCCGTTTTCATACGCTTTCATATGTTTTACATATTAATGTTGTTAGGACCAAAGATATACCAACCTTATCAAATACCCACGTTATGAACACAAGAATACCACGTTAAACCCAAACTGTTATGCGTAGAATAGAAGCAAAAAAGAAAGAACTTGGTGACTTGATGTATAAATACGTGTATGTTTAGAGAGATAAAGGAAAGAAGATGAAAACAATAAAAATGTTATATTGCTTCAAAGGAAAAACACACACACACACACTCAAGCACACCCCTCAAATGACATACTTGAGGGGTATATATAGGTAAGAGAGATGATGCCCTAAGGCTTGGCCATGGGCCTTGAGATGGACTTGGATTGGGCTTGGGTTACACGAACTAGAAAAGGCTAGCTTAACTTAACTAATGCCCAATTAGCTTAGCCCAATCCACGAGCCCGTTGACTATTCTATCACGATATCTAACACACATTACAAAGTTCCTAATCGTAAATGACCATCACTTCTAATAAAAATAATCAAGGCTAACAATCTCCCCCTAAGGGGTGGTCATTCAAAAGATGCTCCACTTGAATAGGTCTTTAATCTTTTTGAGCTTGAACTTTGTGAGTAGATATAGAATAGTCTTAATTCTTTGTTCCTTCATGCTTTGTGATCAGTTAATGTGGTTGTCTGCCGTTGTCAACTTCGTTGGTTAGGTGTCTCCACGCCTTTCTCCACTTCTTTCTCCACCATGCTCACACTTCTATTTTTCTTTTGGTTACCAATGATGTAGTTCTGGAGTCTTTAAACTTTGTAGATTCTTTGACATTGACGAAGAATCATCTCCTTTGATTATGATGAGAACTTTCATGTGTTGTTGGTATGAGCATGTGGCAAGTCTGCACGATCCATCCGCTCCAGAGCTTTCATAAGAAGAAAACATAAAACAGGTTAGTAGTAAGCGGATTCCGGCACTTATAAGTTTGAATTTCGAGGGTGTTAACAGCATAGTGTGAAAACACGTCTCTAATTCTCGCAGAGGCCGTTCCTGAACTGGAGTCTCACAAGTGAGATAACACGATATACCGAAGTACACCTACAGTTCAGATGAGTCGCTGAAGTACACCGAAGCATCACTCCACGACTGTAGACCGTTTGAGACACACTAAGCGTAATCCACGGAATTACCGAAGTGACCTGCTGTCAGGGCTGTTTGATGTTGACCCTGGCAGGAATTTCCATTCAATCATTGAAGATTACAGTTGTAACTCCCCTCATAAATGTTCTGGCAGATTGCTAAGATCTGCGTAGGACTCTATAATATATCACTTGTGCCCTTATTGATGAACAACAAGCGATGTCATGTCAAGTGTTCCTATGAGATCTTTTGATGAATCTCATGGCTCTAGACTCAATAGTGCATTTTGGTTTTCCTGAGCGGAGACTAGGGAGAGGGTCTCCTTCTTCAATATCAACTATCTCTAAGAGAGAGTCGATAGATTATGTAGGGTTCCCAGTGAGAATGAAACAAATCCTTTTAAGAGGAATTGAGTGGCTAGAAGGTTTAGTGTAGTGCGTCACTGGGTCCATGACGTCTTTGTCTTCAATACCAGTGTCATCTAGTGACAACCAGTAGCAGATGAATTGAACCCGGTTTCTGCCCTAAGGTTGATTATGGAGGGCTAATTCTTTTCACCCTTTCTTTTGCTTTTCTTTTTAATTCTTCAACCCCTTCCTTCTCCTTTCTCACATTACTCCTTTTTTTCAATCATACCTAAGGACTTCTAGTTCTAAACTATTGGTGATGTCCTTGGGTAGATCCCTCCGGCTCTGGCGGATCATAGGACGAATTTCCTATCCTTAGTCACCTTATAACTCCATGACTGTCCTATTGTTGCCATAAAACCATTTTTCTTGAAAATCTCTCAGAGTGTTTATGATTATCAAAACATTTTGTTAACACCTTGAGAGTTTTGTTTTTCAGAAACACTCCCCCTTCACATGTGCTTATATTGTTTTAACTGAAATCTGCACAGAGAGGGTAGAGTTCGCACTTTTTGAATTGATCGACTTTAAATGAACAAGACCGATTCGAGACACGTTTACATCACTAGAGAACTAGCTTGAAATTATTACCCGTCCTGGTCAAGTCCATAGAAAGTTTCTCGAGATGGTACATGATTGCTCGTCAATTCATTGGTTCCGTCTGAGTCGAACTCTTTTGAGATTCAAACAACGATCATTAAACTTTTTGATCACATTTTAATCACGTTTCTCCCCCTCAAAAAATAGCATATCCATG